>JAGQAX010000021.1:25300689-25900689 GCA_019142605.1 Cephalopholis sonnerati | reverse complement strand
ACGGGTGAGGGAAGGAGGGCAGGAGATACTGTAGGAGAGAAAGGGTGAATTGAGGGCAATGAGGGAGACACAGAGACAATCAGCGAAAAAAAAAAGAGAGTATGAGTGAATTTTCCAAGTCCTTTCCTAGTAATCACTGCAAATGATGTTGCATTGGGCAGAAGATGGCAGAATCGTAGAATCTGTGATTGTGTGTGATCACTTCAAAAAGGGTTTTTTTTTCCCCAGATCAGTCGCCACATGTCACATTTTTTTAATTTTGCAGATTTTGCTCGATGTCCAAAATTATTTAAATGCACTGAATGTGGTTCAACTTGCATTACTAACCTCCTTTTTCAAGATCAGAAAGAGACAGCACACAAGATGAAATGCTGAAATGTCACCAGGCTTGACATTTTGACCACGCATATGTGTGTATGTATGTATTTATGTGAAGCGTGTGGGCGTGCGCTTCATGTCTATGTATGTGTGTGTGTGTGTGTGTGTGTGTGTGCGCGTCTTGCACTGAATGCCATTCACCGAGAACAGAGATTTCAGGGAGGAAGAGGAGGGGGAAGAAGAAGAAGTGGGAGGAGCGGGGTAAAGATGATGTGGAGACAAGGAGGGGAAAACAAATCCTATAAATAAATCCGATTTCTTTCTCCTCGTGCGCTGAGTCAGAAATGGGTGAATTTTCTTTCTTTTTACAAAGTTAGAAATACTGTACCGCTGTTAATGTAAGTAGGTGGAAAACTGAGGTAATATTGGGGAGAGACAGGCAGAGTGAGGGTTCATGAGAGGGAGGATGAAGAAAGATGAGAGACGGTAGAATGTGTTCAAATACATCATTACAATGAAAAGAGAAAGGAAGGGAGAGACAGGCAGACAACGAAGGAGGTAAAAGAGGAGGAAGTTGAGGAGCAAGGGGGGCGAGAGAAAGGGTGAGATGTGGAAGAGGAGGCAGATGGGAGGGAGGGAGGGGAGGAGAGGGGTGCAGTCAAATGGCACTCATGACAAATGACATCCCCTGTCTCCCAGTCCCCTCTCCTCAGCACCATGATTTGTCATCTCCACTTCTGACATTTTTCATCGCACTATCAAATCACCCTGACAGAATGATATTTTCTAATTCTCCCAGCCTTGGAGCACGCCAAAAATAATGGCCTCCACATGCTATGCACACTCTTTCTCTGTTTCCCCACCTCTCTCTTTATTTTCCATCCTCCGCCTCGCGTAAACATCCAGTGATTCTTTAATAATGAATATGTAGCATCGCAAATATATTGTAGGCAGGACTTGACTGGAAGCAATCTGCTCCTCAGAGTCATTTAAGCTGTCTCATTTAAGAGGTGGAACCTGTAACTGTCATTCTCAAAAGGTATACTGCTAAGTTTTTGGATTGGTTGTTTTGCACGTGAGACAGAACAATGAATATAAAAAGGAGACTTTATTTTTTTTCTCCTTAGAAGAAAAAGTTAGCATTTTCTCTCGGGATGCAAGAAACTTATACCAAGAATATATTATTTACAGCACTCCCAGTGCAGCCAGATTCAACTTCTCCTGTCTATATTGTCATAAATACATTGAGTGTTGTTTTATTTGCTTTGTTGTTTCAGTGGACTTTTTAGTGGACAGAGCAATAATCACCACGGTAATCCTTTATCTCTCTGAATGCTAACAGAACTTAGACGAGTCCCCACCTGCTGAGCCTTTGATTTCCAGCGTATCATCCTCTATTGTTTTATTGAATATTAATAAGGACAATGTCATATCTGCCATGACCCACCTTTCCCATAATCCGGGTCATGGCACTGCAAATGAGTTTATGGCTAATTCCATCTCAGCAGGAGATCACTATCACTGTAGCCCAAAGGCATACAAAGAAATAGGGATCTCTTTAACTCCTAGCGTGACTGCAGGCTTTGGATCCTTTTGATAACTAAACAATGCTTACGTCTTAGCAGCATGCAAATCTGTCTGCATCTTGAATGCTGTTTTTGAGGAGGAATGCGAACAATAAAAGTTGAGGACATAAAACAATATCTTTTAAAGTTGACTACAGTTGTTTTTCCAAGGCATTTTAAACCTTCCATTTTATAAAATAGGGAAGAGATAATCTCGAATTGTATCAGTTAGACATTTTTTTTTTTACTTTATCATCTATTAAATCATTTAAATTGTCTTTTTTTTAGCACTTACGTACCCTAGCTATAGCAACTAAGCCCTTAACAGTAAATACTCTGAGTGGCTATGTAAGAAAAGGGGCAAACTAAAAACCAATCCCTCCAGAAAATTGCGTTTTTTTCCGCATCTTCTGGCTGACTGGAAGTCATCGCGATTTGAAACGTCATCAGATGCGTCATCAAATCGCACTAATGGCATTGCAGTACGGAGAAACGCTCTGTATTAACAGAAGAATTGTCACTTTGTTTAAATGCATACAATATGTGTTGAATCTGTTAAAATGTTATGTTTACAGAAGATGTAGCTTACATGTTGTTTTACAGTCACATTTGAGAGCTACAATATTCACTCAGGATTTTTTTTGCAACGTTATTGGAGTATATTTTTTGAAACTAATTAAATAAAACTAAAGAAGAGAACTGAAACATTTGCATCTGTTTTTGTAATATTCAGTATGATTACTATAGAAGGTGATTACATGACTTATTTTTTGGGAGGCACTAGTGTAAAAAAATCGTTTTTTTTTCCTCCTGACTTGCAATTTTTGTCATTAGCCACAATTTCCTACAAAAAAAATGACAAAAAATTTTGACAAAATTGGGCGCAAATTCAAGGGTTTTGGGCCAAAAGTTCAATTTTTTTTTTGGCCGCGAGATCCTGGAGGGACTGAAAGACTAACTAAATTTCTGCATTTATTAGTACAGTAATTCTCTAACCTGACCCTTTTACAAAAACTGCAGACAGTAGAAGAATAACAGATATGTTAAATTTACTAAAAATGTATGCAAATGCAAATATATAATAAGTGATAGGGATCTCTTTAGTAACACTGTGTGCATGACTTTTGTATGGTGGTTTGGATAAAAACAGGTTGCACATTAATATATTATATATTATTATATTTAGAAATACGTACAGTATAAACACTGTTAGATAAAGCATCCTCATCATGACTGAGTGTGTGGGCGCGTGACTCCATGTGACTTGTTTAGAATCGACTCTAATGCTGTGTATAATTGTCGCGGTCAGTCATATCCTGTATATGTACACGTCTCTGTGCTTATGTTAAGGTGACTCCTCCGCCATGTGTTAGTGTTAGTGTGTGTGTGTGGGCATGCGTGTGTGTATGTGTGCCAGTTTTACAACGTCTGGGGTAATTATGCATTATCCAACAAGGGATCAGTGTCTTGCTCTAAGCAGCACCCGGGTGTTGTTGTTTAATGTAATAAATGTCATGTATGCATGGCTTCACATGCGCTTCGTTAGCAGTTTAATGCTAACCGTTAAGCATGACCAGTGCCTCCCAGCTATAAGCCAGCGTCTGCTAATGACACCAGCATTTAGCTCAAATCATCACGTAGAGGATAAACAGTGTTCACGAGGCCATACCAGGAAACTTTGTTTATTATTTGTAGCTATAAATGGCAAAGTAGATAGAGAATCACATACATTTAAAACTAGGGATGGACCAGTCGTGAAGTTCTGAGCCGATACAGAGGTTAAAATAACAATATGGCTGATGGCTGATACCATGTTTTTTTGTTGCTTTTTGTTCATTTATTTTGTTTTTGTTGTTATTTATTCCCCTTTTTGTGACAGGGAAACAAAGTCCTCCATTACACTTACATTACACCATTACACCCTAACCCCTAACCCTTGAATAAGTACAAATTCAGTCGTACATATTGATGAAAAAACCTTTAAAAAAATCTTCTTTTCCATGAAAAACATTAAAAAATATAACTGCTCTATATCATAATTCCCTCACTAATATCTATTTCATATTGCTGTGAAAACATCGACAATTTTCTCCTTCAAAGAATCAAATTTATTTAAGTTTCACACCATAAACTACATGACAAGATTACAGTGAAACACATAATGACAATGTTATTATTTACTTTCATCCAGTACTCATTTTTACCAAAGAGAGCTTCAGTGCGTCGTAATCAGGGCTGTCAAGCAATTAAAACAAATTAATCTAGTTAATTACATGCTCTGTGATTAATTAAATTAATAGCATACATTAACTGTTGCTGTGAAAGTTTAAAAAAAGAATTTAAATTCAGACAAATTTTGGCAGATGTGTCATAGTAAAGGTAAAACTACTCTGCAGTCTTTTTGCAAGGGAGTTAGTTGTGAGTTCTTTATTCACAGGTAGACTAACTCAGTTTGCGTCTGGACGCCTGGTCGAGTGTGGCTTGATGAGGCTGGCTGCTAGCGCTAGCATCAGAGGCTGTGCTAGCTCGGACCTCCTGGTTCGCTGGTAAATGCTTGAAGTACTGAGATGGTATGAAACGGTGCTCCTATCAACAGTTCCATCTGGGCATTTTTCAAATGTAAATGTTCCGTTTACGGAGCCAAGCAGTGTCGTCTCGTCTGCCTGCGTCATGTCACAAAGCCACTGTGGCCTTCAGTGACGCACCAGGTCAAAGGGCACCATGGAATACAATTGAATTTTTGAATCCGTGTTTTTTCTGTGATTAATTGACCAAAATTAATACGTTATTTTGACAGCCCTGATCATAAATATAACTCAGTTGTAACCTTCGTCAGCAGTTAGTTCAGGCCACCGGCTGCTAACAGATAACATTAAGTAACGCTCCTCCCACTGATGTCAACACGTTCACAGTGTAGCATCATCAGGGAAACAACAGGGGTGTTAAACTCATTTTAGTTCATGGGCCACAAACAACCCTATTTGATCTCAGATGGGCCGGACCAATAAAACCATCGCACGATAACCTCTAAGTACCATCATCTCCAATGTTTTTGCTTTTTTGTGTGTAAAGAATTACAGGTACATTCTGTAGATGTTCATCATTTCACAAAACAGATGAACAGCCTGAGATATATTCAGAAAAACAAGTGGAATTTCAACAGTATGTCTCAGTTGTTCCACAATCAGTCACCGTCATTACATGTGCATTTATCCACACATTTCCTGACAGAGTTTCTTTTGAACTGAAGCTGCTGATTGACAATATGTTGCACAATATTCAGTATGTGTAAACATGGCCACAGTAAGTATTCATTGTTATATCAGAGGACTGTATCCTGGTCGAGGTGGAGAAGCTTCGGAAGCAGAATCTAGTCATCTAGTGGGCTGAATTGGACCCTTTGGGGCCAGTTCTGGCCCACAGAACGTATGTTTGACACCCCTGCCCTAAAGCGTTGACAGTGAAGACCTCTGATTGTCCCAAATGCGTTTTCTATTGTCCTCGAGTTGATTTGGCGTCATCTTGAGCTCTGCTTTTTAGCCTGCGCAAAATTGATGTGACACATTGGAAAAACATTGGCTACTCCCATTGGTGAATGGCATCGTATTTGCTAATCGGCCAATGGCAGTCAACAAGGCGACTTTCGACCAATACCAATGTGTGGCCGATAAATTGGTGCATCCCTAAACACTCAAAGATAATGCACAGTAGAAATGCTTTGGGTATATTGGTGCTAACTGCTCAGAAATACGTTATTTCACATGGTGACAGTTTCCTTAATTGTATCACAAACAATCAATCTACAAATTTCTGTTTTCCACTTTGATAAATCCAAACAAGCCTGGATTAAAAAACAACACATTAAAATGGTTATTGCATTTCTCCTTCATTTTATTTCTTTCCTACAACATGATATATTTTAGCTTTAGAAAATATTCAAAATAGTGACATTTTGCATACTAATACAAAAGAAAGAGAAAGGTATAAAAACAGTTTCAAACACATCAACTGTCGGTAAACTTCAACCTTGTTTCAACTTGATCCTTTCTGCTAATTTTACCAATTAATTCTGGAAAGTGTGGAAGTCAGTTTAGTCAAACAGAGCGTTTCATATAACAAGAAGGATTAACCGCAAAACGTTATTAGTCTTAACAGCTTGGAGCTTGCTCGCAATTAGAGGTTAATCAAACACACACTCACACTTGGGAATTACTTTCAAAGTCTTGTTTTGTTGGCTACTGAGCAGCCCTGGCGCTTGCCCTCTGGACTTCTCCATGCTTTGCCTGTGAGCACTTTGTCGCGAGGGGTGACAGGGTCTACTTTATGAAGTTTAAACATTTAAAGTTAACTTGATTTTTTTCTTGTTAGTCAACCCTGTGACTGTCCTGTCGTAATACAAAGCACTACGCCAGCAACACGCAGAATCTGAGAGAATATTAAAGCAATTTCAGCTCTGCCCGCTCTGAGATTGGGCCACAGTCAAAAGTAATACCAAAGCAGAAGAGATCAGTTTTCTATCATCTGAGAATTCTCTAAAGATGAAATAGGCCTCATAAATGAGTCTCAATGATAACTGATGTATGGTAAATGATAGAGAGAAGATAATATAGGAAATTGGGCGAATAGTGTCTGGAGACTGAATCAATTCATTTCGAAGTATCTATCTACTGTGGGTCCTACAATTTTTTAAGGTACAGTCTGTGCTTTGCCGCAGATTTCATATTAACTCCCACATCATCATTTACACACATTTCGCCTGTATGGTCAAGCATGCACATACACTGACATAAGCACACACGCGCGCACACACACTCTTTTCTCACTAAGGAAATGGAAGAAAGGGAGTGGAGGAAATGGTTATAGTAAAGAGGCAAAGTAGTTATCGGCCTACACATCACAGGTTGAAAGTCTGCTCCATGAAGTGCTCAGGCTGTTGATGTGCTCTTGAGCAACACACTGGCCGCTTACCTATTCTATCTTTCAGTTTGCTCTTGATAAGACCGTGTGACTGAACCTGAGTGCAAAATGTTGGGGAGCGGGACAAGAGGGGAGTGGGAGATAAGTGGAGGAGAGAGGGAAGGATAGTAGAGTGGATAGAAAGGAAAGAGGTAAAGGAGAGAGGAGAGGAGTAAGGAGGAGAGATTGATTTGGCCGGCCAGGAGATGACTGCTGATGAAGGCCTCTCATAGACAGATGGATACAGCGTCGGGTCCCCGCTCCTATAAGCCCTCAGCCTAATCCGCCTCAAATTTCCCTCTGATTGCTTCTAAATTGCCTTCTCCCATAGTTTCCTGCTGATTTCTCACCGTGAACTCCTTCCCTCCCTGCCCGCCTCTCTGAGCAGGGAATGATGTCTAGCCCGGTGAGCTGCTTCCTTGGGTTTGACCGAAGAATGTGCTAAGAGAGCGATAGGAGAGGGTGCGCGGGGTGATGGCTCCCGTGCCCTTGTTTGGTGTGTGTAGGTGTGTGTGTGTGTGTGTCCCCTCATAAAACCAGTCTCAGGTCTTGTCATTAAAATGCATTATCATCCCACTGTGTCAAGAGAGGAGACAAATAGTCTTTCTCTCAGCCTGCTATCTCTCTGTCTCATTCTTATTCTCTCTTTCATATACTCCCTGACTCCATCTCTTCAGGGGTGTGGAGAGGTGGTGGTGGTGGTGGAGGAGCAGGAGGAGAGGGGGGTTCTTTCTTTTTTTGCTTGTCCCTCCTTCTCTCTTTTAATTTCTTGCTTTTCTTTTTTTCCCCCACTTACACTTTCTTCCCCCATTTGTCACTCTCTTGTCTCCCTCCATTGTCTCCTTCTCTTTGTCTCTCTCCGTGTCCCTTTATGCTCTGGCTTTAATTCTCCGCGCAGAGTTGTAGAAATGTAATGCAGAATTATTCAGAACGGGGACACTGTTTTCTCTCAGTGGGGTGGGGGCCCCCACTCAGCAGCGCAATAACAGAGCTATAGTCTAACCCACTCTGATTTTTTTTTTTTTTTGCCACTCATTTATCATGTGACCTTTTCCTGCTATCATTAATAAAGAGCGAAAGAGGAAGAGAGATGGACAGAGAGGAAGAGAGAGGGAGAGGACAGACGTACGGGAGAGACAAAACCAAAACCAAAGAAGCATACATTCAGAGATGCAGAAAGAAAGGTCAAGTAAAGAGACAAACAAGGTAGGAAGGAGCTTTAGAGGGAACAGAGGGAGAGTGAAAAGAGAGAATAAAATTGAGAGAGAGAGAGAGAGAGAGAGAGAGAGATAGCAGGGAAGGAGTAGAGAAGATTGCATTTTAGAATTACTGGCCAACACCTAACAATTTATGCCCTCATGCAGTGCTTGGCAGCAGCTGGAGCCTGCAAAGCCTGCGGTGAGTGTGCACGTGTGTGCATGTGTGTGTGTGTGTGTGTGATACAGAGAGAGAGAGAGAGGTGGAGGAGAGGAAAGGTAAGCTACAATACTCTATAGCAGCGAAGTGACATTATCAAGGGGCATTAACAGAAAGGTGTTCGGTATCACTGCCTCCGTACACCGATATATGTTTTTATTCAGTAAAACAAGGTTCACACGATGGCAACAGCGGTGTGCTGCGGAAAGAGAAGACAGAGCGACGAAAACAGAGGAGCTATGTTGTATCTTATTGAATATCTCCTCTCTTTTATCCCGTCTTTTGATGCTAAGATGAACCCAAGCAGGCACAACGTTTTCACAGCATAATATTACGGCATAGTACAAAAAAACATACTGTTTGACTAATGTTAGAAAATCGTTTCGTGTTTGATTTCAGGAAATGATGCAGGTTTGAGTTTTTTTCAGGGTTTTTTTTTTCTTTTTTTGTCCTTGAAAAACGTAAAATTTCTAATGTCAAATCAGATTTTTTAAAATCCTAGGACGTCATCTTTAAAAGAAGATACTTTTCACTCCTGAAACGCTGACGTCTAACAAAGGGCCCTGACTGATAAGCGTCATTATTGTGATAATTTTTATTCTGTCTATAAAAACTGAGGTCAACACCAGACTGTGTGATCAACTCCACAAGGCCTGGCAGACAAAGAACTCTGCCTGGCCAAAACTGTACAAGCCTGCGAGTATAGACGCTAACACAAACCATTTGTAGTGCTGTGTTTTTTATGAACAGTTAATCCATAACAACATGAGATTGTAGTTAAGAAAACTTTGATCCAGTTGGGGGCAAATAAGGATAGCGGTTATTTTGTCAGTTTGTTGATGGTTGAAAGGATTAAAATAAAGCGCAACTCTTGTCCTCTCAAACGACCCCCACATAAAAGGGGTTTAGGAAAGGACGGGAGACAATATAATAATAATAATATTTTGTTATACATATTTATGCATGCACACTGTTGCGCACACATAAACACAGGCCCCAGCGTCCCCTGCTATCTGCTCTCAGTGTATAGTGTGGGCTTGTAGGAGAGACCACAGTGAGCACCGTGGGCAGTGGAGGTGGCGGTGAGGGCCAAAAAAATTAAACCATCTGCAGGGAGCTCCAGTCCGAGAATATGAACAGAAAAATGAAGGTGACATTTGAGGGAGAGAGAGAGAGAGAGAGGTGTAGTGGTGAGGGAGGGCGGGGGGATTTAATAGGTCCCTGAGACACGAAGGGTGTGAGATGAGATGATGAAACCAGAGGATAGAGGGGAGGGAGGGCGGGAAGAGAGAGGGAGATTGTGTGTCAAAATGTGGATGTTTGGAGATTGGGCTTCCAACCCTGCCAAATGATTAAAATGTTCCCTCTGACATTCATATTCCCCTATCTGGATTCCTGCCTACGTACGATGGGCTGCGTTGAATATGAATTCGGAGATGGCCGTATAGAATTTGATCTGAGAACTGTTTATGGCTGGAGATGCAATTTGGGCATGTTGCGTTTGGTGACAGTGTCGGTTTGATGAGAGGAGGAGAGATAAGATTTTATTTTGCATTTGGACAATTAGGAACCATCGACTCACAGCAGCAGTTCTGTTTAAATACGTGTAAATAATATAGACAATATATGTAATTCTGCTGTTCTGTAATTTTTGGATGATTCTGATTTATCAACACAACAATGAAAATATTAATTGTGTTTGTATTTTTGATTTAAAATCCATCCACTTAATTTTTTAAATAAAGTTTTGACTAGGCCTGACAATATTTTGGACGTTTTATAATTAATTCATTGACTGAAATTAAATTAAATGATGTTAAATTGTGTGCACAACACACACACACACTCGCACACACTCACATGTGGACACTCGCACAATAAATGCACAACAAAAGAAATCAGGGGGACCTCAGACATCAGAATCTCCCTGAGTGTGAGTCGCCATCCCTTCCCTTCCAACGCTCTAGAGATGAGGGTTGTCATGGTTACGGGGGCAGAAAAATCACCCCATGGCCCACCCCACCCCCCATGACACACACACATACACACACACATATACAGACACACCATTTTTTCCTTCAGTTGTCCGGGCATTGCTGATGTCACCGGTGAAACTATGAATTTAACATACAGGTCAGGAGATGCATATCTGGGCTGCGGTAAGCCGTCAGGAGACGTAGAGAGAAAAAGGAACAAGAGCCCCGTTGCCTGACAGATAGACACACACCGTCCGGACGCCCTTGAAATTTAAAAGAGAAAGTAATAAAAAACGAGAGGAAATTCAAAATTCAATCTCAAAGAGATTTGCTATTGAGGATGTTCTCCTTTTGCTCCCCGTTCTCCTTTTCAGGTGCAATTAGACCTTTTTCTGTGGGAAAAAAAAAAGGCAGGGAAAAGGCAAAAAAGGGAGATAAACAGAGAGAGACTGATTGAAGAGAGAGATGGATGGTGAAACAAAGCAGGGAGAGGAGGAATAGAGGAGATTCTTTGAGAGGTGCTTTTGTTTTTGCTTTTGCTGTGTCTGTGGCGTTATAAAAGAACTTCACTAAGCACTTAGGGGATTACAGTGCACTTGCTTCTGATAAATATCTTAATTTTGATGCGATTTTTAAGCCATCAACATAATTATTATTTTTCATTTTTCTTCCCCTTTCCAACTTGTTTTTAATGAAGACCCTTTTCAATAAACAAATGGATATGCATTAAGGGGGATGATGGGGCTTTCAAGTATAAACCTTTCATGTCTATTAAGTGCTTCCATTACACCACATTTCTCCAGCAGCCCCCCAGTCATTTTTTTTTTCCTTCTTGAAAGCAGATCTGTGAGGTCTCTAGTTTGTACAGATGCAAAGGGGCACTGCTCAGTTTTTCCATTTTTTGCTTTTACATGATGTTTATTCAGATATTAAATGAAATATTAAAAGAAATAATCAGAATGAATTCATTTTTTGTTTTGTTTGTCAGTAGAAAATAATTAAAAAGCAGTCTGCCACACATGAATCACTACGTTTGAATAAATTAATATAATATTAAATATAATACATTAACATTTTCATATTATACGGTTTGTTTAAAACTATATTTAGGATGATTTACATGATTAATTAGAATCTAAATAAATCTATAAAAGGACAAGTCTTCAAATAAAATAATTCTTCTAGCCATGAGACATATTCTGCTGAGAAATACCAAATACAGAATGATAAATCAGTGCACTACATCTGGACGTTGTCCTCATATAATTAGTGTTTGATAACTCTGATTGACTATTGATCGGCACTGAGTTTTGACCCCAGCAATAAATCCAGAGCCCTGGTGGCCAGGACACTGCATCGTTGAATCTGAAATATTTTATCCGTGGCTTAAGAGGAATAGCCACTTATTCTCCCCTTACACACGTTTTTCTTTTTTTATGACAGCAGCGCTCTCATCTTTCCTCTTAAGTTTTACCCTTTTGTGACCTTTTGGAGAGACCAAACGTGTCTGCGTTATATATAGGCTGTCCTGATGAGACGGGGCGGGTAGGGAGGTTATGGAGGGGGTGCATTAGCCAGCCCCCCCCCCCCTCCTCCCCGCCACCCCAACCTGCCATGGCAGAGTCCCCAACCCCAACCCCAACCCCTACTCCGCTTCAGTTCATTCATTTTGTTCGTCCCCTGCGGTTGGCCGGCAAGGCCTCTAAATCCTCCCTTTATTGTACACAGCGCACACAAAGGCTTGGCTTGCTCTCTCATTTCCTTGATGTGCCTTTGGACAGCGGCGGTGGCTTTGTAGGCATCGATGCAAACATTAGCATAAAGCAGCTCCTGGGGACTGCCAAACAATCAACTCAACTGTTTCTGGTCAATCCAGTAGACTTACACATGATGTGTGACCACGTGAATTAAATACCTGTGTTGTGGTTTCCGAGATTTCAGCTCGAAGCGGCAACGCGAGGTGGCCAGAGATACGCGATTAGACAAGGAGAGAGAGGTGACCCTCTTGATCTTTGGTGACGTGGATCTTTTCCTTGGCTTTGGCCTCAGCTCTCGCTCCCTCTCTCCTCACCTTCCTCTTCACAACCAACAAAAGTGGGATTACCCAGAGAGAGGGAGAGAGGGAGAGTAAAAAAAAAAAGTGGCTGTGTTTATGGCCAAGTTAAGCTTGTTGAACCAGGGGGTTTCCGTCCTAAAATAGACTCACTTCAGGCTGCGAGGCTGGTAATTATTGACCGGGAGGGGAGAGAGTGGCAAACAACACACTCATTACATATGGAGATTGCTTGAACACCAGAATGGCGATGCAAATTGGTGGCTGCCCCCTTTTTTTGTGTGGTCAGAAATCTAGAGGGTCATTAGAATTTAGTTGGGCCCGTTTAATGTTCCTGAGTTGCATGTGCGAGTCAAGCTGCCTTTGAGGAGGTGGCAGCGGAATAGGGGAGGGAGTCGGTGGCCCTGGCATCCGCTTCAAAGGCTTGGCTCAATCTTTCATGTCTTGCTCATGTGAAGTGATGAGAATATACAGAAGAATAGAAGCAAATGTAGGTTTCACATGTGGTCGCCTTACCTCTGCTATGAAGCCAATCTGCGGTGAAAAGTATATGTTTACCATTGATGTCGTCATGTCACATTGAGCTCTTTGTGTCCGGGATTTTGAAATATTTTGTTAAAGGCTATAGCACTTTTTTTTTTTTAAATCGCTATAAAAGAAAATGTAATTTAAACAGGATATCTGCAGTGGTAAAAATTGTATTATTTGCTCATCTGTTGCACAAGCTTAAAAACAAGCAAGCAAATATAAAAAAAAATCTTGTATAATATTAAAATATTTTGCACTCATTATAGAGACTAGTTTTTACTTCATCAGGCTCACAAATATTTGTTTTTGTAACGTTTTAAACAAAAGTCTTTATTTAAAATCAAGAAATAAGAGAGGCAATTTAAATTTTTATTTATTTAATTATCCCTTAATAACATTTTATGTTTAATTTTTTTGTTAGAACAAAAAATAATGGATAGGTTTTTGATACATAATCAATTTGGTTGTTTGTTGAAAGAATAATTTTGTACTTTAGCTTGCATATTATTTTAATATATACAATGTATATTATACATACAAAAACAATGTATTTTCCACAATTTACACAATGTTTTTCCTTTTGTGATGTGTATTAAACTTTGATTTTTCTTTTAATATTAACAATATTTCACATTTTCACACCTTACCCTGCGCCTCTTTCCTCCTGCTCTTCCCCTGCACCTGTGTGGCTTCTCTAAATGCACAAGAAAACAAACACAACCCTTCAGTTTTCTTTTCACCTCACTTCTTCTTCACGTTGCTGCGTTCACGAAACCAGATTAACATCGCCTCTGCATTTTTTTCAATTCCCAAATGTTTATCAGGCAGATGAGAACCAGAACAGTTGTAATAGCAATGTGTCATTATTCATAGTCGATATTAGCTGTGTGACACTGTCGCTTTCTCTGCGGCGTGGCAGTTGGTTTATTTCTACCCATCAGCCACTGGGGCGTGACAGGGGGAAGTGTTGTTAGGACCGAGGTCCCTACATTGTCCCCTGATGTGGACAGACATTATAAATGACATCGCCCAATCAGATGCGAGATGGCGACCGGTGGTGGTGGTGCTGTGTGTGTGTGTGTGTGTGTGTGTGTGTGTGTGTGTGTGTGTGTGTGTGTGTGTGTGTGTGTTGGGTATATGGGAGAAAAAGGCACAGTGAGGGGAGGAGAAGATGAGAAAACATGGGGAGCCTCATTTGATGCAGTTAATGTGCAGATTTATGTAGAGGGACAGTGGTCAACATTCATAAGATCTTCCTTCCTCCCTCGCAGCCTCCCCGCCCCCCGCCTCCTCCCACCCCATTTCTCTCTATCGCACCCCCCTCCCCCCTTTCCTCCCCCCACAGGCTTTCTCCTTTCTTCCTCTCCCACTCTGTCAGTGACCATCATTCCTCCCTTCTCTCCCCTGTTTTTCCCTGTCTCTCATCTGTCTCTCCTGACTCCCTCCCTTCCTCCTTCCGTCTGCTATGAAAGGACCGAGATTGTTGTGGACTGCAGCGATCAGACCAATAGGAGGCATAGGTAGACCACAGAAACACACAGACCACAGCATCCAGTGAGAGAGGGAGAGATGATACATATCCAACATTCAATATTTTATTTCTGTGTTGCACAAAGCTGCCAGCATTTCCGTTCAACACAAAAACAGGACAAACCTGGATATTAAATGTATATATAATAATATGTATGGGAGCAAAAATGGTTGATAGTTACGTGTGCAAGAGCTCTGAATTAAAATACTTAAATTACTACATTGCAAAAGGATTTATTTGAACATCTTATAGTGTCCCACTTTGATTTCTGTGAGGCATTTTTCTGTGAAGCAGATTAGAAAATCAATTATTTTCCCCAATAAACAAATTAAAATAATCCTAGAAGTTATCGATTTTTCATGTTTCTGTAAAATAAACAGCACTGTTGTCATTATAATATATGAAAAATATATCTCTTATCTCTTTCTATATATACATTTATTTAATTTTATTTAATAATCTCATCATATTCCTATTAAAGCAGCCAAATGATGAATTTTAAACCTCAGAAAACATCTTTTATGAAGCCAAAAAAAAAGCCTTACATTGTATATTTTCTATATGTTGCTGCTGCTTTTGCAAAAGTTTGTCTCTATTCAATTCCCTCCTCGCTCGCAACCTTGAACATGGACCCTTTCCATAGCATCAGTTTATGTTGACATCAAACTTGATGGAAGAATAAGCTTCTCTTGCTTTCCAAGGCTACATAACCTCTATGTATGTTTGTGTATTGTTGTTTATTTTATCCTTTTAGGTGATAGATTTAATAGTTTCACACCTTTATTACTTCATTTTTTACGAGTTTTGTGTAAATTTATCTTAGAAATGTGTTTAGGTTTACACCCATGGCTACGACTAAATGGTTCACATTTGTGGGCAGAACTTTAGAGAAACTTTTTGCCCCTGCTGTGACCAGCTCCCGGTGACGTGAAAGAAAAAAATCCAAAATTTAAAATGTCACAGTATCCCTTTAAGCATTCTGCATTATTTTCATTATAGTAGTGTAAAACCCACGCATGGCTTCATTTACTGATTGAATCAATTTATTTCTGAATTAGCCCCCCAACCCAAACACACACCCACCATGCACACACACTCCTGCTTCCGTCACTTTCTCATCTTTTTGCCCTTCGTACAGTACTTTCTCTCTCACTTTTATTCTCCTTACCTCTTTCTCTGACTCTCTCTCTCTCTTTCCCAGTCCACTGAGTTTTCTGGTAATCCCTCTCAATCATTACAGAGGCCCTTCACTCTTCGTGGGACTTTCTCACCCCTCGTTGCGCCCCAGACTTCCATCCATTTTCCCTCTCTCCCACTCCCTCTCTCAAACCCGCCTCAGCACGTCTTCTCTTTCCATTTCCAAGGCGCAAAACGAACAGAAATAACTTTTCTATCACGCTGCTTAAAAATCTAAAACGGTCACGTATTAGTTTAGGTCTTTGCCAAACTTAGATTTGGAGTTACTTAGAATTAACACAGGCTGAGAACACACAGGAATACAGACATGTGAATTACAAAATAAGCAGCCGGAGTGACTGAAAATGCTCAGAGCACTTTCCGTAGTGTTGCATCAGATATTGTTTACAAGCAAACAAAATCTGAAAAAAAACCCTGTATATGTGTGCTTGTTGGAAGATACTTCTCCATAGGTAAAAGGCTAAAGAAAGCTAATAACATCAGTAACATTCAAATGTGAGTTTCACTTTCATGCCAGCAATCATTTTGTCACACATTTTCAAACAGGGAATATCTTGTTTTGGAATGAAACTCTTCAAGCTCAGTGTTTCTACCTGCAGCAGCGACCGTCTGTAGTTTTCTCTGTCTGAGAGCCTAAAGCTGTAGCTTTACAAGTGAACCTGCCAGTGTGATCTCAGACTGGCTGCACCCTGGGGCAAGGCAGAGGAGACTATACGTGTGTATGAGTGAATACGGTATGTGTGTGTGTGTGTGTACGGTGTGTTAGAGCTGGCACAACCACCCCTGAAAAGCGCTCTCGAGACCCTTGATTCCATAGCTCAATATTATGATCTCTGAGATCTCTCTTATGCCAGGGCGGAACTTATGGATTTTGGGCGTTCGCCTTGCAACACTATTAGCCTGCTATTTCCATACATTGTCCTTTAGCCTCCGGAGAAGAGGGGCTTTTTATTAGCCCGGCTGCATGTTAGCTACTATCTCCAGTGTCAGAAGACTGTAAAATCCTGATTCAGTTTTATTGATAGCAGGCATGAACATTAGCAACCAGCACTGCTTTCCCTAATGAACATCACTGTAACAATCCAATAATACTATTGACTTTATAGTGACCTCATGTTACGGTATTTTTTATTTGCTATGGCATCACTATCACATTCGTCTAATATTTCCACAGGGACTAATTGCTTCGGTGTGATTTCCTCTCCAGCTGATTATTTGGATTACTTTAGTTCAGCTCTAACTCCCATGTGCCTTGATGGCCCGCACACATCTATTCAAGCTGCGTCCAGTGAGGATAATTTTACTCTAATGCAGTCTGTTAAAAGTGGAATTACACAGGCAATGAAGTCAGCACACACACACCCACCGCGGCTGTTTATGGCTTTATAAGATGTGGATGTGTCCAGAATCAGCAGAAACATGAACAAACTTTTCACAGACCACAAACTTCATTTCCATATTTCCTTTTTCTGCATAGCACATTAGAGTCTTTAGCACTATTTATGGAGTGCAACTCTTAAGATGTCATCGTAAAGTAGGAAGCTGTGATTTTAAAGTTGACAAAGAGTTCCCTTTCATTCTAGTTAGGGGAAAGATGGCTTGATTGACAGAGAAACACTTGAAGGGCGATACAAAGATAGCTAGCTGGGACGGCTGGAGAGAGCGGGAGTGAGTTGCACTTGCTAATTAAAAGAGAAGCAGCTGTCTTTCTTTCTGTTTCTGTTATTCCCTTGTTCCTGGGAGTATTAATGTTTTATTCAGGAGAAACATAACTACAGATGAAATTAATAAAATCAGGCCCTGCCTTTCCCTTGCCATCTCTTGGGGGGGTGGGAAATTCAAACGCTCGTTTCTCCCGGCTTTGAAAGTGCAAACTCAAAGTGCTCCGTGTACTGTAGTTTTCATTTCTTCATTTCCTGCATATTAAGTTCCTTTTCCCTTTTGTTTCAAAGTGCATTGCCCCGAAAATAAAGATCAATTTTTCAGTGAGAGAGGCTTTGGAATTAGAGCAGTGTTTTCCACACTAGCAGAGTGATTTACTGTAGTTACTGCATTATTTTCATGGGATGTGTTGTGTGTGTGTGTGGATTTTTTTTTCTCCCACAAAATGTTGTATCACAAATTACAGAGTGTGGAGCTTTTAGTCCTGTTTATGCAAGTCTACATGAGATGTAGAGAGAGCAAGTGTGATTATATTTTAGTATGCTGTGTCTGTGTTGCTGCATTAAGTGTGCTCACACACTTTTTGTTGATTGTGTGAGTGTGCACGAGTGTGTTTCATTTGACTATACATCCAGGCCCTGGGAGTATTTGCCTGTCTGATCACCTCATGTGAGTCTAAGAAGGGAAGCCATGCGCGACTAACACGCACTTCAGAGTTGAACTAATTGTGTCATTTTTAACATGAATCTGTGCTTGCCCACATTTTATTCACTCTCTTTCCTCTCCCTCTCCCCTGAGCCACACAATGAATGCAGAGTGGAGCAGGCCCTTGCATCTTTCCAGCTCTGGAGGAATTTTCAATGCTGCATGCAGGTGCATCATTTATTTCCCCCCCATGCTGGTGTTTATATGTGTGTTCTTATACTTCTACCTTTGTGAGGACCACGTAACCTCACAGTGAGAATAGGACGAGGTTGGTCGGTGCTTTTTGCAAAGTTCATTGTAGGATATTTCTGAGGTAAAGTGTAGGGATGAGGTTATCGGATTATGGTTAAAGTTAAATGTGGCATTAAGGTATGAACACCATGCCTGTGTGGGCACTACATTGGTTAAATTTTGTGTTATGATTCTGGTAAGCCTGAACCATAGAGGACTGAACTTGTGGTTTTGCATGTTCTAGCTCATTAAGTACAAAAAAAAATCATATACTATGTAATATAGCTGACAATTATCTAAAGCATATCAAGATTGATAACTGATTTCAGTTTGAAAATCTACATGTAGCGACTTGAAGCTTTTGAAATATAGATAATAAATCACAGTGGAAATTTAGACACCATTGTAGATGCAAGCAGGGATTGTTTACTGTTGTTCAGGATAAATGTGGACATCGTACATTTCTGCAAACCACGGATTGTAATGTAGTTATGTAGCAGACATGTTAAAAGTTTGTCGACATTTTGGATTACATGTGGCAATGTTGAGGCACAAAAAACATTTGGTTATGGCTGAGAAAAAAGATCATGTTTTTGCTTTAAATACCGGGTTGTGGTGCTACATTCACAGCTGGAAATGCTGCAAGGTCTCACTAAGAAACACCCAGTTTTGATGGCACAATTGCAGCTGGAAATGGCATAATTTCAAGCTAAAAAACATGTAGTTTTGGTGGCACAGTTGCCGTCTGAAATGCTGTGATGTCTTGCTAAAAGAAACACCCAGTTTTGGTGGCACAATTTCTGCTGGAAATGTCACCATTTCAAGATAAAAACCACCCAGGTTTGGTGGCACAGTTGCCGTTTGAAATGCTGTGATGTCTTACTGAAAAAACACCCAGTTTTGGCGCCACAGTCGCTGTTGGAAATGGCACAATTTCAAGCTAAAAAAAGCCCAGTTTTGGCGCCACATTTGCCGTTTGATGTGCTATGATACCTTGCTAAAAAACCCACCCAGTATTGGTGGCACAATCACCACTGGAAATTGCACCGTTTCAAGCTAAAAAAAAAAAAAACCACCCAGTTTTGGCGCCAAGGTGACCGTTTGAAATGCTGTGATGTCTTACTGAAAAAACACCCAGTTTTGGTGGCATAATTGCCGCTGGAAATGGCACCATTTCAAGATAAAAAACACCCAGTTTTGGCGCCACAGTCACCGTTGAAATGCTGTGATGTCTTGCTAAAAGAAAACACCCAGTTTTGGTGGCATAATTGCCACTGGACATGCTCCAGAGTCTTGGTAGAAAACACCAATTTTTTTTTTGTTGGTCTTGATCAGTTGTCTGCAGTTTTGCAGCCGTCTCGCCCTGTCGAACAGCCACCATTGTCACTGAGGTCTCACAGCGTACAGCATCCCCTCCACCTCCTGATGACAAAATGAGCTCTGTACATGTAATCTGAACTACGACACTTTAGAAATGCATTTTAGCATTTCAGCATTTTGGGGTCCAATCCAGTATTGTCCAGGACTTGCTGTGAGACTTTTCATATTTCTTTAGATCTTCAGTGAATGTCAACAATTAACGTGTTTGCAAGCAGCACATACAGTTATCTGTATTACAGAATTAAAGGGAGCTAAGAGAAATAATAATGAAAATCAAGCCTTTTTGTTTTGAAAAAATAAATACTACACTCTCCCAGCTACATCAGAGCCCTGTCATGTCCCTCTGACTTCCATCCTCTTATATTGTTTTATCAAGTTGGTCTAAAAAGGGAGCTCAATCTATCACTCTACCTATTGTTTCTATATCTTTTCTTGTGAAAGTGTTTTGCAGCAGTCAGTATCGGTCAAGATGGAGGCTGACACTGTGTGTCTGTGATAGTGTTAGAGACTGGACACAACTAATTGTATAAGTAAAACTGGTATCAGTGCAAGCCAGTTATAACAGACATGTATACAAAAAGGCTTAATACTTTAACTTATTTCAATGTATTCTGGGAGTGGACAGCCCAGTCTGGATTTAGACAGTGCAAATATAAAACAGGGAAAAACTGGTGAAAAAACCCCTTTGTTGAAATTTGATCCCAGGTCAGTGGGGATACACATGTGTTTCCAGACATGGAAGACATACCTAGCCAACTATTTCTTGGCACTCACTGACACATTTCAGTAATGTGTGTGTCATCCACAAACTCACTAATCCCATTCTAAAAACAGCAACTGAGTAAGTCCTCGCTCTGTATATCAGAGCAGAAACTCCCACTTTTGTTGCTGCTGATAACGGAGCCTCTTCCCTGAAATGTAGCTGGTCAGTGGCAGAGCAGTGGAGGCATCAGTCTGATAAATGAATGATTTTTAGATAACATTTGTTCTGTAATGCAATTTAAAAGTTCCTCAGACAGATAGGGCTTTCTGTAATGGCTGACATTTGTAATTTGTGTATTTATCCAGGAGTAGTCAGCTGACAGAGTACACACAGTGTACTCCGGTGACGTGCTGCTTTACAGTTACACAGTGGTACACATGGGAGCTGCCCAGTACAACCACAATTCACTTAACAGTTTCACTGCAGCAGTTCAAGGTTGGATGCCTTGCTCTAGAGCACAGTGACAGAATTACAAACGTTTTTTTGCCACCAATATTTAGCACAAAAATGGTGGCGTGCAGGAATAAATGAGCAGTAATTGAAGCCTTTGCAGCGCACTGTTTCACTGTCGTTGAATCTAAGTACATCCGAGTGTGTGAAGCCATTCTTCACACCGCAGTGAGTACTGAGGCTTTTTAATGGCAGTCTCTGTCTCTTAGCCCTGTGATCTCTCACTCCTCTCAGCCAAAGCCACAGAACCTTAATGGACTTCCTACTACACAAATAATGAGATAAGTTAAGACGTTACGAGGAGCGAGGCGGAGATGTAAAAACAAAGAGAGGAGGAAGGTGCTCAGGGCTGAGTGATTACATGCCAAATGCAGATCCTGGTATTTAGGTCCTGGAACAAACAAATAGGCACACACATGCACACACGCTGCATACACATATCTTTACACACCTAACAGCAAAGCACACACACACACACACACGCACACATGCACAAGCCGAGGCAGTGCTGTCTGGTTGATCAATAGTTTCCTGTGCTGGGGAGGGGTGATGACTGCAGACAGCAGTCAAAGCCCTGAGGACCAGAGGGTGACACCCCTTATCAACTGAGCAAGGTGAAATGTCAAACACTGGATCTGGAGCTCCCTCTCTCCCTCTCTCCCTCTCTCTCTCTCTCTCTCTGTGAGCCCCCCCTCCCCAACCGTCTGTCTTTTTCTATGAGAAACCCTCCCTCATTTTCTCTCTCCGTTTCTGATTGTCTTTCTCAACTTCTTTCTCCAGATCTCTCAGGCATTTTTGCCTCTGAATTTCTACCTCTCTCTCGCACCTAACGTGGAATTCCCATCTCTGTCTCTTTGTCATTCTCTCTGACTCTTAATCTGTCTCTTTCTGAACGTTAACCCCACTCTACTACTCTCACTGAGGCACTTTCTCTTTTTAAATCTCAGTGTCTGTAGCCCGTCAACGCTATTATCTGATTCTGCTAATAACAGTCTCACCCCTCTCTATTATCCATCTGTTTCCCATTGTTTTTCTCAACAACCCTTTGCTCCATCCTCTCTACATGCTTTCTCTCTCCGTCTGATACTTTTATGTAATTGTTCCTTAACTTAACCCAGGGTTTTTTTTTTGTCCTTTTCTTTTTTTTCTTCTTTTTACTTTTACACAGAAATGGCACCGCAGCAGAACAGCCTATTGAGCAGAACACAGATATAAATATGAATTTGAATATGGCGACAATGTTTGTGGGGGTGTTTCAGTGCTAATCTGGCTTATATGCACTCTGCATGTCTTACACCCTGTCCATTTCCATGGCCCTGAGCTTAATAACAACACTGTAGGATTAGTGCAGGGTGACTTCACACAATAAAAAAAAAGAAAGAAAGAAAAAAAAATGCCACTCTCTCTCTCTCTCTCAGATGCAAACGTTGTAGGCAGTGGGAAAACAGACACATGATTATGGAGGAATTCAGTTAAAAGCAAAGGATGCGTTTATTTACAGACAATCATATCACTCATGAAATGAATACAACAACAGATCGTTTGATAAATGTGTTTAAAAAAAGATAAATGTGACAAATTCACCCTGCTTTCCTGTTTCATCCCCGACTGGTAAACATGCCACTCCTCAGTATCACACCACCACAAACACATCTTCTCTTTCTGACCACTGCATAACATTTGGTATTAATTCCTCATCTGGCAAAAGGATTATCATCCTCCGATTGGATTTATGATCTCAGTGCTCAGGCAGGTTTATCCAGCCACCATATGTAGAATTATCATTAGAGCTATAATCCCCTGCAGACCACTCGCACACAAAAAAACACACCCTGCCCTGTTAAATGCCCAGGGATGATGGCGATTGGCAGTTAGCGGGTCTGTTCAAACATATCCCCCTGCATGTAAATGGTTTGTTTTTGCTCGGTCAGTCCAGTGATGGTGATATGAAACATAAAAACAATGAGATAAACACAAGGGATATAAAATACCAGCATGTTGTTTGAGGAGAGGCAATGGGAGGAGCTAAGAAATGATATTAGGGAGGGGGGAGGCTATATTATTTTATTTTATATAGCCTTTTTTAAAATTGAATCTGTGTGCTTTTTTGTGTTTTCTCATTCACTCACTCCCTCTGACTTAGTTTACTCACTCTTTGCAGCCTCCATTACTCAGCTCATGATTCATTCACTCACGCTCTCACCCATTTCCTCGGCGTCTGCCCCAGTCGCTCCCAACTCCCCCGTGTTCGGCCACATCATATGTCCTATTGGAAACACCTGAATACTTCCAGAGATAATTTCAAGGCAATATTAAATTGATCTCACCTCATAAATGTGGCAGTCCACTTTGTTTTTCCCCCTGTTATTGTAGCATGTGCCTTCAGGCCATTTGGTGCAATTTTGGTAATGCTAAAAAGCTGAGGTGAGATACATTATTATCTGATGTTTCGTCAACATCTGATCAGCGGCGACGAGGTGTCACATGGTTAATTATATAAATGATGAACCCCCCGGGGCCAATCAGTGTAATTTCGGTAGCAGAAAATAGTGCTGAGATGCATCCAACATTTTCAAAATCTGATCATCAGCTGTGTCAGAGGACAGATGAACAAAAAAAAAAAGGCAGGCTTTACCTCAAAACTCAAAGCCCTTCTTTAACCTGTCTCATCCTCTTCATCTACATGTTCACCTCGTGACAGAAAGGGATTTAATAAGTGGAATCAATACAAGATCGAGGCTTTCACCTGAATTCAACTGGTCAATCTATCTCAAGGAAAGAACACCTGTTCCTAATCTTTCGTGCAGTGAGTGCACATCATTACTGATTCATACTCCCCACCATCCTCTCTCCCTGATAAGTCATCACCGTCACCCCACCCCTCCTCTCCCTCCGCGACTCCCCCAGGCTTCACCGTCTCTAATCAAGGCCTAATGAGCCTAATTGGTCGTTAAAACATGCCAGAGTATGACACAGCGGTGCTACAGCGTCTGCCATATGGTCTGGGTTGGCCCGAGGCCCCCGAGCTGCCAACTGTTCCCCCGTCACTGGCTGAACTGCGCAGCACTGACTGACAGCGGCTGCGATGGGAGTTTCTCTCCTGTTGATGATTCAGCACTCAGCACTGAATGGAACGGAGGACAAGAAGTGCATGCGTGTGTTTGTGTGTGTGTGTGTGTGTGTGTTGACTGTTGACTGACCGACACACTTTCTCCATGTTGTCATTCACAACTTGCCCTTCAAGCTGGAGACACGAATCTAGGGGTGAATAGAAGTTCTAAATGTTTGTATCACACGGCAAATGCTGCCAAAATACTAAATACAGGGTGAGGCTCCAAGTAATGATTATTTTCATCGTTAATTAATCTGACATTTCCTTTTTTTTCTTGAATCATTTAGTGTAGAAACTTAAAAAAAAAATGTTATCACAGATTTCCAGGCCTCAAGGTGACTTCTTCAAACTGCCTGATTGTTCGACCAACTGTCCAAAACCCAACATATTTAATTTACAATGAAATAAAACACATAAAAAACCATCATATTAACACATTTTAAGAGCTGGAGCCAGTACGAAGCCTCAAACATAAGCAATATGTTGTTTATAAGTTGATGTTAATTAATATTTCAACTCCTTTGAACATTATCACTGTGATGATTGGTGGACTTATTTCACATTTGAACTAGTTTAATAGGTAAATCTCTTAGTGTTTGTGCAACAGAAATAGAGCTGTTACAGATGCAGAAAAAAAATTGTACTATAAATTTACATTTTCATTTTTTGTATTTTAGAATTTGCCATTTTTACCTTCCGACTATATTCTGTCCTCTACCAGTGACCCTTGCTCCAGGGCAGAGAAATGAGTAGTAATATTATATTTAGTAATATTTAGACATCCTATTGCCATCAGTGCGATGTGAGCTGCATCAGTAATGTGTTGACTTCACAGTGCTGCATGGCCCACTAATTAATTTGCCTCTATAAACTGGGAGCTGTGAGGCCTGCTGCCCTCAGCCAATTTACGCCTGACCTTAATATGACCCAAGCACAGCACTACGTGGCTGGGTTTTAGTGTGTGTGTGTGTGTGTGTGTGTGTGTGTGTGTGTGCATGTGTGTGTGAAGAGGTTAAGCATATTTTACCAAAACAAGGAAGCCCAACATCTAACAAGAACTGATTATGTAAATGATGTGTTGGCAGCTTCGATACCACTGGGGTTTGAAGTGTGTGTGTGGACGCGTGAGTGTGTGTATCATGCAATCAGGCTTGAATTGATCCCATCTCTCCAACATTCAAAGTGCCCCCCCCCCCCCCCAGTTTTCAGTCGCCATCACTGCAATGATGGACAGTACATTTATTTATTTGATGCAGGATTCAAATGAGAGCGAACAGTTCAATTATTCTGATTGTAGCTAGAGAAATAAATTTAAAAAAATCTTTTTTTTATCCTAAATGATTTTTTTTTTTAAGAATTTGGATCGTACCTTTGTGGTTTTTGGTTATGCCTCTGACACCCTAACCACCAACACTGCTAAGACCTTGGGACACACAGAGGCTATTTTGAATCACTGTCTGCACTTATACCTACCTTGATTGCATTCATTAAACTTGAAGAGTAACGGCCGCCCAAACTCCCACATGTGAACATGTTTTCTTTTTTAAAAACTATTTTAAATTGGTTAAATCTTATTTTTATTGTGTTTTACGTTGTAGCATCTCACAGCTAATGCTACCTAGCGGTTATTAACAGGTTCACTGACACAGTCTAGCTGGTTTGGTGTTGGTGTACGTTTGTTGGGACTAGGGCTGCCCCCTTATAGTTGACCAAATGTTAGTCAACCAGAAAGGTCATTAGTCGGCAAGATTTCATTGGTCGCTTAGTCTCAGAAAAAAACAAACAGACGTGATACTCTATTAGGAGCTGCGCCTTGTCAAAATAGATCAAAACCTATATGACTGAATTGTGTGGGAATTTAATCTGAAAGGACAGACACAGGAAGTGTCCACGCTCAGCAGTCAGACCGGAGTCAGGTTAATTTCCAGGGCTGGTACCTGCGGTTATTCCACAGTCTAGTTAATAACATGTCGGGCAGGAAATCCAAAGTGTGGGATCATTTTGAGAAGGTGAAGGACCAACCCAAGGTGATACGTAAACTCATCTTCATTGGTCGACTACAAACATGACGTATCATGTGAAACATGGAAGTAGCTACATGCCCATTAGCCCACAGCGTCATTAACAGGCGGCTCGCTCAGTGTGTGACGTGCACTTGTAGATAAAATATAGGCCTCTATTAATGAAGGTTCATTAGTACGGTTTGTATTTCTCTGTAATGTAGCACAGTGTTAACAATGTTACTGAGACTATTCTTTCTCACACCTTCAACTGAAACCATTGTGTTGCCCCGTCCAAATATACAATTTAATAATGAAATTATATATCATAAACATGCAGGTGACTAGTCGACTAATGACCATAAATGACTACTATTGGTCGACTAGGAAAATTCTTAGTCCGGGGCAGCCCTCGTTGGGACCAGTTACAGCTAGGTGTAGATGTTAGCCGCTGCTGCTGTGTTAGCTTGTGCTAACTGGGCAGAGACTGAACCGACCAGGTGGAGAGTACCATTGTATTGATGGCTTTATAGACTAATTGAAGCCAGGTTGTTGAATAAATGAGCTTTAAATTGGGCTAGTTTTCTGTTGTTGACCATTTCAAGTTAGATTTACATATTCTTTATGGTGATTGCTCAAATACTTGGTAGGTATCTCACCTTTGTTTTCTCTTCCACAAAATTTTGCTGACCAGACTTTTCTTTGAAACCTATATGATCACCTGACTGCTTGTGTTTCTTGCCCCAACTGGTATTTTTTATCTACATTGTTATGTTCCAATATCACAGTGATTAAGTTGGTGACTAAATGTTGTTATTACCCGTAAGATTGATGGGCAAAAGTACAAATCTAAGACTCAAGTTGTAATAAACTGGATCTATCCTCCAGTGCTTCTGTCACAGTCTTGAAGTCTTATTTTCCGAAGCAACCCCGCAACACTTCCCTTCATTACACCTTCCTCGCCCCCTCCTCCCTTATTTCCTCTTATTCCCTTACCTCTCGTTTTCCAGCTGATGTCTTCATCAGTGATAATTCTGGGCCCATGCAGAGTGCGGCCGATGTCCCTGCCAGTAGATATAAGCTGATTGAAGGCAACCAGCGCCTGTCAATACCGCTTGCTTGTATTTGCCTGCGTCCCGCCTGCCTCCAACACAGCTGATTATTGGAGACCTCTCATAGCAGTATTGAGCTGCTGTCCCCACTCTTGTTACCTAGCTGATAGTTTCATTGTTTATATGCAGATGGAGGTGGGCTATTGAACAACCAAGACACTCGCCCCTAATGGTAAACAAACAATCGGAGTGGCGTGCAGAGAGAAAGTGAGGTCAATAGAGTTGATTAATACACGTAAGGGGACACATTATGGACATTGCGATCTATATTTTCCACTGGTCACATCCTCGGTGATGTTCAGATGAAAGCTCTGTGAAAGATGGATGAAATGTCGCACGTAGTGGAGGTGAAGATGACTACACAGGAAAGGCTTCAGACTGGAATTTTATACAACTTCTACATTGTATTGGCCTCTAATAACGTGAGATGCAGTGACTGTAGTTTTGTGCGTTATTAGATTGCAAAACTGCAAAATAAGTTAAAGAAAGTAGGTTGTCTGGCATTTCTTTGGAGTTAGCAGTGGATTAAAATAGCTGATTGGCCCCTCTGCAATCAGCTGCATCTGAACTGTTGGTATGGATGTTGTCATTACAGGCGCCTGCTGTATTTTCAGTATTCCACAATGCATCTTTTCTTGACTGTTATTACATGTGCCTCTTTCACTCACCACTTTCTATAAAAGCCTTTAATAGTTCCATGGTCCCTTTCTAGTATTTTTTTCTCCCATCATTCTCTTCGTCTTTGTCCTCTTTTTCACCTCAGTTCCTAGTCTGAAAATCTTTTAATTTGATTCATCTGTTTGTGTTCACTTCTGATGATATGACAACTTGAGTGAAGCTTCCCAGAGAAGCACACAGACATCTTTGTGTCAGAGTATATGAAGGCTACCCAACAATACTGGCCTACTTGAAACCACATGTCTGGTTGCAAACTTAAACAAAAAAAGGAAGGGAAAACTGGAATTATTCCTTTTTTGATATGTGGCCCTGTCTTACAGAAGTTCAAGCAAATGTGAATGAATGGACCAGCAGTCCCATCTGCGATGTGTGAAGTTTGAAGAACATATACTTCTCTTTTTCACCTTGAAAGGACTGGGTACAAGCTGACCCATACATCAAAATATATCAAAGGAAGTCTTTTGATGGAACTTTAAAGTGAAAGGAGCCGTGTGATTGGGCAAGTGATGTACTGAAACTAAAAAACATAGTTCAACTGATGTTTCAATGCCTTAGAGTTTAGTCCTCAAAAGCCAGGAAGAAAGCATGAAACCATGCAATCTGTCTGTAAGCTTATGGCTTACATAAACCCAATTAAAAGCTGAGATTTCTGTGGTTTTATGCGTTTTGTCTGGTTCTTTTGTATGGCACTTGACTCTCTAAGGTCAGAGGTTTAGTTTATACAAAGGAGCTAGACATTGATGCCGAGGCGGACAAAATATTTCTTTGAGCTCCAGCGGAGAAAAAACAGAGTGCTTTGAGCGATACAAAATATTTCCTTTAAATTATATCCTGGGTTTGTTTTCCATTTAATTCCACTGTGAAATAAAATCTTAATTACATAAATATTTTTGTCTTTAACTGATGCTGTGACATGAAAGGAAAATGCACAAAGGTTACAGGCTCGCCAACCTGTGAGAAATAAATACAGGACTTTGACGTCTCTGTCACACATACACAAATAAATTCCTCTCATAGGTTCAATGCATGTATTTACAGTTTGAGCGTTTGTGTATATGTAGCCTGTAAATGCTGAATGTATGAGAAAAGCAGTGAGACAGGCAACACAGTCCAAGATTATTCACCTTTGCCCGTAAATAAAACATCCATCAGCTCTCTGAGGAATAAAGCTCATGTCTGGTGACCTCTGAAAGGTTAAACCCTGTAAAAAGGTTAAACCTTGAAAGAATTATTTTCATTACTTTTCAGCCATTCCAATCACCCTCTCCCCTTGTGGGAATCAGTGGATTAGTCCTTAGCTTGTATGCTTTGTTTTTCTTTTCGCTCCAATATCACCTCATGCAGTGTCTGAGTTTTCCCACATAGGCAGCTTCATCACAGTGGGAAACTAAGTACTGTATATCCATAGCCCCCTACACACAGGATGCATGTAGGGTACAATTAACTTTCACTTAAGTGATGGAACCACTTACTGTACAGCAACCCCTGCACACTGTGATGCCTTTTAACATTTCAAAGTTAATAACTGTTGCCATTTTAAAGTCTGCTGACAGCTGAGGCACTTTTTCCACGCTTTGCTCCGCCTTGCTGTGTGTATCTGTATGCTAACTAAGGTCAAGACATCAACCACAAAACAATAAATTTTCTTGACAACATAGGGGAAGTTCAGAGACCAGCGCTGTGGCTAGAATTCAAATTGTATTCAAACATCAAAGCACGAAAAAAAAAGAAAAAAGAAGTGAATTGCAGCAAAGCCCTCGACTACTGACCTCATTTTAGGCCATTGAGTTGTTTACTATGTGGTCCATTTTTACATCTTTGACCTCGGGCTTGCATCATGGATGAAACCAAATGGCTCTTGATCATCTCCCTCTGATAATTAGCTCCGTTCTGAGTATAGTTTACCACTTTTGCATCATATGCTTTTTTTTCTGACATCGTTACTGCTTTTACGTTATGAAAGTGCTCAGTAACATCACTAATGCAGCCCTCATCTATTTGTTTGTTTGCCAGAGATACACGAGTCAATCAATTGGAACAATAAAAACAGAACCCCCATTTAACTCGTTAACCCTCCATAGCCTGTTGTGATGTTCTCAGTGCCACATTTCCGTTTTCATTTGGCTCATTACGGCCTAAGTGGTGCCACAAATGGTCAGAATGATGTCACTGATTTGAATGAAGACCATGGGAGTGATTGGTTTAAATGCCTCTGTGTAATTGAATCGTGTTAGCCAGATATGCAATTGAATTATGTTTACTTCACTGGATGGGCTTGTGTACAGAGTGTGCTGTGTGTGAGTTGTGAGAGTGTGTATGTCGTGGGGAAAGGAGGGAGGACAGTTCAATAGAGAAAATTCTCTGTCTACCTCATAACAGCACCAAGCAATTAAAACCAAAATGGAGGAAATCAGAGGTCGGTTTACTCAAATTACATAAATTTCTCACTTACTTTTAGTGGTGTCTAACCATGCATATTTGCCCAGGATATGAAACAGTCTGCCTCAACACAATGAATGTGAATGAATTTTCTTCGTGGCAAAAAAAAAAAAAGAAAGCATGGTTTAGTACAGGGGTCAGCAGCCTTTAATATCAGAAGAGCCATTTTTGACCAAAAATTAAAAAAGAAAAAAGTCTGTCTGGAGCCACAAAACATATTTGAGCCTTAAAATGAAAGTAACACAGCCTGTCAGGTCTAAATTTGCCTTTTAACATAAATAACAGGTCTAAAAGAGCATTTATTAAAATGTTTTACGTTTACTTTATAGTTTTGGCAGTGAAAGAAAACAAAATTGTCTGCACATTATGAAATTATCCTCTGAGACTTATTTTATGTATTTGAATTTTACAGCATGCCTAACTAGCCTGTTTTAGACTCACCACTGAGGATTGGCAAAATTTAGAGTAAAAGGCGCCAGGTCGTCGGCGTATGATACACATATTTTTACAGTTGGAGAATGTAAGAATTTCTTTAGGCCCTAGACAATGATAAATGAAAATTAGAAAATTAAGAATAACATTTATTCATTTCCAAATTATATTATAGAATATATAGAATATAGAATGTAGTTTTTCCGTGTCCAGACAAACGGGCCCTTTTACCTTAATAATAGATCTAAATGAGCATTGATCAATATGTTTTACCACAAGGTGGCTACTCTGTAGTGGGCTATTTAAGATTATTTGGTACGTTAACTTTACAGCGTCTGCAGTGAAAGAAAACAGATTTGTCAAAACATTATTAAATTATCCTCCAAGACTTTTCCCAGCTAGCCTGTTCAAGACTTACCACCACAATTAAGGATCGGCAAAATTTAGAGCCAAAGGCGCCAGGTTGTAAACGTATGATGCGCATTTTAGTTGACAAAATGTTAAACCTATTTTTATGCTATAGGCTACACATTTTTACGGTTGGAGAATGTAACAATTTCTGTAGGCCTTCAACAGTGATCAGTGAAAATTATAAAGTTGAGAGTCACGTTTATTTATTTCAAAGTTATATTTTTTTTTTGTCAAAACCAAAAGGAGCCACTGCAGAGGGGCTAAAGAGCTGCATGTGGCTGCAGAGGCTGCAGGTTGCTCACCCTTGTTTTAGGACACAATATACAGAGAGATACGTATTCAAAGTATATTTTTTCAATGCCTAGACAAACAGAATTTATTCTGACAATCTGCATATCAGTGGAGGTCAGTGAGACTTTGTAAAGAGAACAGCTTTAGGTATTTTGCCAACCTTATGAGCCCTTTTACATTTTTAGGCAGTGCTGTGCAAGGTCACACTTCACACATTCACTGTTCACAATTCTGAATTTTGAAGTTCAGAATTCCAAAAAATAAACTCGGCCATATTTATTTCTATTGTTTTTGTCTTTCACCTCGATGTTTCTTTTAGATTCGTTGCTGATTTGGTTGATGTTCTGACTTTTTTTTTCCAATTTTGAGATTATTTTCAGTTTGAATCTGTGCTGATTTGTTCATAAAACTCATTCATACATTAATATGAACTGGCTTCAGGAGCACTGGCAGCTTCGTCATCTGAATTGCCAGTTGCCATGCCGGAGTTGTGTAAGTTTGTTCCCCCCTTAAATAGTGTTTCCCTCCTGTTAAAAAGATGTTTCCTGTAGCAGCCCTCACCATGGTTAGGGATAGGGATAAAGTTTGGTTCAGATTTAGGCCCTGGTTATTTTTGAAAACAGATATTCTCCCTTTTGTTTTAAAAAATAATTCTGTCCACACGACCTTTGTTTAACAAAATATCTCTGTCCACATTAGAGTACAAAAACAGCCCCAAACACTCGCAGGTGTTGGCTGTCTTCAACAGCCTTCCCTCATCACAAAGGCAGTAACGCCACTGGAGAGCTCATCATTCTTTATTCATTACGATTCCCGTTGAATATGAGGATGAAAGAGCACGCTCAGACATATGAGTTATGCTCTGGACATGCTAAAGTTTTCCTTCCACTCCTTATTGACAACAAACCGACTCTGGAAAGTGTCCCAACATCTGCTGGTTCGACTGGGCTTGATCCAAAACTGTCATTTCTGGTGGACTTAAAACCCACGGACGCTGACCAAAAACATCAGCACTGTTTTCAGGGACCTGCTACCTGCTTTAGGTCCAGTATTCTCACTGGTTACTATTTATTTATAAAGCTCCTTATTTCTGTGTGAATTAGATTTATACTGCACCTGTAAGCAGTATGTACCTACATATTTTTCCAGAGATTATTCTTTAGTTTTGTGGTCGAAGATCTAGACAGCAGTCATGTAAAACACACAGTTGGAAACACAGACATAGTAGGAGATTCATACATGTGAGGTCAGCCCCCTCCGCACTCTCTCTTTCTTGCACCCACACCCACACAGGATCACACAGCTCAGCATACACGCGTGCCTGGTGTGCTATCTGACTTGGCAGACCCCTAAGTGTGACCAATCGGTGTGTGTAGAGTGCGGACAGTTGGATTATCTCAAGACACAAGCTCCATCTCCCCCGGTTTCCATACTGTTGTTTCAGTCAGTCATTAGAATAACAATAAACACAATACATACGGCGGCATAAGCTGACATCCATCCAATATGCTGTAGCTGCAGGGGTGAGGTCAGGAGATACAAGTGTGTGTGTTTGTGTGTACATATACGCGTGTGTGTGTATTTGTCTCTGGCAAAGAATAGACAAGATGTTAATCACAGCCATCTTTGTCTTTGTAGACCGTAATCTTTTATAACACCAACAATAGTGTGTGTGTGTGTGCGTGTGTTTGAGTGCATGTGTGTCACAGTCTAATTATGCAGCAGTGATGATGGCGGCGCGTGGCGTCCCTATCATGTGGCGAAAAATTGATTAGCTAAGGGTCACACACAGCAGAGCCTGAAGCGTGTGTGTGTATCTCAGTGCATGAGTGTGTACGTGCCTGTGTGTTTGAGTGTTTGCGAGCGTGTGTATAAATGTGTGTGTCGTCAGACCTCCTAAGCTGAATATTGATGTATTGATCAGGCGCTTGTGTTGCTTAAAGCCATTTGCTCCTAGGGGAGTCCTTCTAATACACACACACACGCACACACACACACACAAGGAGAGAGAGAGAGCGAGAGAGCATGGCTATTGACAACTGTGTCATCTTTTCTATGAGCACAATTGCTGACAACCGGCGTTGTTTCTCGTCATATTGTGTCATTGTCTTATCGGACAGAGGCAGTGTGCTGCTACAAAGCACACCTGCCACACGTCCATTCACTGGGATGCTAATGCAAGCTCAAGAACATAATACCATTATGGAACATAATAGCCTTATGGCCCACCTATTGGCCTTCTACATGTGCTACTGTATTGTTACAATGATGGCATATCCCAGATGTGAGGGTTTCAATACGTGAAGTGGCAACAGAGAAGAAGACGTGTCAACATAGGTCTAGAGGATGAAATGCACCTGGAACCTGGTCACAGCTTTTACTGGCTTTTGTATAAAAACACAGCACAGAGTTTCAGAAATTGCAAGGAATGGACGACACTGTTTGATTCTAGCCAAGGGCCTTTGTTGTGTGTCACACCCCTCTCTATCTACATTTCTCATTGATATCAGTACAGTAAATGTCACATAACAATGCAAAATGTAAACAAAAAAAGAAATTAGACGATAAATCTACAAAAGAACATCGTAATTTTTTATGTTTTAGCTCAACTTTTACAAGACATCCTTACTTTAATGCTACGAAATTCAAAAATACAACGCCAAGTCACATTTCTGGTGCCTCCATCTGTTTGTAAATTGTAAACTACAGTCATTGTCAATGTAGCAGTTTAATAATAGGGATATAATTGGAGGTCTAGGGAGTAAGCGAAGCTATCAATGGTTTTTCCAACCTACAGATGGGTGACAAATCAAAAGAAAATGCTGAATAACTGGGTGGAGAAACGAAATGAATGCACATGCTTCCATAGGGCATGAGGGGACAGTGAGTGGTGTAACGCCATGTTCACACTGGACACAGAAGCACCCTGATATCTCAGTTGTTACGCACTCACCTGTACGTTCACACCAGTGAATGCTTTTCTTAGCACTGATCAGCATCCGATTTTGCTCTTAGAGCTCTGTCGCTGCTTATTTTATAGTTATACTGTATTACTGCTGCATATTTTGTCATTTATAATCATCAGATCATTTATATCATATCTAATATATCCTTTATTTCATTCATGATTTTTCTTGCCAGTTTTGTTGATGGATAACGCCGAAACTATTGCTGCAGATTGTAAGCATGCTATGTTAACATGGGTCCCAAAACGAAGCAGGCAGCACTCCAGGCAAGATTGGTGCGCTTTGTAGGGCTTCCACGTCCAGTGTGAACCCGGCGTAAGGAGTATGAAAGTTGTGTGAATCGCAGTCACCAGGGGTCTCGTTTAGAAACATTGTGTACGCACAAAACGAGGCCCAAAACAGGCGTACGCTGTTTCCTGCACAGAAGTTGTAATCTCTAAAAACAGACTTGATGGGAGACACTTTGACCAATGGTTACAAACATTTTTGGCAAATTGGCAACGAAGATGGTGAGCTGGAAACTTGATTGCAGGAATTGTTGAATATTTTTTGGCGCACCATTTGGGCTTTTGTCCGTATGTACATTTTTAGTACGGATCCTACGCAGTGTTTCATAAATGAGACCCTAGATTGGCACCCGTGCTGAATACCTACAGTATGGAAGATTTCGGACAGATGTATACGACAGCGCTAACCACCATCAAACACCACATAAGTAAATACAAGAAGTGTGTTTATCATACCAGGCAGTGCGCACTGTTTGGGAGCTTATATACATTTATTAGAAAACAAAAATACAATCAAGAGAAACCTGCTAATGTGAGTTTAGCCTCAACAGACCTCTGGAAGCATCACCATCCAAATTGCTTGCAGTAATGAAACATCACAGAATAAAAACAGTTAAAAGAAATCAATGATTTTTAATAAGATCAGAAACAATCTCTTAAAACACAACATCAATCACACTCGTGTCATTTCTGCCTCCCTCTGTGTGTGTGTGTGTGTGTGTGTTTATATGGACTGCCATTTAGATGAATAACCACCAAACAGTGCAATGATTCAGCATCATATGCACTTTATCAATCAAGCAGTGTCTGAGAAGCACAAATGCAATTAGCTAATGTGTTTGCCTAAACTCATCAGAGGACGCAATTAGCAAGGGGAAACAGATAACCTCACATCATCTATCAGAGAGGTGGAAGCAAAGGCACAGCAGGAGGAGGACGAGGAGGAGGAGGAGGCGGAGGAAGGAGAGGTGAATAAGGGGAGGGAAGGTGACAGGAAAGGGAAGAATTTGTAATGCAAAAGACATGATCTGTGAACAGGACTAAAGAATAAACTTTGCTGACTGAAAAAAGGTCTTATCTATTGCACCTAACAATCCATCTCCCACCCTCCTCCCCCCGTCTCCCCTCTCTGTCTCTCTTTTTCTAATTACAACAGATGGCATTGAAGTGGCAGCCGGAGCATATTTCATCGGGAGGGAATAAAAGCAATTAGACATTCAATTTGGAGTGTAATTAATCCTACATTAAAGCCTTCATTAGTGATCGCTCGTTAGTGAAACATGCCTCTCTGAGAGGCCCAATAATAGCCCTCTTCGTCAGGGGATCAGCGCTAAGAGGGAAATCAAACAAGGTTAAACAAAAGCCATTGTTCCATTGGCGGAGAGACGAAGACAAATGAGGTGGTTAGGCTGGGGTTCGACTCACTGTTTTACACACATTTTCCAACTCAAAGCTGTTTTTCTGGTTAGAGGTCTTAACTGTTAAAACTCTGGCTTAATGTGATTGCCTCCTAAGTCTGTGCTTCAGCACTCGAGTTCCCTCTCAGGCTCGGATCACAGTTAATGAATTTGAATGCGGTACTCTCTGATGAAAGTTCATTCATTCCAAGTGAGGGAATCTGTCCCTGCTGCATCATTCTTTTGCCGATGCATGGCTTTACAGTGAAGATTTTTCTACGCACATAATTTATTTATGTTCTGATGTGTGCCTTTTAAAATTCAAATTCACAATATCCTTGTTTGTTTGTTTTTGTTTTTTTTTTTACAGTTTGTTTGGTGACATCTTGGTTGACAAGCAGTCATTGCTTTGCAATCATATCCATGCCCAGTACTGTGACAGCTTTACCTCTGGGATTTCTGTTGAGTAGAGTTCTGTTGAGTTTGAGTTTCTGTAGGTTGTGCTCTTAAGAGTCTTTTCAGGCATGATGGCTGTCTCTGCTGACGTAAACCACCCATTTCTACCTCTGTGTACTCAAAACAAACCACTCTGTTTTTTACAAGTACTTTCAGGTTTTAGGACCACAAACATTCATTCAGTGTATCTATAGTGGTTTAGTATTAGCAGCTGTAGGATCAAAGGTGCAGTTAAACAAGTAGGAGAGAGCAGTGCGGATGAAATAATCTTCATCCTGAGTCAGACCTGATTGGCAAACTTCCAGCTTTATGTATTATAGTAGAGCAGCTGTCAGGACTGAGGACAACAGAGCAGGGGTGTGCCATATCATCTTGTTCATGATTATACCGGTATGATTTTAATATCATACAAAAATTCATATTGTGATACGCACGATTTTGACTTGTTGACAAATTGATGTTATACTGTTACCCACGGCAACAGCAAGCATGGCTGAAAGCGAAATTATTACAGACTTCATGATGGTTCCCAAAAGAGGAGCAGCTTCAGTAGTGTGGAATAAACTGTGGTGTCCTGGATGTTTTAGGAACAGCCCCGGACTTCTCAGACTCTTTTAGTGACTTACTGCTCAGAGGGAACTCAGTCAGCGGCTCCTCTGGCAGCAGCACAGCGTCAGCAAGTGATTTTGTCATAAACCTTTGGTAATGTAAACCTACATGGCGCTTGCAGCTCAACGAAAAACTATATATATGTGAATGTGCGATAGTTATGGTAGTATTACAGTGTGATGATTAGAGGAGAAATAAAAGTCCAGGTAGAAAAAAACTCAACTCAGTCATTTAGGATTTTGCTAAAAGAGACGGAAATCACCTGTTGATGAATATATATAGTTCCCAGGGGACATTTTTTGTATTTGGGAGCTGTTTAAATGTGTAATTTGTGGTAGATTTTATTTTGTTGAACTATTAATATTGCATACAGAATCTGAATCTCACTCTGAGTTACTGTTGTTGTTTATAAAGTAAAGAAATGAGAGATAATTTCAGTTTAGTTTTTACTGAATATTTGAAGGCAAATTGTAAGATTGACATATAAAACTATATTACTTATTTCTTGCAATTATATTTTCTTAAATTAATAATATATATACATGTATTTTTTTTTTACTAATTTGTGATAGAAAAGAAAATCATTATCACAAAAATACCCTGAAATATTGCTATATTATTTTTGGGCCATATTGTCGCCCCTACTACAGAGATAATAAGTACCGAGTGTGGTGGCGCTGTCAAAGTTGTGTTTGTGTGTTTGAGAGAGACAGAGACAGAAAGAGAGAAAGAAAAGGTGAAAGGTGGACTATTGCATGCAATGTTCCTGTAGGCCTCAGTATTAATAACTCACTGGTATGCTCCTTTGTCACTTTTCACCTGACTGTGAGAACTTGTGATATTCATATAGCGTTACCACGGAATTAAAAACAAAACAAAACAATTAAAAAAAACAGCAGATGTGAGCGGATATTGTTCATTGACAGTGGCATCATCCAGTGGCCCAACCATAGCTCCTAATACACTTGAACACAGTGCAGAGACTATATTTACAGGAGGTTAAACTAGTTAAACATATATACAGCTAAACAAGTATAACAAGCTGAACAATTATTAGCAAACATGTAGCTACTATATGCAAACACCAACTATAATTATATCACTTTAAATCTTTATATTATAGAATTTCTGGAAAATTGAAGCTTTTATTAAATAAAATAACAAGACAGGGATGTTGTCAGTGTTTACTGTCATTGATGCAAAACATGACTAAAGAAGACAGTATTGATAATAAAACATTGATGACATCTCCTATATATGTGTCATCATATTGCCTGTACTAGTGGCTGCATTGCATTAAACAATATGGATGTTGGACTCTATCTTTTAAACATGATGCTGATGTCAGAATGAACCATGTTTTGAAACACACCGGCTATTTTTGTGCAGATTTATATTTATTTATTTATTTTTCTGTCACTGTTTTTAAAAATGTCTTAACCCCCACATGGTGCCCCCGAGTGTCCTTGAAAACACTCACACAATTTAACAGATTGAGTAGCAGCCTACTGCACGAATCAAGGCTAGCTCAGCTAATCATGACAACACACCTATAATGGTGTAAATAAATGATACTACCACATCGTGTGAAAGTTGTGAAAGTCAAGACCGAGATGTTTTTATACTGAACAACAAGAAACCATTACGACCTGTGAACACACAGTTAATCCTACTGTATCTCCTCCACTTTATTTGCCATAAATTGTTTTCTTTTTAAAATGTTTTCACCAGGTTTGGTCAAGGCCGTTGTGGTGTAGTTGTCATTTATACACTTGCACAGGTAGGAAGAGGAGTTAGTTACAGCCTGTATCTCTCCCACACAGACACCGCTGTCAGAGCGTGAAGCGTCTTAAACACAAGTTCTTTTATGTTCCCTCTGAGGTTGTTAAGTTGGGGTCATACCTGTAAACAGCACTTTTTTTATCATGGTTAAATTATAGTGTCATAGTGTGTCGCACATAAAACAGGCATTGTTTTGTTTTTTTAGCAGAAGTGTTTATTCCCATATAAATGTTATTGTGAGTGTCCCTTTCCTGTATTAAACAAAGAATATCTAACAGTGACAGTTTCAGGTGTCGAAGGCTTATAATAACGATAACTTTTCCTTATAACTAGAGGGATGGTGACGTAATAAACAACACAACATACGTATAAACACCTAGATGCAACCCAAGCCAAACATCTCGGACCCACACACATCAAGCGATGTGATGGTCTGATATGATGAAACCAGTTGAAACATGCTTCAGGTGTACTGTATCCAGTTGCATGCGTGTGTCGTTTTTGCGCGCTCTGTGCTTCTGTGTGTCCCCAAGAGGGGATTCAAATCCAACTCTGATCTCAGCGAGGAGAGTCAGGTGAAGGGTGGCAACAAGGAAGAGTACCTACATGCAAAATTGACGTGAGGAGGTGAGGAATGAGGGGAGAACGGGTGGGGATGAGAGGATGAATAAAACAAAGTCTGGCTCTGACTGGGGGGTGCCTTCAAGAATTCTAAGACTTCATTTACTCTAGAGGATGGTGCGTGTGTGTGAGTGTGCGAATGTGCACACAAGTGTATTTTCCCATGCATCTGAGAGTTGCTTTGTGTGTGTATGTGTGTGTGTGAGTGTGCTGTCCGTGCGCATAAGAGTAATACAATATCCTTACAGAGGGCAGTGCTTGCCGTGCCTGCTGCCCCAGACACACAACCACGATGAGCAGATGAAAAATGAATTAAAGAACAACAGAAGAAAGGGAGAAAGGCAGAATAAACAATGAGAAAGAGCTGTGGCTCCAAATAGTCGTCTGGCTACGCCAAATGCGTGTGGGTATATGGATGTGTGTGCGTGCACATGAGGGATGTCTTTATTTTATGATTTACACAATGCTCTACTTTTAAACGTATTTTCATCCATAGAGTGTGTGTGTCCATTGAATATTTAGTGCTTTTGTACCGGCAGTGGCTTTATGGAGGGCTGGTCTCACACAAAGGAAAGCAAAGGTCTACCAAAGAAAATTAGCAAACAGCTCCAGCAGGCACACAGAAGTCCTGAATGCTGTGCAGGATCCTGCTATATAAGTATATGGAAAGTAATATTTTAATGCACCGAACAGTTTATTTGTAATCAAATGAGCTTGTTACTAGTGATGTGCCATGTTCATGATATTACAGGCATACTTTTTAATATGATAGGAAATAAATATATTGTGATAATTTGACTTGCTGATATATTGACGTCATATTGTTACAACAACAGCAAGCGTGGCTGAAAGTGAATTATTACCGACTCTGCGGTGGTTCCAAAAAGAGGAGCAGCTTCAGTAGTGTGGAATAAACTGTGGCGTTCCGAATGTTTTATGAACAGCCCCGGACTTCTCAGACTCTTTTAGTGAGTTACCGCTCAGAGGGAACTCAGTCAGCGGCTCCTCTGGCAGCAGCACAGCGTCTCTCCCTCTCCTCTCTCGCCGTGCGCACACGGGAGTTGGTTTCGTCAAGTGATTTTGTCATAAACCTTTGGTAATGTAAACCTACATGGCGCTCGCCAAGTCCAGGTGGAAAAAAACCCAACTCAAACATCAAGGAGTTATATATTTAGATCCCAGGGGACATGTTTTTGTATTTGGAACTGTTTAGATTTGTAATTTGTGGTAGATTTTATTTTGTTCAACTATTAATATTGTATACAGAATCTGAATCTCACTCTGAGTTACTGTTGTTGTTTACAGACTAAAGAAATGAGAGATCACTTTAGTTTTTACTGAATATTTGAAGGCAAATTGTAAAGCTAGCTCACTTATTTTGTAGCAATTCTATACTCTTAAATTAATAAAAAAATTGTGAAATTATACGGGAATATCGTAAAAATACCCCAAAATATTGTATTATTTTAGGGCCATATCGCCCCTAATTGTTACAAAATGTGGTGTAATCCAGTGCAACCCTGTTTCCAGGATAAATGTTGGCATTGTACATTTCAACAACACTGTAGTTTATGTGTGTTCATGTTTAGAAATAAAAACCACTTGGTTATGGCGAGGAAAAGATCGCGTGTGGGTTTGAAATAGCCTACCCGGTTTTGGTGGCATAATCACGCCTGGAAATGCTACAGATGTCTCGCCAAAAAACACCTGCCTTTAGTGGCACATTCGCAGATAAGAATGACTCTCTTAAAAACACCCAGTGTTAGTGACTAAATTTCTGCTGAATTCTACACATACCTCGCTTAAAGACATCTGCTTTGGGGGCACTATCGCTGCTAGAAATGCCGCACCATCCACCACCCTCTCCACCTCCTGATGACCTCCACATGACAAAGTCAGCTCATATACTGTACAGTACATGTAATCAGAACTATGTCGTTTAAGAACATTGCTATGATTTGTATGAAATGTACAAATGGTTTTCAGAAATGTACAATGCCAGCATTTTCCTGCAGAGACTGGGCTGATCCAGTGAGATCAACAAAAGAAAAGAAGGGTCTGAGGACAGACAGTGCTGTATGTGGTTCAGACTGTAAAGCCCTTTGATACATATTTGTGATTAGATCTTTTTTTTGCATTGTAAAGAATAGATTTACTGCACAACGCCATGACAGGAAGCACTCGAAAAGTTTCTGGAAGATCTTGATATGTGTGTGAAAATATTTTGTTTGCTCACATCTGTATTTGTAGAAGCATCCAGCATGGTCTGCTGATGGATGGACACAGTGATGGGAAGAAATGAAAATGAATTATATATGTGTGTTGGTGTGTGTCACACTTGCGTGAGATCATGAAGCCCCCCAGCACCACAGCAGAGTAATTAGAGCATTATTTTTTGGGGGGTAAAAATCTGCCGTAGGAATCTTTTTCTTTGTCTCTGTGCCTCCCGCCCTCTTCTTTCCTGCCTGTTTGGTAGCAGCGAGGATTTAGGAGGATGCACAGTTTGTCATTTGGCCAGTGAGACAGATACTAAGAGTTTTGGCTGTGACTTATTTGAGCTAATGGTCCAGAACATTGTGAGCACCCCCACACCCAGAGGCAATTTCGTAGGCGCACTGGGCCGGTACAAATGGCCCATGGTATACCTCCATGGTCAACACACACATGCCAGGCCCACACACATGCACACGTCAGCACGCACATACTTACTCACACATGTACACACAAGCAAAGCACTCACAAATTCACACCTCTCCGCCACTTATACGTCCCGCAGAGGCCTTACTGGCTAAAATTTTGATAAATTCCACATATAGCTGCATATAAACAGAGGAGAGTTTATAAGAGGGGAGAAGTAATCAGACTGTCTGACACAGGTAGAGAGAGCGTGAGATACATATCATGAAAAAGAGATATGAGAAACATACAGAGGAAGAGACAGATGGACAAGCATGTCAAGAGAAAGGAAATGAATATGAAAAGGAAGGTAGGGTGAAGGCTGGTGCGAGGCAGCCAAACAGAGGCAGGTCTGGTCAAGTGGAAGAAACTTCTAGAGGAAGAAACGGTGAGTATCTGTGATTAGACTGTCTGACTACATTTCTGCAGTGATACGGTGGCTGAGGAGCTCTCTAATTCCCCTTGAAAAGTCCACTCCAGACAAGACGTTTCAACACAACATTTAGACTGTCTGAACTCTCAGCAAGAGACCAGAGTGACTGGTCAATTATTTTCCTCTGGGGAGGACAGACGAATCAAGCTTTTGCATCGAGTACGCAAACGCATGAGTGCATGAAAGCATACACGTGCACGCACAGACACAAGCATACGCATAAACACTCAAATGCTCACACATACTCAGAAGCATTTCCTGTTTTTGAAAGAACTGTAAGTGTGCACAGGTGCAGTAGACACAAGAAAACAGCAAACACCTTAAGAACTACTTTAAAATTATTTGACTGTTTTAGTCCGGTGATTCATGTGTAGGCCAATCCACAAATCCAGACAACAAGAGCCCCCATTTCCACCGCAGGAACTTTTATCATTTACCCGGGATTTTGAAAAACCTTGGCGCATTTCCTCGGAAATTACCCAGGGAAAAAACTTTCCCTCAACCCCCAACCTGAAAAAAGTACCTAGTAGTTGGGTAGGACTTTTCAGATTTCCTGGAATTCTTGAGGAGCGGGGCTGTGTGCTGAAGAACGCTGATTGGTGGAACACACACTTGCACTTATTTCATTTCTACAAGCTTCACTTTGTGTTTTGATCATTTGGAAAATGGAGCAAAAGAAGAGAAGCTACGAGAAGTGGACGGACGACGAGGACCAGGCTCTTTTGAGCGTATTGGCAGAGGAAGAAATTCAGCGGGACTTCCATTTGGCGACTTGAAACATGGAAGAATAGCCGACAAGCTGGCGGAGCTAAATGTAGGGCACACACTGAAACAAGTTCGTGAAAAGTTAAGGAAACTTTTAGATTATAAGAAGCTTCGGGCGTTCGCAATTGTCTTTGCTGATAACGCTAAGATCGCATGGTTTTAAATGGGAAGTAGTAAAACACGAGGAACAACAGAACAACTTGAGCGCCCTCCATCCTGGCGTATTGTGTCGCACAAATGATGATGCAGGCTCGTTGGCCGCCGTTTCTGCCGTCATCGTGCTTGTTTGGCCTTCAGCTTCGGCTGATTTGAATACATTTCCCAGAACTTTGAGGTGCGGTGGATGAAATTGTTCACAATAAGGTCTGTGGATTATATCGAGTAACCAGGTCATGATTTTTGGAAAGAGACATTGCTGTAGAATTTTTTAAATGGCTTTATTTTTCAGCATCACAAGCCGAGCACCATCTAAAGAGAAGGCAGACATCTTAAAGCTTTGGCAACTCACACCAAAACAATCTAGATATATATATATGTGTAGCATTACAGGTGAAGGTATATTATGTATTTTTGGTTCGGGGGTCAACTGTCCCTTTAAGGTCACATGGTTTCCTTAACTTGTTAATTCTCTTTCTGCAATACCCTCCACTGACAAATGTGTTTTTTCAATGCATTTTTATTCAATAATGATAACTGAAAATCTTGACCCACATTTTGTGCTGTAACATAAAATCAAAAGCTCTGAAAAACAATAACAAGCAATCTCAAAATGTTCCTTCTTTCATGGTTGGTGACATTTTGTCCCTTTGTGGTTTGTATACAACTGGCTAGCTGCGACACACACACACACACACACACATGCACACACACACACAGCATGCATACAAAGACTAAGTGCTCTTACAGTGATGAACTGTCTGGCCGTGGCACGACTCCGACTCAGCCTATCACCATGGCAGCACATGATGTCAAGGTGTTCTGAGGCCCTTGTGCGCATGTGTGTGTTTGTGTGTATTTGGGTATGTGCATTTGTCTGTCTCACTCAGTATGTTTCTCTAGAAAGGGTAGTCAGGAAGACACATGTGGGTTGCATTGTTTTGTTTGTTGCTCAGTTTACTGTCTTCTTCATTATCCTCATGTTTTTTTCTGCCAGCTGCAACGGTAAACACGATGATGTTGTGATTAAAGGTTGATCCTGGGGTTGAATTACAGCACAGGGATTTAAAATACAGACAAATACGACAAACTGCTTCATTCAGTATCATCTTCTATGGTATAAATCAGAGTTTAAAAGCTGGGTTTGCAGATTTTTTGACTACCTACTGAGCTGGATCTGTTGATAATGTCTCCGACCATCATTAACATAGGATTTCAGATAGCACCAGTTCTTTTTTTCAGCTGTAGTATTCGGTTTTGTAGCAGCTTATTCGAATGTGTCGTCAATTCTAGGTAATTACTGTCATTTGATAAAAAAAATACTGGTTGAAATAAATGTTTTACACCTTCTTTTAAGCTAACAGTGAAAGTGATGTCCATTCAAAATTAAAGTGCATGTTGTGCCCTCGGCCTTGTTATCCAACAAATGTTTCCATATTATTTTTATAGTCCACTCATGTCATGTGCACACCTCCAAACACCCCCCCATCACACACTCATCCCCTCATCACTAGCCTCCAGGAGCTCATGGGGAAGTTCAAAGGTTGCATGATTTATTTTTTTCATAACCCAAAGCGAGAGGCAGAGAAGACTTCAGGTTAGGCTTGTTAAGTTTAGCATGCTTCTAATTTTGTTCTGGCCCGCACATTAGAAAATATAATTAACCAGGATAGTTTTAAAACACTGCAGGGTACGTCCTTGCAATGGTCAGATCAGAGTCCAATGGAGCCAGAGTGGGCGCTGTTAATTTTATTTTCATTTATTAGCACATATCTCCTGGAGGTATTTAGACTAACGAGGTTTCAGAGGGCCTTGGCTGAGCTTTATGTGCCCTGTCATTATTGATTTTGCTGAGCACTGGCCGTGATGAGGACAATACACACTGCTCTGTTTTGTTGCTTATGAGAAATTAGTACACCGTGGCCTTGTTCTGTGCGGGGAGACAATCATGTAATGACACAAATGATAATATTGACTCATTGAAGGGGGTTGTGGAGGATGTTTGTCCAGGCGCAAGTGAATGACTTGAATGTGCAAATGTTCTGCCCTGTGTCGTGTTTCTCTTTAAAGAAGCCAGTTTAAGTGTTAATGAGCAGGACTGTTGTCATGTACCTTTGCGTGTATGCCAGTCCAGAGCTGGCCTCAGAAGTACAGCCCGTAAAAATATGCTACCAACTCCAGTGTCAAAGCCTATCCAGTGGCTTAAAGACTTTCCTCTAATTACTGTGGATATTTTGTCGTTATATTCACCAGGGAGGTTATGTTTTCAGTTTGAATTGTTTGTTTGTTTGTCCATTTGTCTGTTTGTGATTTTAATAAAACTTGGTGGAAGGGTGTAGCATGGGCGAAGGAGGACCTCATTAAATTTCGGAGAGGATCCGAATCACAGGGCAGATACACAAATTATTCTTCACTTTCGATAAACTTGCAGTAATGACAGTCTGGGCTGGGTTCGCCTGCCCACAGCTCTCACTGTGGACGTCACAAGCAAACATGAGGGTGGCTTAGCTGAAACAGCAGCGGCTAGCGGTGCAGTGCTAACAAGAGCAACAGTGCTGACAGAGCAAACAGTGTAAATGTGGGCAGGGATGGGTATTGCTAAGGTTTTATTGATACTTCTACTTTTTGATTCGGTACTTTATTGATACTTTCATCTGTTCTTTTTCATTTCTAAATAATTGCTGTTAAGAAAGTAAATTACTTTAAAAAGAGTAAATTCAGAACATGATTATCGAAATATTATTTAAATGTAGCTAAATGTTTCTAGAGCAGCAGCAGTAATTTTTAAAACAGCAAAGTGACTTTGTAGATAATATTACTGACGTCTATATATGGCGTGCCTGCTGAACACGTGCATTGATAAAGTCTTGGCTTTTTACTTGGTAAGGTTTAATTGCACTTAGAGTAACGAGCCTAGTCGCCTGCAACTTGTGTAATTTTTAAGTTATCTTCACTTTGTTTCTGCCACGGCCTCTCTGCTGTTCACTTACTTTACTCTGTGTTATGTGGTTGTGTGTGTGTGGATGTGTGTGTATGTGGAGGAGGTCAGGGAGGCTGCATGGTGAAAATAAGTTAAACCAAAATGTGTAAAAGTACAGATAAAAAAACTGATAACGTTGGAGCTTATTAATACTACTGTCTTTGATAATTTAGCCTTAGGGCTAACATAATACCGGATTTCGGTACCCATCCCTAAATGGGGGTAGCACACGGTCACCAGGGCAACCTTGGTGGGTTCTGGAACGTGGGCGTTACACCTCCATGGCGACGTGGGTCACTATGACATTACCAGTGGCAGAGTGTGACACAGGTGGATCTTAACTTGTTCCCCTGTTGTGTTTTTAAATAAGAAAGATTGTAGCGTTAATTCACACTGCATATTTATATAAAAGCTAACCATATTGAGTCAACCATACAGTATAGCATAATGCTGACATAACTCCTAACAGCTGAAAATGCTATATTGTACATGTTAGTGATGCTACAACATTGTTATTGTGTGTTTTTCATATTTTTTTATATTTTATTTATGTAATATATACTCACGCCTGTAGAAAGTTGGATCACAACACACACAAGGAGTGCGACTTCACTATCTTTATAGAATGCCATTATTCCATTACATATGAACATAGCATACAGCACATGCTATACTGACTAGCTGAATTGCATCTTAAAAACTGCACAATAGAGCATTTGGCCTTGGCGTAGGTCTGCACTTTCTGAGTGCCCTTCTAGTTCACGAACGTTGCTTATAGCAAACATGCTTTGAATATATTGGCCACGAAAACACTATTATTCTGTTCCAGTCAACACTTTAGTGCCTTTTTAACCTTTGTACCCTGCATTCATCGAATACAGCTCTTTAAAGTTGTTGTATTAATTTGTGGTCACATGTACGAGTGGTGACTTGTATGCACGTGAGCTTTCAACCTTGAAGCTCTTAGAGCAAAATAACCACTGGCCAACATTTACAGTCAGTAAAGGTGCCATTTACAGGCGTTTTAAATTCCACATTAACGTTTCCCAAGATGAAGTTGCATTTCTTCATTAAAAAATAGCACAGAATTGTTGAGGCTCAAACATTTGCAACAACTTGCAACACACATTCTTGAGGAAGGACACTGTACTGTAAGAGAAACACATACTATTTCAATAGTTGGTAATGTCAATAGACTGTAATGCAATGCCGCCAAAGTGTGTATTGAGTAAGGGCATAACTCAACATGTCACTTTTAAAAACTTTCCCTCAAGTGCCTATGCTATCACAATTTTATATTGCCGTTGGTCTCTAATCGCTACATGCTCAGCCTTCAGCTGAATGCAACAAGTTGATACCCTTTCTCTCAGGGTTGTTTAAAGTTCAAAACCAGTACTTGGGGCCAGATATTTCCATCAACACATAACCAAGCATAGAACATTTTATGTTTTAATGAAACACCTTTCACTTACCAAGAACTGGAAAACAGTCATATGCTATTCTCTAACCATTTAACCCATGCATTACACTGGCTTTGATGTACCTAATGTCCTTTATAATGTCACAGAAGAGCGTACCATTCCAAACATGTCAGCTATTCTGAGGATGAAGTGAGTCTCCCCATATGTACTTGCCCCTGCAAATACAAAAAAAAAAAGCGGCACACAATACCAACCGTATACATCACCCTTGAGCTAGACATTCAAAGGCCATTCCCTTCAAAGCCAAGACTATTGAAGAGATACGCATGAAACACACATACACACACTCACACACTTAACCAGACATATACACAGAACAATAACTATACAATCAAGAGGTTAGAGGGCTTACACATGTTTACGTAAAGCTGTCACTGACTGTGTTTCCTTTGTATGGCTGTATAAATATAGAAATGTTGTATTATCTGTGCAAGGTAGAGAACATGTGCAATTGGAGCTCTAGTGGATTTTCACTGTCTATTTAATTGAAAATGTTGTTACTTTACCTTGAATCTGGCTGTTAAGACCTTCTATTTATCTGTTCCTTTGCCAGTAAGTGTGTGTGTGTGTGTGTGTGCGTGACGGTGCGGTGTTGTTTTGCTGTGTCTCTATGCAGGAATATACCTATTTTTACCCTTTTACATTAGACAAAGATGCATTGATGTGCACATTTATGTACAAGTTCATACATAGTGCAAATGCAGTGATACCGTACTTCCTTTGCTGAATTCCAAGAATATTTTATATTACCTGAAAGGTAATTGTCTTTTTTTGTAGAAAGAAACCTGGAAATAGATTGACTTTACACCATGGCAGCCCTAGTTGCAGATAATTGTAATAGAAAATATGACCGGAGACAAATTACTTAGTGTTTGTATATTATGTAGGTGAGATATAGTGGTAATAATATGGCGTAGACTGAAAAGTAGGGCTGCCCCTGACTAAGAATTTACTTTGTTGACCAATAGGGCCATTAGTCGACTAGTCGGCTGCATGTTTATGATATTAATTTGATTATTAAATTATATGTTTTGGCCGGGGCAACACAATGGTTTGAGTTGAAGGTTGAAGCGACATTTCTGAAATTTCGACAAAGTTCAAATGCTACTTGCAGGTGTTTCCATTGAACGGTGTGTTGCAAACTAGCCGTAATTCTCGTAAATTCTCGTCCGTCCCGTGAGACTTCACTTTGCGAAAGATGGTCGAAAGCGTTATGCGTCTCGGGACACTGATCTTTCCGAATTTCTTTGTCGTTTGCTATCCAAGATAACTGTGACATTTTTATCACGAATAACTGTTAATAATAAAACGTCTCCTCCTCTGTCCACACATACCGCGCCATCTTCCTTGAAATGAACTGGTCGCGTGATCCCTTACGTCATGTCCGTTGACCCCGGTGACGTATAAATGCGAAAAAAGTGTTTCCATTACACTTTTGCGATACACTTTTATATCGACACATCTGAAAAAACCACCTCATGAGAGCGTAAAAATGTTTTAGCAATATTTGAGAGGATTTTCGAAATATAGGTGTTTCCATTACCAGTTTTTTATTGCGATATTTAGGTTTTGCACATTTCTAGGGGTAATGGAAATGTAACTATTGTTAACACTGAAATACAAAACCGTACTAATGAACCTTCATTAATATAGGCCTATATTTTATCTACAAGTGCACGTCACACACTGAGCGAGCCGCCTGTTAATGACGCTGTGGGCTAATGGGCATGTAGCTACTTCCATGTTTCACATGATACATCATGTTTGTAGTCGACCAATGAAGATGAGTTTACATATCACCTTGAGTTGGTCCTTCACCTTCTCAAAATGATCCCACACTTTGGATTTCCTGCCTGACATGTTATTAACTAGCCTGTGGAATAACCGCAGGTACCCAGCTCCTCCCCCATCATAGACTTATGGTTCACAATCCAACTCAACACAGATACCAACTATCAGGCCTGTAAGTCATGATGGTTTACATGCTTTAAATGGATCTGAGTCAACTGGATCAACTTGAAGAAGTGGCGGAAAACCCTTGGTCACACCAGTATTCTTCTCTGATAGCAATCATGTTGGATAGTCATCCGTTGCTACAAAAGAATAATCGCTAACAGGCTTCACATTTGTTGCATTAAAATGATTGTTTGTCTGCATTTTGGGGTTTATCTTTGTGTTTTTTTCACCCTCGGCCCTGAAAGGTCATAGTACCTCATCCTGCTGACATTTAGAGCATTGATAATATTCCCTCACATATCAATTTCACCTATTTTCTCATCATTCTCGTTTCCCCCTAGCAGAAAATGGAATCATTTGTGCTTTCAGCAATTTGTTATTGATTGGGAGAGCTCTGGAAATAGAGGGTAGCCATTATGGCAATGCTGCAGCTACGGTTAAATTGAGTTTTAAGCAGGCCTGCAAATGTATCATTTCACAGCCATAACACAAAAGCTTTTAAATCCATGAACCTCAGGATGGATCAAATGCCTAAAAATACCAGTATTCTCATCATATCGAGAGCTATTAGAATTTCTGCCGTTGAGAGGTTTTCCGTAATTCTGTAGAATGTGACAGTATGTGGCTGCGTTTAAGAGAAACCACAGTTAAGATTGATTCTCCGACTAGCATCAGGCCTGTTAGAAATGTGCCATTGTGGGTGAAAAAACGGTGATTCAATGACTATTGATGCATGCCAGATATCTTATTTTTGTGTACACTGAATTCTTGGCCTGTTTGGTCACTGTAGCTGCTTTGGAGGAAAATAATAAATGATGTGGGCTATGAATATGTGTATATTCCTGATTTTCCTTTGGAGGTGCTGATAGAATTATACATGTCAAAGCATGTATGCATGCATGCAGGATCATGTGCACACACAAGGATGGGCAAATATAGAATACACCATCAGTGTGGGGATCTGTAGTTTTCTTGTAATAGGAACTCGTATAGATGCTGGTCACAGAGTAGAGGTGGGCTGCTTTCTCCAGCTCTCGACATCCGCCCCCCAGCCCTTTTCGCCCTGCACTCAGGGGACAGTGCATCAGGCCTGGGCAAGAGAGGCAGCAGGAGCGCCTCAGGCTGGGTCTTCACCACATCATACCAGCTCTGGTCTGGTTGGGATACCAAAGAAACCACGGGCCTGTAGCACCTCTTCTCGCTACTCATAAATAATGCTGCCTGTTAATAATGAATTAGTAATTACCCCAGCTTTTTTATTTTTGTTGACCAAGGAGCAGAGGGGCTCGTAAATTAGTAGTACCCCGTCTCTCCCAGGGCGTAGTCCTACTACTAAATCCCCAGAGGAGGGTTGCCGGCTTTTTATGGCCTGTGAGGCAACCACCACCCCCACACACTTCAACTGCCCGGTTGGCCGTCTAACCTCTCAAACCCCCAACTACCAACTGTCATTCTCCTCCTGTACTAGGGAACCAGGCACGTGCAGATACAAAGTTCATACTCCAAATTACAGGTAATTAGCATTCTGAATTAATAATCTATGGTATTGCAACAAACATGCCAGGGGGGCTGCATATGAAAGCATTCACTGAGTCCTGTGCGTCTATCCATTTTCTATACCTTCTTAGGACCACGGGGATTCTGATACAATCCTTCCATTTTGTTGTAATTGAATAAAAAGCGGACAGTTTTGCATTTTTATTTGTCTTTTATAATGGCGGTCATGTCAGTTGAACTTAGACACTGTAAAAGAAAAGCAACAACATTGTAAGAATGTGCTACGGTGGCTGTGTTGTCCCCAAAGAACTTGACCTTTACCAGCTTGGGTTTCCCCCAAACAACCCATACGTCCATGTTTAATGTATTGGAATCTCTAAATTATCAGAAGGTGTAAGTCCTTGTCCGTGTATGTGTGTGGTAGACCTACGACCTGTCCAAGATCTATCTGCCTGCAAGCTTTGCAGCAGTTTTATGATGCTCTGTTAAACAGAAGCTGTATCCAGTAGCTGAATAACCCTGAGTATCCACTGTATGCCGTGTGCGGCATTGTCAGGATACACCATATGCTATATATATATATATTTATATTCTATTGCCAATGTTTTCTTGTTTTTTAATCCTTGGAATAGAAAATGAAGATACAGCTGAGCTTTCAGGAGTAGACACCCAAACAATTTAATGATTTAGGCTGCAAGTACTTCAATATATGAATGATTCGAGTATACTATGTGAGTACAGACTTGTGTGTGTGTGTGGTTGTGTTTCTGTGCACGTGTAAGCTTTCAGTCGAGTTCACGCGTGCGTGGGTGTGTGTCTATGAATGCATGCAAAGGCACATGTGTGTTTTTGTCAGAGTGGGTTGATGAGCAGAACAGCGCATTCCGACCGTGGTCGTGTTTTGCCCGGCCCTCGCCAGCCTTGTCTCACTTTCCTCTAAAGGTTAGATGTGTGTGTTTGGTTGTTGACCTGGAGAGAGAAAGAGTGTGTGCGTGTGTAAGAAAGAGAGAGAGTCAGAATGCCAGACTCTTAATGATCCCTCCAGAGAGGGCTTGCTGTGTGTGTGCAGCGCTGAGGCCCGGACAGGGAAACACGGGGAAATTAGCTATCTCTCTCAATAACCTCCGATGAAAGTCTGCCTCCTACCGGCTCCTCTGTCACTGGCTCCTCAAGACAATAAGCCAATTAGACCAAACCCAGCTAAGGGCCAGGTCCTGTGTGAGTGTGTGCGGCTTTGTGAAAGTGTGCAAGTGTGAGTTAGAGGTGAAACAGAAATAGAAGAATAGCAACACATATTCCTTGTGCATAATTTTCCTGCTAGTCGGAATCTGGATGAAGATGAACATTTTAGTTCAGGACAGCTTTTGTGTTTGTTCTTGGGATACATGTAGAGCAGAAAGCATGCATAGAGCAACTGCTATGTATTGTAGAAAACAAGAACATGGAGTAAATGTTCAGCCTTATCTACTGTAAACTTTGGATCACACCTACACATGATTTTAAAGGGAGAAATGAAATGATTTAGCCATATATTGTCATCTTTGGAGTAGGAATCAGACAGCTAGGATCTAAGAGAACATACATATAATTTCAGTCCTGAACCTGCACAAAGTTGTATCCATCTAGTCGCAGGTAATTCAGCTTAGTCTTTCCCAAGATAACTCCGCTTTCACAAAGGAACTGATGTATTTAACATTTACAGAGGTGGTAATTGCAGAGTTATTTGGACTAAAGGGGAAGAAATGGGTAGTTAGAATGAGCGGTAATAGCTAGGAAAGCTGTATGAGGTAAAAATAGAAAAACTTGCACTTAATCATCAGGAAATCCAAAGAAATATAAGCCACAATACTGGCTGATTGATGAAAGATATCACTGGATAGCCACAGGGCAATGAATGTAAAAATTACACCTTGATGTTAAAATTATGTGTCTGCGTCGAAGCTTTGCTTTCAGAAAGCAACATTTGGATCCTGGAAAATTCATAAAACATGAGCCACGCCAAGCTATGACTGCTTAAGAAATGAAAATGATTAATTCCTCATAAATAAACGGTTCAGTATGAATGGATATGTATAGGTGTTGATGTTACTGATTACCCTGGCAATATTGCGTAATGTGTTTAATTTAGATACCAGCGTTTTGTAAGATTAGATGTCACTTTTTTTTCAAATGAAGGATATTACTCTCTCTCCCTTTCTCTCTCTGTCTCTTGCCTCCCCCATCCCCCTCTCTGCCTTCCTGAGATATTGGCCTGTCTGTTCATTCCATAACTCATACTTTACTCGTGACGCTCAATTAAACTGCATACATTAGGGGAGTTGATGGGGAGGTAGGACATTTGTAATCAAGCATATTTATTCTCTTTAATCACCCTGGGGACCTGGAGACCTCAGGAAGGCACACGCACAAGGATGCATGCAAATGCATACCCACACGTCGACACGCACGCAGATCCTCAAACAAACACCATTACAAGCCAACGGGACATGCACAAGCATTCACACATATATACATGCACACACAGACACACACTTATCAAATGGTGCTGCTGAACTCAATCAAGCCAAGGCTTGGCAGCCATGACTCCGTCGCCCCCGCAGCTCCCCCTCTGCACCCTGGTCCCTCGACCCCAACCCCATATTAATGACAGCACACTAGTTTACATATTAATGAATAGCTTCGGTTTTTAATATGCTGCTCACTAAATCACGCAAGGCAAGCAGACAGGCTATTAGTGCTTTGTACTCCTCTGGTGTATATTAAAAATATATGGGGTGATTTGTATAGCATGCATGCCTGTAGGTGTTTTTGTGGGGGGTGTGTCAGCATGTGCTGCGTGTATGCACATCTTGTATGAGCATAAATGTCTGTCAGTGTGCGTGTAAAGGTGCATTCCCTGATTTTGCGCAGCACAGGTAAAAAATTAAGGGATTTCTGTTTTTGATGTTTGCATTTGTTTCAAGAAAATACTAAGGTAGTAGAACTGTATGCAAGAAAACAAAGTTCAACATCAGCTTCCTGCTTTCTCTGCATTGCAGGAGTTATTTCTGTCAACTTGGACAAACTGCAATGGCGTGCAAATACACCCTACCGTCAGTTAATCTCTGGTCGCTGTCAGTAATCACATATAGAAGAGTGAATGGGATGTGAAAGGTAGGAAATAATTAGAAATATTCCCAGTTGCTGCTTTGTGACCGGGACTCAATGGAACCTCACTTTTAATTAAGACCAAGAAACCAACACAACAACACCCGTAAAGACACACACAGACATCTACATTCACATTGTACCATATGTATACACATACATGCACGCACACTGACAGCAACACACACACACACACACACACACACACACACCACACACACTAATGCACACTCCCAGTGAGCAACAGGGGAAATAAAGGCTTGGTTTAAAGAGGGCTTAGAGCCGTCCATGACCTAGAATGAGTCTATATTCAGTGAAAGCTGTGTTTGTGTGTGTATCCGTATGTATGCGGGGATATGAATGATGTATTCCAGGTCTTTCATGACGAATTTATTTGTTTATAAGCAAGGGATAAGAGGAATAGAAGAGTAAGAGAAAGACACAAGCAGGGATTGATGTAATTATCACAGTGGTCCTCCATATTTGTGTCTCAGGCTGCGAGACTAGAATGTGAAAGCCTCAGTTGATCTTCCTCACACTTGATAGTCACATATGCACACATGCTGTCCATGTATGCTCTCGCACAAACACGCATGCATTACTCTGGATTCTGGTGCACCACGGCCTTTATGAACGTGTTTGTGTGTATTTTGTGTCCATAGCTTACTGCTGCTCACACATGTATAAAGTCTCCGATCCATTCATAGTGTCATTATGCATAGGATTCTCTCTCGTTTTCCATTGTGTGGCCGCCATTAAGTACCCACTACATTATCGAGCTCCCATCTGCTAATGACAAAATAGACAAAGAGAATAATCAACACTCTTCTCCGTCTCCGCAGCTTTCTTCCTTCTATCTATTGTGTATCAGCTCTCCCCTCTCTCCTTCTCCCCAGTCATTTGGATAAAATCAAGGGATCATCATAATGTGTGTGTGAGTGTGTGTGTGTGTACATTCACATTGTCCCACACTATGTATTTTTCAAATGTATACGCCAGCAAGTGTGTCTCCATGCACGCTTGCCTTCATGTGTGTGTGTCAGCGCCTCTGTGCATGTGTGCGTGTCCCAGTGCATGAAGACCACAGACGAGATGCAATAATTGAAGGCCCTCCTGCAGATTTCACACAATCAACGTGGCCACACTGGAGGTGATGAAAGTGAATCAAAGATTGAAGGGAGAGTTGGTTTTAAAAGGCTTTCAGTGCCCCCCCCCCCCCCCATTCCTCAATTATCCCCACAATGGCTTATTAATACCATACCCACCTTCACTGCATCGCACCCTCTTTATTTCCTTTCTTTCTCTCCTTTCCACATCACAGAGCCACACAGCGTTATATTCATATTACCCTGCGCCTTCATATCTGACCAGATCTCCCTCATTGCTCTCCCCTTTCTCTCCATTCCCCCTGAATCCATCCTGCTCTCCATCCTTGTCCTTCATATTTTTAAAAACCCACTGCCCTTTGCCTTCATATCTGCCCAGATCTCCGTCACTGTCAACCCCCCCTTTCCCTCCTCTTCTCCTTCGCTTCCCTCCCCTTCTCTTCGCCCCCCCATCCCTCCACCTTTTTTTAAAATCCTTTTTAATGAAACGGAGGACCCTGCTGCCAGTGGAGGTGATCCTCATTCGCCAGTCCCAGTGTGCGCTGATTGTCTGTCTGTAGAATGGCTGGGGAGAGGGCTGAATAGGATAGATGAGTCTGTATTGGCCCTGCTCCTGTAATTCACATAATACTGCCGCTCCTATACTATTGCCACCACTGCTCTCTCTTTCTTTCTCCCCCTTTTTTCTCTGGCGTAAAGAAAGATAAGGCTCACCGATATGATCCTGGAGATGAATACGCTCCCATTACCAAAAAGCGAGCCGGAGCCGAGCCATTAATTGTTTGGCATTTGGTGTCACCACAACATATGCATGGAGCTCATGGCATGTATCATGTCTGGGGGGGGGGGGTTCAGAAACGAGGGAGGGCGGGCTGGTAAGAAGGGACGAAAAACAGGAGGGAAAGAGAGAGGAGGCTGTGTCGGTTATTATCCACAACACGTTTGCGTTTGATGTTGCCACCGTCATTTTCCCTCCGTGTGTCTAGATCTAGCCAGAGAGCAGTTTCAGGATCACAGCAACACGGGGGAGAAAATATTGAATCAATGCTTCCGCCGGCTTTTGAAAGCAGGGTTAGCGTTTGATGCTGCGACATTGGGTGAGAGTGAGAGAAAAAGAAAAATATGTACGAGGAAACAGTCACTCTTTCCCTCCACCCCTCCCCTTAATTTTCCCCTCACCTTTGCTTTCTTTCCGTCTTTCTTTCTCTCCTCTCTCTCTTCACTGCTTACCGCTGTCATTGTCTCATTTAGCCTGTCTAAAAATATAGTCTTCCTCCCCAGATGTAAAGGGGGAGAAATTTCGACATGTGTGTTACCTTTTCATCTGCGAGGCGGGGAGAGGAATCTTGGGGGAAATCAGGTGTCTTAATGACAGCCGAGTGTGCAGCATGGGTAATGCCGAGCGCCGGCATTTGCAGTACACGCATTAAATTATTCACATCAAAAACTCATTGTTTGTTACCTGACAGAGCCGCGGAGAGAGGTGGAAGGATGATGGAAAAGCGTGATGAATTAAACATCAGGAAGATGGAGTGCCTCAGAGAGGCAGAAAGAGAGAAGCAAAAAGGAGGGAGGAAAGACAAGAAGAGAGGAAGGTGTTTAGAATCTAAAGATGCACTCTTGTCTTTTGAGAGAAGGGAGGTGCGGTTGAAAGAGTGTGTATGTATTTACATCTGTGATTTTATGATAATGTGAAAGACTGTTTATAGTACCCGCCTATTATCTCTGCCACCAATGACAGGCAGTCAGGATGTAAATCAGGAAGTCAAAATAGGAAGTGAGAAATGTAACTGCGCTACAGATCCTGTGCGGTACGGCGAAGCTGCTCAGACATTCAAAAATGAGTTTTATTTTAGCATTTTTCTGCTCAGTGACAGGAGAGAGGAAGGAGATGCTGATCCCTGGTGAACTGTTGCCAACAACATCACTGCACTCAAGAGCCGGCTAACATCTGAACACACTGGATAGTTAACAATTAATTAATCATTCGATTTATGAAGTTCTCTCTAGGTGGGCAATATTGCCCTAAATAATGATATCATGACATTTCAGAGTGTTTTTGCGATAACAATATTCTTGACAATATGACAGATTAGTAAAAAATATATATATTGTCGATTTAAGGACATAGAATTGCAAAAAAAAGTATAGTTAGTATAGTATAGTAAGTATAGTTAGTATTGTATAGATATAGTTTTACAGATTGCCTTCAAATATTCAGTAAAAACTCTGTATACAATATTAATAGTTCAACAAAATAAAATCTACCACAAATTTTACATTTAAACAGCTCCCAAATACAAAAAAAAGTGTACCCTGGGATCTATATATATAAATCAACAGGCGATTTTCTCCTTTTAGTAAAATGCTAGTTGGGTTTTTTTTCCACCTGGACCTTTATGCTCTGCCATTTCTCCTCTAATCATCACGCTGTAACCTGTGACAGGCTGTTATGATACCATAACTGTCCCACATTCACATATATGTAGTATTTTGTGGGGCCCTGAGTGTCACATAGATTTACATTACCAAAGGTTTATGACAAAATGACTTGATGACACTGACTCCAGAGTGCGCACAGTAAGACAGGAGAGGGAGAGATGCTGTGCTGCTGCCAGAGGAGCCGCTGACTGAGTTCCCTCTGAGCGGTAAGTTGCTAAAAGAGTCTGAGAAGTCCGGGGCTGTTCATAAAACATTCGGGACGCCACAGTTTATTCCACACTACTGAAGCTGCTCCTCTTTTTGGAACCACTGCGGAGGCGCTAATAATTTCACTTTCAGCCATGTTTGTTGTTGCCGTGAGAAACAGCATGACGTCAACAAATCAAAATATTGCAGGTATCATGATTTTTCATCAATATTAAAAATTTTACCGGTATTATCGTGAACAAGATGATATGGCACACCCTTCATTTATATACAACAACATTAAAACTGGTTTCAAAAAGTCCATTAGGGTATAAAAAGTTAAATTACAGCAATAATTTTAATACCGAACACAAAATGGTGGATCTAAAAACAAGTGCAATAACATTGTGTGGCTCTGCACACAAAATGGAAGGTTCAGTGACTGTGATTTTGAACAAATAATTTTAACTTTTAAAAATTTTAACATTTACCAAACAATACTCAATGTGCTGTTTTCCTCAATGAAAGCTCCCAGCAACATATCTGATATTCTCTGACAGCATTGCATGACAAACTCAACACATTGAATATAATTGAATAACACTTCGCTTTGCTCACTTTATTCTCCAGTGTCTCCACTGCGCTCTTCTTTTAGACTCCAAGATGGCTGCCTTGTCATAAGTAGTCATGTTGCGCACTTTGTTTGCTGAAGCTAGTCTCTGAAACATGTCCTTAAAATACACTATCCTACTGAGAGCTAGAATGTAATAGGTAACCATACATTGGTCATATTTCAGGATCAGATCTTCATTTATTTCTTATTAAATTTCACATTTAAACTTATTATTATCGTCATCATCCCTAGTAACAACGTTTTGGCCTGTCTGAGCCTCATGAGGTATACTTGTCCTAAAATGTCTAGATTCTAGAGGTCTAAATACAAAACTGGAGATGCAAGTAGCTACTTTTGATTATTGATTAATCCAACAATCATTTTCTTGATTGATAAATGAATAGTTTGCTCTATAAAATGTCAGAATTAGACACAAATGCCCCAAAGGCATCCCCAAGGTAGCATCTTCAAACAACTCTAAAACCTGACAGCTTCAGTTCACTGTCACATAAGACAAATAAAATCAGCAAATCCTTACAGTTTAAAAAATATTTAATCATGAATATACATGCAGATTAATTTGATCATCTGTTCGATTCAGCTCTGATGTCGTTTGTGTAAAACATAGATGATCTTGTCATGTAAGTGTCATGTAGTTGGGGTTAGACGGTTGACCTACTGTAGCTTCGGTAAGTGCACACGCCTTCACCACCACCCAGTCTGTCCATAACAAGTAAAGATTTTATTGATCCAGTGAAATACACTGCAGTTTCCCTCAGTGACAACAAAATAGAACCAGCAGTGTTTCACATATTTCTGACACCAGCGTTACAAAAAATAAGAACTGGCGTATGAAAAGTCTCTCAGGCTAAACAGGGAGTGGGTGTAAAGCGTGATTAAGTGCAAAGCCTTCAGACTTAGTGCTAGTTAACAGTTGTTGGAAAATTGAGTTTGATGAGAGAAGACATTAGCAGCAAGTCTAGCAAATTAATGTTTTAGCATTCTTTAAATATGGATTAGATTTAATACTTCATGAAGTACAATGATAATAGCTCGTTTCACAGAAACATAATGTAGCACTTAACAATGTACTGTAATTAATACATTATGCGAAGTTGTATTATGTTAATTTCTGATGGAGAAATTAAAAATAGATTATACAACTAGTTGGAGTGTGTATCCTCTTGATTGGGGAGCGGAAAGCGAGAGGGGCAGAGCGAGGGGGAAAAACACATGCATTTATCAGAGGGTGATTAAGTTTAAGGCAATGATTCACTAAATATTTAACAGCTTTGCTTGGTGCAAAGTATATCATGAATTATAGATGGCAAGGATGAGCATGTCTTGATGTAAGACAGTGTTTAAAGACTTAACCTACAATGAGGGAAGAGCAATTACCATTGTAATAAATGAGAGTGGAGTGAAAAAAGACCGTCTATTCGTTATTTCTAATTAATTTCTGAGGATGATCACAACGGGGGGAGAAAGAGAGGACGGGGCCACGTCCATTAGTCTCTGACACTTTGGGGCCCTTTTGTCCTTGATAAATGGACTCTATGCTTCAAATGACACACACAAGAGCGCACAATGCTCGCGGACGCACACGCACATGGTCAAAAGAACACACACGCTCCAGCATTCATGTGTGCTTAAAAACATGCACACAAAAAATGGTCACAACCCTTACAAATTTTTCTTCCATGAATGTCGATTCACATAGTAGTAAACACTGCGAATCCTCCCACTCGACTTTTTTTTAATAAAAAAGTGTCAAAGATGGATATTCAGGACGCTCTAAATACGGCTGATTTCACTATCAGTATGCATGGGTGAACACCTCTGTGTATAGAGCGTATGCATGCAATACAGATCCTCCACGACAAATGCTTAGCCTTTAGCCCCTCTAGAACTACTTCTTTCCAATACCAATCCTCTTCACATATCCTATATTTTCTCTGTTTCCTTGCACTTGATTTTATAAAGGCTCCGATGTCTTCCAGCAATTCCCTCACAGATTTCATTAGGTAAGGAGGGGGGGGACCTTGATGCACTGGTTTTTCAACTTTCACTGCGCATTACTTGATGTCATATCACTAAGGAAGAGAGAAGAGGTGTACGCACGGGCCCTATATTCAAAGTCACTGGAGCATTCCATGTGTAGTGCTCTGAAATATTGATGAGTAAGCAAAAACACACTGCGTCCTGTCACTTTCAGGAACGCAGAGGAGAATGGAAGTCACAAGGAAGAAGGATGATGCCTACTCTCTTTTTTTTTTTTCTTCTTCTTCTTGGGGCTGTAGCCATTTTAACTGTCAGTGGAGGTAATTCACTTTTGTAGAGCCCTGAGACGAGCACAAGTCAACTGATTAGCCATTAAGTGCACGAGAAAGAGTGGGTAAATAAAGGTTTGATCAATCAATCAATCGCTTATCTATCCACATCGCCATCTGTCTGTTTTTGTCTGTCTTTCCGTCTGTCTATCCGTCTACTTCAAGCTCCAAATTGATGCATATTAATCCACTGCAATGATCTCTCAACACCTCCGATCTGCATTATTCACTGCATTATTCCATCTGATGCTCCGAACGCATTTGGCATGCACGCCAAAAAATCACCATCAAATTTTCAAAATTGTGAAGAAACACTTTTCCCAGCACTCGTTTGCATCCAAAGAAACCTTTCTTTTATTCATCCCTCTGCTCTTGTTTAATTGATTATTTGTCTTTTTTCATTTCATTTCACATCCTTTTCTTCTTCTTTTTTTTTTTTTTTTGTTTCGTCTTCCGCCCGAGTTGAGGGAGTGAGTGCTCGGTTTCAGTGGCTTGTGGGGCTACACTGATGTTAAGCCTATCTAGTTTGTCTGTGTGTAGTCGTATTGATCCTTGGCTAAGACATTAGATCTGTACGTCATGTCAAGGGTTTGGTGACCTCTAGCAGTCTCTCTCCAAGTGATAGCTTTGATAAGCCCCATCCTTCTCTCTGTTCTATATAGAGCCGTGCCCTAACCTTTAGCCTGACTCTGTGTTTGAGCCTGACCTTTCTTTGATGTGTAATACATACCACGTGCCGCCCCACCACTGAACATTCAGACACGAGATATACACACATGTACCCGAAAACACACACACGCATGTATTGCATGCACACTCACACACACACACACACACACACACACACCGTTAGTCAACACCCTGAAGCACCAACTCCCATGGAACCTTATTAAAACCACCTTCAGTGGTAACGGGGGAAGTTCTCAAAGTTTCCATAACTTGTATAATGTGTTGTATGAATAATGTTTTCCTCTCCTCATTTCCCCCTCTTCAATCGTTAATGCAGAAAAGCAGAAGCTTCACTCACATAAAAAAGACAAACGCCAAAGTCCGCTTGCCACTGATGGGCATATTTACTAAAGGCAACAAGCTGGCCTTGCAGGCAGCAGAAGCACACGCACACACACGCACACACACACATAGGCATATGTGTGCCGAACACAATCATATTCACACAATCACACCCTGCATACATGTCTACACGCGAGCTTAGATACTCCCATATACACACACACACACACACACACACACCATTTCTGTTTGATGTTTGCCAATCATCCAAGATCCCTTACAGCTTGCCCTGCCTCCTACCAAATAACAGTCTTCATTAATTAAAAAAGAAAAGGCAGTGTTATTATAATTCTCTTTGCTTGCCCCTTGATGTAATGGAGGGGGTGTGTGGTGTTTTGTGGCTCTTCGAGAGTTTGCTTTCATCATCGTCTGAGATTCCCCATGGCTTTGCCTTACTGCCATCAAACTCTCTTTCCTTCTTTTTGTCTTTTCATCCAATGAGATGAAGTTTGGAAAAGTTGCTCTCGCCCAACAGGATCCTTTTTAGCAGTTAATGCCCTTCCCAGCTGGCAGGCAACTAACAGCCCACTAGCAGGCCACTGGTGGCAAAGTCGGACAATGTTATTAGCTTGCCAGCTTTTTTTCGGGAGCTTATAGCTGATGGCTTGAAATCAGTGTTGGCTTAAAGCAGCCGCACGCTTGGCGAATGTTTGCTGCCTAGGTCAGCTCTGTTTACTTGTTTTGTTTGTGCATACAAGGTTTTATTTAGAGAGGTTATAGATAATAGATACAAGCAGCTGAACTTCTAAAAACTGAAATTTTGCACAGCTCAAAAGGCCAGATGCAGATGCTTGTTGTTTAGTTTTTCCAGTGCACGCTCTGAAGTGAAGTCTGTTACAGGCAAACGCTCGAAGGCCAAGGATGGACTCACTTTATATCTGGGTTTGTTATGTGACAACTGTTTGGGCCTTGAGAGACAGTGGAGTAGTAGAAGACAAATGAAAGGACAATCAGAAGGACGGACGGACATAACAACATAACAGTGATACAGCTGACAAGCAGACAGGTCCGGAAAGCTGATGAGAAGAGGAAGGGAAACAAGTGAGAAAATGGAGCGTGCAGCTGCACTCTGTTTGCAGGAGCTAAACTTATTAGTCTGTTCTTAATGCCTCTCAGTGCAGATAGCATTAAGAAATACATGGTAATGATGATTTGTGTTCTCCTCAGCCAGCAGAGGGATAGGAGCCCACTTATTCCACATGAGTGTTATAATTGGCACCTTATTGCATTAGGGTAGAATGCACTGTGTGATTTCCTGGGTGTCATTTTTGACTAATGGATCCTTAAGAATAGTAATCTAATCGTTGTCATTATTTCATCTCCGCTGCTTTCAGAAAAAGCCCCGTTGATTTAGCGGGGGGGAAGGAGTTCTAGCCGTGGATGTGTTGGGGCATGTTGCAAATTAATCTGCACACCTTGTAAACAGAAAGAGAGCAAACAGAAATCAATTTGGCTGAGTGAGGAACTCCACTCTGAGGGCTTTTAGTATCTGCATTAAGCCCAAGTTGTTTGGGCTTCAGTCCGTTTTTTCCTCCCTGTTTTTGGCAGACGTAGACAACTTTGTCAAATCAGCCCATTTATGTTACTTGTCAACATGGTATGTTATTTCCTGCTCCAAATCGAATCTTGTATCTAATTGTAAAGCTAAATCATCAATACAAATGTGTTTTCGGTCATTATTACTAGCAGCTGCAGCGTGCCACGCTTGTTATTTGCTGGTATATTTTTCCGCTGGTCCCTGGCTCCCTATTACTTTGTGTTCAGTAATCACACAGTTTCAAAACACACCCCAGCATCTAATTCTGCCTAAAAAATCTGAAACCTCTGCAGCGCTCCCAGCCCCTCTGCTTCCATTTCCACATACCTTGATCCTGGTGTTGTGTCACTAATAGAGGTGATGTACTGTTTATTTTATTGATCATGTGTTTTATCCAAGCATCAATGCAGGGTTCACTCACTGGCATGCACATTCCCTTTATCAAAACAGACACTGGACCTCTGCTTTGAGGCTTTCATCAAGCAAAAACACCCATTATGGTCTCTGACTGGCTGGCTTGCTCAGGAGAGAGAAAAAAAAAAGTATGGCTGGTGTTCCCCCTGACACGCAACATCCCAATTATGCCCACACAGACGAGAATATACACTTACACAGGTCAGACACACACACAGGCAGCCACATAAGCACTTATGATTTTGTTTCAAGCTCTGACACACATTTTTTTTCGTGTGTGCACAGATATATAGTAACTGTTTGATACACAGATGTATAGTATTTTTTTGTTGTTGTTGTTATTTCAGGAACATACGTGAGCACATTCAGCGAGCCTTGCGGTTGTGTTTTCAGGCTGAGGAAGTGCAGGAATGTCAGAATGGAGGCTGATCTGATGGTCAGGAGAGTGTCCTCCTGAATAACCCTCGACACACGCACACACACAAACACAAACACACACTATACAGCTAAACATACAGCACAGAGAGAGCGAGCGAATGAGACGGTCCACCACACCACACCTTCCCGACATGTCTTATCACCCCCCTCCCCTCCCCTCCCCTCACCATCCTTCCCCTCCCCTCCCCGCAGCCCTCTTCCACCATCCCTCCTGTCTGCCCCCCCCCCCCACCCTCCCCGCCTCACCACCACTGTCCTCCCCACCCTCCAGGGAGAAAAGGCTGACTTGCATTCAGTAGCATCTCTCAGGAAAGAAGAAATGAATAAAAGAAAGGAGACGTCCCGTTGACAGTCAATGTCTGCGCTGCCAGGAGCCAAAATAACTGTCAGCAAATGCTCGGGACTGTCCAAAATGCCACCAAGACAAAAAAAAAAAAAAAGAAAAAAGATTGATAAATAAATAAATAAATACATGAAATTTGGCAAAGAAAAAAAACCTTACAGTCGCCTTCAGAAATGAAACAGAATTAGGAGTGAAAAGCGAAAAAATCGCCGCTGAGTCGGCCGCATTGTTCATTCAGTCATGTACAGATTTAATATAAGGACCCTGAAAGACTAGTTGTTGCTATCGTGTGAAGGTAAATGTTACCCCTAATAATAAGCTATAAATACAATAAAGTCATTTTGCCCAAGTGAGTGCAGTTGCAGCCATTAAAATGAGTCACATGTATTTTATGTCCTTCATGGAACACAATAGAAGCCAGTTTATCCAGCGCAGCACCACGCTGATCACAGCCCCAATGTGCCCACACTGTGGAGGGCCTTTTATTTTTGCTGCAAGGTGCCTGTACTGTACACACTTAGGCCTTGTGTAGGTACAGTCATCACCACAGCTTTGTTCTCATGCAGAGCAGTGTAGTATTCAAAGTATAATTAACGTCCCTTTGATTACAATAACAGCTTGCGTGCCAGAAATTACATAAAAACGCCTTATTATTATTTCTAAATATTCATCTGTGTAATTCTGGACGGTCAGTGGACTACTTTTGTCCCTGCCACATTGCCACTGATTGTTCAAGTGTTCAAGTTTGATTCACGAGTGCACTTTAGCCAATTGCATTCTGTTTTAACATTATGAAATAAAATGTGTTCTCGAGCACAGCGTGATCAGCGTGTTCGTGTATCTCTATTTATTACAACAACCTGTAAGGTGCTGACAGACTCCAACTCCAACTCTTTCCACCCCGACTTTGCTCTAATGATCATTAATTGCAGTAGACCTGAGAAATCCTGGATGACCTTACATGTCAGTATCATACCTGGGACCGCTTCTTAAGCCAGACATCCTAATCGAGTGCATGTCTAATTTATGGGGCTGGAGTTTGCCATTAAGGGCCTGATCCATGGAATTAAATAACTAGCAGACCTTCGCTGGTCCCGGACGGTGGGCGGAGGAGGAAGGGAGATAGCGTGATGAATTGCCCACCCCTCCTCTACCTCATCCTTGACTTTGAAAAATACTGTCTCTGCGTTTTAGGTCAGCTTCTGACAACAATTAGGCACATCGAAATAGATAGACTGTGACCTTCTTTTCTCTCCCCTTCCTTAAGGTTTTTTTTTTTATTCTTTCACCTGCCTTATCCTGTGTGTGGAGTAGATAAAAAACTTGGATGTTATAGGAGTAAAGATGCACAGATATGCTCTGTAAAGCAACATAAAAGTGTCAGGAGAGGAAAATAAACAGTCATACGGTATATATGACTGCAGTTAAATGCTATAGTAAGGAAAACAGATCAAAGAGCCCCCACACTTTTGTTCCTCTGTAAGTAAATGTAAAAATTCCAGCTTGAGGTTCATGCACAGCAGCAAGCTTGGTCACAAGTTCACATTAGCATCTTATATTAGAGGGAAAGAGAAATAATAGCATAAATAAACAGAATGTAATAACGTCTTTATTAACAGATGTGTCATCTTTACTTCTCTTCATTTTGTTTTCCACTGAATATTTTCATGGACGTTGCTATTGATCTTGCAACGTGGCGGAGGTCGAGCCAGCTAATTCCCTTTTTCATTAGAGCAAAGCCCCCCAAATTCTCTTAGTAGATCTGCCTCTTAGGGGCATCCAATCTCCTGCCTCTCCCAATGACATGAATATAAGCCCGCGCTGATGGGGCCTGGTGTAAATGTATTAGCCCTGCGCCTGTGCCCCTAGCACAGCCAGCCATAATTATGTTAGGAACCAACGAGACAGCTGGGAAATCAATATGCTAAGACAGATTGAGTGGAGATGTGTGGCCAGTGGAGTGGGAATAGAGAGGCCTGGCAGCTCCCTGTGGTGCGAAGGGGCTAGAGTCGACGATTAAGCCATAGACTTAGCATTTACTGCTAGGATTCACTGCCTGAATCTAGTTAGCATTTAGGGAAAGATCCCTGCGAACAGACAGTGTTACCATTAGATGGAGGCTTCTCTCGTTAGCTGAGTGGCCTATCATCTTCTGGGGTCGGGTGGGGGCAGAAGTGTTTCAACATGCTTAACATTCACTATTTGAATCAGTGGATCCTCTGTTCGCTTAGGAAGTATTTACACCATTTACTGTAGATTTTGGCTTGAAGAATGGATTCAGGTGACGTTTTTGCTCAGGGATTGGGTCTCCAAATCTGAGAATGGCTTAATAAATGAACTGCCAGAAAAGGGTTACTTCACCTTTGATATTCTGAGCTGATTTATGAATTAATTATCTTAATCTGAATCAGCTTGTTGTTCTTGAATGTTTGCACTTTCTGTAGTTCAGTTACCACATTTCACTACAGCTACAGGAGCTCCTCACTGTAAGAAACAAACTGTTTCATATTAGGGCTGGGCAGTGTAGTTAAAAATGTTACCACAATAACAATTTTAATATCAGCCAGTGTCGGTAATTACCACAGTAGATGTCAAATCATTATTTCTTTCAAATTGTAAAGGCTGATTTTTGCTCCTGGAGTTGAAGTTAAAGAAAGCATTTGGTTAATTGTGGTTTTAACTGTTATCTATTGTCAGAACATGGCGACATTTGCCAATGAGCGGAACATTTTACAAATCTAAGGTACATTCAAAACAATTATAATCAATATAATATCAATAAATAAAACAATAAATAGACTAAGAAATCTTAAATCTGGTCAGGGGCATGTATAACTGTGCAGATGGTTTAAAGTGTTTTAACTGACAAAACAAAAATCTCAACTGTGGTCAGTACTTTCTGTGCACGCTTTAAACTCACAGTAATTTCTGCCGTTTCTCAATCAAAACAATGACAGAAGTAAAACTTTGATGACACCGTGAAATAACGTGGAGTCATTTATTGCTGATGAAAATGTATCTGACATGACTGTGGCAAAAATCATGTCTACAGAAGGAAATATATGGAAGTTTCAATCACGTTAAGTTATGTTATGTAATTTCATTCTAATTAAAATAACTACACATCAGTTACGTTAACTTTCTAACCTACATTAGCATTAGATGGATTAGCTACCGATACAGCTAGCTATCATTATGGGGCCTATTCAGTGGTGCAGTAGTGCAACGATGTTATCTGTGGTCAAAAAACAGTCATGGTAAAAAAGCATGTTGAGCATGTTGAATGTTTTTGTAACATTATAACGTTACCATACTCATCAGTGGCCGGTCTCATCACTGTTTTCGTCTTCTTCTACTTCTCCTTCTCCTTCTTCTTCTTCTTCTTCTTCTTCTTCTTTTAATTAAAGGTGAAAGGCAACTGGCGTTTAAGGTGCATCACTGCTCCATTTTATTGGCATATGGGTGGTTATTTATCCATCCATTCATCCATTTCTGTAACCGCTTATCCTCTTGAGGGTCGTGGGGGGGCTGGAGTCTATCCCAGCTGACATTGGGCGAGAGGCAGAGTACACCCTTGGACAGGTCGCCAGACTATCACAGGGCTGACACATAGAGACAGACAACCATTCACACTGACATTCACACCTATGGACAATTTAGAGTCACCAATTAACCTGCATGTCTTTGGACTGTGGGAGGAAGCTGGAGCACCCAGAGAAAACCCACGCTGACTTGGGGAGAACATGCAAACTCCACACAGAAAGGCTCCCCCTGAACCGGGAACCCTCTTGCTGTGAGGCGACAGTGCTAACCACTAAACCACCGTATCACCCTGATTAAATTATCTCCGGGATTTATTTTTTATATTTATTTTCTATATTTCTGTTGAGGAAAATTCTAGGAAGATAATTATCGTATCGTTTTATTGCCCAACCCAAATAAAAGCCTGTGTACATTACCAATCTTTATCCTAGGATGAAGAGGAGCTTATCAGGAAGTGGATGAGGAGGAGGAGGAGGAGGGGTGGGGTGTGTGACGCAGGACAAGTGGAGTTGGGTCAAATGAATTATCTGTCAAAAAAAAGACAGTGGTTCAGTTTTAACTTCGATGATAGTCAGTGTAAACCAAAGCACTGCCGTCATTTATATTCAATTAAGGGGAGGGGGCTCGCCGAATCAAGACAAAAGCATGGTGGGTTTTGGGGGTGGTGACGAGGAAGGGGTCTGTTAAGGTGGAGGGGAGACTTGTGAGGGGTGAGCCTCAATCAGCAGCCTCAAAGGCACCGTCCCATAACAATGGGCTCCATCAGTGCAGGCAGCGGAGTCACAGGCGTAAGTGCACCCAATAAGTGTGCAATTTCTGCCCATATGACCATCCTGACACAATTGCTCTAATTTTCCTCCTTTGAAATGACTGATAAAAGACTTAGGTAATTGCTACGCCACTGAATTTCTTCCATGATCAGGAGGAAGGCGGAGGGAGGGATGGGGAGCGACGGAGAGAGACTGAGAAGTGTGTGTGTGTGTGTGTGTGTGTTTGTGTGAGTATGGGTGAGAAGTGACACAGCCCCAGGGCCTGAGGATGGAGACTAGAGTGTCAGTTTGTGAAAAATCCCAAATTAATACTTGTCGTTTCCTCTCCCCCTCTCCGCGAGGCCGTCCTCTGCTTCCACCAAGGATCTTATTAAGTGGAGGTAATTTGTCCTGACAGTGTATTGGAAATCACTCAATCAGACGACTTCTTGGAAAAGATATTCAAAACATGGTGGTGTTGAGTTTAGGTGGCAGCGAAATCTAATGCTTGTCCGTCGCCCCGCCATTCTATTTTTCAGTCAAGTGATTAAAGTCGCACAATGACTGTCCCTGTCCACCTCACGCACACAAACACTTATCAGCATTGTGAGTGGACGCAAATATGTTTTTCTTTATTCAAACGCTCCCTGAATACCTCTCCTTTTTATGCCTTGTTGAAACCACAAATGTGTATGTACGTGTGTGAGTGTGTGTGTGTGTACGCACTTGTAGGTGTTTGTGTGATGCTTGACTCTGATAGCTTGGCTCCAACCTGTGTCACCCCTCACTATGACCTTGTCCTTTGTAATCAAGCCTCTTTTATCTGATTTCTCACGTGTGTGCGTCTGTGTGTGTGTGTGTGTGTGTGTGTGTGTGTGTGTGTGTGTGTGTGTGTGTGTGTGTGTGTGTGTGTGTTGCACTCACACCCATCTCATTGGAACACCATGTATTCTGGACTGTGTCCTCACTTGATTGGAGTTCAGTTACAGGGCTAGATAGAGAGGTAGAAGATGGGCAGAGGGAGACAGAGGGAAATGGATAAGAGAATAGTAGTTTAGTCGCCTCACTAACTAACTAACCCGGCGGCACTCCCAATCAGCTTTTTTAAACTGTATGTGTGTGTGAGACACGGTGTGACAGACTCCTGAGGTGCTGATTCTAAACACAGTCTCTGCCAGTGCCTGGGTAATGTTGGCTAATAGCTTAATCAATACTTATTATGGCCCTATTGGTTCACTAAAGTGAGAACAGAACCTCACCACGCACAGCGCCTCAGTGGAGAGAAAGAAAGACGGAAGAGGAGAGGAGTGGAAGAAGTGTCTCCTTCTGATCCAGATGGACAGCCTAACCCACCCCCCCTCATGGGATTTCCTCATTCAGGAATCCAATTTTCCCAATGTGATTGACACGGATTGGATGCAGTGGAATAAGGCTAACTCTTTTAGCTTCCCCCAATAAAGCGCTAATGGCTTCGTCCCTGATTCCCAACTTTTCCCTCCTCAACTGGACTGGTCGTCCGCAATTAGTGCTGGCAAGGCAGTGGGCGGTCGAGAAGATGAAGTAATGGGGGGAGCGAGCGAAAGCAGAGGAGTAAACGGGGGAGCATGAGGAAGAGAGAGGAGAGGTGATTAGTTAGTGATGGTAGTGATACGAGCGATCGCTGAACACTATGTTCTTACAGCACCTTTAGAATGACAGTCAAGTGAAACAGGATGGATTACACCAAGAATACACATTAAACTTTAGGTTGAATTAGTGCGACTGGTTTCAGAGGACGCTTTCTAGGTTATTAGTGTCACTGTAGTAGCAGTAGTAGTAGCTGTGATAGTTGCAGAGCATTAACGTTGCTGGTTTACAAGAGACGGCTGTAAATTGAAACTCCGAATTAATGTCCTGTAACATTAAATTCACACTGATAAAATAAATAACACAAGAAACTTTAGTGCTGTGAAATGACCATCATCACATCACATGCAGTGTTTGTTAATAAGTCCAAAAAACCATTTGCAGGAAACAATTAATGAAATTGAAAGTACATTCTCATTGCAGCAGTTAATTACATGTATATGCCCTGTGCTGTCTTCATTAAATCTGAATGCTACAAGTATAATGATATTGACTTAGCATATTATTATGCTCAGTTAATGACTGAATATAAATTGGAAAAATGTCAACCGTGATAGTTCATTATCAGACTAAGCATCTCCTTAAAGAGAAATAAATACAATTATTATGTGGAAATTAATAATTAGACGATTTTACATACAGTAAACAACATGGCAAAATGAATCGCGCTCGTCTCATCAGCGAATTTGCATTATAGCTCGGAGCAAAATCAAAGATGGACGTGATTGAGATGGAAAATAAAGCTGGGGAAATTTCTTTCACTTTTTCACTTTTTGTCTCTTTTTGCAGTGGCGCTTCAGGAAGGGGTGGCGTTATGGCATGCTTATCTTTTAACCTAGCACAAAGGCAGTGGTATCTTGTGAAACTAAATAACCTTAAGCATCCACTGGAGTCAGTTATGTTGGCATAGCTTGTTGGAACGGGGGCTCGATAATGCCCCAAGGTTAGGCTAGATTTTGGCATAGGAAAAACTGGCATGGCTATTTTGAAAGGGTCCCTTGAACTCTGGCCTCAAGATATGTGAATGAAAATGGGAAAAGCCTTCCCTTAATTTGAGAAGGCTCATTCCCAGGAAATGTTTTGTTCCTTACAATCAATGTATTCCTTGAAATTAAAGCTGTGTATTTGTCTTGTTAAGGAAAAGGACAACCAGCCTATTTGAAGAACAATGAATCACCCAACATGTACATATACACATACATAACATATTAACATTAGTCAATGCACATCTGATAATTAGTACTATTAATTCCAAAATAAGAAACTTAAGTGTATCAGTGTGCGATTAGTTAATTCTCCATATTGACATTGTTTTCAACTAGCCTATGTACTTCAACAGCATTCCTGGTTTTGGTGTGCCACCCCGAGAATTTCAGTAGGGATGTCTGGATCAACTTTGTTTTTGCCCCCGATCCCAATCTGAGTCGTTTAATATTAATAATATCTTCTGGTAACAAGTCCCGATCTGATACTGTTTGTCTGTTTGTCTCCGTCCCTTTAAGAGAGTAGCCTCGTCCCCAGTGTTTGTTGCTGCGCTGACATGAATGAACTGTTTTCCGTTGAGTGTTTATTTTCGTCGTCTGAACATCTTTTGTGTGGATCAGACGAGATTGATATATTACTCTTATGTAACTTTTTGTTGCATAGCGTGGTTCTTGCATTGGCGTGGTGAGTGTGGTTGTCGTAACCTCTGCGCTGCTGTCGCTCTCTCCTCCAAGCAGGCCAGTGAAACACCATACGCCATAGATGTAAGACTCTCACACCAGGCACAACTAAAACCACATAACTTCTGTAAATAACATAAATAAACAGTCTCATACTGTGTTTTTGTTTGTAGCGTTCGGTGTTTTGCATCAGGCGGGGCTTAGGTGATACCAATCATTGAGATCGGGACATCCTAATTTTCAGTGGCCCCTTTTGGACACCTGTATGCCAGAAATTTCTGGGGGCTCCACTGTATTTGTGACCACAGAATCTGAATAATAAGTTACTTTACACCTTATTATTCTACATGTTAAAGGACCTGCCTACCATATTATTAAGGATTTATTATGTTGTGTAGAGTTTACTTCCTGTACGCTGGGCTTGAATTACCTTTGATGATGACACAGCTGCACTTGTAGTGCATCATTCACCATCACTGCTGTGAGAGTTTTGCATTTGACAGGCCATCCAAACACAGCATGACAACCAGCCTAGCCACTAGTGTGGCATGCGTGTGCCCACCGCAGTATCCCCTACTGTGCTTTGTGCATCTTTTGTGACTCCATTTCTACCTAATGGCTCCACTAGTCAGGGCCCCTTTTTGACAGCCAGCTTTCTCCCAGCTGCCATCACCAGACCGGCATGCAGTGAAATGGACATGCCATGAAAACTCACTGTGGTGTACGGCGGAGATGCAGAATAAGGAGATTGGGTACCGCAATGTAATGTTCTGCATCTCAGCTGTGCTACAGCGGTGCGGTGTGCAAAATGTTGTGAATAGGCTCTGATTGCACAAATCAAACACACACACTGGCGCGATGAAAAAGTGACACACACACACGCGCACACACACCAATCTTCTCCCGTTCAGGCTCTCGTTTCTGTTCACAGGAACCTTGCAGGGAAAAGAGGAGGGCTCACTGCAGGAAATGGGAGCATTGATTGACAGATTAATCATTCTGGTACCGTGTGTATGTGTGTGTAAGCATGCGTGTGTGTTCATGTGTTTCTGGATATCTGGGAGGAAGTGTGTGTGCGTGTGCATGTATGCGTGTGTGTCCCTGCTGACCTTGACAGCTCCATACGAGAGCAACAGCCACTTCCAAGAGTCAGTCATTCAGACGCAGCTGGCGGCTCGTGGCTACCAGACTCTGCAACTAACAGTTAACACCGTGTCTGCTCTACAATTATCCATAGAGAGAACACTTATCAACCACTGCGTGCTTTATAATTGCTTTGCATTATATCCTAATACTTTACCTCACCTATTTAAACATCATGAGGTGTAATTACCAGCTTTAAATAATGGGTAATTAGTAATATTGTAATGACTTTAATACCTTAACTAACTTGTCATTAACATTTGGTGCTTAAAGTCAGGATGGTTAAATCCGATGTGTCCCTTTGTTCTGCGGCTAAGCCAATAGCATTAGCTCGGTAAGTTTTTAAAATGTAAATTTAAATGAGTTCAGTGTTGGTGCTAAAGTGGCACACGCACAGCTCTCTTTCTCACTCTATCTCAGGCTCTGTTGTACGGTAGCCTGGGTCGACCCTATTCCCACCTCATGGCTCCCGAGGGCCTGACCCTGAACTCAGTCACCTCTGACAGCTCCTTAATATCATCTCCAGCCCCCCAGCCACTGATCCTAGAACAGATATTTTCTTATCCTCCTAATGGTTAAGGTTAGGGAGCTGGTCCAGGGTAATCTGACCCTGAATCTGTGGTGGGAGACAAGTTATTCCTCAGGCGTCTGTGCTGCTCGACAAACAGAGAGAGGCGAGGCGAGCCAGGGGGCAGTATGGGTCTAGCAACCCACCCTATAGCAAGGTTGTAGAGTGTGTATGTGTGGTGTTTGTTTGCGTGTGGGCGCATGTGTGATGTCGTTTTTTTTTTTAGCTCTAAATATGTGCTTGCATATTTGTGAGAATGTAGGTTATGCGTGAAAGACCAGGTTTCGCTTTTTGTACATGCATGACTTTGGACATGCAGGTGTGTGTGTGTGTGTGTGTCTATGTATGTGCATGTGTGTGTGTTGGACTCGCAGAGGCGAGGGAGATGTCATGTTCAGTTTGTGTTTGGCTAACCCTGTGGTCTCCACCCCTAATAGCAGGGTCTATGGGGTGTAGACACATGCCAATATTCATTGGCAGTTGAATCAAGCCACTTAGATACCATCTGTAAACAGGACTCAGAGGGCCTTGAATTAAACCGAGGGCTGGAAACAGTGGAGCTCACTGCAGAGATTACCAAAGGTTCAACACAGGTTAATGGGCTTTGTTGCCATAGATCAGTTATATAGATATTGGCAGGGCTCTGCTGAAAACCTCACCTCTCCCATAATTCTGTGTGAAATTGCAAATGCTACAAATTTTTGGAGGATGATACATAAACATAAAAGCCTAATCAGTACGGAAATGTTATGAAGTTACAGTATTAGCGGCTAAATTAATTAGTTGTACTTAAAATGCTGAGTTTACTTTAATTACACCATGATTTGAAATTATTTATGTGATTGTATCCATGGAGACACTGTGACATATCAATACACACATTTTAATTATTTACCCTTTACTTGTTAATGTATAAATAACTCGTCATTTCCCCTGCATTTCAAAGCACAATTGTTACGCCTCTCTAAATTTACAATAGTCATTCAAAGCCAGTATATTTAAGGTAACACAACCACCCCCGTGCGTCATTTCGACGCAACGAATCAGTATTTTTCCCCCTTTCTCTCTCACTGTCTCACCTCCTTCTCTGTCTCCCTACTCCCTTTCGCCACCATGGCGCTCTGCTCACCAACACTGATTCATAATCTATAGCTGTGCCTGGGAGACCAGCAGCTATTGATTTAACGCCTACAGTAATCCAGCGCTGTATCCGCTGCTTGTTAGAGATGCTGGGGCCTAGGAACTGGGGCTTGCAGAGGTAGCCAGAGAGGGACTAGGACTGATGGAGGAGAAATATTTGGAGCATCCCTTATTAGAAAAGCAAAGGATTTCGGAGCTGGCACTCGGAATTAGAAATTCTGCATGGCTGTGATTCTTCTTACAGGAAAACAAATCTTAAAAAATACAATAATAATAATAATAATGATAGAGTATTCATAATGTGTGTAGCAGTAGCAAGCATAAAAGAATAGAAAAGGGCAGCGGAGAATCAAGTTATTCATCTTTATTGTGATTTGTAAAAAAGACCATGATACAGCGGTATCCCAATTTAGAATATTAACGCCACATAATTCAATAGTTTCACTATCAGAATCAATATCAGTTACACTTTCAGCTGCTGTGTGATCAAAGCTTATTCGAGGACATATTTGGTTCTCTGTGTGGATCAGCATGTTTATTGACATACTGTTTTAACAGAGGTATGACTAAACATCATTTGTCTCCTCTCAAAACACAATGCTTTGTATCATTACGCTGCTCATGAAATGATACTATTTAGTGGCAAATATATGTAATTTCCAAATTATTTTTCCACATTAGTCTATAAGAAGAGGTTTGTCCTTTTCTCCCCCGACATGATGAACACTGTATCTGATTCTGGAATCAAACTTTTCAATTATAATCATCCTCCTCTAAATGGCCGGCACTGACAGAGTCAAGATCTCCTCTGTTTCTGTTACAATAACCCAGTCCTCACACACACAATAGCAGGGTCCTGCATTGGGTTTGGACTGAGTGACAGCTAAGGCAGCCTCGACATATTCATACAGAGTGCTAATCATGCATGATACAAGAATAATAGACAATGTCGCTTTCAGTTCATTAAGCATCCAGGTAAGTGGATATGTAATTAACTGTTATTATCAAATCTACCTAATTTGGTTTGGCCCATCCATCATGATAATAGCACCATTCTGTGCACACACTTCCTATTGTGATAAGCCTGTATATATACGAACAATACCATCGGCATCGGAGTTCTTTTCCATTAAAGATAATTGCAGACCATGCGTTGCAGATCTCTCTATTGAATGTTGATGACAGTGTACTTCATTTCATGAGTGACAAGAAAGTGCTCCTACTTGTATACAGAACTGAATGTCTAGTGGTAAATTCCATTCAGTGTACATAGGTCTGCAGAATCTCTACAGTATTTCATAGAGACTAATGTTAATGTCTTCAGGGTGCATGTTCTTATTGTTAAATTGTACGTACAGTCCAGCATTGTGAGCTTTTAGAAAAAAATAGAAGAAATGTGGCATTGAATACAAAAGAAAATACAATAATATGGAATATGTGTAGGTGGGTATAAGACAGGTTAAGGAAAGGTGTGCAGTTAATTCCATATGGTCTCTTAATCAAGATGACAGATGACAGGAAGGTTGAAGAGGAGTACTTATCTCAATCAGGTACAGGCTGTCAGCATGGAGACACGCTGACCTTCATTAGCCTGGCCAAATAATTAGCTGACCTCGGCTAATAAGCACTCACATACACACACACACACACACAGCATGCACTGTGCTTTGTATGTGCCTCTAATGAAAAGAGGACTGACGCACAAGGCTGATTGCTTTGTTCTGATGAGTTTCTGGCTTAAGTAGCCCGCTTGATTGATGGATAGATGAACGGAAAGATGGATGGATGAAGACAGACAGAGAGGGAAAACTCTAGAACAGATGAGTGCTGCTGTTGGGCGCTATGCCAACAGGCAGAGAGAAAGTTATCCACTTGTTTTATTGGACAAAAGGTATTAAGTCAGGTTGTTAGATGTATAAAATGTAATATACAGGTTGACAAAATGAACAGCATTTAAAAAAAATGTTTCTTTGCAATCCACTAAGACAAATAAATAGCGAGCCCCAAGTCCAATAGCAGCTGCTTCGTAGGGAATAGCAGTATTTGTCCATGCGGTTGGGTTTTGTCATTTACTTTATGCACAGTCACATCACTATGACCAATACACTAATCTCTGCCACTCTCCTCTGGCTACAATGAGCTGAAGAAGGTTAGGTTCACCTTCCAGGGTAAATAGAAAAATGAACCTGAATGGCTGTCCTGGATCAGGTTATAAACAGTGGTTATTAGCTCAGCTCTGCAACTTGCTTGCTCACAGGGAGATCTGTGAAACGTTGCTGCTTTAAAGCCAGTTTTGCTGAGGTAAAGAACAACGAAAATCAATCATTTGTTTTATTGATATTAAATGTAAATACAGTGGAGAGCTGATCTGTTTGCGATTTAGGCTGTGGGATTTTTTTATGTTTTACTCCCTCCAGATGTAAACCGATCTGATGCTAATCTGACATCTGAAGTTGTATTGACATTTTCTCTTCGGAGTCCACTACAGCCCAGGACTGACATAGTCTTTGTGAGTGTCAAGGATGTAATTTGCATTGGAGTAACTGATACTTTCAGCTCTAGTAAGAGAGCTCCTCACAAAAGGATAAATGCGGGCTGCATCACAGTACAAAATTGTCAGCAGAGTAAAACATGTCAGAGACTTGAGGAATAAGTGCCTTCACTTACTCCAGTCCATTTCTAGGTCTTTGGCTTGACAGTTTTAGAACAACGGTAATATATTCTGGCACCAGGTCTGAGGACAATTATGTGAAATTGCTGCTTTCGCATCTAGATTTGCTTGTCTCCACCATTTTCATCTCAATCCAATCCAATCTGAAACCATTTGAGCAAATAAAATGATATTTACCTCATCTTCTGTTACAAGCTTTCAAAATCACAGGCTTCGGGAAAAATCAATACAAAATGCCAGCTTAGCAGCAGATGTATGCTCTGTGAGAATGCTAACTTTTTCCTCCTCGTATGTCTCCCCATTCCCCTACATAGGTAGAGGGAAGAGACTGGGAGCAGGAAAGAGGCTCCTCACCAACAACTAGGGGGGTGGATATTGTGGTGGATGTTTATAAACTACTTGTGCTTGCAGGCCGAATGCACGATTGTCTTGTCCGAGACGCTAACCTTTAGCATCTCGCTGCGCTTCGGCGCATCTTACAAAGTTCACTGCGAGAAGGGAGTCTTGACCCTGCGGATGATTTGGAGGACTGAAATACCACTTTCATTTATTATTTATCCAGGCTGGCCGAGGGGAAAGCAAGCCGTGGCGCTGTCATACCTGACTGGCTAATGTAAGAAGTGGCCATCTCACTGCAACCCTGGGGAATCAAAGCCCATTACTGGTTTGAGAGATGGCCTAATGTCCACTGTGAACACACACACCAGATCAAAACATTAGGATGAGAGTGAGATGTACATACACACAAACACACACTCTGTGCAAACAAGACGTCGTGTAGCGGACTGAGATGAGAGGCAAACATCGGAATTCTTTAGAGTCCTGGAAAAATGAGAAGTAAACATTTATAATTTAAATCTGGCCTTGCAAGAATTCCTGTACTTTCAGTAAGTGCGATTCATTACGACACACTGTTTATTAAACTGGGAACATACTGTAGCATTCTTGCAAGTAATTGCCGAGACAGAAACACTGAGAGGCCTGAGGTCGACCAGTTTATCACCTAGTGACACAAACACCCACAGCATCTCAGTAAAGTCTAATAGCTGTACTTATGATAGGTTATTTGCATGTTTTCTACATGTTTCATTGTAGATTCTTTGGTGCAAAATGTCAGCCATATCTATCATATATATGTGAAAAAAACTTCAATGTATTCATAGTCAAAAAGCACTGATTGAGACCTTAAAATGTAATTCAGTGCTAGTAATACTTAGCTCAGTTGGGGTGTAATTTCTCATGAAAAAAAGACTACTTTTGCTCATTTTAGCAGGTTGGAAGGTACAGTAGCCACTTTATCTGCCTTACTGTGTGTGGGTGTGTGTGTATCTGTATGTGTAATTGTCAAGATGGAGGCTTAATGACCCTTTGGATCTGCAGCCGAGGTGTAGCTAATGAAGCGTATGCGTATGAAGTACAGGCCTCTGCCTTCTAATGGGAGATTCCTATCAATACCATGGATCGGATTAATATTTCAAAGTTAATGTTTTTGTTGAAGAATTTGCAAAACAAACATGAGATGAGGCTTCACAGTCGCTTGTGCAGGAAAATGCAATTTTCTCAGACTTAGCCGCTCATCTTTTTAATTACGGACTTAATAGCTTTATAGATTTTTGAAAGATGAATTCTTATTGGCATTTTTATAATTACTGGTCTTTATTGCTTTTTATGAAAATAATCGTCAAGGCTCATTTACCCCACAAACCCTCAGGCCAGGCAGATGTGTTTCAATGATGAGGGCAAATAACCTCCAAAACATTAGTTCTCATTTTTCAACTGTCTGAATTCTTTACTAAATCACCGATATTCTTTTTCTCCATGTAAATAACTACTCTACGCCTATTAAACCAATTATTTGAGCAAGTCAGCACTCACTTTTGAAACCAGTAGTTTCAGTGCTGAATGTGTACAGACAATGCTTGTCATATTTAAAGACAATACAGTAGTGATTAGACAGCATGTGAAACAATCTGCGAACCCCAGAGGCAACTAAAACCAGAACAATGCACATTGGCCTATGGTGACGTGGGGTTTTGGCCCGAATATCACATGTGTCAACATACTATCAAATGTGCTGCTAAAATAACTGAACCTCTTCAGCATTAACACATGTACGGAGCTGCAGCGAGCCAAGGCTGCTTCAGAGCTCTGACCGTCGAGAAAATATATCTGGACACTTCAGCAAAAACATATTTAGAAGAGCTGGCCAAGGTTTTCCTCATGTAGTCTGCAAAGGCCTTCGAGTGCAGCGGCCTTAAACAAACAGTGGCTCAGAGCCATACCCTGCTAATAAGTTTGACAATGAATTTGGGCAGGCAGAAGAAAATTCAACCATATGAATTTGTGGGATAGAAAAGCAGGCAAATTATCTTTTGTGAAATTCATACCCACCAATGGACGAGACCCTTCCAATCACTTTAGGCTGAGATCCTGTGTAGAGGGAAGAGTGTGCATTTGGCTAGCCTCATCACCACTAAAAGGGAAATATGCATTGATTTAGCCTTGAACTCCCTGTTGAACTTGGCTGGCCCGCTTCGCTGTGGTTTCCCAGTACATTCCCAGTCCCTCCTCCGTCGTCCGGGACCCAGCCTGGATACAGACAATAACCGGAAAGAGTATTTAGAACATTTTGGAATAAAGTGGATGTAAATTTCACCCCTTACATTTGCCAGAAGCATCTGTTTTATCTATAAATGCTAAGTTCCAAAGAGCCAAAGCTGTGGAATATTTCAACCCATGCTTTATTTTATTGGTTTGGAAGCACAAAAGGAAAGAAAGAAAAGTCAAAATATGACTTTTTCCCCCTGGACCCCCTGCTAATAGGCAAGCCTGGCCTCTCTGTGAGCTATCCCAATCGGCACTTTCTCATAATAGGGCCATGGGTAATTTGCCAGGGCCAGGGCCAACTGAACATGTTCACAGCACTAAATGGTAAGAACAAGTCATTTACTCGAATATTGTATATAAACCAGTTGGCAAATCATATTTATGGGACCTGGATTAAAGTAAAAATCAATTTTGCTTTTTTGGGGGAAATTGGGTTTCTCATAGTGTGAATAAGCGTTGGCTTAGCCTGCCTGGCCTTGGCTGTGTCTGCTGAAACTCTAAAAACAGTCCCTGTTTTGGTTCCAACATTTTCGGTCTCTATGGTGCTGGATCCTGCGCTGCAGAGTAGAGTCAGTGTGGTCTGAAGAGTCTCTCTGTATGTCTGCTACACATGTGAATATGCTCGACAGATGTTAGCTGGCTCCCAGGCAGACAGGCTCTCCTCCCCCCTGGCCTTTTTGGCTCTGGTTGTGACATGGTGACACACAGTAGCATCTGGAGTTCAGACCGGGTCACCCAGGGCAAACACGATACAGAGCAGCACATCACTCGCTCTTTTAAGACTTTCCACCACTTTGAAACGGAGGATCGTGGGATGGATTTTGGGAAAAAAAAATGTTGGCTTCCTTATCTACTGTACATACTGACATGTTTAGGATTTTTTGAATTACTTCACTACTTAACTCCACTCATATTTTGGCAATTCAATCAAGTTGGTACTCGCTCAAGATGAGAAGTAGTAGCAACTGGTAAGGCCGAGACTTTCACAGCAATTGTAAGATGAGGGTCTTTTTTTTTCACTTGAGGCAACAGCCAAAAACATCTGATACTCCCTTTATGGAATGGACCCAAAGGAGAAGAAATCAGCTGTGTGTTATTGATTGCACAACTACTGAGAGCAAACGGTCCAGAGTAACACTACAATTCCCACTCTCCATACTGCTACATAGATTTGAGTGTGATATGATATTGAAACGACCCTAAAATTAACAGTCTACATGAAGCGATAAGTACTGAAAGGACCAAAATGTAATATTCATAGAGCTTACATCCAGCTGAATGTAGCAGAGGAAGAAGCACAAACCCAAAACTCATTCAAAGTCAGAAGCAGATTCCCAGTAGGCATCCTTTAAACCATATGTGAATTCAAATTAAATTAAACCCTATAGCATCTTTAGTACCAAAGGCAGCCAACCTCAATTCAATCCCTGTATGCTGCCGAAGGAAAAAAAAAGTAGAGGACATATTTGAAAACGAACAATAAAAAAGATGCCTAGTTGCCTTTAAACCACAAGGCTGCGGTTTGTTGTTTTATTTCTTACAAGAAGTTAAGCAATGAGGAGCTTTTTTTGGGGTTTCAAATTATGCTCCTTTTTTATACATATTGCTATTTTACGATGATCTATTTGACAGGATTATGAACATTGCTGTTCTTTGAAGGCAGCATTTTGATTGCCAACGGTGAATACACAGAAGACGTTAAAAATGCACACCTACATAAAAAATACTCCTTTTTCCTGTTTCTTGCCTTTGTGCTCGACTTGATACAAGACTATTTGTCTACATTTCCGTCGTTAGCTGACAGTCAACCACGCTCAGAGACAGTCAAGCGTCAGCTCATGAAACAAACATTTAGCAAGCACACAACAGCAAAGCTGCCAGCTGACGTGCACCCGTTCAAATCCATCCCGTCATGTAAATAACTTGTTTCAGTGTGCTTTCAATTAAAGCGGAGGACGGAGTGCCATTGCTGCCTTTGATGGATGAGCTTAGATATTGGAGTGTACCGTTGGATGACAAAACGTTCCCCCACTCCACCTCAACTCCTCTTTCCTATTGATTGTCCTGGCGGTTATTCATCAGGGCGGTGGCCACTGTCAGATCAACTGCTCCTTCTCCTCACAAAACACATTTTCCACACTTATTGATAAAGCTATTTGACCTTTTATTTAAATGTGTATGTGTCTGTGTAACGTGCACACATCTGTGTTTTCTTTCTCTCTACTCTTGCCAGAGGCTTGCAGATCACTGCAGCTACATGAACAAAGTCAGGCTGTTTTGATTAACGCCAAATGAGTAGGTCTATTCTTTGCAGATGTCTGTTTCAGCAGTACTGAGCTTTGCTTTCACATAACAAAAATAAACCCCAAACCTGTTTTACAGTTTGGCAAAGGTAAGCACACACATACAGTGCGTATGAGTTTGCACACATGTATGTCTGTAGTCATATACATCAGTGGTCTCACACATACTGTGACTCGCATACCTACGTACATAGTTCTTCAATGTTTTGAATATTTTGTGCTCTTTTGTCAAGGTGAAGACAGGCTGTCTTGGCTGCAAGTCCAATAGTAAATGTGCCTTGAGTTAAGAAGGCCAACAGTGGAGCCTTTGGTTGTACAGTGGCTGATCGAGGGAGAGGATAATGACTTAACAGGACTTTTGTTCTGTCAGTGATCTTAGTAAAGCTGATGATAATTAACCAAACTCTTAAAATCTGTAAAATGTACCACATGAAAACTGATGTGATTCAGGTCACCTTCCAAAACTGCGATGGTAGAACAATGCAATCGTCAGCATAAATGTTGGCATTGTATGTCTGTGCAAACCACAGATATGTAACATTTTTACATTCTTTTGTTGCAGATATGTTGAAACTTCTATCTTTTTACAGCACTGTGGTTAACATGTGGTTATGTTCAGGCACAGAAACCACTTTGTGTTGTTAGGAAGAGATCTGCTGGCTGAAAATACCCAGTTTTGGTGGCACAATCACAGCTGGAAATGCTGCCAGTGTCCTTTTAAAAAACATCTGTTTTTTATGGCGCAATCACAGCTGGAAATGCTGCCAGTGTCTTGGTAAAAGTCAGCTGGATTTGGTGGCATAATCACGGCTAGAAATGTTGCCAATGTCTCGCTAAAAAAAGCTGATTTTTGTGGCCCAATCATGGCTGAAAACGCTGCTGATGTCTCACTAAAAACCCACCTTGTTTTGTGGCACAATCACGTATGGAAATGCTGTCACTGTCTTGTTAGAAAACAGCTGTTTTTGATGGCGCAGTCATGGCTGGAAATGCTGCCAGTGTCCTGTAAAAAACAGCTGGTTTTGGTGGCACAAACACGGCTAGATATGTTGCCAATATTTCGCTAAAAAAAGCGGATTTTGGTGGTACAATCATGGCTGAAAATGCTGCTGATGTCTCACTAAAAACCTGCCTCATTTTTGTGGCACAGTCGGGGCTGGAAATGCTGCCAATGTCTCCTAAATAAAGCTGGTTTTAGTGGCACAATCCCAGCTGGAGATGTTGCCACTGTCTTGTTAGAAAACAGCTGTTTTTGATGGCGCAATCACAGCTAGAAATGCTGCCAGTTTCCTGTTAAATGTCAGCTGGTTTTGATGGCCCAGTCACGACTGGAAATGCTGCTGAAGTCGCACTAAAAAACAAGTTGTTTTGGTGACACAATCATGGCTGGAAATGTTGCCAGTGTTAGGAAAAAGAACAGGTTTCTTGTTTGTTGGCCTTGAACAGTGGTAGAAATTGCCAGAATTGCTGTTGATGTTTTGCGAAAAACACTGGCTCACTAAATAACAACTGGTTTTGTTGTTTGATAGCCTTGAACAGGGGTCTGCAGTTTGGGAGCCATCTTGCTCAGGTGTCACACCTGTTCCTTATCCTGTCTACCTCTGATACAAAATCAACTCTCACACATGTAATCAGAATTACGTCACTTTAGGGGTGGCCCTTCGCTGCATGTTGTCCCCTCTCTCCCCCGTCTTCACCTCAAACTGTCCTGTCATTAAAGGCAAAAAGCCCCAAAAAATAATCTTAGAAAAAAAAGAGCTATATCACTTAAGCTATGTCGATTTGAAACATACAAATGTAACATATCTGTGTTTTGCAAAACTTTCTTCTGGCAACTGGGCTGGGAAGAAAGTATAATAGTGTAGAGTGCCCTTTTTCAAACATTAGCCATGAACACCCATCCCTGCATACAGTTTTTCTAATGTTATTAAGTACAAATCAGGGAAAGAAAAAAGAAACCACAGGTGTATTTATCAGTCACATTCAAAAGTGAACTGTTACATCAGACAGTGTTGATACATGGATCGCATACTTACTGGGTATGTCTGTAGGGTAAGTCTGTGGTAATTAATGTATAATACATTTAAGTATCCAACATTTGCTCTATATGTTTTTCACACAGCTGCAGTTTATAGCATGTTTTGTCTTCAGTGCAGCCACAGAGCAGGAAGAGTAACATTTTACTCACCCCAGTAGGAAAATAATTCCCTTGTCCTTCATGGCAGTGCATTGTCCAACAACCATGACATATAATTTCCCAACATGCTTCAGGTTTTTCACAATAAAGGACTCCTCTGATGTTTTGGCTAAGTGGCCAAGTCCAATCCAGATGTGCACTGATGAGTTTAGGTATTTTCATTCAGTCTGAGGGGCCGGATGCACAAAACTCTAAACCTCTATGAAGATTTTGTGCCTTTTAAGATCGCTGTAGTGAAAATACTACCATTTGGCACAAGTTAAATGTTTTGGAAGAAATGTTATGCCACCTAGGATGCACTTTCAATAAGTGTTTTTTAATGCCTATTCTACCCATCCAATTTTACTGAATGTTTGACAACGCCACTAGATGAAAGCTTTAGGAAAACAATTGGTCATGACTCATGATTTAAGCGTGGTTAAGGTTAATTTAAATGTGAAACTAAAGAATCATGTCATTGAGGTGGTGAATGAAAAGCAAAACAAAGATTTTCTGTTGGTGTTTTTCTTTATATGGTGACTCACAGCTGTGTTTATATGGTGTATGATTTTAAACCCTGCTGAGATTGAAGCACAACTGTTTTATCCTGTGAAATTCATACTCATGTCTTTTCCTTGCTATCAATAATTAAGACTAGATCTTGGAATGAAAAAGTAATTTCCCTTGAAAGAACCGGATAGAATTGACATAAACCCCAGCCCTAAAAAAACACACCCCAAGAGGCATCTAAAAGCTCAGTAGGTGCCAATAAAAGTGGAAAAACAGAAATCTTTCTAGCAAAACACAACAACAAGAACAAGAACAACCCATTGAAGTGGAGAAGTGAAAAACAAGAGAGACTTAAGGTGATTCTCATCTTCGACTCCAAAGCCTGGGCACTCCAAAAAAAAAGTGGGAATGTAATTTCCCAGACTAGGAACATAAGCCAGGAGTAATCTGGCCTGTAATACCTCATAGTCCTTAAATAAAAGCCCTCCATTTTAAGTCTTCAGCCTCGTTTTTTCCCCCCCTCCCTTCTCCACCTTTAATAGGATTTGGTAGAAAATGGCTTTGTGAATCGCTCCTCTCCGTCTTGCTCAAGGAAGAGCGGGCTATTCTCATTGAGAAGTGCTTAATTGCCTTAAATGACTGATGATACATCTAGGGAGAAGGGCCTTGAGCTAGGGGCCACAGCCAACCACACAACAGATAGCTCTCCTGGACCATGGGAGGTGGTTTGCCTCAGTGTGTATGTATGTGTGTGTAAGATAGCGTACATTTGTGTGTGTGTACGTGTTTGTAACAAAGATGAGCTGCTGGGGATAGACGGTTCCCCATAAGGGTCGTAAGAGTGTGCATGCTGTGCGTGGATGTGTGCGAACGTGCGACACCCTGCCCGTATTTGTGTGTGGACGTGCATGTGTGTGATAGAGAGGGTCGCCAGGCAGTGTTCGTCCTATCGACACCCCAGTAACAGACTAAATTAAAGCTGTGATGAATTGTGGCTGTCACGGCAGGAGAGAGGGGAGACTCTGCGCCGTATTCCACCTCTGATTAGGTGGGGATAGAAAGATACAGAATATCATTATCAATATGTAGCACTATATTTTCATTAGATTTTTCTCTCCGCAGTGGACAGCTTGATAGCAGGATGATTTTTCATTTCAAGAAAAGATTAAACATCTTTATGGATGTCAGCGAGGAGTTTAGTTAACATTTTTGGCGCGTTCTCCGTCAGTGTTGGGCACGTGTGTGATGATCCTAGTGTCAGAATAGCTCTGACGGTTGTGATGTTCCCATTTTAATTTTAAAAGCCGGTAAAGGTGCAACATTTGCAATTAAAATGTAAAATGTAGAAAACCTAAAAGCTCTTTGATCATTGTAGGAAGCTCGTGGCCGTCGAGGAGGCAGAGGCTTTCTGCTGTTTACTAAAAGAAGCAGAAAGTCACAGTAGAAGCAGGGATTGAGGGATATTGCATGTTTGTGCACACTGCGCTTTGAAAGTGGCATCCTTTGGGTAGACTATGAGGGTTTCTTTTAATTCAGTTGCAATGGTGTACCTGAGGAAGTGGTGTGGAGCATGAAAACAAATTTAGCTCAGCAAACTTGCATGTACAAACTGTACTTTCCAGGACTAATGAGGCAGAAGTAGCTCTTTGAGGTTCAGATCCAACACATGCAACAAACAACTGATGTATACTTACAAAATACACAAATATATTAACTTTGCACAGGGTTAGCAAACACAGAAGTATCCAAGCTTTTTTTAGCCACATACATATGAAAATATGAACGCATTACCCTTGAAATTTTCCGTAGTTCTATCAGCAGAAAAAAGGATAATTTCTGCTGTTTAACACTGTTTTCAGTGTGTGTAAATCTTACCTTAGTAGTGAATTTAAACACCCCCTGAGCTCACAACCCTCTGTTTTGAGCTCATGGTGGGAGAGGTGGTAATCAGATATACACAGAGACTGTGATCAGTTGCAGAGTGGACTTTTGCCAACTTATAAGAGTTGTTTTGTGCTTTCTCCTATCCAATCTTGTCGAATTGTTACCATCTGAATCATCACGGTAGCTCTACAGCAGTACCAATCACATATATAGAAACAGAGAGAAAGACAGAGGGAGAATAGAATGTAATTGCGAGGAGAAGCAAACATTGCTGAATTATGGTGAGCTGTTTTCAAAGAAATAAGGGTTGGTTTTTTTTATGGGTTCAGTGGGTGTTTCTTTAGAAATACTGGCATTTCTCAGATATGAATATGAATGCATGTGTCTGTGTCCAACTGCATTGTCACCATGGCGATTGTTGTTGTGACCCCACTAACGTCTAAACAACACTCAAGGAAAATGGTGCAACCTCTGGAATCCTGCTTTTTGAATGTCCACACAAGATTTGTTAGAGAGTATCTGTTCCTGTTGTGATTTATTTTTGTTTCCAAGTTGATATTTGTGAAAGGTAAGAAATATGGATAATGTTGTTGTTGTAGATTAGTTCATGAAGTGTAAGGTATGGCAGATGATGCTTGAGACATGTGTGTTTAGCTAGCAAGGAACAGAAGGTAATATGCAAGTATTACACTTCAGCAGGTGTTCAGGTTTAAGTAGGGACGCACTGATTGTGAAATCATAATAATAATCTGGCTGACTTTTTCATGTATTTAGTTTTTGATGTCATTTTTGTCCCTTTAGTGCCAGGGAAGCAGAGAAATATCCAAAAAAATAGCTGCTTCAAAAGTATTTCCTACTAGCGATGCACCTGTTTATTGGCTACACATCGGTATTGGCCGGTATTTGCCTTGTTGACCTCCATCGACCTATTGGCAAATGAAATCGCATTCACAGATAGCAGTGGCCGATGTTTTTTGTTCTTTCACATCGATTTCGCGTAGGCTGAAATAGTAGGGCTCAAGATCAATGGCATTCTGTCATCCCATGGACAATAGAAAACATGTTTGGGACAAGCAGAGACCTTTCCTGGGACACAGTCGGGACGAAAGGATGCCATAAACGTACTATCGATGTCCCTGATAATACTACAAATTTGTGTTGACATCAGCAGGAGGAGAGCTAGTTAACTGTGAGTTAGCTGTGAGTTACTTTATGATGCGTTCAAGCTCTGTTAAGTAAAATGAGTATCGGGTGGAGGTAGAATAAAACATTATCATGATGTGTTCAAATGTGTGTTTGGTGAGAAACTTGAATAACTACAGTTGTTTTTAGGAGAAATTGGTTGGTGTTTTCACAGCAATAGAAAATAGATATTAGTGCGGGAGATATGCTGTATATAGTATAAACACTTTTGGAGCAGTTTTTTGAAAATGTTTTTCATGGGAAAGAAGATTTTTAAAGGTTGTTTTATAAATGTGTATAATGGAATTCTGCTCAGTCAGAGGTAGTGCAATGATGGATTGAATGACTTTAAAACAGTTAGGGTTAGTTAATGTTTATAATGAAAATGTCTTTGTTTCCTTTGCATGAAAGGGGAAATAATTAACAGTAAAAACTAAATAAACAACCCAACAAAAAAACATTGGTAACGGTCATCAGCCAAATTGTTATTTTAATCCTAAGTATTGTTATCAGCCCAGATTTTCGCAATTGGTGCAACCCTTCTTTTAACTATATATAATATATCATTATTTCCTTTCTAATATCTGTTTGATATCGCTGTGAAAACATCAATAAATTTCCCCTTCAAATAGCTGTATTTACTGTATTTAATCAAGTTCCACGCCCAAAACTACACAGTACATGATTACATTTAAACACATCATGAGAACGTTGTAATTTACCTTTGCCCAATACTTTACTGAATAGAGCGCGAATGCATTCTAACGTAACTCGATGTACGGCCACTAGCTACTAACAGCTAACGTTAATTAGCTCTCCTCCTGCCGATGCCAACACGGCTTTGTTACTCATGATGTAGCGTTATCAGGGAAACAATAGGGTGAATCCCCTAATGTGTTGACAGTGAGTTTACTACGTTCTTTCGTCCCAACAGTGTCCCAGAGAAGTCGTCCCAAACAAGTTTTCTATGTTCCCCAGGACGCAGGGACGCCATTCATCTCAAGCCGTGCTTTTTAGCCTGCACAAAATCCATGTGACATGACATGATTGTGGTCTTATTTGCTGATAGGCCGATGGCAGTCAAAAAGGTGAATATCGGCCAGTAGCGATATTGGGCCAATAAAAGGGTGCGTCCCTAGGTTTAACCCTTTACAGCCTGTCTCTATATCTAGAAGTCTTTCTTTAGCATAATACAACTTTGCACATCTTAGTTGCTCAATTTTCTCAGCAGCAATGGACAAATGCAGTAGACGGGGAATCAAACAACTCATAAAATGCGGGATCATAGTCACAAAATCCCAGTGTTCCACTATGACAGTCCCTAAGAACTCAAATGTTTATGTTGTAACAGTGGAGGCAAAAGAGTCAAATTAGACAAAATAAAATCTACTGTCAGAGAAATTCTGCTTTTTTACCTTATATGGTGCAAAACTAGAAACATGCAGACTGATTAAACCTGACCCTCTCCTGTGTTAATGGTGCTTAACTCCAGTCTTGTATATATTCCTCGTATCAATGTTTCCCCCGGAGATATGTCTTGGCACAGCTGCTCAAACACTATTTACACCGTGTGATACCAAAAATCTCAATTGAAAATGATACAAAGGAAACTATTTTAGATGACCCAACCCCAGGTATTCAGTGGTTAGGGGAATACACATATATCCTCCCATGGTGGTAGGCTGTGTATGTGTATATATTGTTTTATCAGTGACCCGTATCCTGTTTACCTGATAGAGGCAAAAGCTCAGTGTCGAAACTCCTTAAAAGTCAAAGCCAAAGGGGGGGAAAGGGTGGAGGAGCGCATCCAAACGTATACCACATGTTATCGCACACATACACACACACACTGACGCACACACACACACATCCACACATGCACACACTCCACCAGCCGCGGGGCGCCATGGTTACCTTGGAACTTTAACGTGGACCAGCTGGTGTACTTGGGTTGTGAAATTGCATTGCACACACACACACACACACACACACACACACACACACACACTTGCAGAGGATCAAAGGGAGTTGGAGCCCTGCACAGCAGCCCTCCTGCTCCTGCCCTTGGCTAAATGGACGACCAAACATTCCAGGCTGTCCAGCCCGGTAATATCTGGCCTGCAGCCTAATGAAGATGGACTGTGTTTATAATTCTCATGTTTGCTCTGATCACTAACATAATCCTTTCTATACACAAAACACGGAGACAGAAAACATTCTTTGTTTCTTCATATTAAGTCAAAGCGCCGAAGAAGGGGAGAAGAATGAGAGAAGTGCGGGAAGATGAAATACAAACCCAGTTTCAGCAGACTTTGTAGCTCTTTGCATTTTCACACAGGGCATCACATGATCTCAAACAAAGGAGAAGGCACCAAGGGATGTTTTTCTGCCTGCTTGAGACTTTGACACCTGCCTCGCCGCAGCAAATTGGAATGGCTCACTCTCAAATGAGATTTCTGCCCGCCGCATGGGGAAAGAAAAAAAGGTCACCCATTACAACTATTCTACATGATTCACAGAGTTATCACATCTCTGCTCGCCTACCTTCCCTTTAATTAGCTTCAGGGACCTGGGCAAAGTGTATGTGCCTGTTAGTGTGTGTGTATATGTGTGTGTTTGTGCACGTGTCTGTCTTGATATACACAGACGCTCTATTTCTTTCTTGGTTTCTCTCCTTACATCTATGTTTGCACCAAAATTAAAATCCCACATTGCTTTTCAGGGACATACAGCAGTTCTTCAACAACAAATGTATTGACCTATGAAATCTGCCCTTATTTAGCCTGCACTGTGAATCAAAGATTACTGTTATCACTAAGATGCATGCTACACTGTGTGACTGTGGTGATGTGGTGCAGTTTAGTGCTTGTGTAAAGGTGGTCTTTTGATATTTTTTTAAGGCTAAATAACTGACAAGATCCAGTAGAGTTTTCTTTATCATTCAAGAGCTCCCCTGTTTCTCACATCCCTTTAACCCATTCCCATTAAACACAGCATTTGGACATCAGAGGGAAAGATTATACATGTTTAGGTTTCTGACACTCAGTATTTTGCTGGTAAAATGCTGGTTGACTGATGCTAGTGTAACACTCTGTATTATATATCTATATTTCCATATTAATATGACCCTGAATTATATAATGCATCAGGATTATCCAGAAGCCAACGTTCCTTCTACTGGTATGTTTTTCTAACTTTAAGGTTGGCAGATTTGGAAATATCAGGAAAAAAACAGATTGCATGAGGTGTAAGAAATCTTGGAAAACTGGAAAGAGAGTCCCATTTTCATCTGTATTGTACATACGCTACTACAGAGATTTATGAGTATCAGTTTTTCATGAAAAGGCTCAACAAAACCGTGAAATACTCCGGTCCTGGAGATTGAAAATGGAATTTTGATGTCTTTAAGTTCACTATCCTTGTCTTTAAAGCTTAGAATAAAAGGTGAGATCTTGTATTGAATTAGTCTCTGCTTTGAATTCTGTGTTAGGTTACAATTTTATGTGGCTCACTGGTAATTTTAAAATTTGTTATAAACATGAGGACTTAAAAATGTTATGTAAATTTGACTTAAAACGATTTGTCAGTTCATAGATTAGTTTTTTCTTTCGACAGAATACTAACTTAAAGTCATATTTCAAGCAAAAATGCCAAACATTTGATAAATATGTGGATTTCCTACAGTGTTGGCCTCATTACTCAGAAATATAGAATTAATTACTCATTACTTGTTACTCTTTTCAATAGTAAAATAACTTTTTACTTATTACTCCCTTTCAACAGTAATTTGTTACACTACTCGTTATAAAACTTTTCCATTACACCCCACAGAATTGGTAATTGCCCATGTGCCCCTGAATGTCATCATGTAATCTCCGGTAAGCGTAGCTAAAGCTAGATAGCTTGCAAAAGACTTCTGTTGTCTGGGACAGGTATTTGCCAAGACCTGTCTGAAAGACAGAGAGACAGTTATGGAGCTTGACAACATTCCTTCCACCACATATCCAGCCATAAGTGTCATTAGGTATTTGTTGCTGATAGCATGCTGTCCATAACTTAAATCCGGGTGTGGTTGTAAAGGCAGTGTAGGGCTACAGCCTCCATGAAGGCCTCGTCTTTGGTGGGTGTGTTTCCACAAGGTACGCATTGTTGTGCTGTTGTAGCAGGTGTTCTGGATTGGCAGAGGTGGGTCAAGTGGAGTTCTCGCCATAAGTCAAGCAATTGGAGTCAAATCATTGCCCAGGTCAAGAAAGTCACAAGTCAACTCATACTCACAAACTCTTCAAGATAATTAACATAAACTGCGACCAGTGGTGGAATGTAACTAAATATATTTACTCAGGTACTGTAAGTACAAGTCTGAGTCTTATCTTCTCACTTCACATGTACGTCTACTACACTGCATTTATCTGACAGCTTTAGTTACTAGTTACTTTACAAATTAAGATTTTGCACTGGAAACATTTGAAAATATACGTATAAGTCAATTATTGAATTGACAGAAAATAAATTTGCCACTATTTTGATAATTATCTGAGTCGTTTTGTACTGTAAAAAAAACCATTTCATTGTTCCAGCTTTACAAATGTGAGGATTTTTATTTTGCTGTTTTTGTGAGGTGAGGTTTGAACTGTTGGTTGGACAAATGACTGAGTTACAGTCAAGTCATGTGACTCAAGTCCCCCACCTTTGGTTTGAGGATGTGTTTTTCGCAGTGGAAGAAGTCTTAGTGTATTACTACCTAAAATAACAGTGTTCTTGTCATTTTTCCTCCAACCAAAATCCAAGTAATGTGAATATTTCTACAGCTGAATATAAGTGTTTTCATCTTCCAAGCTAACTTGCTGCTTGCGTGACAATTCTGATTGTTAGATTTTAAAACAGTAATGAAGGTTAACTAGATATTTGTTTTTGGGAAATTGTAATATTGTTACCGAAATGTATTAGTATTTAATTACACTACCTGTTACTGGAAAAAGTAATATCATTACTGTAGCGTGTTACTATTAAGCCAAAGGATGTAGGGTAAGGATGAAGCATCACCTCACTATTAATCAATTAATAGTAATATCTGTGTATCAATAGATAACAAAAATAATCGTAGTTGCTGCCCTTACTCTAATTGGTAGTTCAGTTTAAATGTAAGTGTAAAGATAGTCCCAGTACTGCTAGTCTAACTACAAAAACAACTTGGTAGTCATTCACTTAAAGAGCCAAGTGTGATTGACATTTCGCTTCGGGAGCGAGGACTAATATACTGACTGGCTTAGCACTGATTGAGGAAGGGAGAAGTGAGGAGGAGAGAAAAGAGAGCAGAGTGAATGTGACATGACTTAAGGCGAGATAAACCCTGAGCTTGAAGGCCTCGGTCCGGGATCCTCCACTCTGAGGGACTATGATTCTAGATCACACAGTCCCTGACGTGGTGGCTTTCTGTAATGCTTTTATCAATGAACGCATGCATGCATGTACACAAACTGTCTCTGCTGTTGCAACCATACACTTTCTGCCTCTCACACAGACACACACACACACACACACACACACGTATACACACATGGGCCCAGTGCATCAATACCAAAAGGGTTTAATCAACTCTCTGAGGAAGACATCATTGCATTTAGAATCAAACCTATGGAATCAATACCTGTGTTACACTTAAAATGACAAAGTGCTTAGACGGAGCTCATGCAGGCACACAGCCCCGGGGTAAGTTTTGAATGTATAGATGAATGTGCGGATCGTTTATGGTTGTGATTTTGGTTGCGCGATAGATCCTTGCAAATCTGAACCCCTCGGGCATAGACAACCTTTCCAGCGGTGGAGTATCTGAACGGTAGAAACGATACAGTGAGTTACCTTGAAATAATGCAGTGCAGATGCAAGCTGGGCGCTCAGCTGCTCCTGGTATGCAATTAAATCAACAGTGATGCGACCAATCTGTTTATGCCTGCTGATATTACATTTATAGTTTTAATTGCTTTGCATTCTTTTGATATATTATAGCCACCATGAAAAAGCCAATGTAATTACTATCATGACAAGCTGCCAACAGTGCAACTCGTATAAAATTATAGGAAGGTGAGTAATCAAAACAGCCATATTGAAAAGTATTTATTAAGAAGAGTACGCAGCACCTGTGTTAATATATTGGAACACTTTAAAGTTTACTTATATATCACTATAGCTGCTGTCACGATGAAGGAAAAGATTTCAAGAATCTCAAGAGTCAGCACATGAAAACTACTTCCTGTAATTTCAGTTGACAGATTGAAACAGAATTTTATATGTAATTTGTGCAAAACACATTTTTTCTTGTATGTATCTCTCAGACCTTCCTAATGATGAACTTGTGGAATCCGACTTCTTAGTGTGTTTAACTGTTTGACGTCAGGGGACCTTTATTTTAAGTCAATGTGTCAATATAAGCTTAAGTGAAGGAGTGGCTTGAAAGCTAACCACGGAATCAGACTAAGTGTGAATTTCCATTTCTCTCACACGGTTCGTAATTACGGCTGCGCTCCCTCATCCTCATTCTCTCAAACTGTCTTTGCCCGCAGTGTGCATGTAAGTATGTGTAAGAAAGAAAGAGGGTGAGAGAGTGCGAGGGAACGAGCCTTATGTATTATTTCAGTCACGCTGCCCACGTCTGAAAACATTTCACAGGCAGTGCAAGGGAAATGTAAATCTGAGTTTGCTGAATCTAACACACACACGCCCACACAGAGGAGGGAAAAAAAAAAACCTCATCTCCCCTCTCTCCCTTATACACACATAATGCATTAAAATGGAAAACAGCTCACACTGGCCCCGGCATTGAAGGGGGCCCTAATATTTGTTTTTCCCTCCCCTGTAGTGTCCTCATTGCCAATGACCAAATTTATAATAATCTCTGCCTCAGAGTCCAGCGCTGCTTTCAGAATGTACAATCACCTCAGCAGTGGTTCCTTCAGCCGGGCCCTGGCTGGCTACAGGCCCACCTCCTCTTAGCTCTGCTTCAGCGATACTGCAATTGGTCCCAATCCCTGAAATCTGCCTGTAGATTGGATTGTCTGTATGTATGGTCTGTTGTCACAAGGACACATACAACTGGAGTAAGGTACTGCATGCAATCACCTGAGGAATCAAATCACTGAGTTTTACTTGCAGTCACCTGAATTTTACCCCTGTGACAAAGAGGACTTAATGCATACAAGCAGCAGATATTTCCTCTTGCTTACAGCCATTGTGCCACCTGCTACTCCTTCTCAACCTGCTGCCCGATACCTATAACACTGGCAGATTTATGGATGCTCACTGGGATAACTTGGACACCCGAAACAGAAGTTCATAGACTCAGCTGATTACAGCAACATTGTCCTCCAAATTACTGAGAAATACGTCTTCAAATACAAGTACCCTTCAAGTGCACAAAGTAACAAAAACACAACATAAAACTGTAATAGTCTTTTCTCGTTACTCTTTTCAAAAGTAATAATATTACTTTATTTATTACTCCCTGCCAACAGTATTCGTTACACTACTCGTTATATTACTTCTCCGTTACATCCCATAAAACTGGTAATTGCGTATCTCTCCAAAGTTCAGATCTGCACCTCTGTGTGAATGTCTGGGTAATCACCGGTAAATGTAGTGTAAGGCTAGATAGCTTTTATTTTCTTACCTGGGGTCTTCAGTTGCCTGTGACTGGTATTTTCCCAAAAATCTCCCTGACAGACAGAGAGTTAATCATGGAGCAACATTTCATCCACCTTATATCCAACCACAAGCTTCATCACTTCTTTACAGCTGCAGCTGCCGATGAGTAAAATCCAGTTTTGGCTCTTTAGCTCGTGCAGGGCTACAGCCGACCTCTGCAGCCGAGGAGGGCTCACCTTTGGTGGTGTCTATTTCATGTTGCTGTGCTATCAGTCATAGTAGGTGTTTCAGACGGGAGGTTTGAGGAGGTGTTTTTCACAGTGGAAAGAGTTTTAGTTTTTGACTACCTTGCAGCAATAGTGTTCTTGTCGTCTTTTCTCATAATGAAATCAAAGTCATGGGAATATGTCCAGCTGCTGAGGTAAGCGTTCCCATCTTCATCATTAGCTTGCTGCTTGTTGTTTAGTTTTGAAGTAATTGTAACTACTCGTTAACTAATCGTAACTACTGTAACGTGTTACTGCCCAGCACTGGCGGTGTGAGACTGGGGATGTGAAGGTTCAAACCATAGAAGTACGATGAGAGTAGAATATATATCGAACTATTTGTCGTGGTCATCTGACTTGTACAAAAGAAAACAGCAGTTGTTGTTAGTTTATGTTGACAGCACGTCACTGGGGATGTAAAGTGTCACACTCACCAGTTTAAGAACTTTGTTTTGGCCTGTTTGTACAAGTCTTTTTCTTATAAAAGAGAAAAAGACAATTGTATATCAATCCAAGTTTCTCTCTGTCACTAAACAAAGACTAACATCAGCTTAACTGCCTTGTTAACTCATCGTAAAACACACTTCATTCAACAGAAACAAAATGAAACTCAACAAAGCCTCCTTAGTGTTGTTAGTCATTTAGGAATTTAGTCCACTGTTCTAACAATCACCAGCTCTGCTTTGGTCAAAATAAACCCTAAGTTCACCAAGTTAGATGTGAAAATGTGTTGATCTGCATGTTGTTTGTCCCTGTGGTCTCTGTCTCTCAGCTGTCCACTGAGCAGTGGCTCTCACTTGTTCTTCAGAGGCAGCTGTGGTTTTAGTTTACATGTTGTCAACAAACATGCAGTTAATGGCAACAAAAGAAACAAGGAAATAACAGTTGTGATGATATTTAAAAACTAAAGAATTGCTCATATTAAAATGTAATATTACTACTCCGCTGGCTGGCACTGGAAAACCCCACCTCAGTGAGTTCTTGACTTGCCACAAGTTGGTTTGTTTATGAGGAAGTTTATACGAAAGTTAGCTGGATACAGTGGTTGCAATAAAAATGGCCACTGCTCCGACCACCCTGGGAGATCGACTTGAATGGGGATGTCTGTTCCTGTTTCATTTTATTTATATAGTTCAAACCTTGCTCTGTTGAAGATTACGTGGCTGCAAAAACTGACGAGATGGCAGTAAATGGTAAAACCCAAATTTAGCCATCAGAATTTCTTTAAGAAACTGATGAGTGACCAGTAGTTCCCAACTGGTGGGTCGCAGTCCAAAAGTGGGTTGCGGGTCCATTCTGAATGGACCTCAAGTGACTCATGAACATGTCAAGTTTGAGAAACACACTCTTTATTTTAAGGTACAGTGAATTTCTGGCACAGAGCTTTTATTTTAAAGTGCCGTTTCCTGCTGTAAAGTGACAACGGACAGCTACTTGACAGAGACAGCAATCAAGCTCGATGACATGGCCAAATGCAACTACTATGCTGAGTATATTAAACCATGTGGACCTTGAACTGATGTCTAAGGAGAAATCTTGACCCTGTGGTTGGACCACTTGAGAACCACTGGCATAGATAATAATGGTGCGTGTAGGATTTGATGCTTTATTAGTTTACTGATCAGTTTTATATATTGCAGGGAGCCACAGTGAGCTGCGTGGATGAAGTGGCTGCAGAGCTCTAACTCCCAACACGTCATTAAGGTAAGCCACTTTCAATATGCTGTTCCTGTCATAGAGAAAACAGCTCGCCCCGTGCCAGCATCACAGTCGCATCAGTTATTACTGTTGGCGAAAAACAAATTGAAAAATATTCTTCCCCCAAGCAAATGCATTTTTAATGCACCTTACATATTTTGAAGTGTTAGCCTGTGGTGCTCAGTTTATTTTATTGTGTCCAATATTTTGTCCAATTTGTGTGAGAATGTACCTTTGTTAGGAAGTTTAGACTACTATAAAAACATCCACTCAATGTGTTTCTAAAATGTCTATAAAAATCAACCTTGATGTGGTGAAACATTTCAGAAAGACTGAGACAGTCTAAACTTATTTTTTACTTTAAACAAAACGGTACCATTTTGCCATTAGATAACTAATTCAACTCCTGCTATACATGTTAGCTTTACAACTCTTCTTGACTCTGATTTCCAAACTGAATCATTGTGTCTACAAATCCTTTATTTTGGTGCTTTTAAATGGATTTTTCCTGACCAGGTGGCAAAAGCAGACAAAACTTTTTTTGAAGTTTCACTGACCTTGAGCACAGTTGGCTTTGTCTGTGTAGTTTTCTGATTAAAGCTTTCCTTTTATAGTTTAAGAACATTGTTAAAAAGTCATAGAAACCTCCATCAGAAAGTTAATCTGAATCTTTGGCCTTTGTTAGTGTGTGTGTTTATGTGTGTGTTGTGTCTGTACAGTACTTGCATGTACAATCCTTAATAAATCTCAGGGGTCATAAAGCCATGTCAGTACATCTTACAGAAGGAAACACAATAAAAGAAAGAGAAATAATAAATAATAACTTGTTATAGCACCAGTGAACTAGTCAAAACTAAAACACAGGTTGGGGGTTAGCATGTAAAGACACTGTACCTTTCATATGAATGAATATGTTCTTACAGTATAGTATTCTTTGTGTTGATTAAGACTGTATTTTTGGAATAAGCTGATTTATTCAGTGCTTTTTGCCCTTAAGTTTAAGGGCTATTTAAGGCCCTGAGTTGGGCCTCCCAGACAGGACTTCCTCCATAGCATCTTAAGACCCCGACAAACCAAGCCAATGGTCAGTTTTTACTTCCCACGCAGGCGCAGAACGAATGTGCTGGTTGGCCATTGGCTTGAGTCTTTGCTATGTGTTCAATGCAAGTTTTTGGCAGAGACACAGGCGACGTTAGGCGACACAACAGTCCAGCCTTCGTCACCACTAGATCTTTGTGTCAGATCGGTGTACCTGGGCCTTGAGAAATCCTGCCTACTTTGCAGGGATAGGCAGACTATTGCCAGAACCTCAGCCTAACATCTGCAACCTAAGGCATTTGATGGGTTAAGCTTGTTGGGGGCAACACAAACTGCAGGAAGAAGCATTACTTGAGAGACACAGTTCTAGGAAATACTTGCTCAGCAGTAATTGTTATAATCTAGAGTCTGAAACAAAAGGACAAAAAGAGAATTAAGGACTTAAATGTTTAGCAACAGCAGAGACTGATTCTGTGCATAAACCTCTCTCAGCAATATGAATTTTATGGGTAGTGAAGTCTGTTTATGGACATCAGTTCAACCAGTCTGTTCAGAAGTGACCGATGAAAAATCCCAAGCTTCTCCCTTTGGTATCAAATTATCTAGTTAACACAGAACCTAAAGCTCAAACCACACAGGCAGAATGCGTTGGGCGTCTTTTTGTTTGCTTACCAAGAAAAAGAGAGATTGGATAGATCACATACATTTGTAATGTCAGAGCAAAGTGATAATCATGAAGTCAGATCTAAACCCAGCTGGTCTCAGGGGGTTAAAGAGAACGCTGAAAAGAATGCTGACTGGCATGTTTGCTGCGCATGTTTTGCACCATTCATTATACTTATGAATAATATATTTGTTTGGATTGCTGGGGTATGACCTTAATGCCCATTGTCTTGCCCAGACATGAGCAGCAAGAAACACTATAACAAACAAGGCTTTATTTTGTTCACATCCAATTCAAAGCCAAATTCTACGTTGCTGTTACAAAACGAGGCATTAAAAATGAAATATTTTCTTACCAAATCTAATTTCATTCAGTCCCTCTTTCATGTTGCCACCTGCCTCCCTCTCCATGCCTGTTTTCTTAATCTGCCAATCCTTGCCCTCACTTTGCCAGACAAGGTCACATCACCAAATCAGTTTTCCAAGCACAGATGGACACCCGCTTGCCCATACAGATACAGACACATGATAAACACTTACTTCCCTATGCAATCTAAGCACATATACAAATGAAGTACTCACACATATGACTAGTCTTGATTAATCAATTGGCTAAAACAATTTTTTACAGCCCAGCTCCTCCAGGGGCGTTGTCTCAAGCCCTGTGCGGTCTGCATAAATCATAAATCAGACCAATCTGATGATTGCAGCAGTGATAGCCGCTGCTACTGCACCGCCTCAGTATGGCCTAATGTTATTTCCCTCCCCCGAAACGCATAATAACAATAATGATAATAATAATATGCACGTCAAGCCCAGCTCATAAATATCGGGATCAATCTGGCTTAAGAGTGGGAACATATGCATAAAAAAACAACTCAAACGAGGGGCAAGTGAGTGCTCCGCCAGTGTTATTGTGCACGTTACAGGAAAAGAGAGAGAGACAAATAGACACATTTCTCCTGAAGAGAGCTGAGTGACCCCTTACATGCATATTTTGCTCATTTGTATGTGTGATTGTGTCCCAGAGTGTATTTGTGTGTCCTCCCATGGCTCATGAGTGATGACTTCAAGCAACTGTGACCCCCACACATCACCCCGCCATGCATATAAAAACAGCCTACTGCTTTAATATCCTCATTTAATGACTAGCCCCAGTGAAAGACCATTAACGTAATGACATCACACTGGCCATCTCACACACACATACACACACACAAACGCCACACACAGGAGCATGTTAACTCTGAGCGGTGACATTCTCTGCTTTCACTAATGAACGATGAATTAACAGTGGAGGTGAAATGTTTTTCATTATTATGCTCATGTGAGTGCTGCTACGTCTTCATTTTATTCATAACAGGAGATCTTTGCGATTGTTTGGCCACAATATCTGTGTCTATGTGTGTTTGAAAACGAATGTGTGCGGTGTGTGTGTGTAGCTGCGGCAGAGTTGGGGGTTGCAGTTTCATCTTACTAATTCAAGGACAGTTCCTAATCATGCAGAGTGAATACATGGAGACATTACAGGAACATATGCATTAACCTCTTGCATATTTACGTCACGGACTCACACACACACACAAATGTGAACACGCGCACAAACGCCGACTACACACAGGCAATTTGTAATATTGAATAGCTGACACAGTAAGATTTCATAATCTATTGACAGTGTCACAGCACAGTCATGCAAGGTGGTGGAGCTATTGATAAACACAGTATTGGCCTGTCATCCGTGTTCCTTAATCTGGGCTGATGTAACTTCGTGCAAACAGCAGATCCAAGGCCACTGCTGATGACATCACCACACCCATGGAGGCAGAGGACTCCCTAAAAGCAGGGCTTTTCCGTGTTCACTGCGATGGAGATTCCTGTTCCTTAAGGTTGCCACCAAATAACACACAGACGATGAAGGATGTAGGAGCCGTTTATTGTTTTTAATTCAGGTAATACACAGTTTATTTATTGCATAAATGACTGAGTTACACAGTGTCACTGAAAAGTTCATGAAACAGAAAATCCTACTTATAAAAATAAAATAACAAAAAAAATCTATGTTATACTTTAGTTTTCATTCATACTTTGGCATTAATAAACATTGTCATCATACACAGAGCAAAATTACACATGCATACATTGAAACACAAATATCAGCACGTGCCCGCACATACACTTAAACACATACACAGGCAAAAACTAAATGAACTCGTCAAAATCCATCTTCCCAAATCATAAAATAGAGTTGATGTCAATCTATTAAAAAAAAAAAAAAAAAGCAGAAAGTACATTAAGCTTAGCGCTGCGTCGTCAACAGTTCATAATTCCAATCAGCGGGTTAATACAGTTGATATACTTTACCTCAGGATACAATTCCCCCATGGTGGCAATTATCGCAAAACACCAGAGATCAACATCCCAGCACACACACACACACACTTGTAAACAGACACACGCACACCATCCACATCATTTTTGTCCCTCCAATTAGAATTTTTAATATCCTGGTCGGCATTAATGGAGATTAATGGCCAATCGCCATTGTGGATTCCAACGTCATCTATTATCATTCCAGCCTTGGTCCCAGTCCGCTCTAATTACATTCTCAAAATGCCCTCCGCTCTACAACCCCAAGCACCCTAAGATCAATCAATAATTTTAATTTTCGGATGCCCCCCAACCCCGCTCCAATCCCTGCCCTCGTCCTCTGCTTTAGCTCCTTTCTTCCTTCTCCGTGCGCGTCGATTTGTTTCCAAAGAAAATCAAACGCCGTAGAATGAAGGCTTATGGGGAATTAATTACCCATCTCGTCTATAGCTCCCTTTGATTCCTTCGTTTGTTTGTCCGTTTGTTCCGTAGCTCGTCCCCCTTGTTTCTCTCTTGTGTCTGCTATGTCTTTCCTCCTTCGCCCTCTCTGTGTCTGGCGCATGGGGGGCGCTTTCCACTCTTTTCCCCCTTCTTGTCACATAATTAGCATGCAGATATGCATTGGCTGATTCGCAAGTCAAATCGCCTCGCTATTTCCCCCCCACATCTCTGTGTCTCTGCTCGATTTTGGGGCTCTGATTGTTCTTATTCAAATAGGGTGTTTGATTTGGGTAACCCCCCCTTTCCCTTCCATCCAGTCTGGCACACACACACATATGAACACACACAGTATATGATAACATTCCTCTTTATCTGCAGACGACAGAGCTTTGCCCAATCTGCTCCCACACCCTGCCTTGCTGCCAATCATGCAAAACAAGTAAAACATGAAAAATTAAACACATTTCCAATCTTGTGGCCATTTCGAAGCACCTTGGGGTGTGTGAGGCTTTTTTTTTTGTATATCCCATGCACTAGTCTGCCAATAATATGCAGCATACCTCAATGCATCTTGCTTCGTTGGCACACATTCAGACAGACAAGAATACAGTACAGTATGTGTTTTGCACCCCCCACCACCCAACCCTACACAAATACATTTCTCTCCCTTTCCCTCCCTTCCACCCTCCCTCTCTTTCTCACACACACAGGGCACGTCTGCTGGTGCAGGAAGCTGTTTGCTCAGCACATTTCAATATGAACATCATAATACTCTATCTAGCTGCCATCCGTTTTCCTCGTCATAAACCAACACAAGCCAGCAGTTTTTATCCCTGAACACTGTGAGACAAAAATCACATTCATTTTCCCACTAAAACTCAAATGTCATTACGTACAAAAAAAAAAAAAGAAATGATTGAGGACGGTTGCAACATCTATTTTTGATGGCCATGAAAAAAGATATGTGAGCACAGTCGATATTTGACCTTTGCCACATTGCATAAATGGAGGTCAGATTGGAGGCCAGACCTCTATCTTTCACCCTCATTTTGCTTTAGGCTCTCATACATAGTTAAATATCTCACCCGATGCACACAGTGACGCGAATCGTTAAATTATCATCATTCCTCCACAGATAAAAGATACGTTTCTGGCCTCGTTGAGGGAATATGGCGAAAGGTAAAACGCCATGGTTTGGTGAGGTACTGTCTACTGTATGCGTCCTCACATGGGATGATAACACGTAAACACACAGAAAGCAACAAGTGTCAGAGTGTAGGGGGAGGTTTCCCTGCGCAGTCATGTCTTGGTTACGTTGGCACCAGGCCAGCTTTGCCATCTGTCTCCTCTCCCCCCCCTTCCCTGTCTCTCATCCTCCTCCACCTCCTCCTCCAAGCCAATCTGCTCTACATTTGCTATCATTACGTGCCTGCCATCCTTATGGCATATCAGAGGCAGGCGCCAGGCACCCTTTACCCCTCTCTCTCTCCTCCTCCTCACGCCCCTCTCTTCACGCCCCTATTTCCGCGCCCACTTCGCCACGGAGTTCTCTAAAGGGTCCAGGTGGCATCTTGCCCTGCTCTCTTCTCGGAAGCCAGGACGGAAAACAAAGAAGCGCGGCGAAGAGAACAAAAAAAGCCCCGAAAAAGAGGATATACTCCTTTCCACATCCTGCTTGGAGCCTGCTGTGCTTCCTGTGCCCACAGGCTTGGTGTTGGGTTTGTTGTTGTTGTTGTTGTTGTTGATTTCCCTGCTTCTCCCTCCTCTGGATGGCTGTTGCAGTTTGAGAAAAAAAAAAAAAAAAAAAAAGGCTGTGAAGTAAACCCTCTTCAAACCTTGGAACTTCCCTGGCTTTGGTGCTATTGACGGGACCCTGGTACGTCTCATATGCCCACACACTCACACACACACACATACTCACACACATACACATGCACGTAGATGCTGCAGAGTGTTTCTCTCAGAGCTCCCTGCCACCTCGTCCGCCTGCTGCCTCGAAAGAACTGGGAATACCATGGGATCTACCAGAGACTCACTCACACGTACACACAGACACACGCCGGATTTAATACGCACGTGCACTCGCCGGTCGTTTGAGGCTGCAGGAAAGTGAATAATCAATTAAGTATTGATTTCTTGTAAGATTTTGTAAATTTCAAAGGCAAAGACAAAGAGGGTAGCTTAAGGAGAGCCGCCGCGAGCGAGAGGAGCCGCAAATTAGCCAATAAACACAGACGGGGGAAAAAACGAAGGTGAACGAACGAACCGCTCGTCACTGCAATATGCTTCTGTTCATTTCTTGTTTCTCTATTGTTTCTACATGCCCCTCCAGATGAATTAATGCTGTATGCGACAATGGTTTCCTATGGAGACGAAGAGATGGCGATTGGGCGAGCGAGGGTTAAAAGCAAGAGCTGCAGGAGGAGAGAGAGTCACTGGAGGACTTGGTAATTAGGCAGCCGGCAACACAGACCTCATCAGTATGCGGAGTATGCAAATTGACCGGCTGGCTCTTTCTTTTTGTCATGGATCAGAAGGCAAGAGCTGCAGAGAAGAATTAAGAGCTATTATTCTACCCAAGGAGAGGCTGATATATGCAAAGGAGGGGGAGAGGGGGAGGAGGAGGAGGAGGAGAGCAAAGAACACTCTTTAACCACAGAGATATACAATGGACTCCACTGCAAAGGAGAGTCAAATACAATCACACAAATACACTCTTATTCTCCCACACACCCTGGGAGATTCTTCTACATTTTTGCGCTGGAAATGGCGAAAGAGAAAACGACAATCAGACATGCACCTTCATTCGCTATTACGCCTATCTCCACATATTGATAGGCTGCTTCGTGGATGATAATTACCTTTTGGAATATCGAATCCCGAAACGAGCCTCGGAATGAAGGAACAAGAAGAAAGGACAGAAAAAAGAAAAAAGAGCGGAGGTATGCAAAGGCGCTAATGATATTCAGAGCGCTGACTGTGTGTCATCTGCATGATGACAACGGCCAATTATAATGAACCATTGGCTCTCCGCCACAGATAAGTAGGAGAGAGAAGGATATGGGTGAAGAGGAGGGGGAAGCGAAAAGAACTTCCCCGTCTCTTTCTTCTTAATTTGCCGCTGATATTTGCAGATTCTGTGTCGTGTGGATTTACAGTAACGATGTATGTTGAAAAAAAATGACAACCTTTCCTTGCATTGTCCCTTAAATGGAATTAAAAGGCCACAGAAGATGAGAGTATCCCTCCATGTAGGATTTATGGCTGCTTGGGGTGGTATTCCATCGCCACGTTGGTCAACTGGGCTTTGGTTCTGATGGCACTCGCTCCTGTACCAACCATCGCTCTGACGAGCCAAAGAATCTGTTGGAAAACACACACATACGCACAAGCATTCGCACACACGGCGGCATCATTCACAGTTCCGCCGTCTCCCCTTCCTCATCACACTACAAAATGCCTCCCCATCACCGTTTTGCATATTCGCATGCCGCCCCGCCTGCCACAAAGGACTAAACAGCCGTATGCAAAACAGTCTGGTATCCCCACTTACATAGCGATGAGACGAACAGTGTGAGAAAGAGGAGGCGGGAGCTGGGCGGGGGGTAAAACACGATGGGGGGGAGGTAGACAGGAAGGTGGGGGGGCAGGAGGGCCACAGGGGAGCTTGTTGGCACTAAAAAGGGGCACGTGCGGTGATACCACTCCTACTACGTGATGACAGAAAGAGGCGGGCGTGGGAAAAAAAAGTGGTGGAGTGGAGGGGGGATGAAAGGGAGGGAGAAGGGGGGACGAGGGCATGTTGGCACTAAGAGGGGGCACGTGTTGCCGGAGGAGGAGGGGCGACGTGGGTGGGCGAGGTGCAGAGGGAGGTGCGAGGAAATGGGGGGTTAGATGGGGAGGCGCGGCAGGGGGTGGCACTAAACACAGATGAGTGTCTAAAGAGGAAGGGTTTTCAGATTGAGGGGCCACCTGCATTAAGGAGGAATGTCACACCATTAAAACACAAGACTCACAGTCAACCTCTTCACACACACACACACACTTCGTATCAGACCTCAGGGGAATATGCCAAGGGGGTGTGGCTGCCATGCTTGTGACGAAGCAGGGTAACTTCCACACGGGATACCCACGTGTGCTTCCACGGCGCTGCGGGGGTGCCAGCGATGTGTGTGTGCGCTCATACACACACTCGCACTTTTTTGCATACGCAGATGCATCAGGAAGCTCAGTCTTCACTGCAGACTTGGCACCAAGCCAAAAATGTACACACGATGTGTGCCTGGTGGTGCATATGCATAAAGAAACAAAACACACACACACACACACACACATATCGAGCCAGAGGGTCTTTTGATACACTGATTTTTTGTGTGTTTATTTAAAGGAACTGTTTTTATTCCTCTGTAAGATTTCACCTTGTTGTATGGGATGTTTGTTGCAGCACACTGTATTCTGTAGTTGATAAACCGCATTTTTATGTTTGACACTTCTTGTAACTCGACTTTCATATATTTTTTTACAGTATATATGCTTTCACTTGTACTTAATATGATTTCAAATAATGTTTATTGTGTGAAATTTAAGTTATTTCATATTTGCTGTTATTTGATTTTCATTGTTCTGCTGTAAAACAACAACATGTCAAATGATGACCAGTCTAAGAGGCCGTGAGATTATTGTATGATTGTTGTTCATATTGCTGGTCTTTTGTGAGCATTCACATTAGCTTGGTACCAGATGTGCCCATTTTAGGCCAAGGTCCCAGAACCAGCTCAGCTGAACCTTGACCTTGGTGACAGAAAACGCTAAATTGGTTTGACTCCAGTCAGGAGTTCACGTTCGCCGTCTAAAAGTCATCCAGTGGCAAGTCGATTTGATTATTTTCACATTCACTTCTAGTTTAAAAGCGATAGTAGTTTCACATGTCCTTCTTGAGATGCAAGCCTATAGCTTTTTGCCTCGCTAAGTGAATCATCAGTGGCAGTATCAAATTACCCTCAACAGAGACCAAAGGTTACTTAAAGGCCTTTTAGTCATCCACGCTGGCACGCCAGCTAATTTACAGCAGACTCATTAGACCAGCATTAAACACAATTTCCTGCCGACAAATTTCATTTGGTAGAAAAATCATTACCATGGCAATAATAAACAAGCTTATACAGTAGTGGCTAATGGCAATTTGAGTAACCTAATGTCGTTAGCAAACCCCAGAAATAGCAACAGTAGCTTGAACGGCTATGATCAAAGCTCTGTTTAACATAGATGTTGACATGACGAGTGTTAGGATTACTTTGGAGTTTATTTCTTTCTGTTTTCTTTCTCTTTTTCTTTCTTAAGCTTTTGTCTCGGGCCTGGACTATGACAGTGGAAATATAATGTTTCATAACTGTCAGTGCACAGGGTTGTGTGTAGCCTGGGGTTGCTGTGCTGAACAATAAACCATAATTTGATAGATGAGAAATTACAGCGGTCCATCTACTGTGCAGGGCCCTCACCCCGGGCAACGCAATACCGTGCCAGATGATGTGTCACATTTCTCTGAGAGAGGGAGAAAAATGAAATTATTCTTTTATACTTTGTTAATAATGTCTGCCTGTGTTTTGAATGCAGCATCCCTGTTTGTCTTATGTAGATAAACTAATACAGCAGACGGATGCGAGGCCTCTCGTTGGCACTGCCAATTATTACAGGCCCTCTGTCCTTTCAAGCTCCATACATCGCGGAGTGTGAGAGGTGCTGGCAGGAATGATAAGCCATCTGAGTTCATGTGGTGCATGTTTTGTTGAGTACACCACTGATTTATATTTAACAGTCACTAAACACATACCTCCTCCTCTCTCCCACATGTGGAGAGTCACCACTGATAGCAGATATGTATCACAGGTACCTAGCCCACCTCTGTTCGCCAATGCATTTGCCATTAGCGAATGTATATCTCTTTGAGTGTTGCATGGATATGCTGTGGAGCAGGTTGGAAATTATGTGTTCTCTGTGACATTGTGGCTGAGAACTACTCCAGACCAACCATTAGTACCCCTGGAGCATGCTCCAGTGCTGTATCATTTGTGTCAAGCATACAAGACTGATTTGACTTGCTCCCATGGCGAGTGACTGACAGCCATGTGAATAAACATAATGGTTGCGATCCGACTGGAAACTGGCGCTTAAGTGTAAATTAGCGGGCAGCGCTAATAGCGCATGTAAGAGGGAATGCTTTAAGTGCAAGTATTTAACTGGGAATGCAGAACACTGATGTGAAGGTAACAAGTTGGCAGGGTGATGAGCAGCTATTTATCATCACTGTTGTGTAAGCTGTTGCTTTGTGATTTCACCACTAGGGTCACTGTGAGGCGTGTGTTAACTTTTACTGTGCCCACATCTTACAAGAAAGAAATCCATTCAGATCTGCCCCAAGCACCGTCTCTCACTGTCTGATCATATATATAAACTATGTACCACAGCAGTTATGCTGTTAAGAATATTATATTTTTATTGCATGTCTCAAACACTCCAGCCTATAGCAGAGAGGCTAATCCCGCTCCCTTTGTTCTGCTTTGTTGTATGTCTTGTCAGACAACAGCAGTGCTGGAGTCAATGGAGGAAACATTTTGTCCTCTTTTTGAAGCTGCTGAAGCTCACATCCTCAGAAGGTGGTGATGTCATGTGAAATGAATGGCTTTTATTCCTCAGTAATTTTATGATCTTGGCATGAAACCTTATATCCTACCCCATTCCTATTAAGGAACCCCCCCTCCACCCCCAACCCCCTCTTTTTTTTTTAACAAGAGCGATCTGATAGATGTTCAGAAAGATGTTTTTTTCCTTCCCCTTTGTTCTGGTCAGTGGGCTCATGCAATGTTTATTAGATTAAAAGTCAGTCACTGCGACGAGAGAAAAGGTGAAAAAATGCAAAACACAAAAGAGAAGCCTATCGCCGACACTGGCGGCGCGTTCTCTCTGCTGGTCTTTTTTTATTACAAATTGAGGCCAAATCACTTTGGAAGGCACCAGCGAGGGGAGGGATAGATTTGTCTGTGATTTAAAGCAGCAGTATGTAGTACAGCATTTATGATCAGAACTTGCGTCTGTGTCTGACAATTAACGTGACTCCAGTCGGTTTTATGGCCGGATTCAAACGGGGACTGCGTTTCATAGTGATGATAGAAGACAGAGTGGACATAAATAAGAATATACATATGTGAAATCCATAAAGGGTTACCAAATGGTTTATATGGGAAAGGGAAGTTGGGGTGGGAGAGTTCATCCTCCACATCTGAGTTGTCACAGCAGCTTTTATGATGTACAACATGGTGGGAGTTGTCATGTTCTGGTGCTTCACATGTGCCTGGATTGTTCTCGCATCTGAAAATGACCAGAATGACTCACACAGAAAGTCTTTTTTTCCTAATTCTGTTTTTTTTTCTTGTACTTTATTAGATCAGGTTGCATCTAATCAGACTAAATGCACAAATAAAGTCATATGAGCTGACTGTAATAGTTAAGCTTAGAGGAAAAACAGTTGTTTTTATATGAAGGTATAAAGAAGCAGCTTGGCACTGAGTGATTTTTTATTATCTTTGATGAGTTTAAGATATCCATTGCTGCTATTACCCCATAAAACATATACATATATTGCTTTGAATGCAGTCTTTATTGCCCTGTTTTGTTTAGCGGCATTCTTACACTGCCCATCTAAATATTTAAGCAGTGTTGACCCTGGTTCCCATTATTTCCTCACATTAATTCCTCTTTGCATAATTACAAATAAGTGAGAACATACCCATTGTAAGTGCTCGCGGAGCTACATCACATGCTTTTGATTGTAGTCTCCAGTTATGTGTAATGCGATTTCACTCTCTAAATACACATGCGGCCTAGTAAATTAAGTAATGTATCTTGTATCGTCGAAGATTTAAACTACGAGCCAAAACCAGTGCCACTTAAACAGCCGCATGTAACGAGCAGCACAAAGATGGTTAACAGAAGTGAAATCCATTTGAAGCACCAGTGCACATCAGCCTGGGGTGAAGTATTTTGATTAAAAGTGATCATTTCTAAGATTCTTGTTATTCCGGTAACACTTTTTGCTTTAAGTACTCTTTGCCTTTCACTAAGCACCAGCTAATACTGAATGATAATCATCACTATTAAAGATGAGCAAAACGGACCTTTTTTAGGTATGGGAATAATTGTGAAACATTAGTTAGTCCTTGGTTGAAGTTACCGAAACATCTTATCTTTGACCCTTCCTGCCCCACAGCACTGCCAGTTAAAGAAGTATTTCACAGGTGGAAAGATGGTCTTTTCATGAAACTGGGCTGTCTATGCAGTAGAAAGACACAAATAAGTTTGAAGTTGGTGCTTCACGACCATTGAAACAGAGGAAAAGGTCTTTGGCATTTGCTTTTGCTCAAGAGGTAGAAATCCTACAACTGAAAAGAGTGCCCTGCACCACACCTGTTAGCTTGTCCATTTTAACACATGAAACAATATGGCGGCCAGCTGCTAAAAAAATATCTTAAACCGTTAAATAATAAGCTTAAAGTATGTTTCAGAAAACATTTAAGGCAAGAAATAGTAACACAGTGACAGAATCGTGATTAATATTGATCAGCACTGCATTGTTTGTTTGTTTATTTGCACGTATAAAATTATTAGAAAATTATAAATTATAGATCCAGTAAAATCACCCTATATAGAGAGTGGGTTAAAGAATGTGTAGGTGAGGTCAGAAACCTGAGGAGGGCTTATAAATTGACCCCACCCTGACCTTGTTTAGTCATGAATAATATACATCTTATGGGGTACAGAGTAAATAAATAATGAAGAAATAAAATAAGAGAAACAAAAAGAAATAGGAAAGAAAAAAAACCCCATAAAAATCAAACGGAACAAAATAATTAAAACAAAATAATTGTACCACAATCGACTAGTCCTAGTTTACTGTTTAACATAGTGCTTAAATAGTTTAGTCTTACCATATGAGTAAGAGTAAACTGAGCCTTGAGTAAGAGTATGTTCAACCTCCTTTTACAGTATGGAAACAATATGGCACCCACTTCCTGTTCACAGATTCTCCTATTACAGACAAACAGTGCACTGAAGAAGTGATTTTCAAACTTTTTGTGCCCAAGGCACACCAAAGGGCAAAAGCCAAAATCTCAAGGTACACCTGTATTTATATCTGTGCACAATAGCTTCTATAACATGTGTTATCACTGTTATCACGACATAAGACAGTATAAGAAAGAAAAAACAAGACCTGTAGCTTTCGTGATACTGTCTACTGACAGTTTTCTTTTCTTCTGGTGGTAGGTCATCTTTGCTGGTGCTTTGTTGTTATTTGCTCTGTACAATAAAACAATCCATTGTCCCACTCATGGCTTTCTCCTGTTAAATATTATCATCCCTCACACTGGCTGCCAATCAGGGCCTCTGATGTGTCACACATTTAGAGTCCCCATGCAAGAACGCCGACAAATAGGTTCCCCATCAAGGTTTTTTTTAATTAAAATCAATTAAATTACATTTTTTAGCTAGAGTTTGCCTCTTTATTAGGAAATGGGTGTGCACAACATACTGATACAGTCAGTTAAAAATGTATTCATAACTTTTTGTATAGGCCCAGTTGAATATAGCCATAATTGTGGTCGCTTATCACAGAACCACTGCACTAAAGTATGTTTCTGAAAACATTTTAGGTGAGAAATAAGCAATACAGTAACATAACCTTGGTTTATATTTAATCAGGACTGCCTAGTTTTACAGTTGGAGTGGAGTTAGGTCTAAGGCTAAGGGAGGAGGTGAGGGGTGGGTTTGTGTCCGTGGTGGTGGGCATCTAAAAATGAGGAATTAGTTTGAGCAACAGCCCTAGAGCCAGTGAAAATCCACTAAATGATGCAAATTGCATCACTGGGCAGATTTGAGCTGAGAGATGAGCAGGGAGAACTGGGCGTTGGTAAGATGGCAGGGAAGTTTAACTCATTTAAAAATACTAGCCACAAAGAAATTGGCAAAGTGTCACTTTAAGTTCTTGATTTTAAGAATGCAAACGCCACAAGGAATTTAAAGCTTTGAAGCGACAAAAACAGTATCTATTTCAATTTATTATATATAATTCCTCAGTGTTTATATAGGACTTCCTGGTCCAATCAGCCATGTTAACAAGCACTCATGTCACAACTCAGCCAATTCATTACGCTGTACATTTCCCAGAATCCCTTTTGACAGAACCCAGAAAACAGGCATGAACTCATTGTTCTCAATCAAAGGTGGGTCTGCGGCAATTAAATACAGCTACTATGTGAACTCATTAGTTTGGGAACCTTGAGGCATGTCTGCAACTGCAGCTGCATCCGAATGTAACATGCCAACTCTTGTGGCTATAATACGTCCTGTTCCATTGTCAGTGGAAAATGTGGTACCTTTGTGTTTTCTATATGATTGCTGAGTAAGCTCTTTCTCTTTGTTTCTTTTAGAGCAGCACCTGACAAAACATTTAGCCCTGGTGTTCTAGATATGTGCGTTTTTTCCTGCTGTCTAACTCTATTATAGCGCCGCTTGAAACACTGAAACACAGGGCATTCAGTCGTCCTTGTGTCGCCAGTTATTCAAGAATTCATGGAAATAAACAAGCCAACAGCATGCTTGACCAGAACCGTGTTGTTGACAGGTGTTAACCTTGATGGATTTATAATGTTAACATAAATTTTCCATCACTATCATTACTGTTCCAGACCTAGACCTTCCTCCAGTGGAGTACAGGTGCATGGCTTGAGCTTTTAGGCCCAGTTCAGACCAAAGATTCACTGTCGAGACGAGTGGAAACTTGCAGCTAGTTGCAATGCACCGGTTTGCAGCGTTCTGAAAACCTGCCAGTTTACTGCAATGCGACTAAACAAGACAGTGTATCGTCTCCAAAGCAACAACTGTACTTCTGCTCTGATTTCCCACTTTATGGGCTTATTTTGTAGCTGAATGTAATTTGTGGTTTCTTAAAATATGAATGAGGATAGTGATACTTGATGCAGTTGTATTTATAGTAGCGATAAAATGGCAAAAACCTAAAAATGACATGAACTTCAAATAGACCTCAATATGCCACAATACTTTAAATAGCCAGCGCTGATTAACCAGTCCATGAGTGTATGGCATGCATGCATACAGCAGGCAGCAACATCTGACTGAGACACTGTAATGACTGATATACGAATCAACAGCCAGAGGGATGTAAATCAGAGGGACTTGGGCTTGGGGGTGAAGGGACTGTTGTCAAAGGGTGCCACAACAAGTGATCAGGCCATTTGCTTACAGTTTGCAACTGACTTCACCAGTGGACTTCACTACAAGACAATCGGCTGCTAAAATAGGTGACGTGCGTTACATTTACGTACGTAAAACCAGCTGCTGGGAACTTGATAAGCTAAGTCACAGGTGACATTATAAGCCAGCTTTAGTCAAGTTGAGATTAGCCAGTTCACACCGCTGCAAGGTTTTAAAATGGTTTCATCTTGTCTCACACTTTGGTCTGAACCAGGTATAAATTAAAGTCAGTGACAGCTAACGGCCAACAACTACAGTCAGAAAAGCTTAGCAGAAAACAGAAAATAAGCTACAGTGGAGCACAGTTAAAAAAAGACTTGTGTGAAATGACTATTAAGATGTATCGAATTACTGTAAGTCAAATAAATTCCCCCTGAAACAGGATACATTTGAATAAAATTGATCCCTGTGGGGAAATTCTGATTCGTTACAGTTGCTCCGATGTAAAGAATAGAGAATTGTAAGTAAGAATAAGAGTGTGAAATATGTAAATTTAAGTAAAATATGAAATAAAATACAAATAAAAAATTTTTTTAAAGAAAGAAAAGCAGTAAATGCAACGACTCTGCTTGTTTTTCTTTTTTCCCTGTACATGTGTGACTTCTGTGTGACTCAGAGGACTGGGTACAGTAGATAATGTGTTGGACAATCAACACCACAACTCTCCGCCTCTCTCTCCCTCTCTCCCTCCCTCCTTCTCTCCAACCATCAGCAGCATCATCCACCTTTCATCAGGCCAGACCATTGATCCTCCACCCGGCAGGGGGTCCTTTCAGTATGCAGCCTAATGTTCTCATTATATGTCCTGCATGGTCCCATTGCTGATGACTGGCTGATTACCATCTCATTAAGAGACATGGCCAGGCAGGGGAGAGAAGGACCTGTCACAGTTTAAGGAGCTCATCAGAGCACAGAAATAATACATGCTGGAGACTTGCTTCATGTCTGATGGTACCTGGAGGAAAACGATTTCTTTATCGGCGAAAATAGCAAGGAAGAGTCTGCACTGTAAAGTATGAGTTGCAAATATTCGGGATGTAACATTTTTAATTCACAAATTGAGCACTCAGAATGTTGTTTAAGCTTGCAAAGATTTGTGGTGTAACCCCACTTGTCACATGAAGTGATAAGTGACATTTTGATTTATTATCATTATAATGTACCGACCTAAAATTCACTCAGTCATCCCGCAGAAAAATAATACTGCACAATTATAGACTCAAAGTTGCTCAGTTTGATCTGATCCAGTCAGCCTTCAACATTCCAACTCTGAAGTCTGACTCTGAATGTATCTTCACATTTAAACTCTGAGAGACTCCATGCTTTTCCCCCGGATCCAACCCAGCCATGACCTCCTGAATAAACAATGACATTCGGAAATAATATTTTTATACACTGTTGCTGGTCGTAACCCTGGTTTTATTAAGAAATGTGCTGGTTAATGGTGTACCTTGATTCAGCTAGTCTCTTTCAAGGTTTATGGACAGGTTTTCTTTGACACTCGCATGTTTGTGTGTGTCTGTGTGTGCGAGTGTATCTTTATTCCAGCATCCATGTGTGTTGGAAGGGAGGGGGGGGGGACTGAAAATCCCAAGGTAATCTGAAGCACAAAGGCAATGTCATTATAGACATGGGGGGACATTATTCTAAAATGGCAAGTGATGCAGTGCTGAGACAGTAGATAAGGTGAAGAGAAAATGTGGAGGAAAGAGGAGAGGAGAGAGTGAACGCTTGAATTTGTCATGGACAGATAAAAACAAGCTAGGGCCAGGCTGGAGGACGCCGTGATAGGGGTGTTGTTTTTTTTTTCCTCTCTCTTCCCTCTTCCTTTCTTCCCTCCCTCCCTTTCTCCCTCACTATACCCTCCTCGCTCCCTTTTTGAGGTTTATCTGACATACGATGAATGCAGCAATTTTATCTGAATAGACAAAGGAGCGGTGACATGCAGCCTCACTCTGACGATTGACCTTGAAGGAGACGAAAGGAAGGAAGGAAAAAGGGAGGAGGGAAGGAAGAAAGAGAGAGGAATATGGCCATGGTCGTTACTGCCTCTGTCTGTTTGTTATAACTCTCTGAGCTATCTTAATGCCATCCTCCAAACACTGGTAACACTATAAAATGCACATGTGTTTGAGTGGCTATTTTTAAACTGGCTGAGGAGCATTTGTTTTCCCACGTCTACAAAATGGCACATCTCTGTTGGTATAAGGTCCTTCATGGTTAATTTAGGACACTGGCATACACCTAAATACAGTGCCTTAATGGAAGTCCAACTTAAATTAGTTAAATAAATGAGTGGTAAAACCTTGTCTGGTTTCTTTTCGTTATTTGCTGCTGTATTTTTCTAATCGCTGCATGGTCAGATGTCACAGCTACAGCAGAGTGTGATGCCACAATTTCTGAAAACAGTCCTGCAGAACTGATACAAAGGGCTTCTTTCTGCACTCAATATTTTAAATCTTACCAGAAAATCGAGAAAAAAAAATCCACCAACTGCAGCTTTAACAGTCCATAATTCAACAGAGACACAAGTCATGTTGCGCGGTGAGTTCGATGCACCGCTGGCTTTTCTCGACCAGAAAGAAATTTGCTCTCTTGCACTTATTATCCCCATCACTTGCACTAATGCTGTCTCCCACCTACACGTCAAAACAACAACTGGATGCAACAAGTTCAGGCATGCTCTCCGGGGGCTGCTGAAAGTCATCCTGCAAAATGTAGGAAATCACTATCTGATGTGGAGATAAGCGAATAAGGTTGTTGGATGACAGGCACATCAAGAAGTCAATTACAACATTTCATCTCCAAATAAAACCTGGAATGCAGCGAAGAAAACAGGTTCATATGTGTGGATTTTTCTTCCAGTAGAAACTGAAGTTCCAACGTTTTACCTTGGTTATCAAAGCAGGTTAAATATTTATATAAAATTCATTTTATTTGCTAAATAAATCGGGGTCTATCCAAAGAAAAACTGATTTATCTTTTGTGAAACAGTTATGGGACACCAGCAGAGTTATTGCGTCTAATGCAAACCTCAGTCTTCCTGCCGCTGATCGTTCTCTATGATTGTGTGTAATTGATGACTTTTCGTTCCACTCCTATCTCTCATAGTTACACCAGAAGTATCTACTGCCAACATGTACTAATTAATTAGCTGATTAATGGCTCTTTGGCTCACAACCAGACATTAAACATTGTCACACACAGACCACAGTGCAAGAGATAAACAGCATTCTTGTTAATACCTCAGCAAACATCATCAAGCAGAGATCAAGATATACGTTTCTTTCTTTGTCCTTAGTTGTGATGGCATTTTATGTGCTTTACTTACTGCATTGTAAATCAGATTTTTTAACGATGTCCTGTTTCAAGAACACCGTGAAACACACAAGACAAATGACAGTACGTTCAGTGTTTCGTGAGGACTCTGACCATAACTTGATGCACGCAGCATCAACTTTTACAACCTTTGAGGACTTCTAACCCAAGGTAGCAGCTGTCTGGTGTCACCTGGAGTGCATGTGTTGAGCTTAACACACTTTGGCACACCTAAACTTTGCAGTCTAAGGCTGCACACTGAAGTGGAACAGGGTTAGATGTGGCCCACAGCTGGCGTCTTCGCTTGTGATGGGACATTACCCGCAGCACAGACTTGAGCTCTGACCAACTCAATTAACAGACATGCTCTGACATAAACATCAGGTTATGTCTCAGATGTGATGTAAGGGACATGCTGAGAACATTGCATGAGTGGATTTGCCTGAACTTTCCCGAACTGCATGTTAGTAATTTTAAATGTCAGTAATCTTCTGTGTCACGGAGCTCAATCTGAAACAGGAAAGGAGTAATTTTACTAATCGGGCTAAAGATCAAATATTATTTCAGTGACAATATGGAAAATAGAACAAGACATCCCCCAAGATTGGAGGAAACATTCATGATGAAACAACAAACAAGGACTTCCGCATTCTTTATGTGCTTGAGAGAATTGCAGAGATAAACATGAATCTTTTAATGTTGAACTTCAGGAATTCTCAAAAACAGACTTAGAAATATAATCATTGCCTAACAATTGGCTGTAGCTTTAAAGGCAGATTCTGGTCATTAAGCATATATCCAAATGATTTTAAATGTAGAACTAATCATCCCTTCTGGCAGTGGCCAATATATTCACATATAATAACTGGTACTGGTATAATTGGTATATTTGACTGATCTAGTTATCAAGTTCAAAATTACATGCACATGTAGGCATCATCTGCATATCTATGACTTACAGTCTGGGGCGGGATTGTCTGCACACGGCTCTCAACATGAAGGCAGCTAAGCTGATGGCTAACAACTATCGGTGCGAACTCTATAAACACAGCTAACAAGTGCAACAGTGCAGACGGAGCTAACGGTGTTAACCTGGTGGGGCAATGGAGGGTGGGCGCTAGTGGTGCCCCAGACCAAGAATATTCCTTGTCGATATTTAGGGCCATTAGTCGACTAGTCGTCCGCATGTTTATGATATTCATTCAATTATTAAATGATATATTTTGGGTGGGGCAACACAATGGCTTGAGTTGAAGGTGTGAGAAAGAATAGTATCAGTAACATTGTTAACATTGTGCTACATTACAGAGAAATACAAACCGTACTAATGAACCTTCAATAATATAGGCCTTTATTTTATCTACAAGTGCACGTCACACACTGAGCGAGCCGCCCGGTAATGACGCTGTGGGCTAATGGGCATGTAGCTACTTCCATGTTTCACATGATACGTCATGTTTGTAGTGGACCAATGAAGATGAGTTTACATATCACCTTGGGTTGGTCGTTCACCTTCTCAAACTGATCCCACACTTTGGATTTCCTGCCCGACATGTTATTAACTAGCCTGTGGAATAACCACAGGTACCAGCCCTGGAAATTAGCGGCCGTACACATCTTTAATGTCTTTAACATGTCTTAAACCGCCTGGAAATGTGAGGTTGGCTGCTGGGTGTTACTCTTGTGCCTTTTTAGTGCCGGCTTTCAAGAGCATGGCAGCAGGTTGCGTCTGAGGTAGCTAAGCAACCTTAACAAGCATCTAATAGGCTAATTACTTAGCCTATTTATTATTAATGTTCCAAATTTCACATACAGTAAATTTAAAAGATGCATCTAAATTGATGAAATAGTGTCCATAAAGGATACATTCATGTAAATAAAATAGATGTGAGACCAGAATTGAACCCTGTGGTTCCCCATGTTAGACAGGCTGGTAGTGAGACATAACCACTGTTTATCTATGTGACGCATTACTTCTTAAGGCTGTGAGTGAGGATAATAAATCCATGTTAGAAACATCAGCAATCAACTAAAGTAAAAATCAAACAGAACAATTGTCTGAATTTACCACAATTGTTACCCTCTAAATTGCAGTTTTGTTGCCTTTCTTTCGGCAGAAGCCAGACTGAAATTGATGAAAGATGTCATTTCAGCTACTTAAAGAAGTTACTCAGCAACCACTTTTTCAAGGACTTGACAATAAAGGATAGCTTTTAAAAAGGAAATGAATGAGTGGACATGCAGGTTGAGGACATGTTTTTTTTAAAAAGACTCATGCTAGCTTGCTTCAAAATCTCAAGGCATAAAAAAGAGACCAAGGATTCATTAACAATGGTGGAAAAAGAAAGACCATTTGTTCTCATTACTCATTTAATCATCTCTGAGGAGGTTAGATCCAGAAGACTAGATGATACCCACGAGTTTAAAAGATGAATATCCCTGAGAGTTTATAAAGAAATTGGAGAAAAGTTAATTTAACTTAGTTTTTGACACAACAGTCTTGTCAGTCAAGAGTGAAAAAGAAGAACTGTCATAGTTCACAGCGAAGACGAGGTGCAGGATGTTCAAGATCAATAGCTCTATAGAGGGATGAGGTTTTTTTTTATAATTGCAGTAATTAAACAAGCAAGCACTTCATGTTTTCAATTATTTTTTCCAATTGAGGAGGGTCAGTAACACCTTCATGTGTAAATAATAACTCCGCTCTATATTCAGCCCTTCTGAAGCTTTACACAGGGCACTAAGATTGTAGTTCTTGTCACACAATTAATTTGAGGTATTTTCTGTGCTCTTCTTCTAGAAACAAAACAAAATGTCTTTATCTTAGCATTGTCTCTGCAAACACAATCTGAGGTGAGGTCAGCTGCCTTATTTTAATGGCAAACAATACTGTTTCCAAGATCACGGGGAAGACGCACACCACAGCGAAGCTCGAAGTCACGTGTTAACTTGAAAATGTCACCTTTTGGGTGGTACGTACTTCCCTAAGCTTTCACCGTTGCTGCGTTTGGGATCATTGAGGAAATGTCAGCTTTTTTCCTCCTTGCTTCTTTTAGCTTTAACTTTATTCTTTTGATGAGCAAAGTCATCAAAAAATGCAGAGTTGCATCTTCCTTTGCTAGAAAGTTTAGCCTTTCCCGGGATCGTCGGGCTAAATCAAATATGTTGTTGCGTTTACATCTGAGGACTCGAGTTAGAAAGGTCCTTAATCCATTCTAAGCCGCTCTACATGCTGCTATTCTGCCTCTGCTTTTCCCCTTATATTAAAAAAATCACAGATGTTGTGGTAACTCAACATATTCTTTTACCTTTACATGTAATTGTGTGTTACAGAGCCTTGCTTATGACTTTAAATGGACAAAACAAATCAATTCAGCCATTCAGTACTCATGTGTGGCTCCCCTATGGCTCTAGACACTGCTATTCACAGTAAGGACGACGAACATCAAGTAGTGAATGCTGTTTTGGACGAAAAACATTGTTCGCCAATTGAATATGATGTAAAGAATGTCACACAAGGCCGCCTTTCTAACAGGTGTGTGACTCTGTCCAGACAGTGATCTTTTAATCTGCTAATGTGAAGGGAAGAATAATCCCACATCTGGAAGTTTTACTACTCTGTAATTGCGGAGCTGCTAGCGAGCAGCGAGCAGCCCCCTGAGCCTCGGAGAAAAAGAATGACCTGCATTCAGCTCCAGAACACAGACAGACGCGATAACATTTAGATGGGATGAAATTTGTGTTAATTTCAGATGACTTGCCTTTTCCAAACCAATTTGGTTTTCGCTCTGTTTGTTGATGTTGCTTTTAATGTGACGACTGTGACATGCATTTCCACAACAGATGGATTAATGTTTTTCTTTTCCCCGTGTATTTCTTCCTCTCTTTTTCAGTCCCCTCTACTCTCTCTCTCTCTCTCCCTCTCTCTGTCTTTTTCTCTTTCTTGCAGGATTTCATCTAGACAGGTGCTTCCTGTCCGGACTTTGACGTAAAATTAAACACAAGTCCAGATGTGAAGTGTGTGTGTCCGTGTGTGTGTGTGTCAAAGACAGACAGAGGGGGAAGCGTGTTTCTTGTGCACGGCCTGGTCATTTTACCACAGCTGAAAGAAGAAGGAATGAAAAGAAATAAAGTAAGACAGACAGGAGAGGAGAGAGGGCTAATAAAGAGTGTGGCCATGAAAGAGAATTTGTGACAAATGGAATCCCATGATTTGAACAAGTTAACTTTCTGTGAACCTATTATCCGTAGAATTCAAGCGCAGCACCGGGACATGAACTGTGTCTACTTTGTGTGTGCTCCCCTTTTATTATTTTCATGTTTTTCGCTTCTGGAAAATGCTAAAAGTTAGCCTAGTTACACATCCACACGAGATTCTGATATTATGGTTTAGTTGAAATCGTTGTGGCATTCTTAAGCATATTTTTGTGTGTTTACCCATCACATACACAAAGTCTTCCTTCCTTTTATTTCATATCGGCTTCAAGCTGATTCCAAGTTAATAGCATCACAGTGCGTCTTTCAGAGAGCGATTAAATACAGTCGTCTAAAAGACGTGCTTTCCGGTTCTTGCTTTGCTTCTCTCGTCCTTGTCCTGAATGGAGAGACAGGAGAAGGGGGAAAAGAGAAAGAGAGGGAGAAATGGAAAGGTCATGAGTGATGGATGCTTTGTGTGTGTCTGTCATTCCCAATTACTGAACTTTGCCTTTTAAAGCGTCGCTCAGATGCATTTCTCATTTCTGCCTTTCTGACTGATGAAGAGCAGGCTCTGACTGGGGGCACTGTGTGTTTTAAACACCGCCTCACTAGTCATTCACTATTTACTTCAGATACAATACACTGCGGCAGACGCTCCTGCTCTGCACTACAACTTTCTTGATTTGTATTCATTCTCATGTTCTGTTATCAAATGTATAGTTTCCCTGCGCTCAGGTTCTGTTATGGTGCTTTGCAAAGGAAAATGAGATTACATATCATGTTTTTTTAAAGAAGTGTTCAAAGCTACAAAAATACACCGCAGGGAGCAGAGTCTTTGGGGGGAGGCTGCACTTTGATACTGAGCAATGCAGATGAATACACTGCCTACAGTCAGTGCTCCCAGCACACCTATAAATGTAACCAGTCTCTTTAAAGCTTATCACCATTACCTTTATTTATTCCTAACTGTTTTTAGGGCTGTTGATGGCTAACAGCGAAAGAAAGCAAATAAACCAAAAGTTATGTAGAGCTGGGTGTTATCTTATTTATAGGGATGCAGCAGTAATTGGCTGAACATCGGTATCGGCCAGTATTTGCCTTGTTGACTGCCATCGGCCTATCGGCAAATAAAACGACATTCATCGATGGCAGTGGTTGATGATTTTCTGTTGTGTCACATCAATTTTGTGCAGGCTAAAAAGCGGAGCTCAATGACTTACATGGTCCTGTCATTCCGGGGACAATAGAGAACAGACAGAGATCTTCCCCAGGACACCTTCGGGACAAAAAAAAGAACGCAGTTTACTCACTTTCAGTATGTCAGGAGCTGCACCCTATTTTCTCCCAGATAATGCCACATTGTGAACAACAAATCTGTGTTGAAATCAGCAGAAGGAGAGCTAGTTAACATTAGCTGTTAACAGCTGGTGGCCAGACCTAACAGCTCATGGAGGTCGCTTTTAGTTACATTATGATGCGTTCAAGCTCTCGGGTTAAGCTAAATTAGAATTGTATCATGATGTGTTCAAATGTAATCTTGGAAAATGTAGTGTTTGGTGATAAACTTGAATAAATATACTTGATTGAAGGATAAAATGTGTTGATGTTTGCACAGTCGTGTAAAATAGATACAAAGAGAGGGCATTATGATTTACAGTGAAAAGGCTTTTGATGCAATTTTTAAAAAATGTTCTCATGTGAAAGGTTATATTAAAGGTTTTTTCATAAATTAGTATGATTTCAATTTGTGGTCATTTAAAGACGGTGTAATGGGGGGCTGGATGAAGATATTTTGTCTCCTTGAAGGAATACATAACAACAAAAATAGCCGTAGGCTATTGGCTAGCGGCCATATTGGTATTTTATGCATCAGTTTCGGCCCAGAATTTCACAATCAGTGCATCTACTTATCTAAGAAGCAAACAATTTATAATTAAATAGCCATTTGCATGCCTGGAAAAAATAAAATCACTGGCAAGATATAAGTTTCTGAACTCTTTATTCAAATTGTCTGCATTTTATTTCTGTAAATTTCCTCCCAATCCCCATGCTTATGCTTACATCCTTATTGTTGTGCACTTTACCAGTGGTGGACGAAGTATTCTGATCTTTTACTTGAGTAAAAGTACTAATATCACATTGTATAAATACTCTGTTCCAAGTAAAAGTGCCACATTCAAAGTCTTCAGTAAAACTACAAAAGTAGTAGGATCAAAAAATATTTTAAGTACCAAAGCTTTAAGTCATGGTTCTGCGGAATGGTCTATTTTTGAGTAATACATACTATTATATTTTTTTTATTATATTTATTGATGCATTAATGTGGTCATTAAATAAATGTTGCCATGTATAAATGTGGGACAAATTTATTCTATGTACTGGTGGATGACTTCACTGATAATTCGTATTAAAACCTCTTTGCAAATTTAGATAATTGATACAAAATGTAACTAAACAAAGAAACTAGTGGCTTAAGTTATTAAAGTAAAAAGTACATTTGCCTCTGAATTGCAGTGGAGTGTAAATATAAAGTAGCATAAAATAGAAATACTTAAGTAAAGTTCAAATACTTAAGTGCTGTACTTAAGTAAATAACTTTCCACCACTGCATCTAACATATATTATATCACAATATCTCCTTGATGAAAGTGTTTGACTGGCCTGTATTTAACACCATGTGTCCTAAGCAGCTGCCTCAGATGGTCCTCTGTGTTATTTTTAAGAGAAAAGAAAGGGAGAGTAGAAGGACAGGTGCTATGGCAGGCGGCTAGGTTAATCTCCTCTGTGCTCTGTCAGCCTCCTCGCAAAACTTTAAAAAGTGTCATGTTGACTAGCTGTAACACTGTGACACTCTACAGACATAGGAAGAAGAGGTGGGAGTGAGGAAGGGAGGGAGGAAGCAGAGATTGAGACAGAGCAGGAGAGGATGGAGAAAGAGGGATGGAAAGAGAACTGTTGACAAAAAAAAAAAATCCAAATATATACAGCGCGCGCAGAAACAGCAGAATCCTCCGACACCTTCCTCATTCCCTATTTTCACCCACTGTCTATATTAAAATCATTCCCTGTTAATACATCTATTTTCTGCTCGTGAAAACCTCCCTAAGTGTCACGATAAAGGTGGAGGTGGTTTGTGAGGTCGGCCCGAGGAGAGCTTTACGAGACAAGCTGCGCTGATATATGGCTCGCGGAGACTCCATTAAAACCCTGGACCTGCGCCATTTGGGAAAATGGAGGTCACTCATGCTAGGGTCATGTGACATCCATAAAATCAAACTTTTTCTTAATATCTGGCCGTATATCACCTGTCTTTTTTTTCCATTTTTTGCCTTTTTTCCCGACTAATGCTTGAATCTTAAACAATAGGTCCAGGGTCGAGGATGATCGTTTTTCAAGAGGCAGATGGGGGGTGCCGCGGGGAGTGTGTTTGTGTGTATGTGCTTGGGGTTGGTAAGGGGGAACAGGGTGATGCTCAGTTTTTGATAAATGTACCATATCAGATCTGCAGAGGAGCATAAGGGGAACAATCTGCAGTTGGTAATCTTAGAAAGAGGAGAACAGGTGTGTAAAGGCATGGTCGGGAGTCCTTTTTTCCTGACTTTATCTGTCTCCTCTTCCCTCTCCTCCATCACTCTCTTTTCCTCTGTTTGTCATGCTCAGCTTCTCATTTCGTCCCTCTCTGCAGGTAACCTAATTAAAGTGACTTCACGCTTCCTCCCTCACTCACCTTACACGTATAATTGTCTCTGTCTCTTGCACTCGTTCTGCCTTTCTGTTTTCCCCACTCACACTCTTTGTTAGAATTTTAAACTTGTCTTAAACTTATCCCCTTCCCTTTTACTCCAGCTCCTGTCTCCCCTCATACTGCATACCCTTAAAACCCAAGAAACATGTCATTTCCCATCTCTCCCTCCCTCTTCCTTCTCTGGTTCTCCTTTCCCTTATCTTCATGTCTCTTTAAGCCAGAGTGTGTGTCCTGTCTGTCTACCCGTGGCTCCCGGCTCCCTAGGGCAGCATTTCCAGGCTTCATTTGTTTGAGGGCTTTCTAATCTGGGGACTGGGACAACCTCAGTCCACCGTGCCCTCGTCAATCATCCCCGCAGAGGAGCAGAGAGGAGGTGAAGAAGGAGTAGAGAGGAGGAAGAAGACTGGAGGTGATGGCATGATTAGTTATCTATCCTCGCTCTCGCCCACCCGCCCCATCGCCAGCGACTACCACTCCCTCCATCTTTCCCATCTCTCACTCACTCACTCCTTCCGCCTTTCCCTATCTCCCTCCCTCGCTGTCTCTCCATCTATCATACCTTCTTATCTCTCTTTTCCTTCTACTCTCTCTTCTATCCTGAGCGCCAGCCTGTAGCGCCAGCCATCCCTCTGTCCGTCTGTCTATTTATCTGTCTGTCTGATTGTCTGACCTCAGCCCCGACGGTGGTCCCTTTTGTGTCTGCGGACAAATGAGGATGACCTTTTATTGTAAAACAGACACCTACGGGGAGGGATGAAACCGCCAGTGTTTAAATTAACAACAGAGAGAAGAGAGGGAGAGGGAGGCCATTTCAAACAGAGAGGGAGTCGGAGGCAAGGAGAGAGAGTGTAAAGTTTTTGAAGTTCTAATAATTATAGAACAGTGTTTGCGTCAAACTAGCATGGCCACTGTTCAATAATAAAGTCCCCTACCTGGCTGGCAGCTATTGATGAACAGTGGTGGAACAGTGAGGAGCGGACCTCTTGAACGCGCCCCGGACCCATCAGTATGGGTGCATGAATTATAAATGGCATTGACAGTGGAGGCCATAAGAGTAGACAGAGTATTATTGCACATGAAGGTCCATTCTGATTTTGATTATTTTTATTCCAGGGGGCTCACAAAAGGCCGTTGGTGAATATTCTAAAAGGGCACAGGGCTGAGATGGGCTTGATGGCAGGCTTTGATTTCTGGCTAATAGCCACTTCAAACAGGCCTGGACGGCCCGGAGACAGGGGAGGAAGATGACACTGGGGCTAAAGGACAGAGGGACACGGGATGCACACAAAGGGAGGCCACACAAACCACTCACACACTCGCACACACACAGAAGACACGTTATATTTTACAGTTTAGGCATTTAGCTGCCATTCAAATCCAAAGCTGCACAGTTTGACTTCAGCTGGACAACACACAACTAATCACACATGGTGCATACACATGTAAACGCATATGTCAAACCAAAGGTCCGCACACTGAAATAATAGCTCACAGCCATTTGATTTATGATCTTATAAAGATCTTCGTCAGCCATCGTCGAATAACCACCACAAAGCAGTTCACAGACACAAACACAGTCCATCTACACTGAAGCCCCGTTTTTACCGAGCGGTACGGTCACCTCAGTTTGGTGTCTGTTTTTGATGGTTTCCACTGTGAAAAGTTGTGGATGGTACCAATGGAACGGTTCCATACCGTCCCCATTTTTGGTCCCCCCTCTGTTGGGGTACCTAGCACACAGATCTGGTGCTAAAAGGTGGAGCTGTGAACACTGCAGTCTGTTGATTGGTCAGTAGAGGACGGTCGCTCTGCTCAGGGCTGAGTTGTGGCTGGATTTGTAACCACTGTTCATACTGTGGAGAGTTTTTCATATATTAGTTAACTATTACTATAAAATTAAAGGATCTTTTGCTGCTTCTCACAACTGTAGTTAAAGAAAAAAATAATTTAATGCACAGGGTCGACTGCTGGCAACGTTTCATTATGGATTATGTGAACTGCATGTATTCTAACCCTGACTCTGAGAAAAAAATGTGTCATGGAGCATCGTCCCTGAGCTTGCCTGAGAGGGACTAAATGCACAAACCCGCTATTTTTAAATATCCCATGGAGAGAGACTCTCACTGCAGCCTGTTTTATTCTTTTCTGAAAATGTCGGCGTGTAGCCTCGTTCTGTGGACGATAAACGAGGTGCAGACTGATAAAGGAGGAAATACAGTGAGTGCTGGACGGCGCAGTGAGTCACAACAGCCCCGCCCACATTTAAGGGTAGTGTTTGCAGTGGAAACGCTAAGGGGACCAAGGGTCTAGGTACCATGTCTGAAGGGTTACTCTTGGTTCCAAAGGTACCATACCGAATGTGCTTTGTGGAAACGGGGTTTAAGATACACTGGGATTGAACATGCGACATCAACAACATCCATCTGAGAGACTCATTCTATATCTTAACTCTTAACACCATATCACCTCAGGGCTTGAATTTCTGTCTTCCTTTAGTAAGTGCTTATAGTCGGAACAAACATTACTCTCTAAGTATGATTTAAAAGGACCTACTCTTCTTCTACAGACATGAATATGAATGATGAATATGGTTTGATCATCTCTCCCAGGACATATCTGATTTCCCTGATTTGGACATCTACAGATTTTGGCCCGTTGTTAGTTTGTACTTTTGGCAACTAATGAATTATTCTCATGTATGATTTCCTACTTATCTACTTTTTCTTTGTTTTTAGATTTACTTACTAAGACTTACTTGTATAATATTTGTATATTTTTGTCTTTTTCTCTATTTTTGGAGCCTGTATGACAGTATTTCATAGTGTTATCCACCTTTGCTCTGACTGGTCTAGTTTTGAGTGTAAACAACTTCAATAGATAAATTAAGGTCTGTAAATAAGTTTGAAACTAAGGTTAAAATTACATCCAGTCTGCCTTTTTTTTGGTGGTCCCCTTTTCCTTTTGAACCTATGGGACCTTTGGGTGCGTTATGAATCACACTTTTTTTTTGTAGTTTTAATAGGTACTGCAGCTGCCCTTAAACAGTATGTACTGTTGCATGCAGTATGCACACAATGGGGACACAGTACTTCCTCATAATGTTACGCCCTGAACTTGACCCTCTTACTCATATATCCTGTACCATGGAAATATAAAAAATGCCGTTCACCAAGCTCGCCAGAGACAGAGGTCAGCGCAGAGAGCTCTGATGTTATTATTTTGCAGTGTTATATGTGCATACTTAGTAGATACTCATGATAGTAAAACTACATAGGTTCTACATTTCTCTGTCATTGCTATTTAATACTTGTGCCCTTTTTTGTTGTTTTTTTTTTTGCCAGCCCTGAATGTTTCTTTTTATTTCCCTGTGTTCTTGACGTTCCTGTGTACAGCACGCAGGCGCTGGTCAGGACTTTATTAAAAGGTGTCAGGTGTTAGACTGTGAGCAGAGGGCCTCCAAGAGGAAGCCAAAAAACAGACCCAGACACAGCTCCCAAAAAATGCAAATCTAAAGCCAAGCAAAGTTCGTTCCGAAAGAAGAGTTTCGATGGCAATATGTTTGCAAACAGTAAACAATTTCTGCATGGTATACCTGTAAGCAATAGAATCTGTTCGAGGGTCATCTATCTGCTACAGCTGTAAGAAAAGTTACATTCAGGTTTTTCCCAAACATTGCAGGACTCTTCTATGTAATGTGCAAGGGGAGAGTTTGTTTACTACAACATGCTGCTGGGCTGTCTTGTATCTTGTTCTTGTTATGGAGGGAGAACAGTTGTCTATTTTTGGCATCTGTGTTTCTGACCACTTTTACAAACATAGTGTAGCTCCTGTGGCTCATGAAGGTCTATCTTTAGGAAGAATTTCACAGCTGAATATATGTCTTTCTCTCAAAACTAGGCTGTCTAAGCAGTAGAAAGATGTATATCCTTTTGAAATTAGTGCTATATGAATGAAAAAAGAATAAAAAGAAAAAGGGCTGTGACATTGGGTTTCACTCAAGAGGTTGGAAGTCTACAACTACTGAATTCGTTACACTGCACCAGACCAATAAATGCTCCTCTTAGTGGGTGATGTATGGACCCTTTCACTGGTAGTTAACAGTATGACAATTTTTGTGGGTTGGTATTAAAAACAGTTCTCTACAGATGTTAGCAATTGCTAGCTAGCATGTTCTGTTAGTTTGTTTTTGAGAATGGAGGAAGATGATGCGAGTGGTGCATTCAGGAATACTTATTCCGAGTGTCGGAGCGCACTCTGGCACAAGCTGGACAATCTGTAAATCTGGAGCACTGTCGGAAAGTACCATTCAATATCCAGAGCACCGCATTCTTGGAATGGTAGTGCACAATGCAGGTACTCTGTCTGGGGAGACGGAGCACTGAGCGGAGTGATACAACAGTAAATATTTTTTTGGTGATTGCCTCCATCCAGTCCTTTTCATTTTATTACATTTAACCATAGTTGTCTTAGTTTTTGTTGACGGGCAGCTGGTATCTGATAGAATTTAAGTTTTGAGCTATGACTCCTTCTATTCTGGCACCCAATAACACAACAATATGACATTTTAAGACTCCTGTGTAGCCTACAGCCCTGTGGTGAGTCGTGTTTTGCCTCCAGCAAATAAAATGAGGTAATTTTAAGAGGCTGTATTGCAATTTTGAAGCCTCGAGTTTGGCATTTCGGCCATTGAAATCAACTTTTTGGAGCTAAAAGTAACCATATTTTGGTGAGAGGCTGGTGCTGTGGAGGAATCAGGGGTTGATCTGACAGAAAATCTGTCTGCAGGGACACTATCGGGAGACAACCTGTCACTCAAAGCAGCCCATCCTTAAATATGCATAACTTTAAGCCTTAAAAAAATCATATAAAAACTCAACCTCCATACACTTGTCATGGAGAGGGAAATTAGCCATAAAGACCAAAACTGATTTTGTACTGGCCTGTAAACATGTTTAATTGGGCATTTTAGCATGCAGTCTGTGGGCTTTGACTCGCTTCTGGAGCCAGCCTCAAGTGGCCATTCAAAGAACTGCAGTTACAGTTGCTAAAAGACGTGCACCTGTATGTGTTCACGTGTGTGTGTACACACAAAAAAACAGACTTCATAACTTTATGGATTAGGATTCTTTGGCTAAGGACACATCTATTCCCAATCTCTCTCTTTTCCTGTCTCTACGCTCACTTTCATAAACATGGAATCATGCAGACCGTCTTGTTGCCTCGGTGATCTGGAGTTCTTTGTCTGCTTTGGCCCGTCTGAAGTAAAGGCTTCTGGGTAGGGAGACAAAGTCTGGATTATAGACTGAATTTAATATAGCAAAATTAATCTACCCCACTGCAACACACACAGCACAAACTCTCACCTACACACACATACACAAACACCCAGCACAGTATAAATCTTCCTTAAGGTCCATCTCCACCCCCTCTTCATCATAACTGCCTCTCATTCATTAGCCGCACACAAACACACCAATATATACCCGTGCACACACAAAACCATGTCCACACACACACACATAAATACACCAAGTGGGATTGCCACACGACTGAGATAGCCCTCACGCCACAGTCCCACTCTCTCTCTTTTAATTACAAAGAATGGGCCTGGGTAGGTCACACAAAACAAATCAATATCTCTAAAAGAAATATTCAAATGTGACCTAGAAAACAGAGCTTGCGCCCCCATTTTATCATTGATTTTTGACGCAAGGCGATTTAGTCTTTGAGAGATTTTTTTGTTTTGTATTTTGTTTTTTTTACTGCGTGCCAAACAGCACATAAATATTTACTCCAAAGATAAAGCACAAGTGCGAGAGAATGAATATTGAATTTGGAGGTAAGCATGTGTGTATGATCCAATATCCATCCAAAGAGAGGCTGCACATTGTCTCAGTCAGAAAGGCAATATAAATATAAGCATATTTGTTAGAGGCAGGGTCAATATCATAAGGTGGATATGGTTTGCGCCTCTGAGGCTGCTTAGAAAGATAGTTTGAAATCAATGGTGTGTCTGGCACCCAGCTCATTGTCTGATTACTCTTTTGTTTCTTACAGCTACCAGCTTATTTATTTTTTCAGATTCAATCAGGGTGGAAGACCCTGTCTCTCTTTTACTTACACTGTTTCATTTAGAGACCAGAGAGGCTGTAATTTTAATAACTGCTTTATCCTACATTAAAAAACCTAATGTCTGTTCAAGGAGGGGTTGCTGAGCCGCCGTGTACCTTTTTGCCCCCCCCATAGTGTGCTGGTTCACAGTCAGTGCCATCACACATTTTCACCTGGGAGCTGCCCAGTACAGCCACAGCCCTCCACTGTGGGCGACTGAGCAGTCTCACTGGGGCAGTTGGGAGTTAAGTACTCATCCGGGGATTGAAACTGCCAGCTTTCCTGTCTCATGCCTGCTTCTTTACCTTAAAGCTGCTGCTGCCTTTCATGAAACAGTTTGACTGACTGGATTTTTTTGGTATTTGTTAGATATTCCATTAATGTTTCCAAGTCTGTGCAACTGAGGTGAGAGTTAGAGATGTTCTGATAACATTTTTTCCTTCCCAATAACAATTCTGATACCTGAACTTAGCTGATGTCGAGAACCAATTTAAGGATATGGCGTAGGCTCCATGTCGATGCAGAGTTTACGCCATATCCTACACCGTAGCCTGACGTGCACCTTCTGTGGAGACAAAGCTTTTATTTACTTTTATGTCACAGATAAACAATAACTTGTGAAGACAATCCACAAAATAACATCTTAAGTCTTGCCTGTGATCTATCCTGGCTTCATATGAGCAGAGAAAATCTCTGCTCGTCTCTAGGCTATTTTCTACAGTGGAAAATTCCATAGGCTTGCACTAATAACATTAGCATGTTATATTTGTCTGGAAAACATGTTTAGTATAAGACAGTTGTTTTGTCGGTAAACCTTGTGAGTTGTAATGGAGCCAAATTTTGTAACGTTACCTTTGTTAAATGCGGCTGTTGTCCCTGGCTTCTTATGAGTAGAGGAAATGCTGCTAACCTAATTAATGCTATAGGCCCGTGCTAATAACATTAGCATGTTAGCACGTTGTATTTGTGGGGAAAATGTGTCCAGGAAAAGACAAGTGCTTGTATGTGAATCTTGCAAGTTACAATGAGGCTGATTTGTTCACTTGTGTTTGCAGTTTTCACTATTAAGTCATATTTAATGTGTGTTTTGAATAAACTCAGTTCCATAACACTTCACAGAAACCCCGCCGCCAACCAGTGTTTTGGAGGTGTAACTGCAGAGAGAGAAAGCGACACACCAGCGCACAAGTAGAAATGCTCACAACGGCGTAGGCCACGTGCATACTACGACGTAGGCTCTGCATAAATGTGAGATAATTGTCAGTTTTCTATGGCATACCTCAGATTGAACCCTTTGTAAAACAAACAATTACAAACAGAGAATGATGACATATAACTTAATATTATCTTATGTGACTGTCAATGATAAAAACAAGTAATATTTTAGACATAAAGTCTAAAGAAAAACCTTTCAATTGAACAGCGAGCAACACTAGTGCCGCCTCTTGAAGCTTAAGACCTTGCAATCTGTGAACGTTGCCTTTTTACTGTTGGTTTTTTTCCAGTGTAAAATATTGCCAAATTGCCGACAGCTAACATTACATTCTTTACCAGAAATAAATTCTTCTTTGCTGTTCTAAAACAGTAGTTGCCAGTGGCTGTACAGTGCAACTTGCTTACAGTTTTAGAGCAGAGAAGAACAATTGAGTTCCAGGAAAACTGCTGTTTTATCCAGGGTGCTTTAAAGTTTATTAATAAATTGTGTAGTATTGGATCGGTGCTTTGACTCGTGTACTAGACAATACCTGATACAGCATTTTAAGCAGTATTGTAGGCAGCTGTAGTGGCAGTGTTGCTGCTTGCTTGGTTTACTATCTGGAGAAAGCTTAGATGACGATCCATGAGCTCGTCTATGGATGAAGTTGCAACATTTAAAATCTACATGAAATCCAAACAATTATTACTGTCGCCATAATAAAGTTATAGTAAAGCTTCCGCTGTGATGGGAGATGGTTTAAGGAATGTTTTGGAGCGAGAACAAACAGATTACTTTCCAGATGTGCATGAGGCTGCAAGCTCAGCTGTTTGTGATGGGTTTTACTCTTAGCTGATTTCTGTCGGTCCCTCTGCTCAGGTGTTCTGGGCCTGTCTGTGTGTGTGTTGGTTTATGTGTGTGTGTGCGTGCATTTTTTTGTGAGTTAGGAGGAAGAAGAGGGTTTAAGCCTGGATTAAGTTCAGAGGATGATTTTTATCCTTGTAGGGGGTCTCTAAACGGTAAGAGATGGATGCAAGGTGACCCTATCTACTCACACACACACACACACACACACACACACACACACAAATAAAGGTGGACTCTAAAAGAAACATGCAATCACCACGCACTCACCAACGGACACACACATGCACGAAGACATATAAACACATACCTAAAAGGGCAAGAACTCACAGGAAGAAAGACTCTAGAAGAAACATGCAATCATCACGCACACACACACACACACACACACACACACACACATACAGGTGTGTTGTGGTCCACAAATAGGGATTATATAGTGCTGATGTTAGAAGTAAAAGAAAGAAAAGACGGCTCTGCCAAAGCTTCCTCTTCATTGTCACGCCGATAACACTAACAGTATTGACGGTGGATAGAATCACACCTTCAATCACTTCTTTCTTTTTATCCTTTTTCTTTTTTTTATTTGCACGTCCAACTCTTATATATCTCTTTAAGTTGTGTGAAAGATGTGCTGTGTACTACAGAATAAACAATTAACTGAGAGGTCTTCCAGCAGTGTATGGTTTCTCCTAGGCTTGCAATCATAGAGTTCCTGATCGAACACCAGGCCAGGATCATGCCGTTAAAGAGCAAAGGAGCAGGTGACTAAAAGACATAAAAATATAAGAGAGAAACAGAAAGGGTGGGGGTGCCCTCTGCCATTTCATCTTTTCATTTTCCATACAAGTGACGGCAGCGTTTGATGGAGAAGCCGATTATTGTGGGATTTCTCTTTGTTCTCGGCCATTAGAGCTCGAGATAAGCGGCGGACAAGCAAATGGAATTTTCTCATTCAAATCCTCCTCCGCCATCCTCTTCTGTGTGACTTCCTCCTTTCTTCTCCTCCTCTTCCTTTCCTCTCGCTTTCTTCTCCCCGTCGTTTTCCAGGTCCGTGTCCACGTCTGAGGCGCTGATCAGATTTAGCCCTTGGAAATGAGATTTCAAGGGACTCAGTTCATCGCACAATGCTGAGCATGACCTTTGTTTCTGTCTTTGTGTCTGTCTTGCAACATTTCTACAGTATGCACGTGCGGGTATACACACTCGCACACACACACTGCACACGCATGCACAGATGACTCCCCTTGCATTTGACACAAACACTCAACACACTTTATTAAGAGTGAGAACAATGTGGGAACAGAGTAGAATAAAAGAAACAAAGATGACAGAATGTGGATAAAACAGGCAACATACTGTAAACTTGCTGTTTGCTCTTGCAAGACTGGGGCCTTTGGGTCTTGACTTGGTCTTTGAGGTGGAAGTGTGGGTGTTAGGTCTGATCTAAAGAGCAGGTACAAACTCTGATTCCCTTACATGCTTACACGTATTGTTAAATAGAGTGCTCCAAGGGAAGAACTAGCTACATCCTTGTGGCTCGCTTTTGAAGTCGTAAACTCAGCTCGGTTTAAGGCTTCAGCAGGAGGGGAAAAGTTGATGATAGTTTCTCTTGTTTCTATGGTCACCCACCCTTTTGCCTTCATTTCACAAAGTCTTTAACTTCCTTTCTTTCTTTTTGGCCCTCTTCCCTCTTCAGCTGCTAATACGAAAAATAAAAAAAAAGGCCTGCATCCCACCTCGGCTTCACCTTCAAGAACTCCCCCCTCCTCCATGGGATCATTCCAAACAACTATTTCATTCAGGGATGGTAATCAGACAGACAGTCACACACATACACACTTGCACACACACACACGCATACACACAGTAATGGCAGTAAGTGATTAGGTTCACAGATGAGGGATCATTTTTGTCCATTTTCTGGGAAACGGTGATTGCTCACAGCATTCATTAGCAAATCGCAGAGGTCAAATGATTCAGAGGCAGCACTCGCTCTTTTAAAACCACCTCGCACAGTCCAAGATGAATAAAATGAGACCGCAAATTAATAGACATACCACTAAACTAGTTCTGCAGATGAAAAGGACACAGCGTTATTACGTCCTTGATGTCTCTGGAAAGTTTAGCAAGCGCCAAAACAGCCTTTTAATTTCTCAGCGCATTAGTGTTGATTATCAACAAGAACCAGTTGCATTTTTACAAGAATATCTGTTTGCGGTGCTGTTGTACAGTCGCAGGGAATATACAGCACAAGAGCCTATTTGAATGGCGCCTTGTGTGAATGTATCATTGAAATGTGTAATCCCCGAGCAGCTGGGGAGCTGCGTGTGATGGAGAGAGCTGGGCTTCATCATAGCCTCCACAGGAGACGGGATGAGTCCGGAGCGAGGGAGACAGACAGAGACGTAGAGACTGAGGGAGAGAAGGAGGGAGGAGGAGAGACACCATACTGACAGTATGAATGATACATCATATGATTGTCTTGGACAGAGCTGTTCTCTCTGACTGCCTATACTGCACTCTCCAACTGTCCTCCATTTCACAAGCCCTGGTGGACTGATTTATTACACTCAACAAAACTGCTATAGACTAGACTCGCTGTTGCTGCCCATAAGTTTTCAAACTTTTTCTCAGGGGGGTTATTCCTAGAATAAATGTATGGATTTTTATTTATCATTTTGTTGCTCCCGTGCATATTTCACAGTGACCGCAGTGATGGCTAATCTAAAATAAGTACATGAGGGCCTAAACTTTAAATCTAAAATGTGCAAAAAGTGTAAAAAGTTCACTGTTGTTATTCTTTTAAGGTGGAGATAGGAATTTTTTTGTGTGTCAGGCGCTGAAAAATCAATAGCAAAATCAAATAAAGGTGGCATATCAAGACATATTTAAGTGGATATATCTGAAATTCGCTTTTGTTTTATCTACTATCAACTTGTCAATAACAGTCAATAATCTTTGAAGTGTGAAGCCTTTTCCTTCCTTTCCTCCCTCCGCTCGACGAGCAAAGGGCCGGAATAAACACATGTCATCAGTTGGATAACAAGAATGGTGTGTTTGTGGGATGTAGGTTACATTTCAAAGGTTTGAAAGGCCAGAGAAAGCTCCCGTCTGTGAATTATTGAAGAGGTAAGGGATAGGATGGAGAATATGAGTGAGTAGCATTTAGAGTTCAGAAGAGAGGGAGAGATGGCCGGCTCGCAGTGAAGTTCTGTGTGCACGACCACGATGGGAAATCTATATATGCTAACCTTTCTTTGTCTGTAGTTTTATTGAAATTGACTGGTCAGAGGGATGGTATTTCATCAGGGTAGTATGGAGGGGGTTCAGTCCCTCCTGATTCCAGACCTCCTTCACTCCTCAACTTACAAACTGTGTTTGCACTGTATGCGGATGATGAAATCTTGTAATATGTGAGCTCCTACTTCCCAATTCTGTCTGGAACAGCTCTTTTTTTTTTAACTTTTCTGGTTGATAGAAACTCGCACTCCTGATAATAAATGTACGTGCCCCAGTATTATTCTCACAAACCGGCACTGTTATTCAGTTTTTAGATACTGAAACACTTTTGTTTTCTGATGATGTATGCACACAATCAAGCTATTCAAATATCACACAGTATGTCCATAGGTTCTCAAAGCACTTATGGGATTACGTTTGTTTTGGACAAAAAGATATCAAATTTTCACTGCCATTTTGCACCTATTTTCTAAATTTGCCAATTTACCGTAAATAGAGACAATCATCAGAAATGACAACATATGGAATTGCAAAGAGGATTAGGCATAAACATCTCCCATATCTCCACCAGCCACCCCGTTGAGGGAGGGCAGGTCGGCAAATAGGCTTTTCACATTTCAGACACCACAATGTCACTCCATCTCATTGCGGCATCCATTACGTGCTACCTTGGGAATGAGGAGAGGTCCATGCTGAGAATCAGGGCAGAAAATGGCCGCCCGCGAGGAGGGGTAAAATGGCCAGCGTTATTATTCTGGCTCCCCCCCAGGGGGAATTGGCCTGAATATAGATATGCAACATTATAAAACCAGGTTATTATCTGGGTGCAGGGTAACGGCCTCTTGCCTCTCTCTCCCCTATGACACATACACACTGATAAACACACGTGCACGCGCGTGAGCACGCGTAGCCCTGCACACATATTATAAAATGTGTGTGCAGTATCTGGGTGGTGTAGCATACTGTGATGATTGTTGCCCTTCTGGTGATTGAGAGACGTTTACTGCCCCTATTGTTGCCGTTTTTTTTCCCTGTTTTCATCATGTGTCTTCGTCTTTTTGATTATTTTCCTCTCTTATTTACAGAAAATTAACATCAAGCTTCCCTCCGTTCCCCTCTCTGCCTCTGCTCTCCCAGTATACATAATGTCATTTTATGGTGCAATGATATTTCCGATTTCAGTAATGTAGACAGCGGCTTCATATCAGCGAGCATTATTCACTTATGGGCGGCTTGCTTTAAAACATACTATTACTTTGGTAATAAATTTGTTATTTGAGTCGATATCTCTCTGTTATTTGTGTGTGTTTGTGTGTGTGTGTGTGGAGGAGGGATTATGTCGAGGTTTTACAGAATATACCTGACATGTTGAGCCGTGTGTAGATATTCACCACCACAATGATCTAGCTCTTTTCACGAATGCACACATGGACAAATGGACATTTAGTGCTATCTCTACATGCAGCGCAGGATTGACACAAGCAATTTAAATTAAAGCCACCCCTCTCTGCCTCTCTGTCTCTCACTCTATATGTCTTCCTCTTTCTATTTACGTTCTTATCTTCCTCTCCTCCTCTGTATCTTCCTCTCTCAGTTCCATCTTCCTCTTTCCCTCCTTCCTCTCTTGTTCTAAATTTCCCTTTTTTTCTGTTGATCTCTGCTGATTATGCCTGCCTTCCGTAGATTTGCCCCTTCCTTCCGATGCCTTTCGTACAATTTAATAGCTCTCTCTCTTTTCTTCCTCCACCTCTTTCTATCTGTCTATCTGACTTCTCCAGGTCTGCGCTAATTCCCTCCTTTATTCATGAACCTAACCCTGCTGGGTTAGTTGGCTTGGTGTGTATGTGTGTGTGCATGTGTCTGTAGCTTTGTGTGTGTATTTGTGTGTGAGTGTATGTGTGTGTGTGTTTGCGAGAGGAGAGGCTGACAGTAAATAGGAATATGAATCTTTAAGGGCCTGCTGCTACTGTGGCTGAAATGACTTTTCAGAGCCGCAGTGATTTTCCAAGAAGGATGTTGATGAGGGCCGGATTGCAGGAGATGTGTATACGCGTGTGTGTGTGTATGTGTGTGTGCTTTGGTTACTGCATGTCTGTTTTGTCTCTGGGAATATATTTTTAAAAACGCGACCTCAGTCTTCTTGTCTCCATTTATAAATCCACAACCCTTTTAACTTTATAATCTCTTTTGCTTTCACCAATAAAGCAACATTTGTTCAGTCCATTGTTTCTCTAAATATGGATTGGGATATAAAATTGTTCATACGTTCAATAATAAAGCAGGTTTTACATAACTGCTGTATATGTTTCAGCTGACTCCTGAGATAAACTGCATTTGTGTTCATCCGCCCGCCTGACAGAACATAAACTCTGACATGTTTCCATTTTTACTCTCTAAATATTCCCTTGATCCATTCAGAATGACAAACTATGTATTAACATATCTAAACTCTCCTGTTTTGCTGTTTTAATTTTTTTTCATTTCCAAAACCTGAGCTCCAAAGACCCCCCTCAGTTCCCCCTGCGGGTGTAGGGGACACATTGTGGGACCTAAATGACTATTTGAGCACTGCAGCCATGTGTCCAGAGCCCAAAGTGTCAGGCTGATTACTCACCGCTGACCATGATGAGTCAGCAATAATTCATTAGCGGGCCCGAGAGCACAGTTGGGAGAGCAGCTGGGGGTCAGGGTTTGGGGTCAGAGGTCACGTGGGAGGTGCTGCTCACTGAATTAAAATAAGTGGCTAGCCTTGGAACGTGTGCTATCAAAATATTTGACATTTGGTGGAATTCAGCGGGGACATGAAATGGCAAATGTCAAAGAAATGGAAAATATTTATCCGCAAGATGTAGATAACAAGTAACCTGAAAAAAACTGCTTCTATATTGTTGCTGTTCCTTTCAGAAGGGTTTGAATTTTGTGTGTGATGTGATTCAACACCATTAGCCACCAAAACTATTCAGATATTGTCTTTTTAAGGTTGATACACTGAATGTACAAAATATCTTCCCTTGCAGTTGCTTTTGCTTAATCTCCATTTTCTCAAACATTTCTATCGTGACTTTAAGTACATCTTCTCATTTCTACACACTTAATAATTCTGAAAATCTGAAATGGAACATGGATCTAGTCGCCTGCATGTTTACGATGTTAATGTAATTATTAAATTATGTATTTTGTAACACAAAGGTTTGAGTTGAAGGTGTGAGAAAGAATAGTCTCAGTAACATTGTTAACACTGTGCTACATTACAGAGAAATACAAACCGTACTAATGAACCTTCATTAATATAGGCCTATATTTTATCTACAAGTGCACGTCACACACTGAGCGAGCCGCCTGTTAATGACGCTGTGGGCTAATGGGCATGTAGCTACTTCCATGTTTCACATGATACGTCATGTTTGTAGTGGACCAATGAAGATGAGTTTACATATCACCTTGGGTTGGTCCTTCACCTTCTCAAAATGATCCCACACTTTGGATTTCCTGCCCGACATGTTATTAACTAGACTGTGGGATAACTGCAGGTACCAGCCCTGGAAATTAGCGGCTGTATACATGCTCCGTCTTTAACCGCCTGGAAAATGCAAGGTCCGTCACTGGTGCCAGCTCCCAAGGGCGTCTGGGCAGGTCGCATCTGACAAGCATCATATAGACTATTTACCTGAAACCCTGAGTGCAGAGCTGATCTTCTTCCAGACGCTGTTTGTAAGTGTGAAGGCCTCTTGTCTGTGGGGCAGATGTAAAGCTCTGGGTAGCCCTGCATTAACATGATCAGCCTTTCCGTATTTAAGGGAAAGATATCTGTCAGCTGTGATTGGTTTCGTAACCTGACTCCTGTCTGACTGCTGATCGTGGCCTCTTCCTTTGTCTGTCCTTTCAAATTAAACTCCCACATGGTCCAGTCATATAGGTTTTGATTTATTTTGACAAGACGCAGCTCCTAACAGAGTGTTTTTTTTCTATGACTAAATGACCAATAAAATCTAGCCAACTAACGACCTTTCTGGTCGACTGTTTGGTTGACTATTATGGAGCAGCCCTAGATTTTCCCCAGATTTACCTCCTCCAGTGACCTTAATAATATTTGTCTTAATGCACATTTCATCATCAGAGCACTAAAGAAGCACAAAGCAGACTTCATGTTACTTTTTGTTTCGTCCTTTTACATTTTTACTTGCCTTCAAAAGAAGCTCATCATGCCTCACAAGGTTGGCTCATAGGCTACAACTGTTTTTACATTAGATTAGATTTAGCTCTAGATGGAAAGCTTAGAAAGGTCAGTGGGTGAGATACTCCTGTTTCATAAACTAATCAAACCTGACAACCCCATCAAAAAGGTCCAAGCGACTGCTGACAGATTCTAAAAAAAAAAATTTGACTGTGTGAGCGTGAGTGTACATTTACTTCGATGGTGTGTGCGTCCATGGCTGTGTGCATCTGTACCTGCTAGAGTGCGCCTGCTACTCTGGAGTGTCTGTCACTAGCCTCCATCACATTACCATACAGCCGTGACATCTCTGGCAGCCTTCTGAAGCCTCAAATCTGATAAAAACAGAGATAAATCTGATCTCTGATCTTCCTGATGAATATGATAAGACCTGCTCCAGGTTAATGGACCTTGACACCTATCAGGGCCCCGGGAACCACTGATCCTGGATCAGAGGTGGAAGAGACTGTGGAGGTGGAGTAAGAGGGAGTGAGATCCAGGGGGGGTTAGTAGAAGCTGCCCTAGAGAGGTGCTCGCAGGCTGGGCTTGGATGACAGCCATGGCTGGGTGACGGTCCAAAGCTCCATGCAAAGCCCCCCTCTCTTGTCTGTGAGAGAAAGGCGGGGCTCATTCTCAGTCATTCACACACACACACACACATACACACACACACACACACACACACACACACACACAACTTTCTGTCTCTCTTTTCCTGTTTTTAATTCTCCCATCCCACCTCCCCTCTCTTCTCTGTCTCTCTCGCGTATTCTTGTAGACTCTCACTCTCTTCTATTTCTGTTTTCTCTCTTTCTTGCGCACACACACACACACACACATACACACACACACACACACACACACACACACACACACACACACACACACAGGGATCTGGGGGATATATAGGGGTGTGGTAGAGCTAGTGATGGGGCTCTGCTTTGATGCCCAGTGGGAGATTACAGGGCCAAGAAGCAGAGATAAAAGTACAACCGAAACACAGGTATCTGCTCTTGCTTATGCCTTACAAACACATTCACACATACACTTACACACATCCATAACACATGTTCTGAGTCGGCCTAGGATGCACACACGCAGACACACACCTACATACACACTAACATCTAATGGCTAGTCAGTGACACTGAGGTCTTAGCCCCTGTCTGCCAGTCCTCATTTGTTTCCCCAGCCCCTCCTATGTGTGTGTAGCAGTAGCACTTGCTACCGGGTGTCTTGTTACTCCTCAGAAGGTCTATTGATTTAACTCTTGCCACAATCTATAACACTATTGTCTTGCCTTAAGTGTCTCATCTGTACAATTCACTGGCAGGAGTCTATACATCAAAAACCCTGCCTGCTTAAGGATATTGGTATTCTGCAACATGCTGGGAATTCTTTTTTTTTTCCTCTCAGTGAATTTCACATTTCTTGCACACTCAACCTTACTTTTTTAAAGCAAAGATGCTCGCAGCTAGGCGTAACACGGTCTGGTACGGGTTTATTTTTACTACTGCTGTGTTTACGAAGTCAATATTTTATTTCACAATATCATATAGCAGTGGTGTAGAGCAGGAGTTATGTTTTGGTTTTTCCAGAGTGGGACAAAGATGAGATATTTAGTGTTGTTGTGGGATTTTGAGGTATTGAGAAACAATGACATCCTTTGGTTGAAATATACACACTGGCCCACAGTTGAGGAAATGGAAATGAAAAAAGGCTTTGGCTTGGGCCTCAAAAGGCCTTTAGGTATGTTTCCAGATCTGGTTTAGTTTAAATCTTAAACACACTTTCTTTCCAGTGCCATTCGGAGAATACAAATCTTATATGCATGCATTGTTATATGAACACATCTTCTGATCCTTTTTGTCCAAGCAGATCAAATGAAAGCAACGAATCATCCTGGTTTTCTTATAGAAAAAGGCAATCGCCTTTTCTGGTGTGTGAGAAGTGCTTTCTTACGAACCCACTCCAGTGTTTGGCCTGAAAACATTACAATCCAATATTCTTTACAGTAATTTCAAGCCCTATATTGCTTTTATACCTTTCCGAAGCAATATGGGAACTATAAAGAATGTCGGTGCTTACATAGTTATCCGGTGGATGTACAGTATTTTACGAGCTTTAGTCCACAGTGTACAAATCTCAAGGTTACCTTTCAGAACCTGGCAAGATCTTACAATTGATTGCCTTCAAGTGGCACCTCAATACAAATCGCTGACGAGGGAATTTGGCCTCTTCTCAGCAGTATTAATTGATCTGGTAAGAATGTTTCGAGAATCAAGGATGGGTGGCTGGGCAGGTGAAGAGCACTGACGTTGAATATCCAAAACAGTGCAGTTTCTTTACCTTTTCAGGGACGCTAAGTTCTTTGAAGATCTATACTTTTTGGACAAGTTTTGTGCCGCCAATGTTGTCAAGTCCTGTGCTCCAGTGATATCACAAAGTTTCTGCTGCTGTACGGCCTGCAGCATTGTAAGCAGCCAAATAGTTCTGACTAACAAATTGGATGTTACTTGGCGTTGCTTGCATGAAAATTCTAAAAAAAAAAGGAAGCAAAAGTCAGTTTTATGTAAATGTATATAAGCAAAAGTAAAATTTATAAGCCTGGTAGAAAATCTGGTAAATGTTGGAACACATATTTGTGTGTTTTAGATCAGTGGTTCCCATTTGGTCCAGCCACGAGGTCCAGATTTGTACTTAGACATTAGTTTAGGGTCCACAAAGTTTAAAATATCCAGCATCATACTTGTGTTTGGCCATGTCGTTGAGTTAGTTTACTATCTCTGTGAAGTAGATATCAGTTATTAACTCACTCTACAGCAGGAAACGGCACTTTAAATGTTAGCTCTGTGCTGGATATTCACTGTACTTTAGGGGTGGGCGATATGACCCGAAAATAATATCACGATGTTTCAGGGTAATTTTGCGATAAAAAATATTCTTGACAATATGACAAATATATTAAAAATATATGTATTTTACTATCGATTTAAGAAAATAGTATTGCACCAAAATAAGTGATATAGTTTTACAGTTTGCCTTCAAATATTCAGTAAAAACTAAAATGATCTCTCATTTCTTTAGTTTGTGAACAACAACAGTAACTCAGAGTGAGATTCAGATTCTGTATACAATATTAATAGTTCAACAAAATAAAATCTACCACAAATTACACATTTAAACAGCTTCCAAACACAAAAAAATGTACCCTGGGATCTATATATATAAATCAATTGGCGATTTCCTTCTTTTAGTAAAATCCTAAATGACTGAGTTGTTTTTTTTCCACCTGGACCTTTATGCTCTGCCATTTCTCCTCTAATCATCACGCTGTAACCTGTGACAGGCTGTGATGATACCACAACTATCACACATCCACATATATGTAGTTTTTTTGTCAAGCCGCAAGCATCACGAAGGTTTACATTACCAAAGGTTGTGTCAACTCGCTAAAAGAGTCTGCGAAGTCCGGGGATGTTCTTAAAACATTCAGGATGCCACAGTTTGTTCCCCACTACTGAAGCTGCTCCTCTTTTTGGAGCCACAGCGGAGTCTGTAATAATTTCACTTTCAGCCATGTTTGTTGTTGCCATGGGTAACAGTATGACGTCAATATGTCAGCAAGTTCAAATATCGCGAGTATTTTTCATACGATATTTAAAAATGTACCGGTATTATCGTGAACGAGATGATATGGCACACCCCTACTGTATTTCAAAATAAAGTGTTTATTTTTATTTTTTTTTTTACAAACTTAACACAGTTCCGAGTCACTTGCGGTCCATTTAGAATGGACCTGCGACCCACTTTTGGACCATGACCCACCAGTTGGGAACCACTGTTTCAGATACATGTAGATTGGCTTATTTATTAAATTGAGATGTGTGAGACATGGGCGATTGACCCATGCATCTTCTGCATGGTAAGGTAATGTTAGCTTCTCATTATAGTCAGAGTTTTGGATAATTCATTGAAGGTGAAAAGCCGAGTAGTAAATGTTAGAATTTTAGAGATGCATTCTAGTTAACAGTTAGCATATCCTACAGTTTTTATGAACATCTGGACACCTAGAGATGCTACAGTTTGAATTCATACTGTCTATGGACGAACCTCAGCCCTGAGTTCCTAAATCACTGTACGCTATTTATTTTTTCATGTCTCTATCCTTCCACAGTTTCCTCTGTCCGTACTGAATTAGCCTTCACATTTATTTTTTTAATCTTTCTCTCCATGTTGCCAGTGCACTCTGCCACTGATCTCCATCTGCCACTCCATCTAGCTCACCATCATGTTAAGAACCTAAAGTCACGCGGAGATCTGGTTGTCACGGTGAGGGCCTCTGTCACTGTGGAGACATCAGCGGTGTAATCCGCGGGAGGTACATGTACCTCATCCTAGTTACCGTCGTCGGTCTCAGCAGGATGTGACACTGGCCCAGCAGGAAGTGGTAGTGATTAGAGAGGGACAGGGTTATGGAGATGCCATTACACTGGGAAATGATCAGAGGTGTTTCATTAGGAGACGCAAACACATGACGGCTGTTTTTCCAACATTTACAGTAATGTTGAACTTCCTGTGGCAACTCATTATACTATCTATCTATCTATCTATCTATCTATCTATCTATCTATCTATCTGTCTCATAAAAAATAGCATTCTCACTCTGATGCACACGTTTTCACAAATAATTCTCTCCATCTCTGTATTGGTCCGGAATATTTACACTGGAAATCAAATTCTGTTGTTGTTTCTGGTGCAGGCATGAATAAAAACATGAGGGTGATTTTCCAAGGCAGAATAATGTGCCATTGGCGCCTTTTCCTCTGGAGTTCCATTGCCCTAAAATGAGGCCGGTCAGACGGGGAGTGATGGCGTTCCATGATGGTATTATACGATCACTACCTACCCGCACGCTTCCTTCGCCCTCTCCCGCGCTCCCTCTCTCTTTCCCCTGCCCCATTTTAGCCTCATCGCCACTGTCCAAATACTAAAACCAGCCATTTTGGATCCGCATCACTGTCATTCCATTATGACGGGAGCACGCGAGCGTGCACGCACATGTGCAGAGATCACAAATATGTATGAAGGAAATGCACACACGCTGACATTGTTTCACAATGATAAAAATCCCCCCCTTCCCCGCCAAAATATCTAACATTGTGAAATCAGTTTGTGATGGAAAGATATTGTAGCTGCTGTGTGCTGACAGGCATTCAGCGTTATAGCAGTTTTAAATGTCAGTATACAGAACAGGAAGGGAACATGGTATACTGTGACTCCACAGATCTATTTCAGTAGTGGCCTAATTGGACTGATACTCCACATAACGGAAATACATATGGGTGCACTATAAATATATCCTTTGACTAGACTGCTGGCACCACAGATGTGATGAATACATAATTTAACCAGCATTCACTGTCCGAATTATGTGTTGCACTCTCCCTTCACACGGTGTATCATGTTGTCCTTGAAACGTGTGAGAATGTCTTTTATTAGTCCATCAATATATATCACTGCACGTTCAACATTCCTTTATTCCTGCACTTTAGCCATTATAGAGATTCAAATTTTTATTCTGTATTTGAATAGACTGCACATCTGAGCCACACTGTTCATTTATCCAAGCTGAAGGCTTCTATTGAATGTAACAACGGGCCTACGCAAAGTAATGTTCATAGCAGGAACTTGATCCCTGGATGATGGCTGTGTTAAGATGGCAGATAGGGAAAGAAATCCTCCCCAGCGGTGCCTTCCATCTTTGATATGCAGGCCCTCCTCACATATGGCTCCCTCTATGAATATTTCACACGTTTGTTTATATATATTTACACGCACGTTTTTATTAGGGGGAATTATGTCTTGGAAATGTCAAGGTTAATTTCCTGGTAAGGGGAGAGAGCGAGACAAGGGGGGCGAGGCCTGCAACAAGGAGAGGAATGTGGAGGATTTGAACGTGTGCGTGTGTGTATGAGTCACCCGGTGGGTGCATGTCTGCGTTAAACAACCACACAAGAGAGGACAGTAGCCCCATGTAGGATGGATAGAAATACCTTTATTATTCACATGTCTGTGTCATAGCAAGCAGTCGTTCAGATTTAGGAGGAGAAAGACAGGGATCAAGAGAGGAAGAGGATGTGTAGCAGGAGTGTACACAGTAAATATTTTCATCCATTTCGGCTCAGGCTACATACCTGCCAGCAAAAAAAAAAAAAAAAACAGGGACAGCAAAGGTAAAGAGAGAAGGCAGAAATATATATTTACAGATATTCTTCTGGTGTTATAAAAAAAAAAAAAAAGTAGATTTTCTCCAACAAGGCAATTCCAGTCAGGCACAAAAATTTAACATGTAAAATGTATAACGCAGTAGTTCCAGTGAAATAAAAAAAATCATGAATAAACAAAATATAGGGGCTTGAATGCAGACATCATGGTAACATCTTCGTCGGACAACTTTCACCACACATGACAGATGACAGTGGAAGTTTAGATAAACGAGCAAAAGGTGAGCTGGATGAAATTGTCGCTATTCAGTCAAAAAACAAAATATCATCGTACCTTGACGTGCACAAACAAAGAATAAAGTGCATGTTGCTGTTTCATTCTGTGCCCCTGCCTTCTCTCTTCCTTCCATCCAATTTACCCTCTTTCTTTCTATTTGGTGAGACATTTTCCCCCTCCGCTACAAAGCCGACGTCATGTTCAGAGCTTTTCTACATAAGTGTTTCATGTCACTCCTTTTCCCCTAAAACACACTTGCCTATTCCGTGTGTTCCTGGTCTTATATTTGGGTTTGAGAGTGGATAGGTAACATTAAAGAGCTATCACTTTCTCTCTGTGTCATTTCCCCCTCTTCATACACCATTTGATCTGAAGCCAGATATGGCTTTTAGATGTGGGTGCGGACACACACACATGCATGCAAACACATGCACCAGCGCAAACAGCGTGCACGCACACACTCCGTGTGACTGACAGATAAACTGTTTGAGGGGAACACACGTACATGCGCACTCAAACATGTGCAAAAACACACCTTTATCTCGCGGAGGCTTTTATTTTGTGTATTTCCTCCGAGCCAAACATCAAAAGGCGAATACCGTCTCACATCACACAGACAAACAACAATATTACAATCCTCGGTACTCGACAATGCCATTTTCAGATGCCCCACCCTTGACAACTTGTGGAATGGGTTGAAGGAAAGGAGGATTCAAACAAACAGACATGAATACACAACAAATACCACCTACAGCCAATAAAATATGCATGGCAGAGGACGACTACCTTTAAACTGACTACTGTCAGAATTAATAACATGCACAAAAACACAACAGCAGTGACTGTCTTCCACAGGTGTTTGCCTGCGTGTCTTCATATTCTATTCTCAACATGTTCTATTTTGGCACTTACTTGTGCGTGCATGTTAGTGCTATCGAATATAACAGTGTGATGTCAAAATGCAGGAGATGCTGAGATTATTAGACAAGCAGCAAAGCAAAAAGTATTTTTATTTTTAATATTCTTTATGTCTTATAATACTTCTCAACATGACGTAAATCATTTCAATACCTGAACAGAGTTATGTGGCTGAGCAGAACTCTCCAAATATTTAAGTACAAAATGTTCTGCAAGTCTAAATTAATGCGCTCAGATTGTAAGAATGTGCCCGTCAGAAAAAACCTTGATATGTTAGATCCCAATAACTCATCTTTTCTTTTACTCCTGCCTTTGTTCACTCTCTTTCTGATCTGTAATTGAAAAAGCATTCCATTTTTATTTTTTCGCCGCTATCCAAAGGCTAAATCCAAAACACCAGCCAAGAGGTTAGCCTGGTCACCTGGCACCCACAGGCGCTCTCTCTTTCTCCCTCTCCCTCTCTTTCACACACACACACACACACACATGCGCACACATACACACACCTGGCTGCTGTGCTTCAATAAACTGTAAATTCCTCCTCTGCGCCCACCGTACCCAAGCTAACCCTTTAAAAGTCACCCGCCTCCACCTTGTAATGCATGAACACACACACGCAGACACACACACACACACACACACATACTTACCCACAGTCACACACAACAGACAAGCCCAAACACACAAAAAAACAATGTGGCTTAGTGGATGGTATCAAATTTAGTGGCCACGGGGATCTGGCTGGGGTCGTAAATCTATATCTAACATGTGAGAAAATCTCTACATGAATATCTGGAGACACAGAGGGAGAGGGAGACGGAGAGACAGACAGCAGGGTACAGAGGGAGAGACAAAGGAAAAGAAGCAGAAAGCAAAGTCTTGTAGGGAGAAGGAGAGAGCCCACAGACAAACGGCATCAGTAGGAGACAGGAGTCTGAGCGAGGTATAGAAAGAAATAAACAAACACATGCAAGACGGCAGAAAAACTGAGTGGGAGAGTGGGCGACAAAGCACGGTGGAGGAGAGGAGGAATAAGTAAGGGAGATAAAGATAAACCGGCAGAGGGAGAAATAGAAAGATAGACGGAGCAAGAGAGTCACAGACGGAGACTATGACAGTGAGAGATATATGGGCGGAGAGACAAACCGAGGGAGAGAAGGAGGGCTGAGAGACAGACAGACAGACAGACAGACAGACAGACAGACAGACAGAGAGCGAGAGAGATACATGACCCCTCTCTCTCTAACAATGGCTCTTCATGTGGTGCCCAGCTTAGCAGGCGAGCCGCTGGAATCAGGAATGTGGAATGTGGGATTTCAGGCTTGGAAGTGATAGCTACTGTCTGTGTGTAATATTTAGGGCCGACACAGGGAGCCTCTGGCACGCCATGAAACACATGGACGGCACTGCTTTTTTTTTTTTTTCTTTTTCTGCTGCCTATGTCTCTTGCACGCTCGTGTGCGCGCGCATACGTATGTATGAAAGTGTCGAAACATTAGTCCAGATATATGAGCAATATAAAGGAAATTTTAAATGTCTAAGAAAAACATTAGCGGATTTTTCTTGTCACTGAATTGTCTCTACTGTCATATTATCTCTGTCAGTTTAATCATAGTTCATGTGATGTGCGGCAGAGGAACGAGACAGAACTTTGACTTAAGTAAAAGTGGCAATACCACAATGAAAAAACACACTTTTGCATCAGCAAAAATAAAAATACAAATTCCTTTGCCTCCTTTTAGAGTATTATTTGTATTATCTTTGTGTTACTGCATTAAAACTGTTGATTAATATTATTTAAAAACAGCATTTCTAGTTGAGATGAGGCTGATTTAAATTACTTTAAATGCTGTTTATAGTTTAATTTATAACAAAGCATCATATTTGTTCATCATGTGTTTTTAATAGCTGTGAAATATGCAAGCATTGGAGTTAAAAATACAATGTTTGCCTTAAAAATGTAAAGTAGTGACACGCAAGTAGTGTAAAAGGGTACTTGAGTAAATGTACTCGGTTACTGTTCACCACTGTTCTATGAGGTATATTTTAATTATATATAGAAGTCTTTATGAGCATCCAAACTCCAATCCACAGATAAGAAGTTGCTCCGGTGAGTCAAATCTTCACTGCATGAATAAAAAGTTGCAAACACACACACACTGTGTGTTGTCACTCTTTGTCTCTCACTCTCCGTCTCCCTCTCACACAGGGAGCTAACACACACACCGCTGCTAACACAGGAGACAGTTGTTGCTGGCCGCCCCAATGCCTGTCATGGCTGTTAGGCCAAATCCCATGAATTATGGCTCTTCCAGATGTAAGAGATTTCTAAGCTGCCTCCAACGGCCTGCGGTCTGTGGTGAGAGAGAGAGAGAGAGAGAGAGAGAGAGAGGGGGGGGAGAAAACAGAAAGAGGGAGAGAGAGGGAGAGATTTGGGTTTATGCAGTGTCATCCAAAAATCCATCTTCCTGTCTTTATCCCTCATCTTTATTATCTTTCTGTATTCTATCAGTAGAAAAACTGTCATTACTTTCAATTACCTTTGGACAAAAATATTATTTTACTTATCACACGTTTGAAATTTCTCCGGAATATGTGACTTATGAGGAAGAGCACGCTCGTATTTTTTAAAAGTGGGCTGGAAATTGGATATTTTTTGGGAGGAATATACATTTCCAGCTGAATGACGGTGTTTGTGTGAAATGAAATCAGGACATATTCTGCATTTTCTCTGTCAGTTTATCACCTGTTGGTGATTTTAAGAAGATTAGAGGTGAAATCACATTGTATTTTACACACCTGTGCGACAAAGGCATTTGCATAATCGTCATTAATTAATTATCAGGACATATTTATCAGGAAAAAAACAACAAAACAACCAGTTGCTGCAGGATTATCGACACATTGATCATTTCGTCTGACCAGTGCATTAGCTTAATTTCCCCGTATGCACGTCAACACTTAAAATTCAACCCCCATCGTCCTCTTACTTCGTTTGGTCTGCTCTCACTCTTTCTCTCATTAGTACTTCGTAACCAGACAGTTTATTTGAAATTATGAAAGCATTACACTCTCTGATGTAGCAGTTTAAAAATCAATAGCTGAAACCCTAGCCGCCTCACTTAAGCCCTCTCCTATGGCAAAGGGGATGTCTCTTTCTCCCTCTCTCTTAAATGGTAATTTCATTTGCAGTCACTAAGACCTCACCGATAATTACCAATGCCCTGAGAGAGAAAGGCGAGTGAAAGAGAGAGGGGAGACAGGAGAGGGAAAGAGGAGAGATGGATTAAGAAAGGAGAGTGAATGCCAGTCATTAGAAAAGCTTTCCTCTCTCCCTCCTTTGATCAGAGTTAAGAACACATTGCCTTCGCTCTATCGCTCCCTGACACCAACCTCTGAAAAGAAAAGATGGAGCACAGGAGGGGGAAAAAAAAGGTGAGTGAGGAAGAGACAGACAAAAAAAATGATCCCTGAAGTCTTAAATAGCAGGCCTTAATTTTGACATTGAACCCTCTCTGTTCTTGGGTTACACCGGGGCCGTCCATTTTCAGAGAGCTCCACCATCCTTTTTTTTTTTTTCCCTCTTCCCCGTCTTCATCTCTCAAATGAACTAATCAGAAAGAGGAATATGAAGTGTCCTGCAGGATCCATTTCTCTAGAAGCATATGGCAATGATTGATGGGGGACAACTTTGACTTTCTCAGGTCATCCTCCTCGCACACATCTGGGAGCATGCAATAATTCTCTTAATTTTAGACCCCGTCTCTTCCTTCTGCTCCTTCTTTTTCTATCCTTTTTCAAAGAACTTCAATCTCACTTCAGCAAAAAAAAAAAAAAAAGCCTCCAGCCTTTTCCTCCTCTTTCTCTCTCTCAAGGCTAACACAACCAGTCATTTTGGCTGAAATAAAGGTACTGTAGTGGTTGCCAGATGTTTATAAGGACTGTTGGGGCAATCCCCTTGTTTTTTTATGGCTCCCATGATTTTTCTTTCTTGCTTAAAAAAGCCTCAAGAACCACTTATGTCATATAGCCATGGTAACTGGATTTACCATATGTGTAATGCTAGTTGATATTTCATCATGACAAATACTGTAAAAGAGCCACAAGGAATATGAGTTACCTGTGTTTATTGCTTTTGAATGGATTTCAGTCTGAAGGCAGCTTCTTTTACAAAAAGCCGCACATCCTGACATTTCTGCACGTCCAGTTCAAACCAAAAAAAAAATCAGTTTTGCTTCAGTTTCGTTTGCTTGCTCCGTTAATTCAAAGCAAAATGAAATATAATGAAGTCAGAAAGGAAATTATCTCTGTATCATTATTAAAAGCTGTTTGAAATTCCAACAAGCTTTAAGTTTTCAGTGTGTTATGAGAAAGAGGGGGAGAGAGACAACCATCTCAAACCTCCCCGACAGCAACTGGGCCTTGTTAGCTGTGCATTGAAATCATCTTTGACTCCGGGTTTACAATAACAGAGAGGAACTTCGACCACTAAATGCTTTCGGGAAACCCGCCCGTCCTCCTTCTGCCATGTGATGATCCCACCTCTGAAATATTCAGCACCATTAACATTCCGATGGGTATCATCCCCTTTCAGACACAATTCGCTCTGCTCTTCAGACCTGTGGGCCAAGGCAGGGAGAGGCCCGGAGCAGATGCTATCTGTTCTCATTCTTCACAAGATCTCTCCTCCTCAAAACGCACACTTATGCCTGTTATATTTGGTGCAGAGAAAACGATACACAGGCTAGTGACAGGATCTTTTTTTTTAACTAAGCATAAATCCACACAAAAAGATTTAACATGTTTTGTTACAGAATAAGATTTTCATCAAGATGATTTACATGTAATTAAATCACACATAGTTGTGAGTGTATTTTTACTTAAGCTTGTCTCACCTAACTTAAGCTTGCCCTTCAGATAGTGCTCTGTTATCTTTAGATACTCAGCCATTAAAAACTTCCATCAGTGTTATTGGCCAATAAAGCTGAAATGTGTTTTATCTTAATTGCTAATGACGTGACGATGTGGGTAAATTGTTTTGCCAATCAAACCTTGTGTTCTCTTCTATACTTACAGCTGCTTTCATGTTGTCAAGCCGCACAGTTGAACTGCCCACAATTAGCTAGGTGCGTGATGGTGTGTGTGTGTGAGCATGTGCTGTCTTTAATCGTGTGTGATCATGTGAGAGACGGAGCACTACACTTTAAGCACAATTAGCCAGGCATTTAGGCATCTTAATTGGTGACATTCGATCTCAGGCACTCGCTGATGAACCACTTAGCAGCAGACTTATGGATTAGCAACCGGCGCGGCTCTCCCTCCTCAGATGTAACTAACAGGTCAGGAATTAGTGCTCTTAACACTGCCTTACAAATGAAGACAGCTGTATTGACTAGCACGGGAAACTGCTTTATCTTCCACTCTGCTTTTTCTAAATTCAGTCCTACTCCGTGCGTCTCTTCTTATCATCTCACATCATGCGTCTTCTCGTCTTATCAACTCGAAGCAAGCTTTTGTTTAAATTTTGCTCTCTCTTGGATGATTTCAACCGCCATGTTGGCAGCGGGCCACTCACATTTGGCTGTGACACTATTTGGCGTTTTGTTGTCATGGCGCTGAAGCTGTCTCAGTTGTCTGGGCAACATGCGCCGGGGCTCATGGGAGCCTCATAAATGTCATGTATTGACGGAACCGCTCGGGAGAGCAGGAAGTCCTTGCCAAAAAGAAGATAGATAGAGCGCCACTGGTGTTGGGGATGCCATGTTGCATTAAATCATGTTTGCGCACGGCGATGCGGACATGCACGTGCACGCTTGTACAGATGTGCATGCAACCATGCATACAAATACAGTGACACTTGCCAACACTTGTGCTTGTAAACAGGCATGTGTGCGTGCAGTGATCACCAACAGAACACACACAGATATTACAGATGTGTGAACAAACCCCTTATTTTGCCTTTATTGCTGCCCTCCCCTTTTTAAGTAACCCCTGTTTAAGGAGCCGATTCAGCAGCCTCCACCCCGCCCTCTGTAGGTGTGTCACATTTTTGCCACACTTTCCCCTCCCCAGGTCACTGTCATGTGCCTGGACCTACTGAGCAGAGAGGCTTTAAACAGGAGAGACAGCACTTGTCCGTTAGATTAGCGCATCCACAACGTCACATGCCTTCGCCTGCACACGTCACCACTTGTCTGGAGGTGCCTGTCGAGGTTCATTAGAAAATGCCAAGATTTAAAGAACGGAGAAATTTTGTCAAAAGGTAGACAAAAATCTCTGGGATGCATCTAATGTGTTTTCCCTGAATGTGGGAACGTTGATTTGATCTGATGTTGTGTAAAATGTTGGCATGAAAATAACTTTTCTTTTCTTTTTTTATTAATAAAAATGCCTTTTGATTTTTTTTTTCTCTGATCAGAAATAAATATTTCTGACCCCACGTCATTATTATTCAACACAAAACACATATTCTAACCAACAAAGCAACTCCAGGCTGAGGCGAGGGCCAGTCGGCATTTCAAACGCCCCTGAGATTCCAGATATTCTAATACCGTGGGACCTCCTCTCATATTTATTGTGGGAATCAGAATTTATGATGAGTAAATTGGGCTTCTTCATCTGTGTGCCGGGGGGGTTGCAACATGCGGCCGAGATGGCTTGACTTATTGATTACAGGGAGCAGTATGCCCCATTTCAAAGGGAAGGAGAGCCCCCGCCACGCAACTTCTGAGAATTAATTTGCCCGGCATGGGCCTTCATGAGAAACACATGTCAGTACACACACACAGAAACGCAAGCATAGACACAAACAGGCACACAAAAACCAAAGCCTGCAGGTAAAAGAATCACACACACACACACACACACACACACACACACACACACACACACACACACACACACACACAGAAACAGCTACACATGCATGCAGCCCCCTCCAGCCCCACCAACACACACACACACACACACACACATGTATTAGACCAATTTTTGCGGTGCTCCAGGTGACAAGACAAGGCCATTCTGTTGCAACCAAAGATTGTGATCGTACTTGCCGGCGTGAGCGTAACACACACATCTTAAACATTCTCCCTCTGTCTGACAAAAAAATTAAATTTTAAAAGATGCACATTGCTTTTTTTCCCCCGCAGAAACAATACTTTATTTTAAATGATGCATTGGTATTTAGGATAGCTACACTAAGGATGTGTCTGTCTTTCAAATCTGAAATCTTTTTTTATCTCCTTTTATTTTTCCAGAAAAACCAAATAAAAAGAAAAAAAAAATGAAGAAATACAAACCCTGTGACTTAAAAGTATTTTAAAATCTTTTTTGGCCTTTCAACCCCTCATATAAAGTAACATCCAGTGACACTGTAACTGTACTGGGAGCAAATATGACTCCGACACGGTCCCATCCAAAGCGTTTCTCCAGATCGAGCCACAGCTGAACTATCAGTGGTTCATCCCTGGCATTGTCCACTGGATCACCCTCTGCACTCAGACACCAGCTCCTATTTCACCAGCAGCACCCGCGCTAATTTATCATCATGGTCATGACAGACAACACATCTGTGTGTGAATGGATTGAGTGAGGACAGAGGGAAGTGAAGGAGGGACAGCAGTGAGAGCGAGGGGTGGGGTGGGATGGGGCGGCAGAGACAGGGAAGAGTAGGAGGAAATATGGTAGCAAGGAGGATTCGCATCGCACAATCGGCGGGGCTTTTTAAGGGTCATATTTTGTTTGAAGGGCCCCATCCTACCCTTTGCTCGACCTCTCTCTATCCCTCCTGCCTCCTCCCTCATAACACGCTGTCAGCTAACCCCCTCGGCAACTGGACAGCTCATTGTCTTGGGCTATCTTATATTACAGCCCATATACTGCAGGTGTGATATGGAAAAGCATTAAAGAGCTTAAGGAGTGAATTGAGAATGTAGACCTGCAGAGGTTTACGTCGCCATATAAAACTGCGGCTTCGCAGGCTATGAAAGGGCAAGCCCATGACGACCGGCTTTTTGACGCTGGTCGCTTATGAAATATTCTTTTAAAAATATTTATAATTTATTTATAATATAATGCCGGTTGACTGACACCGCCGGTGTTTGTCAGCGTGGCCGAGCTGACGTTCTCGTGATGGGCTTGATGGGCAGATAGGTGGAAATATGGATGGACAACAGATGGGGAGACACACACTTCACACACACGTGTCTTGTGTTCACATGTGCGTGCTCATATTCATACGGCATTTGTGTGTGGTTGTGCGTACATGCATGCATACATGTCGAGACAGCAGGTGCGCGCATACACGCGTTCTCATGTGTGTGTTCAAGCAAGCATATCTGTTTACTTTTGCTCTCCAAAACCCACTCACATTTGAATGCAGGAGACAGGACACATCTCCCTGCTCTGTGAGCCGCTAGACAGCTCAGTCAGAATATTTTAGAGTACACACACACACACACACACACACACACACACACACACATGCCTCCCTGGGGTACCCCATATGCAGCGCCTGGGGAGTGCAAAATGGAACTTTTTAAAAGCCAAAAACACTTCTCCCGAACAAACTAGTCTCGCTTAATAATACCACACCCGTGTTTCTCTCTCCTCTCTCGCGACAGGCCGTCATTATCTACAAGGGGTGGGTGTTTCGGCTGCTTTTTAGGGAAAGGTCGTGGTTGTTGTTTTGGCGTCTGAAAGCCTTGCTACATGACATGGCAAATAGACTATAAACTATTTGGAATCTATGCATCAACAAATACATTTTGGTATGGAAATGAAAAAAGGAAGGAGTTTGGGGGGGTGGTGGATTTAGCGTGAAGGCACTGCGACTTGCAAACTCCCGAGACGTTCGACTCACTGAATTGCTTATTTTGGACCTGCAGCACATGCTGCAATATTTTGATGTGCATTACATTTAGGAATCAAGAAAATCTATGTTGTTGAGATTTTTTTTTTTTTATACCGTACGAAAAAAGCTAAGGTCTTTTTTTCTTCAGTTGAGGTAAATGAACTTATGTACACACAGACTCACAAAAACAAACACGCAGACTCCAGGCACACAACCAGTATGTATACAGACAAACACACACATGCACCTTCTGCTCTTATGAAGATAAATATGGCAAGGGGTAGATTTTCACCCGCACCCACTGAGCGGGACACACACATTCATCTTTGCTGTATTTGGTGGTGTTTTGGGGTGTGTGAGTGTGTGCCTGTGATGGGGCGGGGGGGGGGGCGCATATTGGGGATACAGCAGCAAAGGGTGTGTGCACCTCACTGCTTTTTCAATGTATGGAAATGTATGTGCATTTTTAAAGTAGGGGGGCTAAATTTATTTCTCTTCCCCACGTGTACCCTTCGCCCCTTCCCCTCTCTCCACACCTCATTCCCGAAGCTGATAGACCTATGGATGCATGATAGATGGAGAGAGAGGGTGAGAGAGAGCGATGGAGGGGGTCTCTGCATGGATGCATACATGCATGCATGGATGTATATACACCCCATCCCACCTTTCCCTCTCAAACACACGCTATAAAGTCCCCAACACACACACACATGCATACACACCTCTGAATGCAGGATTCATGCGCATACCAAACGTAATCCATAGTTTTACATAATGGGGAGGAGGAGAGAGGGGAGGCGAGCCGGCTCCTGTAGCTGGGTGATAAAGATAATATGAATCATCTGACTCTTTCTCTTTCTCTGTGTATGTATACACATTCACCTAGGGAGATGCTGATATGCTATAGGGGAATATAATGAGATATGGAGAAGGTCCCCCCTGATCGTCAAGAACACATGTGGGTCATATGTGTGCTTTGTGCAATTTTCACAATGTATAAGGATTATGCTTCACGGTATGCAGAGATTTAAGGAAATTGCTCCAAGTGCAAGTCACATGTGTGCGGAATGGCAAAGCTATTGCACTATTTGCACATATTGCATTGGGAGTGCACAATTGAGTGCACTGTTTTGATATGCAATTGATGGATTTCCTGCACGTTTGTATAATAGTATGTATATACTGGGAGATTGGAGTTTGTTTGTCGCTGGAATTAATTAAGCAAAAAGTACGCAACACACTCTACATACAAACAAAAAGAAGAGTCACTGTTAATTATTCAGAGAAAGTTAATTTTTCTGAATATAATTAAAGGCATTTAACCATCAGGGACAGAGTGAGATCAAAGATGTATATTTGATGTCATGCAGATAGCATTTTTAAATTAGCAAACCCTCTTAACTTTATAATTATCTTTGGTGTGAGAACTGAGGCAGGAAGTTCTTTTGTGTTAATTCTGGGCCTGAAATAGTCTCCCAAGAATTAGATGAAAATTAATTAGAAATAATTGCAGATAGACATGCAGATTGCATTTACAATGCAAATAAATCTTAGAGGAGCAGAACTAAACTTTCTTTTTTTTTGCTAGTGTTCTTCTGTAATAACAGTAAAATATAAGAGGGCTATTTTTATTAAAATTCATTAACTTTACATGACATTTTAAAGCTACTCATGGAATTTAAACAGATTCCAACAGGAGTGTATGTTAATAGAGGTTCTGTTTAAATTAAACAATTCATTCCTTCACTTTAAATTCATTGCGCAACATGACAATATTTCCCTGTCTTATTTCGTGGGAGAGGATTCATGTTTTTGGATGTGTGTGTCACAACCGCTCTCTTCCCCCCTCTCTTCATGTTTCTGCTCAAGCTGACACACACAGTAATGTCCAGATATATCAAGAAAGAGAAATAGAAAGAGGGAGTGAGATAGGGTGTGGTGTGGTGTGTGTGTGTTAGTGTGTGTGTGTGTATGAGAGAGGGAGAGAGGTTGAATTCTATCTCCAAGTATCAGTGGCCCCACGGAAAAATAGAATTGTTTCCTCCATATTAGGAATCAAAGCTAAGCCCGGTGTTATTGTGTCCACCATTTTGACTGCAGCCGACAGACCTTGAGGAAGCAGGTGCACCGGTGTGAGTGTGTAGGTGTCAGTACATTTTATTTATTCATTTTCCTTCTTTTTTTATTTTTTTATTCTTGCAGGTCAAAACGCATGCGTCTGTGAATACAGTTGTTGAATATTTATGTGTGTATGTTTGCGTTACGTTCATATATATATATCTATATCTATATAGATATCTCCATGTGTTACCATGTGGTGAATATGGGCGAGTGTGTCCATGTGTGCGGCCGGTGCGCAAGTATGTACGCCTGCAGGTGTCCGTGCCTTGTGCGTTTATAGTCCCAGGGAACTGTTGACCTCACCCACCGCCCCCTGCACACAGCCACACTGTGTGTTTCTGGAGGACCCTTGAACTTGACCGTGAAGGGAGAGGAGTGACGGGACTGGAGCTGAGGCTTAAAACAAACAGCTCTGATGGACAACAAAGACAAGAGGGGGGGAGGGTGCTGTTGGCTTGGGCTGGGGGGGGTGCAGAAAGGTTGAGATTCAAGGGGGGAAGGTCCCCAGGGTGCATGTATGTTTATGTTGGTGTGTCCATATGTAGTTTATCGGGTCTTAAAAATCTCTTTATCCATCCTCTCGCTTTTTTTGTCTTTTTTTTGTTGTTACTTTTTAAAATCCACCAACACTGATGCATTTTTGTTATATTGCCTCTTTTTTCTAAGCTTTTTTTTATAGTGGGTCAAATGCTACCAGGAGAAAACAGCATGGTGTGGTTATCAGCAACATGTGTGTGCAAAGATGCATACAGTGTATGCTGTGTGTCCATGCATATAAAATGTGTTTAAACGTCTCTGTGCATTGATTCTCATGTATATATTATTTTTGCATGTTGGTCCTCTGTGTGCATGTTTGGGTCATAGACAGAGAAATAGATCTAATGCAGAAAACCTAGCAAAAAGTAAACTCTCAAGGTGTTTGATTGTTTGAATATGGATGATATTTAGCTTTTTTAAGCTATTAAAATATAAGGGAAACACATCAGAACTTAACAACTAACCCTTGTAAAAAAAAGTGTGTGTGAGACCGATATTCCAAATAGATGTGGTAAAGATGAGTTTAAATAAGAAGCTGCAGGAGAAAATGAAAGGAGTCAGACAAATGGGATGGAGAGGAAAGAAGAGAGGAGAAAGTTAGAGAGGAGCAGGGTTAACGTGGAGAGGAAACAGGAGAGGAGGAGGATGGAGAACAGGTGGGGGTGGGAGGGGGGTTGAAAGAGGTCAGGGAGCATAGCATCTTTTGGTGAAGGAAATGAAGGTGCATGTGTGTGTGTGTGTGTGTGCATGTGTGTGTGTCTTCCTAATTGTGAGTAGAAGGTGAGGGGTGAGGGCTAGGCACGCTTCTCGCAAAAACAGCAGATAGAGATGGACAGTCAGAGGCAGCACTGTACTGTGTGTGTGTGTGTGTGTGTGTGTGTGTGTGTGTGTGTGTGTGTGTGCGAGCACATGTGTATGCATGTGCATCTGCGTGCTTGTGTGAGCGCGCGCGCGCCCCTACGAGTGTGTGTTTTAATAGCCACAGTCAGAGAGCCTCTGTCAGACGGTCAGCTAATTGGCCATCTTACAAGTACAGAGGAGGCTGCTCGCAAATTGGCAAAAAGGGCAACCGGCTTCAATCTGATACCAAACTCCTTTCTGTCACGATGCTGTCCATTAGACAACAGCTTAAGTCAGGGAAATGGAACAAAAATAAAGAAAAACAGAATACAAAACAGGGGGAAAATAGTGGCGTAATTGTGCTTTGGAGACTTGTGTTGTTGCGCTTGACCCGTGTGTAGCGAGACAACGGGGATCATGCCAGATTTAGCGTAAATAAAAATTTGGGGGAAACGTTGTCAACTCATTGGGCTGGTGTTTTTATATTTGTGTGTGTATGTGTGTGTGTGTGTTTCCCTGTTGCAGAAGCCTCATGTATTTTAATCCATGTAAAGTCCCAACTGGGTTCCAATTAGGAACAGGTTTCCTAACGCCCTGAGGGGAAACTGATAATTATGCTGTTGACTGTGGTTGTGACTTAGAGTGTTTGTGTATTTCTGTGTGCGAGTGTGTTTTCAGGGGGACTTAGCACAGTGTATGATATCCTTTTTTATCTTTCTGTTTACAGTGCTGACGTTGTTAGCTGTATCAAATGATTCCTCATAATTAGACACGATGCAGATATTCAAATCCTCTTATCTTAGTTGTTTATCATGAGTGCTGAGCTTTACGTATACACTTGTGTATCATGTTGGGCTCTGAATTTAAGCTTAGAGGCACAACGGGCAAATGTGGTTGAGTTGTTTCTGATCATTTTTGGGCCTTGTCTATTAAGCATATGTTCGAGTGCTTGTGTGTACGTGTGTGTGTGTTTGGAGGGACTGTACAGTGGGTGGTAGCCTATTCTTTTTCATCTTTCTGTAATGTTTACACTGCTGATGGTGTTAGCTGTACCAAATGATTCTTCATAATTGGGCATGATGCAGAGATTCAAATCCTCTTATCTCAGTTGTTTACACACTGCTTTGGGTACAAAATCTAAGCATGAAGAAACAGCAGCCGCATTCAAACAGTACATAAATATAGTATCTGGGAATCTGTCTATTAATGCATGGGCATTACGAGGCTTGGGTGTGTGTGTGTGCCTGGCAGCCTGAGTGTGACAGGTAGCCGTGCCCTAATGCTCTTAAACTCCCCGCCCGCCATCTAACCTTGAAAAGAGAGAGTGACGCTGATGTAGTGGACAGCGCACCTCTCACATCTAAACCTAAATGTTGAAAAATGTCCCCTCGGATAAAATGGATGACCCAACTGCGGAGCCCATTGGTATAAATACATTGCTTTGCGAGGCTGAGCTGAGAAGAAAGCCAAGAAAATGTTGAATTTTCTCTGTATGGTTTCTCTGCTATTTGAAAAGCTCGCCATAGCGGCAAAAAAAAAAAGCAGCCCTGTGTTTATTTTCAGCACTGCAGTGTTTTGGGGATGCTAGGGCCCTCCTTACTGTGTATTCATGAACTCTTATTGTGGTTGCCACTATTTCCATATCGTGTCGGTGCAAAAACGCCTCACAGAGGGGGAATTGAATATGAGATATTTACAGCGTTTTTCTTAATCCGTACAGATGGCCATGCTGGGGTATGTACATATCGCTGTAAACTGTTGTAGACTTATTCATATCAGACGAGATTCTGGGAGGGGGTATGGGGTTAAAATCCAACTCCAATTTACAAATCTGAGATAATTTCCACACTCCCCTCTGAAGATTTTTACATGGAAATGAAGGGAGTGGAGGGTTGAGGGGGGCACAAGGAATCTTTTGAGACTGCAAAACAGCATAATTGTTTTGCTATCCAGTCGGGTGTTATACTACACATAATATATGGTTATTTCATACAGCCCCCAGACTGCCAAGATGTTTTCAATTTGGCACAGCCCTGCGATCATGATATCACAGAGAAAAGAGGGAGAGAGCTTCCAGTCTGGGATGGCCAGAGCAGTGAGAGGGCGATCATTTTGCCAAACTCAAAGGCTTTTTTTCCCCCCTCTCTCCCTCTCTCTCTCTGGGACGAATAATTCCACAGTTGCTGAGGCACTGAAAAAGCAATCTGCGGAATACCCCAGGGTCATGTCTGTGGCCGGATGATTTGTGTGAAATGTCATACATTAAATATAAGTTTAACATTCAGCCCGGTGCACTGTAAAACTGCCCTGTCGTTGCCACAGTCCGCCATTTCCCTCTGTGCAGGGAGGGTTCGGGTTCAGGAAAGCGGTCACAAAGGAGTTGGACACACAAATACACACTCACACACATACACACCACCCCCTGTGTCTGCCCAATCTTAGAGGGAGTAGGAGGGAAGGGGGGTAGCGGACGACGGGGAGTTGTGAGGCCATTCGATCCACAGCTGCATTTCATTTACGAATGCGAGAGCACTAACTTTTTTCTTGAAAAATATATCTATATAATTTTTTTCAATTTCATCTTGTATTTTTCCCAGGGAGCTTTTGGGCCAGACAGGCATTGAGAAAAAGCGGGGGGGAGGGAGGATGGAGGTAGACAGACAGATGGACAGAGAGACGGACAGTTTGTCTAGAGGCAGGTGTTGGATTCGCGTCCAGGCTGAGATGAGAAAGTAAGAGAGGAGGTGAGGAAGGAAAAAAGGGTTGTAACTAATTCATAAAGTTTCAGGAAAATAGCAACCACTGAGAGGAAGAGAGAGGAGAAGCGAGAGAGACAGAGGAAAAAGGTGTCTCCAGGGACTTCAGTGAAGCAGTCATCCCAGAGAGAGAGAGGGGAGATTCTGTCCATCCTAGCAGATGAGAAAGAAATGACAGAGAGGGTACAAAGGATGTCATCTGCCAGATGGACAACTGATGAGTTTTCTCCCTTTCCTCTTTGTCTTTCTGTGTTTTTTTTCTTCCTCATGGCTTGTTTGTTTGTGCTCAGTCTGAGCCTCTGGAAAGTTTCTGTCTGAATGACTACAATAAGATCATGTGTTTGATATGTAAAGGGGAAACGTGGTGGATATTTCAGAAATGTGAAATCCATTGAAGATGGCCAACTGTGGTGATGATCAAAGGGCAAACACTGGATGTTTTCGAGTACAGAAAGTATAAAACACTATATCTGCCCTGATTAAGATGTGCCAGGCCCATTTGATATTGTTCATGAATGTAATTACGTACCTGTGTGCTTTTTCAAAAATATTCTTATCTCCTTGGCACAGTTCAATTTAGTTTTCGCCTGCTGGTGTTTGACAACATTTGCATCTAAAAAATCCATGCACCCTTTCTACAAATTCTGCTTATTATTGCCATGAAAGAGCTTACCACCAGATTTATCAATTTCACCTTGAAGGTGTTGTACTCGCCAGTGCATTTGTAAGCAAGTCGGAACTCTTTGAAGACAAACACAGTATCGTACAATCTGTAGCCGCCCCCCCACCTCCCCTCCTTTCCTACCCCTTCTCCTCCCTTTCCACTCCCTACTTCAAAGCAGAAAGGCTTAGATGAAGGTTTGGAAAGAAATGGAAAACAAATTGTTCATTTGTATCTGGGAGGAGACCAGACACTTGAGCAAATTCTCTCTGCATTCTCGCTTTACACGCGCTGCAGTAAAGTTATCTTAAAGGTGGGGTGCGGGAGAGACAGGAAGAGGCGAGGCCCGAGCAATTGCTGTTCTTAAGTCTCAGACAGGCAATCAAATGTGTAAATGAGAGCGAGGCTGGTCAATGATCACCTTTGGGATGCAGCAACAGAAATATCAAATTCATACAACTTAAAGGGAATTTTTCTGCGTTGTTCTGTAGATGAGATGCTGAATTTTGTTTTATTTACACTGCAGTAGGTAAGAACTGTTTGTTAAGTAGCATTTTTATATATATTAAAGTTGATTAAATAGTCCGCATGTAAAATTACTGCACTAGTAAAGGCCCAAAGGAAGTTAACTGGACAATCATTTTTGATTTTTTTATAGTGTTACGAGTCAAATAAAACAAAATAATAATAACATGAAAACAGAAACGTAACCAGAAGAGTCAAAAATGATTATAGCAATGATAGACAAGGTGTAAGGCTGAAGCCATAGCTTGTTAGGATAAGCTATAAACACATAAAACAACAAACACTTGTGAAAGACCTGTCTTAATATACTATATTTTAGAAAACAACCAAGTAGTTTTGATGATAAAGAATAAAATTGTGGTCTTTCTTTAACTAAACAGAGTCAAAACAGCACCCTTGACCTCTCTAAATTTGACCATGTGAAGTTAAACAGACACCTTGTACCAAAGCATTCAGATAACATGCATATAACTCCGCTTTGCTCTTAGAGGTGATGCCGGAGCCCCAAATTCAAACAATCTAGAAGATAAAAAAGAAACTGCTGCACACTTAAAGTCACCTCTGCACCAATTTATCGTGTCAGCGTTTGATTGATGAGATGAAGGACCGTGCGGCCCAACAAAATTGTAACTGCCACTTCTTTGTATTACCGGCCTCCATTCAAGCACCAGTGCAGGGCATCTGGGGAATTTTACACCCATGTGTTTGGTGGGGATTGAATACCTGAGTCACTGCTGTACTGTATCGTTTGTATGGCAGTATCTATACATAACGGTGCATCCCAGTCCACGCGGTATAAGGCTGGGGACGAGGGACTCCATACCATAAGGGTATATCACAGTAATTCATATATGTTTTGAGCTGCAGGCCTATGATAAGGAGAAATGGGTTGATGGGAGAAGGCCAGACTGCGGCTCCTCGGCCATTATCCACAGGCAGGCAAATCAAGCCAGCAAATCAGGAACAATGGAGCCCTCAAAGAGCAGAGTGGGGATCAAAGCAGCGCTAACTGGCCATTGCAATCCAATTGAAATGTTCACTTTGCATCTCTCCAAAGGTAATGGATGTGGAGAGTGGGAGGTGAAAAGAAAGGGCTGCCCGCTCGCATTTGACGTAAAATTATGGAAGGTAAGAAGAGAAAAGAGGAGGAAAAAAATGCACGTGACAGCCCTGGCCTTCTCAAGTCATCTACTGTAGAAGCTTCATAATGTCCCTTGGTTATTTTGACTTTGAATTTGCAAAGACCCATTTTTTCACTCCCCTTTTTTTTCTTCCTTTGAACCTTCCAATGGTAACATTATGATGATATATGAGATGCTATACTATGGCCCTTGTGCATGTGGAGTAGGATTGAGGCAGGCTATTTCTTAAAGTGTCCTCCCGCTCCCTCTCTCTCCCTCCGTCTCACTCATTCTCTCTCTATCCGTCTCTCCCTCTCCACCTCTCTTTGTCTCCCCCATCACTTTCTCTCTCCATCTTCCCATCTCTCCATTTGAATGTGTTGATCACCTGGGGAGATGCTGCATTAATGCTGACGCCCAGTAAAAAGCAGAATCTCCTCTTTATTTATCTGCACTAAAATTCCTCCCAATCTTTCCAGCACATTTCACTCAATCACGCAACTCAGGCCATTCCATTAGCCACACAGGGGCGTTTTACCTCATTGAGCACAACACGCCCCGCACTTCTATGAATATAGATTCCCCTAAATTATGTATAATGGGAGTGCTCAGATTTTAGCATTTTTACTAAGAGGGTTTGAGGGTGTATGAGTTGTTTCTGCTGCTTTTTAAGTGCATCTTGAAATTCACCAGGTCTGCAAGAGACTGGAGATGGTGTATGTACTTCCTTTGAGTTTGTAGATTGTAAATGGAGCAGGGTGGATGTGTACGAACATCTAAAGTTGTCAACAGGTCACAGCAAGGTTCACTGAGTGCATGTTTGTGTATGATGGATGAAAGGTTAAATGTACAGATTTTTAGATGTCACTGCGTGCACCTTCTGATAAATCTGACTTTTCCTAAACAAATTCTTCAAGGGCAACAATTCATATAGTATCTAGTACGGCTGCACCTTTCGCTGTCGCTTTTTTAAAAATCTCAGTAGCCCAAGTTGAACCTATCTTACAAGCTACTGCGAGGTCTTAGCCGAGAAAGTCTGAATTTGATCTCTTGTTGTGCTGAACATTTTCTGCTCCGAGTGTGAGCAGTGTGACTAATTGGATGGTAAGTAATTTTAATTCACATGTTGGCAGTTGGTGTCCATGTTGCTCAGCGGGAGGGAGGGACACAGCTGAGCGATATCAACAAACAGACCAGCAATTCTATAATCACAACAAAATCAACATCCTCATTACTGACTCCAAGCTGCTGCCTGCATCAAAACGAGCTTCAAAACTCTCCCCCCTTGTTTTCAGGGAGTGATTATGTTTAGTGTCAGGCCAGACATATCAACTTTTGTTGTGCACAGAGACACGCTCGCCAGAATACTAACAACCTATCAGGGGAGAGGATAAAGTTATAGGTATTTTAATCTGATTCATATTTTGGCTGTTCATTTTGTGTAGCGCTGTAATCATGCTGTAACATCTTGCTGATTTTTTTAAATAATTAAAAACACAGCGATTAAAATATTCGATAATTGCTTCATATATTGAGATGTGTAACTGTAAACACCTTTCCTTCCATGCTCATTAGTTTTACTGCATAATTTTACCACTGTATTCAAAATGTTTTTCATCAGTTGCTGTCGATCTCCTTCAATGTGAGTGATGGATGTTTTGGACTCGGGCGTTTTTGGATAGCAAACATTGAAAACATAGTCTCAGATTTTAGAAAAAGGGAAAATTAATTGGGGAAAGTAATCAACATACAGTTATATGTATAACCTCAGTCACATTCTACCAGAGCTGTACCTAAGCCTTTTTTTTTTTTTTTGACGGTTTTATTCAGGTTGTTAAAAACTTTGAACGTCTGTCAACATATTTTATGGTATCGTCAGCCTAAAAAATCAAATTTAAAAAATCATCCAACCAAGTCTTCAATTTGAATAAAGAGATCCATTGGATTGAATTAAATTAAATTATTAAATTCATTGATAAATAAATGTAATTTAAGGTGCTGCTAGATCGCCTTGATCCAAGTGAATCTACTGCTAGCATAACCCAGCTTGTTATTAGCATAGGAGCTAACTAGCAACAGGGACAGCAGATAATTTCATCGTTGTTTTGCGTTTTCACCAGCAACACCACCAACCGGGAGGAAACCACGGCTACCTAACCAGCTTACCGGAGGTTGATCCATCGCAGCAGGTCCAGTCTTTGGGCGTGTGCAGGTCTCGCTCCCAGTCGCACCTCCTGTGTGTAGTGCTACAAGTCTACTCTCTGCTGTGAGCCCTCGTGGGTAAGTCTCACCCTGTCTGCAACTGTGCAACATCTCCTCAGTTTATATGATATTTTACAAAAATGCGCATACATTGGTTTTAATGATATCTGAAGAATTAGCACTTCACGAATGATTTTATGTACTTCACATGAAGTTACATACTTAACGTACAGTTACATAGTTTAGGTTTAGGAAAATTGAGTTACTGGGAAAAGGTTTAAAAAAAGAAAAGTGGCTGGGTGTCTTTGGATTTAGGTAACTAAATTTATATAGGTTAGGTTTAGAAAAAGAAACATGGTGATGACATACCTTAAAATAACTCAAAGTTCACTTGGTTCCACACACTAGTCTCCAGGGGGAAAGTCCTGTGTTGTTTGACCCATCTACCACCCCAACGTACCTCCTCACACGGACTTTCGGTCTTAATACTACTTTCTACTTTGCTCCAGTCAGTGCATTAGTAGCATGATAACAGCCTTCCTGATTACATGGGTTATACAAGAATTACTGGCTCTTGATTACGTTGGTTTTATACCAATTGTGGTGCATTAATTTTCATAGGTATACGTGCAAATACCAGAAATACCAGATTTAAACTGAATAGACATGCAAAAAAACTCTATGTATTAATTGAATGTGGATTTAGAATCTGTCACAGTTGTGAATGACTTCACCACTTGATTGCTCTTATTTGTTTTTATTTCGTATCATCGCTTCTGTTTTATAGTTATCCTTTTGCACTGTCTGCATCGTGAAATGTTGCTTCGATTCTCTGCATGCCTGTACATAACTGTAGATTGACAATAAAACCTCTTGAATCTTGAATAAGGCCTCTAGGCTTCGAACTCTTCGGTACAGCGCTACACGCTACAGTTTAAATTAGATGCTTAGTCCTCATATTTGAAAACAACCAAACCCAGCTCACTGTTGAATCGACGTCATACACCATGGTTGAATCACTGTTGAATTATGTTTGGATTTTTGCTTCATTACCTTTAAAAAATGTTTGAATCATTGGATCAGATCTTTCTAAAATTTCAGTGTTGGTTTTCAAGAATTTCGTAAATCGTTTTACAACCATCAGAATTAAATGAGGTTTCAGTGTTGTCTTAATGTTGAAACAACTGACATCATTTCAACCACATTTCAGCATTGAAGGCCTGTCCTGTGCCAGCTGGTGAGGAACACCTATGTTCCTGTTGTTCAGCTTTTGACTTTTAGATACTTGATAAATTCTGATTACATAGCTAAGTACCAAAAGCAATTATGTAGTGTTCTCTGTGCCCTTTGACCTCTCGCTGTCTGTTACCACAGTCTAGAACCTTTAGGTATCTGTGGTTTGTGCTGCAGCAGGGCATCTTTAACAGCTACACCACCTTTTTTTTAACATATTTTGTGTATGTGTTGTGGCTCCTTTACACTGTCAGATTTCAGCACTGGAGGAGTGTGTAAATGTGGCTCCTTTATAACATTATCTTTTTTTTTAAATACAAATAACATTCATAAAAAATGTTGATGACAGACGTGTTTCTGTACATGGATTCATCACATTCAGTATTTTCAAAATGCAGAGTTTTAAACTATAAGCGAAGCCCAGCAGCAGCAGCAGCCAGTCATGTATATACTGCTCTGGTCCAACTTTTCTTCCACTGCTGCAAACGCAACCACACTGCTGGACGCATTGATTAGGCCGAGCACCTCTCAGATCTGAGATGGCTAAGAGCCGGACCTCATGCAGCTTGGCCGCACTAGCAGCTGTCCCATCCGATCACAGCCCATAATATATTCTATAATATCACATGACTGTGCATTTTATTTGCTTGCAGCTAATCTTGGCAGAAACCAGCCGAAACTAAAGGCCAATAGGTTGAAGGTTGCCAGGGCCTTCTGCATGTTTCATGAACATTGCACCCATGACACCTATTGAATTTATGCTGTGAAAATTCAAACATATGTAAAAATCTTTTAAGAAATTATTCTCGGTGAAGCAGCGGCAGCGTGCGGACGAGCGCCAGAGAGGCTGTCAGAGCCTGTTTTAGGTTGAACCGGGGCCTGTGACGCCGGCTGTCCCTGTTGTTAGAGCGTAATGGACGTGTCACCCCTGAGGAAAAGGCTGCTGGCTGCTTGGGTCACCATGCCCTTCAGCACATGACACACACGTCACCGATGTGACAGGAACATGCAAAAAGCATACAGACACCATGGCAACCGAATCTATGTATGTGTGCGTGCGCACGGCTGGCTGTGTGTGCATTGATCCGCTGTGTTTCCCAAACTGTATTATTGACCTAAATGTTGTTTCTAACATCTAATCTGTTGGAGCTGAGATGTAATTTTATAAAGAATTTAGAAACACTTGTTAGTTTCACTTAAGAAATTGTCGGCTGATGGAAATTTATTGCCGCGATTCAGATGGATTGCTTTCATAAAACCTGATGTTGCATTGAGGGAGCCAAATATAGTAAGCGTTCCAGTAACTGTATGATGCCTCAGCACACACATCTGCACACCCACACCCACACCCACCCACCCACACACACATATAAACATACGACAAACACTTTCTCATATACAGACGCATACGCACTAACACTTGTTATCGATCTACAGCTTAGCTCATGCCAGCAGGTAGTCCAACTCACCGGTTATTCTGAGGAATTGCTTTCAGTAGCTCTATCCACACACACACACACATGCGCGCGCACACACTCACACACAAACACTGCATGATTGTTTCCAGTGGTTAAATCTACACAATTTGTGCACAGCCAACTCTTAAGACGCCATCACCTCCTCTTCACAGATCAAGGGCTGAGTTTGTCGATACCACGCACACACACACACACACACACACACACTTCCACCCTTATAACTGAACCAAGTTTAATGCCGTGAGAGTGTCAAGTTGAATACTGTTGCATAGTTAGAACAAAATCCTTTATCCTGTCCTCTCATCCCTCCCCTTCCTCCTCTAAATATTGCTTTTCCTCCTTCTCTGTCATAGTCATGCTTCTTGAATTCTCTTTACAGCCGATGACACAGTTTGGAGTGTTAAGGATAAGGGATTAAAGCATTTTGTGTGAGCATGTATGAATGGCTTGGGCGTACTCGTGTGCATGTCATGTTTGTTGTGATCCCAAACGGCCCGGGCACTGCCTCTAACGCCGTGTCCCCTTTTTTGAATCTAATTTGAAAACAAGTAAGAGGAACACAAAGTTCAGTTTGTAAAAGCCAGCGTTTGGTACAATGGAATGTTTCTCATTAAAGTCAATCAGCCAGTAGACAACAAAAGAACCTTTCATTGAAGAATATGAAGTGAAAATAAAAAACAGGGCACTGCTTTAGCTGGCACCGCTCTCCTTGTAATATGTTATGTGCGCAGCCTCCTCCTCTTCTCCCAAAATCGGCCTCTCTTGTTTGAAACGGATCGAATTAAGATGTTCAAGGATTTTTTTTTTTTTTTTTTTTGTCCCTTCCCGCTCTTCTGAAAGGTCATAAGTCTAATGTAATTATAGCACATAACTGCGGCAAGGGAAACACATGCCAGGAGATGATATGAACATACAAGCTGTAAACTGCAACTTTCTCTTCGCTAAGCAGAATGTTGCTTTTTTATGACTGAATCAATATCTTTAACTAAGGCTTGTAAAGCAGCCCAGTTAGAGACTTTATTTAGGCTTACCTCTGCCTGACCTCTTCTTAGTCCGCCTTAACTTTCCCTGCATGAGAGCAGCAGGAAGCCTTGCATAAGAACCAAGAGGCATTACGTACTGTATATATGAAATTGCCCCGCTGTGGTTCATTTTCAGACGGACATTTATTAAATTTATACTGATGTATGTACTGTTTCTTGATATGACTGTGCTACAAACTAAATTGAATCTCCCTTCCACTTTCACATTTTAAACTATATTTAAACTGTATGTGATGTGTCATTAAGAATATTAAAACCACGTCAGGCATTTAAGATTTACTAAATGTTGGCATTAAATGGAAAATAATATAAAAAGTTCTGCACCAAAAATTTCATTTTAAAATAATCTGATGGAGAGTTTTGCGGTTTTATGTCACAAGTCTATCAAAACCTTTTGAAGTGAATGGAATAGCTGGGCAAATGTAAAAAGAAGGTAAAGAAATATAAAGTTATAAGACAAAATAAAGGCACAGAAGGTGTACTCAGTGTCAGAAAGCAAAAAGAAAGGCAGAGTGCAAAGGAAAGAGGAGACAGAGAGAGTCCACAGTAGGTTGTGGGATATGGTTTTCATCCTACAGAATTGAATTATTTTTAAATATAGCTTATGCATTTCACATGGCCCGAATCTGAGCCTACCTCCATCTGCTGCTCTGCGGGAGACTCTTTATGGACTGCTGCAACTTACAAGGTGAGGGTCACATGACTGGCTGGGGTGGCCAAGCTAGCATTCCTACTAGCAGGCTAACCTGTTAGCATGTTTCCTGCCAGCTGACCATCATTGACCATGTTTTTAAAACTGGTGTGAGACTGATGATGTTGTTTTAAGTTTTCATTTTTTTTAAATGGACACATTTCACCAGATGTTTGACATTTAAGTGGCGTTGAACTGTGCCCTCTTTATTTCTCCAGACAGAGGTGTGTTTGCAGGGAGACATCAAACACACCTCTGATAGCTGAACTTATACAGAAGCTGGAAGGTATTTTTTTATTTAAAGGGATCCTCATTATCTTAAAAGTACTTGCATGAACATTTAAGGCAGGTACCTCCAAATCTTAAGTTAATCAGTCATCTATTTAAGATTTTTTGTCATCATTTGAATCATAATTTGTCACAACTAAACAGCAAAAAAATACAGACCTCCCGGGAAACTGTGCCATATATCTGCTAAAAGTTAACTACAGCACTTTGCTCTTCTTCCCCCTCATCCTATCCCTCACTCTGTCACACCTTTCCTTCTGCGTTTCTGTCCTCATCCGTCACCCATTCAGCTCAACAGCTCTGACAAACAGAGCGACGCACTGTATGCTTTTTTTATTTTCCAAGAAATCCAAAAACAACAAATTTGACTTTATTTAATAATCCGTCAGATTTAAGTCTTTCATCAAAACACACTAATTATTATTTTTGTACAAACACCCCGTTAATTGTTTTTCCCCACTTGACTTCAGCGTTACCTGTCTAACTGAGTAATTTCATGTCTTGAGATGCCGTTGTGATCTTTTGTTGCCTGGTGAGCTTGGCTGTAATTCTTTCTCCAGCCGAGATGTAAATACAGAACAAATGGAGAAAAAGAGAAGAAAACTTATAGTAATTATAATAATCAGCGCGATGACTAACCAACAAAGAAACAGGTGTGTGTGTGTGTGTAGGAGGAGGATGGAGGTGGCACTGTGAGCATGCTCTCTCTGCTATTTGCTCGACTGGTAATCAGCCAAACACGCTACAAGTCTCCTGCTATGATTTGCCCCCCGGTGTGTCTCCAGTCTGAACGCCTGTGAGTAAGTCAGTGTTTCTTTATGCCGACGTGTGCATGTATTTATATAGTATGTATCCAGTATATATGTCTGCTCATGTCAGTGTGTGTGCATGGGGCTATGTCTGTGCATGTATGTCCATATGTGTGTGTGTGCATCTCAGGATTTATATTTGTTTCCTGTTTCTTCCCCCTGCTGAGGGGGTATACCCAGACTGAGGTTTACAGCTTGTGTGTGTGTGCATGTGTGTGTGTGTGCTCACAGATGTGTGTATTTGCCGGATGGGAATACAACTCCTAGGACATTTAATCTAGGGTGAATTTCACGCTAGTTACTGCTTGTCATCAAACATTTCTAGCGTAAAATACTGCAGCGATCTTTTATTGGCGGATGTGCGGGCCGAATTCACTGTCAGACCCCTGAGTGCCCCGCTGCCCTCCAGATAGACTGAGAGTGTGTGTATAAGTGTGTGTGTGTGAGAGAGAGAGAGGAAGAGGCTCGTAGACAAAGTTTGTTGCTTCCTTTTTGATGCTTTCCAGTTGAGACAAATGAGTGTTTAAGTGTGTATGTAAGAGTTTTAAGTGCAAATGCAAACTTTGTGCTGCAGAGATACAGAGACATGAAAGCCTCTTTGCTGCACACACACACACACGCACACACACACACACTCACACACAGATCTGATCCCAGGCTTAGAGGAAGACCGATCCAGTATATCTACAGTCGTATGTGTTCACTTAGCAAGCCACAGCTGCTAGCGCCATTACTACGATTTCCTGTGTGTGTATGTCTCTCTGTCTATCTGCCCCCTCAACACACACACATCTAAGGGCCCTATCCGAATGGGTTTTAGCAGGACACATATTTTACACCCGCCTGAGTCGCTCTGATGTTCAGGTGCTTCACTGTAAAATGTGACCCAGGCTGTCTCGTAATGCATATCACAGCCCGAAAAAAAAATGATGTAGTCCCGCCGCCTTTTTTAAAAAACAAAGGAAGGAACTAATAACTTAAAGTGTCTGAACAAATTAAGGAGTTCTAGCTTTTTTGTGCCTCTATATTAAAAGCTTTCAGTGAAAAACAAAGGACACATTTGTTTAATAGAATAATCCTTCCTGTGTTTAAGACGACTCCAAAGCTTTCAAATTTGAGCCTTAATGTTTCGACAAGCTGTTCAATCAGTTGTTTTTTGAGGACATCGCAAATGGCAGGCTGTCTCTGAAATACGTTTGCTTGTTTTACCTGACCCACTTTTCCCTCCACTGTGTGTGTTTATGTGTGTGCGCTGTCCCTCTTTGCTCAGAAGGTTGTAAATGTAATCTTAGACACATGTTACTTCGGCTGATGTTTTTCAGATTGATGTCAGTTGCGATTAGCATATCTCCTGCCAAGACACAGGAGTGCTCTTTAGAGCCTGGCCTCATACACACTCGCTCTCTCACACACACATGTACGCAAACCGTTGGGTAAACATAGCTTCAGCTGCCATTTTGAATGATTGCACGATGATTATTTGATGCAGTGATTTATTTTGAACGCAGCCTGTAAGTAAACTGAGGCAGGAAAGGATGAGAAATCTGACTGACAAGCTCCAAAACAAAATTCTACCCCAAGACGGTCTCCTGACACCCCTTTCCCAGCAACATATTATTACATCCAGGCCCCAAAAAAACACATTTTAACACTCCCTGGCCTCCAACTTTAATGTCACCCTGTCTGTTTCTTAAAATGCCGTCTGCGGAGAGCAGCCGTGTACGTAAATGCAGCTGTGACCAACACACTCCGCGCCGAAACTGTTTCATTTACATTCATCTTGTGCTTGGGAATGGAGAATTCCTCCTCCAATGTAAGACAGCGGGGGGAACTGTGCAAAACGAATTTCTCGCCATCTCTGGAGAGCCAACGATATAGGGATTCAGAACACACCCTTCAGACAATGGAAGAGGAGGGGGTCTTATTTTCTCTTCTCTCTCCCCTCTTTCCCCTGTCTCTCTCCACACCTCCCTGACCCTGCTTCCCCTCAACCTGCCCAGCAGAGTGAGAGAATAAGTGTAGCACCAACAGGGGGGTGGGGAGGGATTGGAGAGAGACAGAAAAAGAAAAGTCAGATAAAAGTAGTTAAAAGAGGGAGAAAAGGGGAGGAGGGGGGGGGGGTGAAGAAATAACAGGAGAGTGACTGACCAAATACCCAGCGACAGAAGCAGAGAGGAAGACAGATGCAGAGAGGGAAAGAGAGAGGGGGAGAGAAGATGAGAATATATATGCGGTGGCCAGTGTTGTGAGACAAGGCAGGTTGCTGTCACTTTAAAAATGACTGTAATAAAAGTGACCGTCGGAAGATGGATCTGGTGATTTTGGCTTGCTAATCAGTCATCTGTGAAGAGGACCACAGCCCAGATTCAGCGGCCGCCTGACACCTCTTGATTGATGCCTGTGCCCGATAAAAAAGGCCCATTAACTGTCCTCCTATTAAAGTGGGTGAAATGGCAAAAAAAAAATGCTCCTCTCTCCCACTCTGCTCTTCCAATCTCTCTTTCATTTAAACCCTATATCCTTTTATATTCTCTGCCCTTTTTTCCCTTATCAGTCCTCTCTGCACCGTTAAGGTAGTCTGTTCTTCTTACAGTTATTATTGAGATGGTGGGAGAGATGTTAATCAGCGAGGCCTGCTTGTGTTTCGCGTGTGTGCCTGTGTGTACTTGTTCACGTGTGCACCGGATGTCACATACTGTATTTGAGTACAGTCCTCACGCCGCGAATCAATAGATCAATAGGTGGCCAAAAAAAAAAAAAAAACCACGCTGCTTCAAACACCTGTGTCACAAATTCTTGTTAGGTATGCAAATGAGCCTGCGTAATCAGTGATGTCAGAGAGTGTGTGACTTCCAGCCTTCCTTTAGCCTCATGACATGCGTCAAAAAAATAAATAAAATAAAATAATGACCCCGCAGCTGAATCTCATATCTCCTCATCTCGCCTTCTCCCTCTAAGAAACACACACAAACACACACACACACACATACACACACAGAGATTGCCTGCAATAATAATAACCCCACAGACGACAGCTTCAGCCCCCTCCCTCCCATCCCCTCATCCCCTCATCCCCACCTCACCCCCCCTCCCACATACAATCAAACAAAGCCTCTCTCTTACCTTGCGCATGACCAATCCTTCCATCTCTCCCTCTTTTTTTTTCCTCTCCTCCACCATCCTATCTATGCATGCTCTTCCCTTTCTGTAAACCCAACCACACCTAACAGCAACACCTTGCACTCTCCCGACCATCCCACAGCCTACAGCGCGGCACTCACACCCCCAATAAATACAGCCCTGGTCTGCCGTTTTCCCATCTATCCCTTTTTCTCTGCCCCAGTCTCTCTCTCCCTCTCCCTCTCTCCCTCTCCCCTTTCTCTCTCCCTCTGTCTTTCCCTCTCCCCTCGCTCCTGGCTGGTGCTGGTGAAATATCAGGGCAAACGGATTCCAGCTTTTTTCTCTGGCTCAGAGGGGTTGTTCTGTGCGATTTGGCCCTGGGGTGCATTTCAGCGCTTCTGATGTGAGAGAGGGGGCGAGAGAGAGACGGAGGGAGAGAGAGGGCGATGGAGAGAAAGAGAAAGGAAGTGTGTGAGAGAGAGGGAGAGAGACAGGGAGAGGAGACACTGCCAGGGTTTATCCTTTCTTTCTGTGGGGGCAATCAGAGGTTTTAAAAACGACGGGCTTTTGACCGGTGTTGAACCAGCAACTCAAGGTGTGCATGCTCTCTGTAGCTTACAGAGGCCTTGAGGTGATCTCCATACATAATCAGGACAGTCCACCTCCATGACAGGTGCGCGGCCATCTTGGAATCTCTCTGAGCCAGGGGGACTTGAGCAGAGTGTCCGCGCTCACTGAAAAGATGAACGACTGCAGCCCTGCAGTTTTATTGCTTTAAATAAATTGACAAGTGGTCGAATGAAAAGAAAAAAAAAAAGTTTTCTTTTACAATATATATTTTCATTACCAGACAAGACTGTCTGGTATTTTGATTTCATTGAGCTGCTTCAGGACACCTCTACAAAGATAATGAAGTGCTTGAAAATGCACCTGTGTTATTCATTTTACGCTCTCAAATTAAGGATGTGTTATTATCTTCGTTAAAAAAAAAAAGTGTGTCAGAACAAGTTGGATGGAATATTTTAGTTTCCTTTGAATTGTGTTTTCAATATCCACTTTAACAATGAAAATGTTTCTGGTATTTTTAGTTTCCAGGCCATTCATGTTCTTCAAATAAAATTTTTTCAAAGCAAATAATTTTGCAGTTGAATTTTAGATTTTTTTTTTCTTAGGAAAATGTCCACAGCTGATTGTGTTTTACCTTCTCTTTGTGTGTCCATTCACGTGTGTAGTTTGCACAACTTGGTGTGTGAGTGATATATGTGAATGTGTGTATGTGTGTGTGTGTGTGTGTGTGTGTGTGTGTGTGTGTGTGTTTATGTTTCCTAATCTCACATCACACTGTGGGGCGTTCTAAAAGGATTTGTCATTCTCAGCTCAGTTGGGCTGATTGTGAATTAAATGTATTTTTAGGCACCTTTTTTTTCGTCCTTTTGTGAACCCAGTTAGAATTGAGGTCAGGACACACAAACAGACACACACACACACACACGCGCACACACAAATGCACACACCATCTCAGAGAAAGACACATAGCTTTCAGAACAAATCACTGTTGAACTACCCTGTGTGGAATGATTCTGACATTTTGTTTGGGAGAAATAGCATTTAATTGAAGGGAGGGGCGATACGGATGGCAGTTATGCAACCAAGGGAAAATGTCTACATTTCAACCCAAATTGAAAACATAACAGAGTTTGTGTTTGTGTGTGCCTGCGTGCGTATGTGTGTGTGTGTGTTGAGGGGTTGCTTGCACCATTTCACTGTTATCCACAGTTTGCTCGCTTGTTTGATTGTGAATTAGTTCAAGTTATGGGGGTTTTATTCCATAAAAACAATATTGACTTTGCATTATAATACAAAGTAATCCCTCTCTCCTGCTTTCTAAAGTCCATCTGTCTGTCTTGGTTGTACTTAATTTGCAGGTATAAAATGTACATGTATGATGAGGAAGTGCAGAGCGCTCCCTCTGCCACATGCTCACTTTGCTGTTTAATTTTTAATCATTTCATTTTGTGCTAATTATTTTTTACATAAAATAATCAGCAGTTAATGATGGAAATTAGAGATTAATTCATTTAATTTTCAATATCCAAGAACAGAAAAAATTGCTTCCTTTTCCTCATTAACTAAAGTTCTACAAGCTTTTAAAATCATAATTGGCCTCTGCTGTTTTATAATTAGCTTTTTTAATATAATAAATTATATCTTTAAACCATGTTGATCCTCACAGGGAAAATCTATTGTCTTGTGCCCCAAACACAGAAAGGTCAGAGGTCAGACTCACCCACAGAACAGACGTCTGGAGCTGGGACTGACTCAGTCTTTTGCTCAGTGACACTTCGGCACGGTAGATGCTTGCAGAAATGACTGCTTGAGCTCAGGTCATCCGGTTTAATGATGGTCACTAGGAAAGGAGGTTGAAGAGCCCTCATAAGGACTCTTCTGATGCAGTGATGAAGCCAACAAGCATCTTTCAGGGTCACTGCACAACTCAGAAAATGACGCCTTTCTCTCTCACCCTTTCTTTATTCTCTCTTTCTCTCCAAGCGTTGCCAATTTGTCTGAGCCGCATCCGCTAATCCGTGCGCATTTACGCATTGGTCATTGCGCCTCCGGTTGACTTGGCTGGCTTGATAGATGATGGCGTCCAGGCAGGAGACTGACTGTACAAGCTCACAGCTGACAACAGTGTTGGGTGGTAACTCCGTGCTTTGTAACGTGCTGCAACACAAATAACGAGTGGTGAAAAGAATATTTATATGCGTAAACATTTTTGGGGGGTCAGAATTACTCATTAAAAAAGGTCGTTCATTTTTTTTTATCACGCCAGTGGAATTAAATTATTCAAAATGGGCTATAGCCTCATTTTAAGTATAATATTTGTTGCAAAATAGGGATTGAAATACGTTTAAATTATTAAAACATCCACATTTAGGCGGAAATAACACTTAAATATAGGAGAATAATTTAGCAGCAGCAGCGTCACAAATACAGGCCTGCTGCCAAGGAGAGGTGGATACAGTAATATTACTTTTAATTTCTGAGTAACTTATTACTTTCTGAACAAGCAGCGCTCCTGACGTTTTCCCACTAGATGTCGAGATGTCAATCTGTTGCCATAGAACTCACTTCTCGCTACTGGCCGGGTTATTTGCCGTGTTGGGATGGCGCACTGAGTGTCAGAGGAAAGGAGAAGGGGGGGCTGGGGATAGGGATGGGGATGGAGATGGGGATAGGGGAGCATGGATGGATGGATGATAGGGTGGGAAGGTGGAGGGGGTGACAGTCCCCAAGAGAGAGAGAGAGTGGGGGCTCCTGGAGAGGACCTCTCGGACCACTAAATTGACATGTTCAAGCTCCTGGCTTGTCATGAAGAAAGCACTCTAATAAGCCATGTGACAACATACAGTAGAGCAGTCTTACTTTCATGAGGCCATTAAATAGCAGGCCTCCTGTTAGATTTCAAATTATATTCTCATTGCTTTAATTTGACGCACGTTTTATTGCAATAATTTATTTTAACACAGTGTGCGCCGTCATATATTAATATTACTTTTATTATTATTGTTGATTTTATTGTTATTATTATTTATTCCCCGCAATTTAGCATTTTTTATAAATATAATAGTGTTGTGGGAATTTTTATCAAGCTGAATATTTAATACATTTTTCATGTGTTCCTGCAGGAATATTTTCAGATGCAAATTGAAGGTAAATTACTAAATTATTTCGATTAGATCAAATCATTTCCTTTCCTTTGACATGGAGCATACAGGTGCCATTGTCCCATCCACGACATCTTTACAGGTCTATAAGTGTGTGTGGATCTGAGTGATAATCAATAGTATTTGGCGTTGAACGGGGCTAGAGGCGGGTGTGTGTGTGTGTATGTGTTGGGGCATCACGAGGAGGCCGTTTTGGGAAGGGGGGGCTTTTTATTCCTGTGTCCATATATGGAGGACACTCACTGGACGCGTGTCTATTAAAGAGGGATCAACAATGAAAAAGATCGGAGGACCAAAGGGCCAAGTGGGAGGAGGGCAGCAGGGCGAGGTGAGACTGAATGGAAACAGCAGTGGTGTTGGTGGTGTGTGAGAGAGACGCACATGGGGAGGAGGGGTGTGTGTGTGTGTTTCTGAGTGTGTGCGTGCACTTGTGTAGTGTTGATTTCCTCTCGCGAGCGACCGAAATGCGGGCGACGACGTCTGCCAAGTCACCCTTCTCCTCCTCTCTTGTTTCTGTTCTTCTTCTGCTCCTCCTTCTTGCTCGCCACAACACTTGTTCTTCTTCGGGAGCAATATCACAGCAGCCCCCTGCCCCGCCTGTATCTGGGTAAAGACTTTACAGTCAGGGGCCATCGATTGCTCTTATCAAATAAACAGAGTGGCACCGGCGGCTGCACGGACCCACCACCCTGCACCTCCACCTCCACCTCCACCCCATCCTCCTTCCCCTGTCTCCTAATCTCAAGTCCCCCCCTAATTCCACCCCACCTCTTCCCCTTCTCGAGAGCCCTAGCAGCTGTGGTCCCATGTAAATTTTACATGATTGGCACCTCCTTATTTTACCCCCATTCCCCTGTTCCTTACCTCCTTTCATATCATGTTGCATATTAATGCAGAGTTTATGCAATAGCTCATCTGACAGTGCGCACCGGCCATCATGTCCATGCCTTTCCCTGAGAATTTGCATACCTGATTATAGTGCCTGAAGTGCTTGATTGTTGCTGGGGTAGGTTATGTGATGCTGAAATGTGATATTTGGCGTGGAGGCGGGGGATGGGTGGGTTGAGGGGTGCTGAAACGGTTCCCCTTGACCCTTGAAATGCAACGTAATCCCGTGTGGCCCCGTTTGATTAGGGCATTTTTCTGTCTAATTGTTGTCATCAGGACTTGCACTATCATTGTGCATCTGGAAGCACTTTGACATCTAAGTCAGTGGTTCTCAAAAGTGGGGTACAAGAATCCTCAAAGGTCCGCGAAGGCCACTCTGTGGGTGCACACCCCCTCTGGTAAAATAGTTTAATTGCGCTGTGATTTCATTAAGATGAAATTATTCCAATGAGAGGACACGTGTTGAACAAAGCTTTCACTTGTGTGCAGCAGGTTTACAATGCAATTCTGAATCAATAACAACAACAAAAACCCACATTGGGAGTCCCAGGGACAGAATCCAATTAAATGGGGACCCTTGGCATAAGGTGTGTCCATTTGGGGGTCCTTGACATGAAAATGCTGGAGAAGCCCTGATCTAAGTGACTGAGGCAAAGGGCTGCATTGACAGTCTTTGTTTCTTTTTTCTCTTCTCTGCTTTTTTTTTTCATCTCTCTCTCTCTCTCTGTATCCCCCCCTCCTCTCTGTCTCCCTCTCTCTCTCTTTAAAAGGGAGCGGAAGAGTGGGCTGATACCGGTCTCATGTTGCGTATGGATTTTCGTTTATATAATCGATTGAAATGTCCCAATACATTGATTTCGGGTTCAGTGTTTTACAAACAAGCGTTTATGGGTCTCGATTTTATGTTAGGGATGATTCCAGTGTGACACCGATGCGCAAAGAAGTCGGAGTTGTTGATTTTTAAATAAATGATCTAAATACACACAAATAAAATATCTATTGTTTCATGTATAAAAAAATATAAAAACTGACTCGGGATAGGGGGGGAGGCACAGAAGAAGGGAAACAGGGTGAAAAAGACACAATATTGTGCTGCCTCTCTCCTTAATCAAATAAAGTGGTGTAAAAAAAAACACACACACACACACAAAAGCATTTCCTTCCCTCTGAATTTCTCCTTGAATTATATGCCATCACTAGTGTGTGTGATTGCGGAATATTAAATTAAAGTGGGATAAGTCCGCACCGAGGCGGGCTGCGTCCAATCCGCAACTCATTTCCCCTGTTGTAGCACCGCATCACTGCGCTCCTCTCTTTTCAATGACAATGTGCCAAATCTGGGCATTTTGAAAACACTTTCCATATGCTATTATCGGATCGCTACTGAGCAAGAGAAAGACAGAAAAGAAGAAAAACGGAATGTTTTATACCAAAGGTACCGAGAGTTTACATTTTTATTTCTCTTCTCTTTCAATGGCTTATTATACTTTATGCTTTTTGGGGGATTTAAAAGAGGTAAGAGGAGGAAAATTTGAAGTTTTTATAACGATTGCATATTTATGGAGCGCTGTTGGATTGCTTTAGGGCTGAGTGTGAAACCGTCGACAGAGTTTATGTTGAGCATATAGGGGCAAAAACTTCATTTTGTCTCACTGCTTTTTACTGCGTTTTCCTCTTTTATTGCTAAAGAGCCAATTGTTTTTGCCCACTTCTCTGGAGAGTGTTTTGTCAGCAAACAAGTTAAAGAGACATTTTTTCTTTGACATTAATTACGCTGAAATCACAGAAATAATTCTGTCTTTTTGATTTATTTGCATTTAATTGATTTTGCAGCTCGGTGCTTTAATTCAACACAGATGACAACTTGCATGTGACTTTACATTTCCAGGCTTTCTGTGTGACAGAATTTTATTATATTGTGGAGGAAATACAGTTTTGATTATTGCACATATTTTGGAAGGATTTTTGAAGTGCATTTTTATTTGGTTGAATTAGTTTGAAGTGAGTGGCGACATCTTACAGTGGTGTCACGCGTTGAAAGAGTTACACTTAACTTGTTATTGTCTGTTTTGTGGGCCTTTGTGAAGCTTGTTTGTGCGTGTGTTTGCTGGATGAGAGTTGGCCAGTGGGTCACTGTGGCAGGTTGCGGGTCAGAGCTGTGGGCTTTTGCGTGTTGTGTGTCCTGAGGAGGCAGAGGGGTCAGCCATGCAACCCCATGAGGGCGCCGACGCATAGGACAAACAAGGTGGAAGTCTGTGTGCACATCCAGAAAACACTGACCAGGTGACCGTTTGTAAACAGCTGGGACTGACTATATTATTATTTAAAAATATATATAACACAAAAAGCTAATGCTACATCAACTGGGGTTTTCAGTTTGACTTTAGAGGATATATCAATGGACCAACAATGGCTGCATCCCATGGCATCTCAGTGTGTCAAGCCTCTAAGGTAATATCTCCGGACGATTCAAAGTTATTGATCCACTGGCATAAGATCACTATGAGTGTTCAATGCCACCTTTCACTGGCAATAAATGCATTAGAAAAGAAAACACAATGCCTTTAATGTTTGATAATTACACAATAATTAAAAGAGTTTAATTTCACTCATCCGGCTCTATGTTAGTGAGGCTACTACAATTTTCACAGCAATTTATTTGCTTTAGATCACACAAATACTCGCACACTCTCGCGCACAGGCACACACAGACACACAAGAGCAAGCACACGCAGACACCAGACCGGAGTTTACAGATAAAAATCTATAATTAATTGAGGATGCTGCTGATATGGAAATGGGGCGAAATATTAGTTAACGCGGTCTATTGTCAAGCGGTCCTCCGGAGAAAGAGCATCGTCTGCTGGGAGAGAGGGAGGGTGGAGACCGGGGGGATTTACAAAACGCAGGAGGTTAAGATAAGCGGTAGCCTATATCAGTTCTCTAAATCCGCTTTGTACTTTCTCTTTTTCTCACAGAAAACAAATAAAATAACAAACGCAACTCCGCTGAAAATGTCAACAGCGCGCACAAATGTAATGATAGAAAGTGAGGAATAAGTACATCCTTGCACAGAAATGGAGATGCTCGTGTAAAAAAAAGAAAAATCACGGTGGTTTTTGTCAACAAAAGTCCTCCGTTTAGGTGTATAAAGTCGCAAATGAGAAATAGGTCCACTCCATGCAGCTTTGGGAAGCTCGACGCACGGCCCCGGTGGACTTTTTGCGCGTCCGCTGCAGCAGCGGGTCGACTCGACTCTCCAAGCCGTCTGTGAGCGACGCCTCCCAAGGCTGACAGGCTAGAAAACCCCCCTGGAGGACAGGGAGGCAGCTGCAGCAGTAGCGGCAGGCAGCAGCAGGAGCCTTGGATCCGGGTGAAAAGTGACGCCTCTGTTTCCTCACCTCGACCCACCCACCCCCCTTTGTCAGAGACCTCTCTAAACCCAGAATAAACAGCCTCGGGTCGGGTCGGGCTCGGATCTCTTGGCTTCTTAAGGATCCAGTTGGTATGGGTGCAGTCCAGTCAATGTGGCTGCAAAGTAGACCTAGTAGTTCACTTGCCAGCAGCAGCCTTATCATCACATCCCAAGCCCCGGCTCATGCAGTTCAATTCACCCCCAGCTTCGATTTTTTCCATGAAGGCGAACAAGATCTCTTGATTTTCTCCCCGATTGAGACTGTGTAAAGTCTTCCTCTTGCCCAAAAGCCACTATTAAGGAACCGGGGGGGAAACACACAGTAAACGGTTTGCATTGAAAGGCTATAGGGCCAACAGACCGATGCACTTTGTAAGGACACTAAATGTAAACGCCAGTGAATGGAGCTTTGAATAGAGAGGGGGATTTTTGTGTGACCCTGTATTGGATTTTGCAGTTTGGCTCTATTGAACCCACACGGGGCCTCAGCGGTCCCGAAAGGGCAGTGATGACTTTCCAACATGTGGTGGATTACTGTGATGCATTGTGGCTTTGATTTTTAAGCTTGAACGTTTATATGCGCCCTGTATGCAACAGATCAGATACAGTCTCCTCACCCCGAGAAAAAGACGACTGTACTATTAGAGAATCCAATAAAAAAGGTATAACCGTGCATCCACGTGAAGCGTAAATTACTCACACGTGTGTGGGTGCTTTTTGTGTTTCTGTACATAAATGATATTACCTATAAAATGTATGCCACACTATGTGCAGGCCGGTTTTGACGCGCGACATGACACGGTGGTGTGGTTTTGATTCTCTCCTTCAGGTGTGTTTTTTCTGTCTGTTTTAATGCACATTACTGATTAAAAAATGTTAATCTGAAAGTCAATCTCTTTTTATTCACATTCATAAATTGTTCCAAAGCTTTAAAAACTCACAGAGGTATTTTTTCCATATAAATTCTCGTATTATTCCGCAAAATACGCGCTTCATTCTGCGCATCCTTTGGAAAAAGTAATTCACCTGTAGTGTCATAATCAATAAAAATCAAAAGCAGATGTAAATACACAAATGAGCATCATGGGCAGAGCAGGAGGTTGTATTTTGTTAAATAAAGGACAAGTGTGTTGGAGCGTTTTTGCGCTTCAGTGCAGAAATATCTGTCTGTAAAGTGTGTTTTTTTTATTATAGGAAAAGATGACTTCTAAGTAGTTGTAAGTAATTCAGAGTGCATGCTGTTTGCTGTGCAGGAAGCGGGTGTCCATTGTTCTACATGTGATTTGGCCCTCAGAGAGAAACCATACAAAAGGATTCTTCTGCGCGCATAGACCTATGCGGCCGCCAGGGCTCCGTGTGCGCGTCATTTGCAATGTGGAGACTGTTGATCAACTCACTAATTACACTTCTCTCCTCTCTCTCCCTCCCTCTCCGTCTCTCTTTTTGCTCCCTCCCTCTCTCTCTCTCTCTCCCTCTCTCTCTCTCTCTCTCTCTCTCTCTCTGCCTCTCTCTCTCTCTGTCTCTCTACCCATTCCCAGAGTGCATATCGGGAAATAGACACACAAAGACATGCGCACTCAACTTAATCAGCCATTTTTTTAAACAGGGCTAAAACGATAATAATTAGCAGAATAAAGACATATCGGATTTTCATTTCCTTTCCTCCGTTTCCCGACCCCCGTCCACAAGAGAAACTGCGAGGCAGCCCGTCGACACGTCGTTTCACCGCCACCGGAACCAAAATAAGGGATAGCTCTCTAAACGCTTGACATTTGTGGTTTTACCCCCTTTTCCCAATATAAAGTTGGAGGATTATTGTAATTTTCCCTGTTTTTCCACGTTTTGATTGTCCAATTACGCAAGCCGCTGGATGTGACTGTTTTATAAACCCAAGAGCAAAGAGAGAAGCGGAGGTGACGGCTTTGGAGGGGGAAGAAAGTAAGTTTTTTTTTCCTTTCCACCTCTCCCTTTAACTTTTATTGAGTAGTTTGGGGTGTGTGTTAAATTTAGGGGTCGGCTATCGATTATCTATCTCGCTGGTGGATCTTTGACATCGGGGCTGTTTGGATAACAGGTGCTGGGTGTTTTTTAGTCCAGAATAAAGGCGGATATCGTGATGTTAGTGCAACTCCGGCGCTTTGGCTACAATAAAACAAGCGAGTGACAGGGTCGGAGGCGTTCTTACGCATGTGTCCGTGGTATTACACTTGGATATCACGTCCAGACCTGCCTTTTGCAAAGTTTATACTATTGTTACGGAGATCGTGTGGTGGACAGACACACTGAACACTCCACTGTTAGATACAACGAGACGAGCGTTTCTCTCTCCCCCCCTTTGTGGCTTTGCAGTGCGGATGTGGTGTTCCCTTTCCAGGAGTCCGATCCCTCGGACATGTCCGCTTTGAGCTTGTTTCTAGTCGAGGGATCCGGCTTGATGTTTCCCCTCACTTCCCGACTCCTCATTTCACTCCCTGATCACCAGATATGTGATTTAAAGACATCATTCGGATGCACCGCAGCGCTCACAGCCAGTTTTAACACATCGGGTTTCATGCACCTTCCAGGCATTCACGGCCGAAGTGACGATCAGTCTCCCGACACGATCCCCTCTCGTGTGCACAAGTGTATGTCTCTAAAATAGTCGAATGGACGTCTTTATGAAATAATCGTTACAAAAACAGCGTGCATGTGCCGCTCATGGTCCATACATCTTTACCTGCTGCGCTCAAAAAGTAGTCTCACTTTACCGAGGCGTGGGTGGCTGCGTCGCCCAGGAGGGAGACCGATCGTTGGGCTGCTGATAGCACGGCGAGTCCCTTCAGAGCCAGCCAACTCCTGGGTCTCCTGTTTTTCTTTCGCACCGGCATTAGAAAGATGAGAATGTATCCAAAACCCATACTCTACAGTTATTTATTGATATGAGCACATTTTAATTTCCGCTTTCCATCCATAGTCTACAAGTTCCATTTCCACCCTCGGTGCCCATCCACGTCGGTGGGTTTATCATTTCCTTCTACAAATTGTCCCTCTCTTAATTCCCAGAGATGCGGGTTGCAACATCTTCTTTTAGTTGTCGATTGGTGTTGTTTTGTGTCAATTTAGAGGAGACAGAGCGCAGAGGTAGGGCTTCTCAGGTATTTTTGCGCCCTGATGGCTGTTTTTTTTGAGGTAGGTAGATAGACTTGGCTCGGATTGGGACGCGACAGTGACAGGGGGGACATCGATCGCACGGGAGGAAAAAAAAAACAAAACATCAGGGCCAAGGGGCCAGTCAGTCTCCAACCCGGGTATGTAACGGTGTAGTGAGTGTGTGTGAGTGTGTGTGTGCGTGGAGAGACTGTATACGCTCCAAATGAACGGTGTACAGGGTAGACGACCTCTTTACATGACTGTCTGTTTTTATACACGGCTTTCCTGGCTTTTTTATGTGGATTTAAGAACATATTTATCCCCGAAAATAGAGGATTTTAGAGCAGTTTTTCCAAATGTGTTGCACTTTTAAATTTGTTTGGATTATTGAATGCGTAGAGGATTTTATACACAGAGTGTAAGCCTACTTTTTTAATCAAAATACGGGTTTTTATGTGGAATCTAAAACAACAAATATGGACCATAATCATCACTTTAATTATCAGAATTAATCAATTTTATTACAATTATAATTATTGTTATTATTATTATAATTACTCTCATTATTATTATTATTATTATATGCAAAGTCATAAAGTGATATTTAAACTAAATTCAATAAAAACATTCCAGTTAAATGTTGATTGAAATCAGATCAATTTTATAGATTGCTAAACTATGAGCTCTGATGTTTTTTGGACAGGATGGATCTTCTCTCTAGTTAGACGATTTAATTGCATCTGCATAAAATCCTTCATGTCTTTACTAAAATGTAGCCCAGGCCTGCTAATAAAAAAAAAAGAAAAATTTTAAAATAAGTGGAATTATGAGAGGAGATGGTGCTGTCTAATTGCAGTGAATTTCATCAGTTAATGACAGTATTGTCTCACTCTATAATAACAGAATCTCTCTGTTATTTTTCTTGTCTTGCAAATGAGAGAATTTTGGAGGTTTATGTTTGCAGAAGCTCGGGACCCTTGTTTTTGTTTTTCTGTGCGTGGCGTCTTAGTACTATCAAAGGCTGGGTGTGTGTATCTCTGCATGTTAGTTAAGCAGCTTGTAGCGTTCATTTTACCCGTAGCAGTCGAGGGGAGGGATACAAAAACATATAGTGTGAGAGATGGGCTGACAGCCCTGGGAGGACAATAGCTGTTGGCTTGAAAATGCTTCTTGATTATTAAAAGCTAATGCATTTTCAGCATTGCAGCCTTCATTAAGGGTGCGGATGGAGGGGTGGAGGGGGGCGAGAGGGATGAGAGGGTACTGGGAGGAGGAGAGGATGGGAGAGGGAGAGAGGGAGAGAGGGAGACAGGGGCTGAGTCTGTCCTATAACTCCTGGGCCCAAGACACATGCAGCTAGAAGATTGGCTCGGGCCTCTCCTAGGGGTCGACAATGTGTCATTTCCACCCGGGTAGATTGCCCTCTGCCTATCTGATATTAATGTGCAAATCAATATTTCAGGGATTAAATTTCCCTTCTTCATTTTTTATGGTTTCTACCTCAATAAGTCTCCCGTCTAATAGAGGAGGCTGGATGATTTAGAAGCCTTTGCTGCAGAAAGAGAGAGGGAGAGAGAAAGAAATAGAGAGGAGCTTTGCAACAAGGCTATCGCTGCATTTTAATGTTCTTCTTCGTGGATCCCCCATAGGCCCTTAGTAAGGAGGGCTATATCGCTGCTTTACAGTGTAAAGACAGCCAATTTGGCTAAAAGGGCAGAAAGGGAAAATATGAGTCCGGTTGAATACTTAAGACGCTGTCGTAATCCGAGTAGCAGGTATTAGTGAAGGGAAGCTCCCCCTCCTCAAAGACACACACACAGAGCTACATCCAAACCTGCATTACCAGCCGTCATGCTTCAGCGAACAGTATAGCTCACTACACGCAGCACTGCTATAACAATATATTTTTTTCTTCTTCTCTTTTTCCTCCACTTTTCGCCTTTTTTGCATAGAAGCCCATCGACATCCATTGGAGAGATTTACTCTCCTGCGTAATAACATCTGGCGTATGTGTGCGATAGAAATGAATCACTCTGACACAATGACCTGTGTATGATTATTGGGGAAGGGAGGAGCGTATTACCATAGTCATAATGCTGCATCTCATTGAGAGTCAACTAAATGAGCTTGGACCCTTTGACTCCCCATAGACATTCATTAAGGGACAGTGCACACAGAGGCGTCTGTCTGCCAATAGGTGTGTGTCTGTGCATGTGTGTTTATTTAATCCTCCTTCCTGTACCATCTGGTGCGTGTGTGCATGCATGTATACGTGCGTGTCCAGCAACAGCACAGTGCGAATCCCCCCCCCTCCATACACACACACACACACTCAGCCCCCAAAATGCCCCCCTTCATTCAGCTTTTGCAGCAGAGCAGAGTAGACTGTTTTAACATACCCTTGATAGGGAGAGTGTCAGCGAGTGAAAACACGAAAAGAGAGGGAGAAAGAGACAGAGGAAGAGGCACAAAAGAGCTCTAATTGTAGCACGACCGCTTGGCTTCCTCCCTGATTCACGGCCATTACGATGTGAAAAGCACAACCGCCTGTCCTCCATTATCAAAACGGCAGGCCTACACACACTCTCACATCCATACACGCATACTCACTGGGGGGAATCATGTAGATTTTTTGTCTCTTATCTATGGCTCAAATAACTGCTATCATTCTGGTCACCAGCTTTGAGGAGATTCAATATTGAACATATCCAGCATTCTCCTCACACGACTGGTGGGTGGTTGAATTTACAAAGTAAAAATAAATTCTTAATTTGAAGGTTTCCAAGCTGGATCATCTTATTTGACTCTGATGGGGCCAAGTTGTCTTTTTAAGATTCTCCCTTTCACTCTCCTTCCTTAGGTTTTTAATAGATAGTGTTTTATGCAACATGTATTATGCAACTGCAAAGCATGTAGTTTTTGATGCAAAGAGCTATCTAACAGCTGAATATTTTAGATAGATCAAGGTGTGATATTCTCTCGGTTATGTAGTGTGTGTGTGTGTGTGTGAGTGTGTTTGTGTGTGAGGGGTGACGGTCTGCAGTAGTAGTGTCAAGGTCTCCTGGCTCAGCGAGGCCTGTAGGGGGAGAAGCTAAGAAGTCCGCAACAGCTCAGCATTATGTCTCAAAGAAGGGGGGCTTCCTTTGTCAGCCCTGGGGCACCACCGCTAACACACACTTTCTCTCTATCACACACACTGAGCGAGAGGCGGAGGAGGGTTAAAGACTTGGAACGAGATCAAGCCCCTCCGTAGCTCCCAGGGAGGGTACTTGTGAATATTCGAGTTTTAGTGTAATTAGCACTTAATTATATTAACATATGCAAATTGTCAGGCGGAGAGCTTGTACCGCCGGTGGGTATCGGCTGAGATACAAGTGACTCTATTGTACCACCACGGCAGAAAAAAAGAATAATGGGTGTGTGTAAGGCAACCAGCCAGCAGCCAGCCAGCCAGCCCCCCGTGCTAGCACATAACCAGCTAGCTCATTTAAGTCTCTGGCTGGCCGCTTTGCCAAATTTCATTAGTCGCCATGACGACCTGGCTAATTGTGCTGACTAATGTCCCCTGATCTGTCGTCACTCCGGGATGGGTGTACATCCTTACCCCCCCCTCCAAAACATGAGAGGGGTAGATAGAGAGAGGCCCGACTGTCCAGATTAAAGCAGCACACAATGACTCCTATTTACACACGTTCCGCTTGTACGAGCATTTGCATATTCAAAAATACTCTGCCATCTTTCCTTGTCTGCTCAGTGTGTGTGTTTGCATGTGCACTCGTGCATTGGCAGGGCTGTGCGCATGTGGCAGCAATGTGTCGGACGGGACGACAACAGTTCAGCTGTGTGTTGTGTGTGTGTGTCAGTCTGCGTGCGTCACATGTGTAACACACTGCTGTCTGTGAAGCGAGACTGGGACTGTGAGGCTGGTATGGACCCTGTGTAGCGACACAGCTGAATTTGTTTTTGATTATTGTACAAGACCGAGATTCTGGCAAAGAAAAGCTCGGGCCTAAATAACAGGGACAAGGAGTTCTGCCTTTGAAACTTTCAGCCCTTCTTTTCATTCCATCCAAATATCTAATTACAACACATCTTTATAGCTACCCCCAACCAAGCAGCAGGACTTTCTTTTTTTAAGGGGGAGGGTGGACAAACATTTAATTTTCTGTGCTTCCCGCTAGCCAAAGGTGGATAGAGATTGGGCCTAGTTGGTGCTACTAGTACTTGCATGCTAATCCTGTTTTTTGACAGGAATGTAAACTGATATAATTGCTTTTCAGAGGCAGGAACGGCGGTTTATACAAGTGTGAAAGCACGGGAAAGGGGATTAGCATTATTTTGCATAATGCTGGGCAGGCGCTGAATGGGGCATTGAACGCTTGACTGGGTGACAGAGATGAAAGAGAGATGAAATGCTCTACCCCTCTTCTCTCTCTCCCTCCCTCTCTCCCCTCCAGTCCCTCTGTCTCTGGCCGCTGCTGCCGGTAGAGGACTGTGTTTGCTGGAGAGGACCCCGGAAACACCGGGCTGGTGTTTTTGGCTGTTTGTTCGGATGCCAGCAGATGGAAGCCGTCATGTGAGGCAATATGTATGATAATAGAGTAACTGTGGTAAACTCTTGGCTTCCTAAGCCTCCATGTATATACTAAACTGCATCCCTAAAGCACTGGAGTGTGCAATTATGTAGTGGATGGATGTGGCTCAGGTAGCATTTACATGGAAGGAAGGGAGCGGCTTTCATGGATCAAATCAAACTACACTGTTCTTACATTTTCCTTTATTGAGATGTTTGCGAAGGATTTGGTCGGATATCGTCTGGGTAGAGGGAACTGTGGAATTGCGAGGCAGGTGTGTTTCATGTGAATGCCTGCGTATGTGTGTGTGTGTGAGCTCTGCTGGTAGTGGCAGTAGGCGGGGGCACAGGGGTGGTGACGCAGCTTAAAATTGCCACCGTGACTTCCATATGACCCGGCTCGACTTTGTGAGTAATTTATGATCAACCGTCATCATTGCTATTGCATCTGGCGTATGGAAATGATCCAGGGTCGAGGGAGGGGCGCGAGGTTGGGTAGTGGAGAACATGAACGCCACAAAGGCCGGTGTGGCCTGTTTTTGTTGTCTCTCATTGGACAGGATCCTCTTTCTTTGACCTTTTGCACGCCTTCCCTCGCCTTTCATATGTTAATGCCGGCCAGACCCGAGGAGGAAACGTGCTGGAGCTGAGTGGAGGAGGACAAAGACTCCCTCTCTCTTTCTCTGCCTCCTTTCCACGCTATATCTCCTCTTTTCTTGCCTCTTCCCCTCTCAACAACTTGACAGACTTTGGCATGAAAGGAAGTGAGTGCTTAGCGGATGGGAAAGGTGGGGATGGTGTTCTCGCTGTGACCTGCACCACCTGTGAGGATCAAGTGCGCTGCAGCGATCCTTGGTTATGTGTATGTGGAGTGTTATTTTGAGTGGCCCTTGTAGTGTGTATTGCAGATCGGTAATCGTTTGAGCCGTGCCACCGGTAGTGTTATAGCTCAGTCGGTTGAGGAGTGATTTGTTGCTTTTCGAGTGAAGCTAGTCGAGTTGTCATACAGGGTCTATATTTCTCCCCGTCTCTCTCAGCTCTGCCAACTCCATGTTCTTACAACCAGTAAAGTACTGTCTCTGGCGGGGTAAAAGGATACTAATATAGTTACTGCAACCCTCCCCTAACATAATACTCCAGTGCACCACTGTTGAGCATGACGTGGTTTCAGGGCTCTTCTGGCTCTGTTATGGGAAGGGGGCATGTTATCTGTAGGAAATGTAATTTTTGTCCTCATTGAAATCGTTCATTATTGAGCGCGGTTATCTAAATGTTTTTGTTGCTGTTGGTCCTGCGCCAGTCAGGATTGCGTTACCCTCTCCCTCTCTTTTTCTCCCTCTCTCATGTCTCTATGTCTGTCTCTCTCTCATCTCGCCAGGCCTTCATCAGTCTCTTAAGGGAAAATAGAAAGAGGGGGATTTTTCTCTTCCCTCTGTGCGCCGTCCCGTTCTCAGGCTCTCCTGCCTATTTTGCATCAGCCATCTCGTACAGGATATTAGCCATGGAAAAACATGGGTCTGGGTATTTCATTTAGAATAATATGTTTATTCTTTTCATTTCAAAGTGGAAATGGGGAGGGGGGGTTCGCAGGGTGGGGAAAGAACAATCGGGGCCGTGTGTTCGAAGACTTTTTCTGTTTGATCTGAGGTCCTATGGGCCCTGGGGGTGGTTGAGATTCTCAGGTTTAGGTCAAATCAAATAGGCTGTTGAAAAAATGAGGCCTCTCTGTTTCTGTCGTATTGTCTAACTGATTTGCTTTCTCTGTGGAGCTCTGTTGGTGTCTCTGTCTCATGTTCTCTGTTACTTTCTGTCTCGTCTTTCATTTGCATCTTCTTTTTTTCTGTGGCGTGGCAGTCAGGTAGGGAGGGGTGTTAATCGCAAACAGTGATTGGGCTGTTGGAAACAAAAAGAAACCCCCTCCTCACTGTATGTCTTAACTTTTACTTTACTGTACGTACGTAGCTTTGCTCATTTCATGTCTGTTCATCGGTGTAGACTTGAAGTTGCAGTTACCTTTCAGACCGTGACATTGCTTGTCCTCTATACTCCTTGACGTAGTCACTATGAAGGACACTTGCTCAGCACTTCATGTCCATGTGAGTGCCTCAAAGTCCTCATCTTACATATTCAACAAAGCATTCAGCAGGCTTTCTGTTTTAGAAAGCTTTGTCCCTCTTGTACTTACCAACAAAATAATGCACAGTACAAAAGGTTATATGCCACATTTTATCGATTGCTCTCAGAAGTATTTTCATTGCTTTAAAAGCTGGCAAGGTAAAAACAAAACCAGGAAAAAAAATATGCACAACTGCTTCTTCCAAAGAGAAGTTAAAAAGACAAGCTCTGAGTTAAGAGGGGGGGGAAAAAAAAGTTGATGAATGACTAAGTTTCTCCAGGTTTGAGAAAAGATACACCACAATAGCACAAGACGTCTCATGACAAATGATACATTCTCCCTCCTCGTTGGCCAAAGACAAAGGCGGGGATTGAAGAGGCAGAGAGCTCAGTCACAGGACAAATGCACGTTAATAGACCTTAAGGAAAAATAGAGAAATAAAGAGAGAGTGATTCTGTATATCCATTGAAATAAAATAAGATAACAATGATAAGATGTGTGTTTCAGATCACCTCTGCTTTTCTTTTCAGCTCAGGTATTTTATTTGTATGTGTGTCAGCATGCGCACATGCTGGTGTGAGCGTGTATTTCTCATATGCAACATGATTGGCATGTGGTATTCCTGAAGGCAATAACATGTGGATATCAAGGCCATTGGCAGGGCTCGTCAGGGAATAAGTGGCTAATTAATTATGCATGACTTGTGGGCTTAAACAAACAGTGTAATGAGAGATGAGACGAATTTACCAAAGAATTTAGCCCTAGTTGCGTGGAGACCTTCTCGTTATTGTAATAATAATAATACTAAAAATAATAAACTCACATTTCTTTTACGCTGTTATCAGTATGGAAACTTAAAAATAAAATTTAAAAATATTAAAATGTACTAATGTACATCCATAGTACTTTTCTGGACTGTTTTGCAGCTACAAGGATATATGAACAGTGTTAAAAACCAGAATCTTTCCTTTTCCAATGTAGCTCTCAGTCTGATCTAATACAGGCAAGTAAGCATGTGTCTCCACAACTCCCCCGAGGAGACTCCAGCCAACGTTATCCCTCTCAAACCCTGCCCTCTTTTTTCTGGCCTGGCACCAGCTAGTGGAATAATCTTTAATTATTTGCTTTTAAAAAGAAAAAAAAAATAATAAGACTCCTTTTTTTTTCTGTGACAGTAAAGAAGAAGAGCAGAGCAGGCGCAGGAATGTTCTTGTATATGAAATTGTAGGTATTAACAGTGCCGGTTTTGTCAGCGGTTTCACTGATGTATCAGCTCTCTGCCCCTAGACTAAATAAAGAGGGGAGTTTTTTGCAGTGTTTCATCCCAGTTTAGATGAGCAGATATAGGAAGGCTTTGGAGGAATTGTTAAAAAAGCAAAGTATGACTGAAGAATGGACCTCTTCCTTAACACAATACGCTAAACAAGTGTCAAGATGTGGTGATGGATGGCGTGGTGTTCCTCTTGGCTTGTCGGAGACACTCATCCTTATACCTTTTTGTAATATTGTAAAAGTAGCAACAGGGATTTTATTAAAATACCAGAGCATACAGCGATTACTCGCCCTTTTCATGATATATGTTATATATAATTTAAAACTAAAATATGTACCGTATCTGTTTGAAGCTGGCTTTGCTTTGCTGTAATCTGTGTGTGCATGTGTGTGTTTGAGAGAGAGATATTGCTGACTCTGTTCTTCAGCTGCCTTGTCATTGACCTCCACGGTCCCCTGGTTGTCACATTAAGGGCAATGCAACACACATAGAGAGGAAAGGCAGCAAAGAAACCTTTATTTCATGTTGATAATTTAACAGTAAGTACACAGTGAGACGTTTTTTTTTTCATCTCATGTTAGATTTCAATATGTTATTGTGTCACTTATATCTAATAGCAGTTATTTCCTGCAGCGAACAGCAGGGTAATGGGTCCATTTCATCTCGGTTCCCTCTCAGCAGGCTGGCCCTGGATTTGCGTGACATGGTGTTTATTTGATAAAGGAATATTATGGTGCTAATCTAAAACCACGCTAATTACATCTGACAGTTGTTTGTTTGTAGTGAAATCCAATTAAAACGTACACTTTTCAACTCAATTGCTCATCCCCCCCCTACACCCCCCCCATTCTCTTTCTTCCCTCCCACGGTAACCAGAAAAAGAGCCTATGATGGCATAAATAACAACTGTGCTTTCCTTGTGGTTTTTGTGAGAAGAGGGCAAACTCGCAACAGCTGTCAGAAAAAGGGGGTTTGTTTAAAAAGCAAATGGCTTTGGTCTAAAGTTCATTTGGAGACCTCTCTAATTAAATAGAGAGCCAAAAGCTTAAGTTAATTAGTAATTCCCTGGGTCCAGAAATTAGACCTGTCACGAGTATTCGAGCTCTTGGAAAGCCAAAAGGTATGTGTGCATTTGTGTTTTGTGTGTTTTTCCACAAATCCCTCATGCCTGCTCCCATCTCTGTACACAAGTGTGCCTAAATGTGTGTTCATCTGTTTTTCTTATGCGAGGCCGAGCGTTTTTTTTTTTTTTTTCCTGTTGAAATGCTTGTGACATTAATATTCTTTTTGTGGCGTGTCAGAGAAGTGCTTCGGAGATGTTTAAGTGAGGGGCACATAGCTTGTGGCGTCAGTCAGGATACCTGCCCTATGATTATGTTTATGAAGATAATAACAGGGCTAGGGTCCCGCCGAGTACTGTCTTTAGAAAACAGCGGGGGTTTGAACTTTAAACTTTATTGTTACCCCTGGAAAAGAACTCGGAAGGTTTGGTCGCCATGTCACAGAAATGTCTGTACATTTAGCAAGGTGTCCCTGTATCCTAACTGTTAAGTGTAAAAGCAGATGTTCTTTCCTCTCTGTCTGCCTGACAGTTGGACAGATAAGCACAGGCTAAGCAAACACAAATAGGCTGACTTTAACACAAAAGAGAGACAAGATGTCCCTGCCTGTTCAGACCATAATAGAGCAATAACTAGCATTTGAGACAGCCAGCAACCACACTGCTGTGGCACAATGCATGGACTAACATGTACTGTCCTATCACAGCTGCACTGCTGGTCACTTGATAAAGATAGACATCTTTCACCAAATAGGGCAACATTTGTGACATTTTTTTTCCCTTTCCCTAAAAAGGAATGAATGTTAGGCAACAAGTAGCCGGAGTTGCTACATTAGTTTGTAATGCTTAATAATAGGTTCCAAAATATCAGCAGGACTTACTGCTCTTGCAAAACTGATTTCAGTGCTGGAAAAGTACTTCATGCTTTTAATTTCCGACTGCTGTGCCTGCGATGTGGCAAGTATTTTAAGAATATATCATGCTATTTTCTTTTTTTTTGTGGCTTAGGATAAGTTACATGTACAAGTTGTTTCACAAGCGTCGCAGTTATCACGGCTTAAAATAAGCAGAGAATCGGCGGCTCATGGTAGTTGATACAGTATAACCAGCCGTTTATATTTGCCAGGTGGATGTGAAATGCCTGCGTCAGAGACTGCTCTCTGTGTCTGTCTGTGAGTGTGTGCTATCCTTGACTGACGTGGACAATGTTTGCTTAACCTCTTCTGCGCTGCACTACCACGGCCTTGTCAATTTAAGTGTGTGTGTGAGTGTGTGTGCATGAGAGAGAGAGAGCAGCAATGGTAGCTTTCATTTTTCATGTTCCCAGCAGTATTTTTTCTAAACAAACCTGCTGAGAGGCAGAGTGAGAGAAAGAGAGGGGTCTGAATCAACATAAATGAGTGATATTTGTTATTTTTTTCCTGCGGTGACACACACACATATATATATATAATAGTGCATGTACACACCCCAATAGATATCACGCATTTTAGATACCAGATTTTTTTTTGCAGGCTTTGTATTTAGCAGGATTATTAATTTCACTTGGCAAATAATCCCACCCTGCCACCCCCTTCGACTTGCTACGTTATTGCAAAGAGGAGGTGTGTGTGTGTTAGTGTGTGTGTATGGTCTCATGCTTTTGCCTCATCCAAAGGATAAGGCTGTGATTTATGTAACAGCTAAGCCCTTTCATATTGTGTATGTTGTACCTTACAAGAGCATGATGAGCAGGCTAGATTAATATTTATTTAGCACAGGCAAATCAAGGATTAAGCAGTCATCATTTTAGCACTAATCCATGTCTCTGGTGAGATGCAGAGACAAAGAGGGGCAGATTACTAAACACATAACGCCGCAAAAACCACAATTAGTTGGCGACTTGCTTTCCTCGACTGTGCAGGAAAAGAGACGGGCAGTGGACGTGCACAGGCACACAAAAAAAGAGATGTTTTTGCTAAATCATGCCTCGGTCACTTACCTATTGTTGACCCTGTTTGTTTGCGTCACCCTGACTTTTAACTTCTCATTCTCACCCTCCTTCTTTCTTCAAAAGAATCCCTCATTGAAATTAGCGGCGGTTTGTCTGATTCACTCATCTGACGTAAATGTGTCTCATGATCTTTCCACTGTCCGAACACACATGCACACACTCGCACACACAGACACTGACACACATGCAAGGGCAATGAATACTTCTTTCTTAGCTCCAACCACGTGGGAGAGGGACAGTTTGCTTATACTGTGTGAGTCTTTGGGAGAGTGTGTGTGTGTGTGTATTATGAGTTACTTGGGAGTCTGTAAATAAAATTACATTCTTTACTAATTGAGTTAAACTGCTTTGCTGGAGATGTGGCAAAGAAAGATGAAAGCTCCCTGTGTATGTTTTGTGTTTGTACATTGCAAGTCTGTGTGTGTGTGTGAATTTGGCCGTGCAGAGTGGTAATCGAGTTAGCTCTTAGCACTCTCAGGTGGTAACCAACGGGGATGTTGTGTGTGTATCACTGTTTGCTAGCCCAGTCCTCAAGCTGCAGCGTATGCAAAGTGTCAAACGTGGCCTCGCAAAACAGATAATCAAGAGTCGGGCTCGGAATAAAAAAAAGTAGGGTGTGTTTATGAGTGTGTTTGTGTGTGGAGGCTGTAGGGGGGCACCCCTCACATGGGGAGCAACGACAAGGAACAGCAAAGGGGCCTAAAAAGAGCATTGGAGAGCTGCTGCAGTGTAGTGAGGGGTGATTTGAGAGGGCGGGGAGGGGGTTTCAAACCAGATGTGAGGGCGATTGAGAGAAAATAAAAAGAGGAGAGATAAATAAAAAGAATGGACAGACAAGTCGTGCTGCGATAGAGAAAGACAGGGAGAAGCACAGAGAGGGAGAATGGCATCCTCAGTTCCCCTTTGCCCTCCTTCCTCTCTCTCACCCGGCCACTGAATGTTAATGGCTTTTCTGCTTCACCCCCCCCCCACACGCACACACATATACACATATACGCACACCAACACCCCCCCCTCCTCCTCCAATCCCTCCCCATGGACACTGGTGCTTTGTTTGTGGCAGTGCTTCTATTCTTTCAAACTTAATTACCTTCTTGCCTTTTGTGGCGTCAGGGGCTGGAAGTTTTGCTCTGTGGCAGTGGAGGTCGTCACACATTCTTTGGCGGTGCATTCCCTTAATCTGGGGGGTGGCGGAGGTGGAGAGGGGTAAAGGGAGCGGAGGGGAAGAGTCTAGAGAGCGGAGCGTCTACCAGCATGAGCTTCTAAGGTGGTTATAGTACCCCCCCTGTGCACGTGTACGCACGCGTGCACGGTCATAATAGTCAGGGCATAGGCTGCCCTTTGTTTGTGCGGTTCATTTCCAATCAACCCTAATTAACTAGAGAGTGTTTCCAGATTGCCGGCAAAAGAAAAATCCCCACTTTTTTTTCGCTCCCCTCGGTCTTTGCTGTTCTGAGTTCGAGGAAGGGGAGTTAAGAAAAAATGGAGGCATTAGCTATGTAGATTGGCTTTGCCTTTGATGCTGGAAAAATCTTTAGCAAGGGCAGTAAGTGGTGACTGCGACCCAGCAGTGTCTCACTGTTTATTTTCATGTTTCAGTTTGAGTTTAGTTTGAAATATGGCCTCTTCAAAGGCGTGAGACTTGTGCATATATTTAGACTGGACTGTGTAAGCCCAAAGTCCATTTGTAAAAATGTTACAGGCAGTCAAAGTTGTCTTTAATCCATTAAACTTTGTCTCTATGAAACTGTACAAGCAGCAGATAAACACTGACATTGACCTAGGATACAGATCCAAAGTATTACACTGAAAAACTGCCTTACGGACACAAATTTAACTGGGCCCTAAACTCAATAGGATGTTCTAGCATCTTTGAGGTGGTTGCCTGTAAGCAGGAGGACATGATAGATGTTTTCACCTCATCCTGGTTGAAGTTAGGATAGGGGCTGGTGTAATCTGATCCTAAATCAGATTTGGGGACCCATCCATAGCTTGAGTGATATGATTCTCTTGTTGCTCTGAGAGAGAAGAGAAGACAAACATGGCCCCTGGGTTCACTGTTTGTTCTCACCTGAGTCAACAAGTTTGTTTTTGCATACTTGACTATTTTTTGTGTCCTATGACGCTCTCATCTCACATGTTGCAGATTATTTCCAAGGTCACCCAGATCTATTTTTTTTCTCTAACAATGAGATATCAGGTAAGGACCTGAGGGCAGTTTGGGTGTATGTTACCTGAGCAACCAATGAGACCAATTTACTTGTCATCAACCTGAGGGATAGAACCTGCATACCTACTCTAGGAAAAGAAAAAAGGGCCACTTCCGTCCTCTACATTTCCTCATTATCTTGGTTCCCCCTCCTCCTCTGAACCTTTCTCTCCATTCTTTCGCCTCCTACTACAATCCCAGATCATTGCTCATGTAGGCGTAATTTTGATTTTGATTCGCTAAAAGGCATTTTTTTGCGGAGTAGGTAATTTGTCGAACAAGATTCCTGTGCTAAATGGAGTGGGGCTTGCTTTAGGTGTCTGGGCCGCGCCTTGCAATAATGATAAGGTGTCTTTTGGTAATGAAGGCCTTTGCTCACAAGGGAGACACAGGGAAGAGGACGGCAGGACAGAAAAGGGCGTGGGGGGGCATCAGGGAGATCTACTGCATCTAGGGTCTTATATTACACCTCCAGGCAACAAACAAGGCCTGCGTGAAAACCCTTTGTGAGATTCAGAAGTAAAGAAGACAAAAAAAAAACTTGGTCACGCAAAAGCCCTCCCCCTCTCATCCTTTTGCAATTTTCTCCCTCTGTCCTTCCTTTTAAGACTTTAAACAGAGAGCATTAGGCCCTCTTCTGTGATTGTGTGCATGTGTGCATATGTGTTTGTGCGCGCATGCATCAGCGCTCTTTGATGGCAGCCGAAGCTCCCCTCGCATTGTGAGGAAGGAGATAATTCCCCTCCTCCTTCATCCACTTCGTTTTTCATCCCTCCGTTTCTGCATGGCAACAAATAAACAGGTCTAATTAGACCAGAGTAGGCCTATTCATGGCACTGACAGTGGGAGATGGATGCAGGGGCTTTCACAGAGCCCTTCGCCTTTGTCTTTGGCTAACGCTTGGTGACATTTTGATAGAAGATTTGGTGTTAGACTGAGGGGCCACATGCCGAGAGAGGGATGACCTTCTAGGAGACCTAGAATGGACACATAGCCATAGTCTCATAGTCTTCTGACTTTGTTGTTTGACTTATAAGCTTTCATGGGTCACCTTAAAGAATCAGTCTGGATTTAATTTTGCCAGTTATTAGCTGTGCTCACATATGTATCCAAACAGTTTGACAAGCAGAGAGGGGAAAAAACATTTGGAACTCCAGTGACCACATCCCAAAGCACAGATCTGCCTAATTCCAGTGTTTACAGATCTTCTAAATATTCGCAGCAGTATTAACAGCGCTGTCTGCCCTTGCATTAAGATATGGGACAGTTAGTGATGAAGAATTTGAACCTAACAGATCCCCGTGTAAACAAAGACGGCAGTGTGGCGACACTGCAATTACAGGTTTGGCATTTAACAGGCTGCATCTCTGGCTAATGCGTGATTGTCTGACAGGAGGACAAAAGCAGGAGGAGACCCTGACATCACCGGGAGCGCAGTACCTCGAGGTCTGCACTGTGGACATGTTGTTGTGACACTTCATGTATTATCAGCACACTTAACAAGCTCATAATTGACATCAGGGCTCTGTATATAAGAATCTGGTGACACAGTGCGTATCGCGATACCAGGGTTATGATTCAATATATTGCGATATATTGTGATTTTTTTTTAACTGGCATTGCTAGTGGAGTGCTGTGTATGACTCTACCTGTTTCACAGGCTCCTGTCCTTTGTGTTTACCCAAGCAATATGTTATTAAGTTGGAGTGGAAGAGTCAAATGGCTTAAGAAAGATTACCACACTGGAACACTTCACAGTCTGGGTTTAAACACAACACAAAATGAACCACTGCCACGAGTCTTTGCATGCTATCTATTAATTAAAAATCTATGGGGTTTTATAGGGTTTATAACATTGCAACATCCGAGTGTATCACTATTTTTCTTGGGAAGCGTTTGTAAGATACAGGATCCAACTGCTCGCTAATCCGGAAGCGCTTTAAGAAAAACCCAAATAAGGCGGAGAGAGGAGGAAAGTTGGGAAAAAAATGAAAAAAAGTGGAGAAATCCCCTGCTTTAGACTGCCTCTCTGTCTCTCAGGGAGCTACTGAAAAGCAGATGGAGGGATAGAGGAGAGAGGAGGGGAGGGGGGAGAAAAACAATAGGCCAAAGAGTCCCTTAGCCCCTTTCTCCCATCAGAACTAGCAGTGTCCAAACCAGGCATTCCTGGGCTATTATTTGCCTCTCACTGGATCTGATCTGCCACTTTAATTACCTTAGTGTATGTGTGTGTGTGTTTGTGTGTGAGCCTGTGTCCGTGTGCATGTGATGTGAAAGCAAGGCGACATGCTTAATTAAAAAACAGAGGTAGGAGCGGCTCGGGCCATCTCTTTTGTTCTTCTGTTAAAAGACGGGAACTGTTTCTGCAGTGTGGAAAAACCTGGGCGTCATTGTTAGTTTCTCTCTCCCTCTCCTTCTCTCCGCTCTATGTATCTGTCTATCTATCGCTCTCTTTCAAATGAAAGTAGTCTGGTTGGTCAGCAGAGCGAAGGAAGCCAGTGGGGGAGAGAGGGAGGAAGGTTTTCTTAGCTAGCAGTAACATGATCTGCCTTAAAAGAAGCAGGAGTGGGCAGTGCAGCCGTGAAAGGTGCAAAGCCTGGGGAATGGAGGAAAAACAAAACTTTTCCGTCTATTTATTCTTGAGACAAAATGTCAGGTAATCAGCTTTCATAGAGCTGATTACGAGTTATTATATTGATCTGCGCAAGGCTGAAGACTGTGGTGTCCAAAATGTTACTTTGAGCTCAGAAAGGTAGATGAAAATATTATATTCGCTTGATAGCGAGATCAGACATCTAATTACCTCTGTGTCCAACTAGCTAAATTAACTCATGCTGAATGGATCAGAATGACTTCAAACGCCTTCATTAGGCTGCAATGCACCACATTTTTCTTTCATAAGAGAGGATGGGCTAAGCTAAGAGCTAAGACTGTGGCATTTTACTTAAGGTCTTGCATCTGGTCTTCTGAAAAGCAAAAGGCAGCTCCACTTTGAGGGTCAGTTCTTAAAAGACACTGATATCCAACTTAAGTATTAGTCACAGTGTTACTTTGTTTCTCAGTGCTCTGTTGGCGACACAATTAATGGGCTCAATCAGAACCAGTGATAACAAAATAATGGACAGTCATTGTTGGCAGGCAGCGCACATGTAAACAGCAGCTAACCTGTTAGCATTAGGGGTGATGTGTCAGTGGCAAGTGCTTAACACATTGGCTTATCCATAAGACATAATTCCGTACTTAAAGTGTTAGGAGATGCATAATTCATAAACCGCAGTGTTTTATGTCCGAGCTACAATTCAAAGGGGTTGCTCCCCAATGAAATAAGCAGCGAAATGACACCACTGACAAGTAGTAAATCCTGTCGTATGTGTCGCATTAGCTCTCAAACCCACTGCTTCTGAACAGCTTTACCCTCAATCACATTAAAGACAAACCTTGGTGAGAGGGACACTGGTGGAAAAATGAAATATGTTTATGTTTGACTGCAGGAAGAAGCCCGGTATGTTATTTTGGCGCCAGGTGAGCGTAATGGATGATTTAAAATGAATGAGCTGTAATTTCAGTGGATGTGGAAAAGCCTTTATTTTATATAATTTTTCTCTACTGCCAAATTCATTTTGTTTTCTTTTCCTGTCACAAGGGCAGCACAGCTGTATCTAAAATTGTGAAATTTGTGGCGAAACAGGCTGACTGTGTGTGTGTGTGTGTGTGTGTGTGTGTGTGTGTGTGTGTGTGTGTGTGTGTGTGTGTTAATACCGTGCATTCTTGTGGCATGACACATATTTGGCCTGTTTCAACTCTGTGCTTGTTTAGAATGCAGAGCTAATTGCTGCTAATTTTTTTGCAATTACAAGTGTGAGTGAACATCTAGACAGGTGTGTTTGTGTTGTTTGTGTATAGAAGATCACAGTTGTTATCTTCAGGATCTGCACCTTGGGCTAAAAACACACTTGGGTTAAAACAAAAATCAGATTAAGTGTAATGTTTGTTTTGCATCTTCTTAATCTAACAGTTGGTGATTTTACTGTATCACGATAGTAGAGATGGGTATTGGTATCGGTCACAGAAACATACAGTACACTGCACGCATTTTCAAGTTAAAGAAGCTTTTGGCAGACATTTTTGCACCCCATTAAGATTCTTTTAAAATGCGAACAATGTTTGCTTTACCCTGCCTGACTGTACATACCTGTGCTCAGAGCTTAATGTACATGCTACACGTCCGCCTCCTGCCTTTTGCCACAGCCATGCTAAACAGCTAAGCACTGAAATTCATTTTCTGCTCCTTGTGAGTGTTTCTTTAATCTCACGAATAGAGACACAGAAACTGAGTGAGACACAGAGAGAGAAAACATAATTTCTCTCTTTTAATCTATCACTAGTCCCCATGGAATCATCTCTGGGATATGTCAGATTAGACCTGATTATAGCGCGTGCACACACATGCACCCGACAAACACACTCACACACGTTTGATTTCATTCCTCACGCTTTTACTGTCCCTCCCACTGGCTTTGTTTAGCCCTGGATTGTTGCAGATTAATCCTCTAATTGCTTTGTAGCTTTGTTGTGAGAGAGAGGGAGTGTAGAAAAAGAGAGGCAGAATTAAGCAGCAGGTGGATTGGGTTAAAGGTTAACATGGCTCTTTAAAGCTTTCTTTTAATGCCAGCTCATTTACACGCAAGCATCTGAAAGGCGCTGGTACTGTATCAAGTTAAAAAAAAAAAAAAACTGGCATGCACAACTAGTTCATTTGTTGCATTTAGCTGAGCAAGAAAGCTGTTTCTTTTAAGTAGCAATGAAGCTTCAGTTCTCAAGCTTTTAGTCTGTTTTTCTTTCTCTCCTCTTATGGCTTTGTCTCAGTTGTTTTCCTCTTGTTCTTTTTAGGTGATGGGAAATTATGCCTATGATTACAAAATGAAATGACTGTGGGGTGCTGTGTGTATTTGTCGGCTTGGGAGGCTTTTTTTTGTACATTGTGTGCATGTGTTTGTGTGCGCCTTTGCGTTTGTGGCTTGTTGTGAAAAGCCAAGAGATTGAAGTAGTGAGGGGTTGAGAGATGGGCAGCCGCCCAGGATTGATAACATCTCACTGGTATTCCAAACATCATTCCTTATGGACGCTCATTCTTTCTCCCTCTTTCCTACTCTCTCTCACGTTTTTCCTTTCTAGCTCCTATATGAAAAGACATTTGAAATATTCTTTAATTTCCTGATTTATTCCTGCATCTGCACGGCTTACCCTGAAAGGTCGCAACAAGCCCTGTTCGACCTCAGTGGTTGTCAAACGTTTTTCAATAATGTACCGACTTTGAAATATTTTTTCAGCCCAGTACCCTCTCACCAGTGCTAAATATTTTTTGGTAAAACAAAAAGGTTCAATGCAGCGCTGTGTCACCACTGAAATGCTACATTTCAAATGTTTAGAATCCATCATTAAATTAATGGCAAACCAATTTTTGTCATCATGCGACAACACTAAGATGGCTTTGCAGTTAGGTTGGACTGCGTCTTTTTGAATTGAGCATGATTTTCGCCCCAGTACTCTCTGACCAGCGCAAAACATTTTTGGTAAAACAAAAAGGTCATCAAAGTCCGACTAAAAAACAACACTGTAACTGAGAAACACTCAAATGCTACATTTCAGATGTTTTGAATCCATTATTAAATTCATGGCAGACCAATTATTGTCATGCGATAACACTAAGATGGCACTGTAGTTGCATTGGATTGCGTCTTCTTGATAAGTTGCACTTACAGTTTAGTGATATAATTGTTTTAAGGAATTGTGCATGAGTGATATTTTTTAAATTAACATTTAATTTCATGTACCCCTCAGGGTTCTCTCATTTGAAAAACACTGTTCTTACTTCCCTCAGCTGCATGACAATATACACTACATAATTTCCCTGTCCACACAGAGTCTAAGTCATACCTTCAGGGCATTAATAGGTTAATAGGTGCAGCGTAATTAGCAACTCCTGACTGGTAAGAACATGCCAAGACTGATTTAGCCAATGAGTAAAGACTCTTCTAACTCCAGTCCACTCTTCCTCTGAAAGGAAGACACTGGCTGTTTTGTGTATAAGGTATTTGATCAACTTTGATAATTGTTACCTTTGTGTGTTTGGTAATTTGTTCACAACTTAAGGGTATGCAAGCCTAACTTGTACTAACCTGACACCATAATCTTTTAACACAGCATTAGCACACACAGGACACAAAAGAGGCGAAACAGCTTCTAGCTTCCAGTGTTGCACAGTGGTATGTCGATCAAAGAGTCTATTTACTAGACAATTGGGTTATTCCTATAAACTTCCCTCCTGCCGGCTGGCGTGGGAGCTGCTTCATTCATTTATACCTAATTTCCCCTGTTTCCAAGCTCTGGTCCCTGGGGTCAATAAGAGACGAAACTTTTGTTCAAGGATGGGTTTTTTTTCTGTGGTTGTGGCAAGCAATCTCAGTCTGCCAGTTATAAGACAAAGACGCAAGCGGGAGCAGTTAATATTAGATTTCGCCGCTTTTCAAAAGTTGTCATGGTGTTAGCTCCTTAGCACTGTTCTTATTTCTGGAGGGTGGGGGGGCTATACAGAGGCAGACTGTCATTTTGTTTTGTTGCTAGTGAGGTGCAGCTCAGTAAATTTTGGTGTGTAGATCAGCACATGAAATATAAATATAATCAACCTGTCCTAGTAACATCAATCTCATCCAAATGAGACCTAAAACAACACAGATAATACAATGTTGAATGTGGGGAGAGAATAAGTTGGAGTTGATTAGAGCAAAGTTAACAGTGGTTTAGAATTAGCCAACTTTATCTCCTGTTAAACACCATTTGCTAAATCCTAAGTCCTTTTTAATTCCTGTCTTTCTCAACTCAGGTCCCTGTTAGGCTGGATGAGATGAGATCCCTATGTAGTGGTCGTCATGGCAACTTGTGACTCTCCCCCTATGGTGTCATCACGGCAGCAGGAACATGGTGGCCAGAGGCTGGACGCTGCTGCTGAGGACAACTCCGTCGTCGCCATGGAGACCAGTGTCGCCAACAGCAACAACGCCAACAACAGCCAGTCGTCGCCTGCTGCCATTGGAGAGCCAGAGAATGGCCTTGGAGAGCCCGCTGTGAGCCCACTGAGGTCCACTGCTACCCCCACCACTGTCAGTGCAACCACCGACCCTGTAACCGAACAGAGTCGGAGAGAAAGCTTTACTACCGGTAACAAAGGGAGTGTTACCGGGACTTTACCAGGAGGAGGAGGAGCAGCTTTGGGTTCGGACTGTTCTGCCCCTGCCACGTCTCCCGTGGCACCGGCAAAGGAGATCCCCTGCAACGAATGTTCTAGTTCCTTCTCCAGTTTACAAAAATACATGGAGCACCACTGCCCCAATGCCCGTCTGCCTACCACTGGAGGTCACGAGGAGGGTGAGGAGGTTGAAGGGATGGTAGGGGAGGAGAGTGAAGATGAGGGAGAGCGTGAGGTGGGTGTTGCAGAAGTGGGGGAAATGAACAGCGAGATGGAGATGGAAGAGGATAGTGATGTGGAGAACCTGAGTGGCGAGATCATCTACCAGCCCGATGGCTCTGCCTTCATCCTGGAGGACGCCAAAGAGCAGCGTGGCAACCAGGGGGGGCTCTCTGGGCCTCTCCAATTCAGGGGCCTGCTGTCCCCCCAGACCTTCCCCAATGCCCAGGTCAGCAGTGGCCAGAGTGGCCTGAGCCCAGGGGGGGAGCGGTTGGAGCAGCCCGCTGCACCCATGTCCTTCTACCCCCAGATCATCAACACCTTCCACATCGCCTCATCCCTGGGGAATAACTCCCTAGCGTCCGACCACCCCTCCTTCCCAAATACCTCAGCTGGAGGGCTGGCGGGCGCTGGTCCCGTGTTGCACAGTTTCCGTGTCTATGACCTCCGCCACAAGAATGACAAAGACTATCTAAAGGCGGATGGTGCAGCCAAAAACTCCTGTGTGTCCAAAGATGTCCCCAACAATGTGGACTTGTCCAAGTTTGAGGGCTGCGTAGCCGATGGGCGGCGGAAGCCTGTGCTGATGTGTTTCCTGTGCAAGCTGTCTTTTGGCTACAGCCGTTCCTTCGTGACACATGCTGTCCATGACCACCGTATGACCCTGAATGATCAGGAGCAGAAGCTGCTGAGCAACAAGCACGTCTCTGCCATCATCCAGGGCATCGGCAAGGACAAAGAACCTCTTATAAGCTTTCTGGAACCAAAAAACCCCCCAAACTCTGTGCTACCCCACTTCCCCACACCTGCCAACTTCCTAGGGCCAGACACGGGGCTCCGCGGCTTGTGGAATGCTTTCCACAGTACTGGGGAGAATGCCGATTCCCTTCAGGCAGGTTTTGCCTTTCTGAAGGGCAGTGCCAGCAGCTCCTCCAATGACCAAACCCCCAGAACCCAAACCATGCCAAAGGCTGAGACCAACCCAAACCTCGGGGGAGGGGCTGGTGCCCACAGAACCCCCATCGGGAGTTCTGCTGCTGCTGCCACTGGTGGCAACCTGGAAGGTCGGAACTCTGATAGTGACTGCAAGGGCCGCGTTAGGGACACATGCACTTTGCAACCCAATGGGCCGGACCTGAGCCAGTACCCGCACGTCAAGCGGGAGCCCGGTGCAGTTGGTGGAGAAAGTCCAGAGCAGGATGAGGATGCTTACTCCAATGGTGGTGGAGTAGAAATGGAGGCTGATGAGGAGGAGGAACAGGCCATGACCATGGCAATGACAGGCCAGCGGGCCGACAGCACCAGTAGCAAAGATTTCCCTCTCTTAAACCAAAGTATTTCCCCCCTTTCCAACAGTGTGCTAAAGTTTAACAGTGACAGCAAAGGCCCTGAATCCACCTCCTCTTCCTCCCTGCCTGTGTGTGAGAAGCTGGAGATGGAGAAGAGCCGCCTGTCCACTGCCCTGGCAGCTGCCAGAGAGCGGGAGAGCAGCAATGACTCAACCAGTGAAGCCCTGGCAGGACGGGATGGGTCGTCGCCATCCTCCCACCCCCTTGACATGATGATGTTGCGCAGAGATGATGAGAGTCCCGGACCTCTGCATCAACACGCAGGAAATCCCAGTACACCTGGAACTCCAGGGACACCTGGTACCCCTGGTCCAGGTGAAGGGTCTCCGGGTAGTGGGGTGGAGTGCCCCAAGTGCGACACAGTCTTGGGATCCTCGCGGTCTCTGGGAGGGCATATGACGATGATGCATTCGCGTAACTCCTGTAAGACGCTGAAGTGTCCCAAGTGTAACTGGCACTACAAGTACCAGCAGACGCTGGACGCTCACATGAAGGAGAAACATCCAGAGTCTGGTGGATCATGTGTGTACTGCCGCACAGGACAGCCTCACCCTCGTTTAGCCAGAGGCGAAAGCTATACCTGTGGATACAAGCCTTTCCGCTGTGAGGTCTGTCCATCTAATTTTTCATCTCTCTGGACTCTATGGTTTTACCTCTGTCTTTTTTTACCTTTGTAAAATTTCAAAATCATGACAATGCCCTTATGTTTAACCATCTTAACTAGGTTGGGTTTTATAAGCCAACATTTACTCTTGATTTAACCAAAACCTCAGCTAATTGGTGGACATCTGCTAATAGAAAAAGTATATCATAATCTTGGCATTACAGGTAAAGCAATTAGCTTTTGAAGACACTTTTGAGGCATGGGTATCTGACCAGTTATAGCAACCTACGAGGAGGATATCTTTTCTCAAATGAAAAGTCAGTATCAGAAGAGAGGAGGGAGGGAGTTAAATGTTTATCTTTGTCTTTTTCTGGAAACATCTATCTCAGCTAAAAAGGTTAAAGTAATTATCTCAAAAGACTGACTGAGGAAAATCAAGATCATACAGAATCATTCATCAGATATCAGCTAGTGTTTGTTATAAATGCACATTGTGTACATTTTGCATCACTGTATGAATTCTTCCCTTCTAGGTATGCAACTACTCAACCACCACCAAAGGCAACCTAAGCATCCACATGCAGTCGGACAAGCATCTAAACAACGTACAAACACTCCAGAACGGTGGCAGTGAGGCACAATATAACCACAACCACGCCAACCCTGTGCCCAGTGCCAGCCTCGGTGGAGGCTGCGGTGCACCCTCGCCATCCAAGCCCAAACAGAAGCCCACTTGGCGCTGTGAGGTAATGAAACAACAGCGTCATTGTAGTGTTGTGGTAGCTACATACCAATTTGCTTGTTTCAGTGTCTAAACAATGAGCCAGTTATTTCCCTCTGCGTCACTATGTCTATTATTTTTCTTGGCCACATCATCTGACCTCTGGACATTATAAAACAGAGTTTCTCATACATTTTAGAAACCACAGGAAATTCATCCTCATTACCACAATGCTTTTATCTGTTGTTATTCAGTGGATTCAGTTTTAAGATAGTTGTTGCTTCAGTTGTCGTCAGTGCCCCTTTTAGTCATTATATAAATGGAAATAAAATTTTACCATGTGTTTTAGTGGAAATTTATCACAATGATTTTAATTTAGTTAGAAGTGGAAAACAGTGCTTTGATGACGATCGTGAAATAAGCAGAGTCAGTTGTCTTAAATAATTTTTTTCATCCCACCTTGCCTCCGACAGGTGTGTGACTATGAGACCAACGTGGCGCGGAACTTGCGAATCCATATGACCAGCGAGAAACACATGCACAACATGATGCTGCTGCAGCAGAACATGAAGCAGATCCAACACAGCCTCCATCTGGGCCTGGCCCCGGCTGAGGCAGAGCTTTACCAGTACTACCTGGCTCAGAACATGGGCCTGGCAGGTGTAAAACTAGAAAACCCAGCTGGCAGCAGCGGCCCAGATGCTCAGATGATGATCAACCCGTTCCAGCTAGATCCCGCAACCGCGGCTGCTCTTGGATCTGGTCTAGGTGAGCGATACTTGTCAGTTAAAATGCAAAAAAAAGTTATTTCTGCTGAGGGTGTGACGCAGTATTTTCCTTTTTAATATGTTTGCCCTCAAGCTTGTTTTATCGGTTTCTTTGTCTCATCTTTCACTTGGTCAGTTTTATGTGTTTTGTCTCGTATATCTGATGCCATCTGGGTATTGTTTTTATCTCTGTGCCTTTCCTTTGTTGCTCTTCATTTTTCTTCCTGCCCTCTCACCTTCTCTTTTTCTGCTCCCATCCTTTTTACCTTGCCCCCCTTTGCCGCACCCTCTTCTCTTTCTCTTTCCCTCTTATCTCCGCTCTCATATTGTCCCTCTGTCATTGTCTCCTTTCTTTGACCCCTCTCACTGATTAAAAAATGATTATGAGACGCCACATGAGAATTATTCTTAATCTTTCATTTGTAATTTTCTTAAGTCAGCTTAATCCCCCCCATACACACCCCACCCCACCTTCGCTCACCCTGGAGAGAACTCACACACATGTACACACACGTACACGCACACACATACACACACTCTCACACAGCAGGAAGCGGATTCCCGTAGGAGTGAGAGAGATTTAACAATGACCCTGCAGTGTTACACACCCACTCCCTCCTCTAGTGTGGAGGTCACAGCCCAGCCAGCAGATGTACTCTCAGTGAATTACACTGATAACACACAGCTCCCCATAGTGAGCGCAGCTGTACATAGGTTTAGATGGTGGTGGAATATTTATATATTCAAACACTCAGACAAAAATGCACACATGGGCGCAGGTTGAATATATGTACATGCTTGCATGCATCAGCAAAATTTAGATGTACACGTACTAAATATCTGCTCACTTTTACGTCCCCGTTCAGCTGAAAGTGTGACACACAATCTCATATTTAGTCATCGACTAATTGAGGGAATTAGACTCAAACTGTATAAAAAATTCTGATTAAGATTATGTGTAATTGTTAAATCCGCTGCGCTCCAAACAGTGTTGTGATATCATCTGAAAAAAAGACATGATTAGTTTTGGTAACACTCATAGAGAGACAATGAAGGGATCAAACGAAAGAGTTAATTACATTTCTGTGAATGGCAGATCTTTTTTTTTTGTCCCAGGGTGGGCGGGCAGAAGAAAGAAAAAACTTGTATAATGCATTGATCAGCTTTTCAAATCTGTGCCTGGATGTGAGAAAAGCCTGCAGCCCTAAAACCGTTGTCCCACCATTGCTGAGAGCAGTAATTAAAGCTACCTGATGAGCGAGTTAGCAAGTTGAAAAGGATGATTGTAATTGATCCTGATTCAATCCTATTAGGGTTTTTTATAGACAAGACTTTGTAAGGAGCCCTAGTCCTCTGCGAGGCTTTATTTTATCAAATCCTTTTGTGTGAGAGAGGCCTGCATGGAGGACTCACTTTTCTCTCCACACTTAATTTCATTAAAAGAGCCTTTTCTCTTTCTCCCTATCCGTTATCCCTCCGTATGCATAGCAGCCTTTCATTTTTACCCGAGCTTTGTTTTTCTGCTCTTTGTTTTTATGTATCATTCGTCCTTCTGTGCACACTGCCTGCCTTCTATCTGACATGTTATCCTCCTGTGCTTCTACGTATGTAATCCTTATGAAAGCTCTGCCTTTAAACACCTCTCTGTCTTTCTTTCTGTCTAACCTGCTTTCTCACTCATTTCCTCCACAGTGAACAGTGACCTCTCAGCGGAGTTGCGTCTTGCCAGTGGTCAACTGATGGCAGACGACCTATCTCTGGTGTCCTCGGGTGGAATGGGTGGTATGTCCTCATCGGACCCCTCCCTCTCCTCCCTGTCGCCACCTATCAACGACCCCTCGCTGCGCCTCTACCAGTGCGCTGTGTGCAACTGCTACTCCACGGACAGCCTGGAGGCTCTCAACGCCCACGTCAATGCCGAGCGCTCTTTGCCCGAAGAGGAGTGGCGCTGTGTGGTTGGCGACGTCTACCAGTGCAAGCTTTGCAGCTACAACACGCAGCTTAAGGCCAACTTTCAGCTGCACTGCAAGACGGACAAGCACATGCAGAAGCACCAGCTGGTGGCCCACATCAAGGAGGGAGGCAAGGCCAACCAGTGGAGATTAAAGTGTGTGGCCATTGGCAACCCTGTGCACCTCAAGTGCAACGCCTGTGACTACTACAGCAACAGCGTGGATAAACTGAGACTACATGCCACCAACCAGAGGCATGAGGCTGCCATCCGCCTCTATAAGGTAAAAACACATTATGGTTTTTGCAGGACCCTGATTACATGTATAAAATACAGCACAATACAACTGTAATGGCATTCCTGCTGGTACACATCTGAAGGGAACATGACTCACTTTAAGATCAGATTGAGATAAAGCACACATGTTTGTGTTTATAAAGAATTTGCCCCCTCTCTTAACTGCAGTGTCACATGGATATAAAGTTCCCATGAGAATGGAATGACCGAGATAGAAAAGGTCACTGTTAGAGCACCCAGGATGATTTCCATCGGATATGGGTATATGTCCTGCTTATGACCAGCTGGCACTACTGTCACTGTTAATTATACACAAGTCACGAACTGTCAGCGAGTTTCACATGTTTTAAAGTTTTGATTATCTTCAGCTGTCTTTTCAGCTTGTTTTTCCCCCCAGCTGTAAATAATTGTGGAATAATTCAAGAATTTGTTTTTATGATTAAGCCTCAGAGCCACATTAACAACTTAGCTTTGAACAATGACACAGTGAAAGTAAACCACACTCTGTACTTTGGTACACGATCACTACATGATGCACAGATGCACATTGTTAGAACTTAAAGGGACAGTTCACCCCAAAACAAAAATACATATTTTTCCTCTTAACTGTCTTGTAGTGCTGTTTATCAGTCTGGATTGTTTTGGTTTGAGTTGCCAAGTGTTGGAGATATCAGCCGTAGAGATGTCTGCCTTCTCTCCAGTATAATGGAACTAAATGGCACTCAGCTCGTGGTGCTCAAAGCGCCAAAAAATACATCACTTAACAGCACAGTCTCTTTCCAGAAATCACGACCTGGTTACTCAAAATAATCCACAGATCTTGTTGTGAGCAGTTTCATGTAGGAACTATTTTCTTTCTACCTAACCATACACACCATCCGTATCACAGAGCAGAAGGAAGCGTGCATCTACTGCTAGCACCACTGAGATAGCTAACGTTACAGCTCGTCTTGCGCCGTCACAAGCACGAGCCTCTCATCCATGAGTAGATGCATGCTTTTTTGGTAGAGAGAAAATAGATCCTATATGAAACTGCTCACAACAAGGTCTGTTGATTACCTTGAGTAACCAGGTCATGAGTTCTAGGACGAGACATTGGTGTTGAGTTTTTCAAATGTATTTTTTGGCACTTTGAGCACACTAGCTGAGTGCCATCTAGCTCCAGTATGTTCAAGAGAAGGGAGACAATACCTCCAACACTCAGCAACTCACACCAAAACAGTCTAGATTGACAAATAGTGCTACAGGTGAGAGGAAAATATATATATTTTTTTGTGATTTTGGGTGAACTGTCCCTTTAAGGAAACAAACATTGCAAAAAAATGTTTTATGTAATGTTTAAATTTTATTCACATTTGTAAAACAAAATGGCTTCATTAATTTTATGAGCATATGTGATACACATACGTATTAGCCTATATTATATCTTTCCAGACACACAGTTTACGTGGTCATTTACGTACACACCCACACGGCTTTCCTCCAGACAAGCACTCCCTGTTCTTTGGGTCAATAGGGGAACCTTTCTTTTGCCTGGGATTACTTGGTCGTGACTTGTCACAGGTTTACCACACCAGTTGCCCATCAGAGCGGTGAACTCGCACATAAGTCACTTACTTAACTAATTAAACTCTTCACTCTCCGAGCAATAAACAGTTCCTGCAAAGAAATTCCAACACGACCAATATTTGGCGTCTTTCTCCTCCGCAATATATTTAAGGTGATTTAGTTTTGTCAGACGTCTCCTTCAGCTTAATAGGATGCTGTTACATTTCCGAGGCCTTGACCTACAGGACAGGATCAAGTGCATTACATTAATGAGGATTTCTTTACTACTGTACGCAACATTTGGCAGTGGGAGGTGTTTGTGTGTTTATGTGTGTGTGTTTGTATGTTGTGCCTTAAATGTAGAGACAGCAGTAGAAAGGATATAAAAGTAAGGTTGGACTGCTGCTTTTTTAGGTAGAATATGCAACTAAAATTTTATATTTATTTACCAAATTTTGTATTTTAAAAAGAAGACCCTGTCATATTTTCGAAGTGTGATTATTATTTTTTTAAAAAGCTGTAAAATTTCAGGTTTTTGACAGACAGTTGAAACAGGATGAACACAACAAAGATTAAGATTTGAATCTGCAACATTACATTTATAAAAGCAGTCTTATTTCAGTGAACTTTAAATCATTTTTGTGAGAGGGGTTTCTGCATTGCACTGTAATGGCATTTATTCAGAAATCTGTGTCCGATTCTTACTTACAGTTCCCAGGCTTGAGTGGATTAAGCACATTTGGCATTCTTAGGGTTATTTAAAACAGTTGTAGTTGACTTAAACAGGATGTACGTATTGACACAGGATTGGCCGGCAGTCTGGCACAGGCTGAACTTGGCATGGGATGAGTTGGAGATGTCTGTCCTCGGGGATTGTGTAGTAATTGCATTGAAATATTTTACATTTATACATTCTTAAAAGTGCTGCTTGCACAGTGGCCTACATACGGTATCGCGAACCTATAGGATCAGCTTGATTAGCCCACACTAATCAGGATCTCCTTACTGCCAGAGGAAGACTTAAGCATAGGGGTGTGTGTGTTTGTGTATGCATGTGTGCTTCAATTTTAAAGTGTTGAGCCACTTTTAGGTTGATTTAAAATGAGGCAATAGCCAGATAGTAGGTTACCAAGGCTACACCGAACACAGGCAGCTATGTAATCATGCAAAGAAAGCTATTTATATCAGTTGTGATTAAATGTACAAACCCAAGAAGCACAATCATCAGTACAGAAATAAAACAAAGAGGCTTGCCTGAACATTTTCCTAATTTAGTTCTTGTGTTGCTTTCCAAGAAACTTATGTAAAGCAGGGGAGTATCCTTTCAGGCGCACACAAACAGCAGTTTAGCCGAGGCAAGCGAGGGTCATCCCGGTGCCCCCTGTGTGCACCCATACACCCCTGTACCTCATCTACCCACCCACCTACCCCACAGGCCTCAACAAATCTGTTCCACAGATGACGCTTTTAATGCCTCTGGCAGAAATCCCACTATTTTACCCTCGGACATGTGGTAGTAAAGCAGAGAGAGAGGGGGAGAGAAGGCATAGAGCAGCAGAGCAAAAGGCAGAGGGAAAAAAATCATTTCTTTATTTGACCAGAAAAACACCTCTCCTTTTATGTATTGGCAGAGGTGAAAAGCACATGGGGATGGAGGTAGCTTGGCCGGGCGCATAAAAGATCCGAGTGTTGACGACTTTACCATCTGGTTTTTTGGAAACACAGAATATCTTTATGGCATGGGAAACCATTTGAAGATACAAACAAAAAGCATATTCAGGAGATTTTATGGCTGCTTTGTAGCAGCAATGGAGTACTTCTGAGGGGAATTGGGAGTTTAAAAGTGCTCTTTTTTTTTCCAGACTTTGAAACTGCAAGAGGGAAATGACATTAGCAGCACATGGACATCAAGTCATCTGGTGTCCAGGGCACAGCAGGTGGCGCAGGAAGTCATAGGCCTTATATGGGGAAAGCGGAGGTCTACGCCTCGCTGCTTATTGGAGAGGAAATGCAGGGAATCTGATTGGTTACTGTTTGTTTTTAATGAGAGTAATACCACACAGGGTGTTTTTCCACATAATCTCTCGTGATAGAGAATTTAGTTGGAAGTGTGTACAGAGCCTCACCTCAGTGTTATCACAGCTGTTTGGTGCAAATCTTTATCCCCTAAATGACAAAATGGAAGATGTTTTAACGTAGCGTTTGTGTGCTAGCAGCCTGTGAGGTAACCTCTGCATTAAATGGTGCCGTAGCATAGCGTGTCCATAGCTGGCCTGGCTGGTGTTTGCCTTAGCATTGAATATGATGATGTATGGCTTCGTTATGATTTTTAATAACAAACACTGGCCTTAATACACATGGAGACAGGAGTAAATCTGTCAGTGCCATTCACAAGTGCTGCAGGGCTAAGTAGGGGGTTTAGTTGGTAGTGAGCATGTGTGTTTGTGTGTGTGTGTCCCCACAGAGCTTTGAGGTTTAGATCTGGGCTGTGCTTGCCCCTGGGTCATTAGGAGTTGAGAATGTTCATGGTCAATGTGGCATGGTCAAGGACCACACACACATGTACGCACACACACTCACACTCACACTCTGTGTCTCATAGGCCGTGGCACCTGTTTCTCAGATGGCTGTCCGAATAAATCTTAAACTGTCCTCAGCCACCACCTCCACCACCCCACCCCTGTCTGTCTGTCCAGCTTTCCATCATAATTCAAGCGGAAATGGACGTCCGGGGTCCACTGCACATTTCCATATCTCTGTTTTCCTTTTCATTATTTCTTTTTCCTTTTCTTCTCTTCCCTCGCGCTCTCCTTTGAACTCAGAATCTCAGGCTTATAAAACACTCAACTTTTTATGATAGAGAGGGAGGAGAGAGGACATTAAGATAGGGCGCTTTGTTAGTGGGACGTACAGAGAATGAGAACAGAGATAGAAGGTGTCTCTTTCTGACGCTGTCTTGCACTCTTTCACTCCCTCCGTCTTACCCACTCTCTTTGTTTTGTCTCTGACTCTCTCTTTCTCATATTCTCTCTCTTTCTATCTCTCCCCTGGGGAGACGCAGATAGGCCATCTCATTACCCATGATCCTCTTGGCAACACCATGGCCGGGAAACGAGGGGTGGGGGGAATTAAACGAGGGGAGCGATGGGAGGAGGGAGGGATGGGAGGAAAAAAGGAGAAGAAGAGGAATGGAGGCTGGATTTGTAGATGCATCAAAAGAGGAGTCTCCCCTTTTTTCATTTTCATCATCTCCTTTGTATTTTTCTTTTCTTATTTTTATTTTTTTGCTTCTTTCTCATCAACCATGGGACTTTTTTTTTCTCTCAATCTCCCAACTCTGCCCCCCTCCCTCACATTTTATTCTCCGCCATCTCCCTCAGATGGAGATGGCTGTGCTTATGCATCTGTGATATTAAGTCTACCGCTGTGCCTTGGCTATTAGCAAGGGTCAACCCTGCCCACTCTCATTTGAAAATCAAATGGCCCTATATATATGCAGCCCAAATTATTGGACTGTCATTTGGACTTGTGTGATGGGGAAATGGACAGGAGATTGACTCCCATAGATTTGCATAAAAAGCCATTGTGCCGGTCCCTGGAATAGAAAAAGAGACTGGATCTATTTCAAATGCATGGCACCATTTATGACACACACACACACTCTCACATAAATGCATATGTGCATACAGAGGTATGGTATTACATACATTCATAGAGACACGCTCACACATACAGTAACCGCATACACGCTCACATACAATTGCAGTCTTATCAAGTTACCATTTTTCCACTTGAGCCCGTGTCCGCTTGTTCCAGACACAGGCTCTTGATCACTGCGTCCTTGTCTCGCACTCGCAGACAGACCTAAAGAGTTTCTCTTCAAAAAGGAATGTTTGCAGACACTTCACACTATGCTACTTGACTGCAAGATATAGATTTTCATGTTCTGTCATGGAGACTGATGGTGCAGTCTGCCGCCGAGAGTTCAGTGCTGTAAACCTGAGCAGATGAATTCACTTCAGTGTTTATGCCAGAAAGGTTGTCTGTCTGTTTGTCTGTCTTTCTCTCTCTCTTTTCATTTTTCATTTCTACAAGTTATTCTTTTGCTTCCTCTTTCTCTCTCTCTCTCTGTCTCTCTCTGCGAGGCAAAGAGACGCCGGTTAGTAGATTATTCAAATCGTCTCCTCTTTCACCTGCGTGGAGATTACAATGGAAATCTTTCAGAGGTCCGGGGGTGGTGAAGTGGGGGATGGAGGGTGGCGGCTAATTAAAGCATAAAAGCAGGTGTGTGCATGTGTGTGTGTTTGTGTGTGTGTACACTGTTGCTTTGTGTGTTTGACAGAAAGGTTTGAATGGATGGACTTCCCCTCCCTCCCCCTTCTTCCTAATAATCCTCATAGATATTAATAAGAGTTTCGCCCATTCTCCCTCCAACGCCTTAACCAGATGGTCGGCAAAGCATTAGTGTGTGCGTGTGTGTGTGCATGTGTGTGTGCATGTGTGTGTGCAATATCCAGCTTTGGTCCAGCTCCTGATTGACACTCATACGTAATGTTTAATTACCCCAGCCAGCTTCCCTCTCCTCTCCTCTCTCCACTTCTCGACCCTCCAGTGAATTCGTTAAGGCCTGCACACTGTGATGGTGGGACCTTTTTTTTAAATCTTTTAGCAAGGTGTGTTCCTGTGTGTGTGTAAGACAAAGACAGGGCTGGTTTTCTCATATTAATAGCCAGATGTGATCCTCTTCATAATCATCCCCGCTCCTCTCTGAGCTGTGGGTCATTTGGGCCGGGCCAGGGCCAAGCCGTTTGTCCATGTGCAGGGGACTGTGAAGCAGATCGGGGCTGACAGGTATGGGAACGATAGCAGAGAAGAAGGAGGGGGGTTATGGAGTGTGTACGGGGGGCAGGGGGGGTAACTCGGAGTCTTCCAGACCACCAGAAGGAAGGGAACATCGCTGGGATGCAGGAACAAAGGAGCTAGCAGGAGTTTGTCTTTTTTTTTGTCTTTTTTTTTTTTTCCCTTGGCTCATCTGAACCCTCCCACCCTCGCTATTTCCCCAACACCCACCCAAATACACACTTTCCCCCCTCCTCCATCCATCCTTACACCCCCTACTCCCACACTTGTCTTCCTCCTCCTTCCTTTTTTTCCGTCCTTAGCTCCTCCCTATTCCTTCTTTTCTCTTGGGTCTCGATCATCCTGTTGGGACAAAGATAACAAGAGGGTGTTTTTAAAAAAAAAAAAAAAAAAAGGGATAATCAAAGAGGGCGCGTGATCTCAAATATGATCTCTTGGGGCGCGTTGCCTTCACTTTTGATTCCTTGATTTGATCTGAGCCGCTTCAGACAGATCACATGGCAGGGAGATCAGATAAATATTTTTGTGTAAGTTCATTAGTGCGACTTTTGAAATAAACTGACATTAAAACGCCTAATTTGCACGAAAGTTGTCTCAGTCTCTTTATACTTTATGTGTCAATTAGGGACAAGTAGGTGCTGTATTCTTAAAATAGTCTAAAACGTTACGTCAGCTTTGGTATTTAGATAGAACAATCACGCTTTCCCCTCTCATGAAGCTATCAGGATATTGATATGGACAAAGTTGAACTGAAATACTCCTCAACGCCCCTCCAAATCAATAATCAATCGATTGGAGGTAATTGTGCCTCCCTTGGAACGGTCCCAAGTCTCCCTCTCTGTCGCTTTCTCTCGCCTCCTCACACTCTCTCTGTCATTATCAGCATGTGGCCCAGTATTCGGCATTTCAGCATTCCAGCTGTAATTGATTTTAACCATTAGGTGCTCAGTGAATAGATAAGTAGTGGGAGATATTCGATTATACGGTGAAAGAGAGAGAGAGACGAGGATGAAAAGAGGGAGAGAGGGAGAAGGATTGAGGGATGTTGTCGGCAGAGCTGGAGAAAGAGGAACTGACCTGTCCTGCTGTCTATCTGTCTCTACCACTGGTCTTCCATCCTTGCAGCAGCACAATACAGCTGACCTCCTGTGAGTTCAAGCAGCTTAGTTTCTGCGAGGTAATCCCTAATGCTTTGAAATAGACCTGATAGAAAGCCCACTTACTTGTTCAGGATTAATGTGGGTTGGTTGGGGGGGTTGAGGAGGAGGGGTCCTTAGTTTTCGGCACATTTAGTTAAATTAACCCATTGGAATTATCATATTTAACTCTTAATTTGGTGACTTGCTTGTGCAGGGATCCAGAGTGGACTGTCTTTAAAAGCATGTTATCAGCAAACAGATGGGAGACTTGAATTTAACATCCATCCATAATATCAGCCACATGCGTTAATACGCCGCCTTCCTCTATTGTTTATGTTTAGATTTACTATGCTGGTGGCCAGAGCGCTATTATTCCTTTCAGTGGTTGCCCATCCCCTACAGAGGCCATTTTGAATCTGAGTGCAGCTGAGGGTGGTATTGCTTTCCCACTGTTTTCTGAAGATATAAGTCTGATTTTTTTTTTTTTTTTCACTCTGTCCTTTCTCCTCTTTTCCTCGTTCTGGCAGGAGTGTAGGTTAGGACTAGGGGTAGGGGCGGATGGGGAGGGTGGTGGGGGAACAAAGGCAAACATTTGAGTAATCTTCAAAGAGCCCATTGGTATGTTGAGTGGACGCTGGTATGCGGACTGCGGCTGAGGCTTTTTCAGGGGAAAACAATATCCTTCCTTTAGACGGCCGGGGCCTGGGCAAACACTACCAGCCAGGCGACTCTGCCCAGTGCTGCCACCACTATCAGCTTACCCACCCCTCCTCTCCCCTCCTTCCCCCCCGGCTCATGCAGAAAATGGTAGGGTCCTCTGTGTTGCCGGAACAGCACAGAGCTCATCATTATGGGGTTATGGGGGTAGACAGAACGTCCCAGGTTGCCGAGATGTTCGGCTACCTGACTTTATGTGACGTCTCAAAAATAGTCACAGATATCGTCACGTCTGCGAGACGCAGTCAGTATTTAAATGTTTGAGTTTTGATACAGAGAGGTAAAGCAGACAAAAAGAATGAGACGCGGGCTACAATCGGCTGCCTTCTGTAAAGAAAGTAGAGAGGGATCAAGTGTGCCATCTTGTAGGTCAACTGCAAGGCATTTGATTTTCTGTGGCAATATGCAAAACGAAGCTGCTGAAGAGGTGCTTTCATTGTGCTCTCTTTGGCAGAGGTACCACTCCAACGTGCACACACACTTATACACAGCTCGTCCACACAACAAGTTGCATTGTTTCCAAGGAATAAGGCCTGAACTTCACCTTTTGTTCTACGAAGTGTGTTGAAATATTACATCTTACTGACAGGAAGTAGATTCTCTAACAATATAAATAGTATTTTTAAAGTTAGGTATAGGTTAAGCAGGTCATGTGTGATCTATTTATCAAAAAAATAGCGTGATAGAGCGCTCATTTGATAAAAACAGCTCTTAAAAGAAAGAAGCAGACAGTCTACCATTTTGTGACAGTTCCAAAATGAACTCCCTTTGTCCAGTAATCACTAGCCATTTTCTCACGAGGATCCACCCCAGGGATAATTTCTCCCATTTCTCTGTCATTAGCAGGGTCTGGTATTAGGCTTGTGTTTTGTTCCCTGTACCTTTTGTTTTGTGCTAAGTGAAACCATGCGACAGGGTAGGGGCTAACTGGAAAACAATACTCCCCTTCACAGGCTCAGGAATGTGTAATTAGTGATTTGAACCCGACTACGCTCGTCTAGATTCTTCCCTATCATTCTCTCCCTCTCCCTCCGTCTCTTGGTCTTTTGTTCTCTCTGTTATAGATTCTCACTCTCTTCGCCTCTCAATCTATCGGTTAGTTTCTCTCACTGTATGTTTCTGTCATTCCTTTTGTCTAACTCTCTCTAATAGACATTTTTCAGCAAGTCTCCATTACGAACGGAGCGAAGAAAAACAAACTTGGCAAAAATCGCTGCTCCTCTCGGCACCAAAATTATTTTTCCTTCTCTTCCCTTTCAGTTTTAGTTAAATATAACAACATCAGTGTAGTACAAACCTCTTTGATGGTACCAGCCAATAAGCTGAAGCCCCAGATTTTCAACCCCTTTATTTTTGTTTTTCTCCACATCTTTCATAGATCCTGTCAATTAGGCCTTGCCTTGATTTCCCAAAGCATCATTGCATGTTGGGAAAAAATGGAAAATGATGAACCCTACCCAAAAGCATGTTAGCATTTCGGCAATATCCCTCCCCTTGCACAGCACTGGAAAAAAGATAATCCCACAAGCATGTTAGCATTTCAATGATCTTGATCTCAGCATTTTATGATCTCTGTCCCATTGTGAGTTGATGGAAAAGATAATCTTAGCTGCAATATGGTTTAGGGAAATGGGGAGGTCTGGTCAGTCTCACCTGGCTGCGATGGAGACAAGCGGGGGCTTTTAGACCCTAATGGGCTAAGGTCAGGATGGCTAATAGGGAGTAAGTGGCTGAGCCATGCTGTCTAAATCTAATGCTAATGTAAATACTGATCCATTTTCATGGGGTGGGTGGAGGTGAGCTGGCTTTCAAGACACCTAACACACACACATGCACAGATGAGTAAGTAAGATTTGTCCTGGTGTCTCTGCCTCCCAGAGTCTGTTATTGGACTGCTGGGTCAGTATCATAAAACATGTGGCGACTGCGCTTAGAGATGCTAAAATACTTTTTTTCCTACACATTCATTGACTAAGATCTTAAGAAATGTGCCATGTTGTAAGTCAGCAAGATTGTCTTTTCCTTGTTTCTTTGCTTTGGTCTGTGTAACTTTTGTGTGTGTGTGTGCCTGGGTGAAAGAGAGAGTCAGAGATAGAGGCAGAAAAGATTTTTCCAAGAGAGAGGCCAGAGGTCAGGAAGCTGTGAACTACAGATTGACCTTTGCCCTATACGTCAGACACACTTACGTCACCGCTACAAGTGTGTGTGTGTGTGTGTGTGAGTGACTGCGTGTCCATGTGTGGGAGTCAGAAAAATGGAAGGCAAGACTATTAACTGGACTTTAGAGTTACATTATTTTCCAAGCTCTCACAAAGCCCTATGACTACTGCTTCCTCATTTTTTTCTGCTGACAAATAGCAAAGAATAAAGCAGGAAGAAGAAATGGAGTGAAAAAAAAAGAGGGAAAGAACAAGTTGAAGGGAGACAGAGAGAATGAAAGAGAGAGCGACGGCACAGACGTGGAGAGGAGCGGCTAATACGGAGGACTAGCTTTCTGCCGCTCTTCTGTGATAATTCATTTATTTGGCTTGCCGGCCATTATGCGATGGATGCTTATTATTATTGGGTGACCTAAGCTAAGCTCACCCACAGGCCCTGCACCTCATGGACAGGCCCCAGAGCTGCGATCACATGTGACTGCCAGCAGGCAGAGCCGACAGAAACAAGAGAGGCAATTTAGCTCTAGGAAATATTTTTCTTTGCATTTATGAAAGTCAGAGCCTTGGTAGTGAAGAGGGGCCATCAGGAAAGAAAGGAAGGTCGGGTGGGTCGGGGGGGGGGATTTTTTTTCTGGGATTGTTTTGTTTCTCCAGTATCTTTAGATCACACACAGTGGCCTTGTAGGAGAGAAAGAGAGAGGAGCCAAGAGATGTGCATTGTGTCTGTATATGTGTGCATATGCAATGTGCACTCAGCACTTTTTGTCTGTGGCTTCTATTTGCATATTTGTTTTTGTGCGTGTGCAGCACTGAATCTGTCTCGCTGTACACTATATTCGCTGCTCTCTTTATCTGTGGAAGCGAGGTGGCACATACCTGGGCCCCCAGCATCTCTTTTCAGCAGTGCAGTCTGCCAGCGAATCCATTGGCAGTGATCTTGCGTTACATCTATGTCTTGGGGGCTGAGCGGCGGTTAGCAGTAACATGTGTTAGGGAGGTGGTAGCACTGATGGAATTCTACACTTGGCAGCCTTCCAGGCAGCGCTGGTATGTGTTTAAAATACTTTCAAGGAACAAAACACGCTTTTGTTGTTTGCTGGGCCAAGTGGGGCTGTTTTTGTCTCCAATGGCCCCCGGGGGCCCAGGGGATAGCACCGGAAGCTGGTGACGTTCCAAAAAGAAGGTATACCCGACAACAAGCTCCCTGCTTCCCCTTAAAAAAAAAAAACACTGATAAAAGGAGATAAAGAGGTTTTTATTTTCACAATGTGTGGGGCGCACATTTGCATGCAAGCACAAACTCTCAGCGGACACAAATAGGAAAACAGGACGTATATACTGATTCCTTACGTATAAAATGCGTACACACATGCTCTTACACACACACACTGGTTATTAAGACATAGCTGTGGCGGCGGAGGGTTCTTATTTTCAGTACGTGTTCATTAGCTGCCTGGTTCTACACTTAATGACAGGAAAGAGTCATGTTTGTACCGAATACCCTAATTTGTCATTTGGTTTACGGAGGAAAACACAACCCCACTGCTTTGCGCCTCTTTCGAAATATTTTTTGTCGTATTACCAGCGCATATGCACAATCACAAGCATAAGACAAAGAAGAATGCAGGATTTATAGACAGACACAAAAACACACTTGTGAGGTAAAAATCAAAAAATGTAGAGTCGAAATTATTGATGCATAAAAACCAAACAGATCCAGGAAGAAGAAAAGAACATGAAGCATTAAAATTATTCCCTCACCCCCACACACACACACACACTCACACTTTCACGTACATGTGCACGCACAGAGAGATAAAAGAAGTTGTGAGAAGATGTCTTTTGCCTTGGCTTATTAAGAATTCAGTTAATGAGGCAGCTTTGTCACCACAGATAGAACAAATGAATATGAGACAGCAGTGCTGCGTTCCTCCCGCCCAAACGCAGGGAGCGAGCGGAGGGGAGGTGTGTGTGCTTGTGTTTATGTGTGTGTGAGAAAGGTGTTTTGTAAACATCTCATTCTGCATAATGAATGCAGTCCTCTGTCATCCTCACCCACCCACACAGACACACACACCCATACACAGACGCACAGCAGCAGCAGCAGCAAACCACTACACAAGGGAGCTTCCCTTACCTGTCAAATTGACTCTCCTCCCTTCTGCTCGTATGAGTACCAGTGTGTGTGTGTGTGTGTGTGTGTGTGTGTGTGTGTGTGTGTGTGTGTGTGTGCACCATCGACAGGGCTGACAATGTTGTGTTTTTGACAGGTAAACAGGAAGTCCCGAGTGTCGTAATTTGCATTGTGTGTGTATATGGGGGTGTGAATCCTCCGCCATCCAGAGATGTCTGCACCATGTTTAGGTCCACCCAGGGAGCGCTGTTTAGCTGGTTTTGATTGGCCCATGGGGAATGTTAGCTTATTTGGTTGTTTGCCAAACACTAATCCCCAACAATTAACCACCAGGCACTCTGGAGAGGTGCCATATTGACAGGGATGGGCCTTTTTGCCATTCAGCAAACACACACACAGACACTCATATGAGATAAATGTATGTACAACACATACACACAAATCAGCTGTGGCATAAATTACATACACATTTCAAGCAGACACACACGGGCGCAAACCCAGGAGCAGGAACAGTGTGTTTGTGTGTTTGAATATGCATTACACAGCCCACGCCTGGCAGGAGTCAAAGTGCTCCTTTAAAAGTTCATAAATCATGGATGTTCTGGCCTGTGATCACCAGACCGCCTGCATTTCAGGCCTGCAGAGTGCCAGAGAGCGACAGACAGCCCTCTAGTTTAGGTCTTAAACAAACCCTCTGGAATGTGCTGATGGGGAGAGAATTAATATTAGGCCTAAACCTATCTGGCAGCCCAGTTCAACCCCAAGTATATCATCTAGCTACTCTCGGCCTACGCCTCAGATCCTAAAAACAAATAGGATATACGTTTTGACGTGGAATGATGTGAAGCATTTTAGACCGCTACTGATTTATAGAGAATTTTAATTTGGAACCAGCGCGATGACCTTAATGGTTATGCCAGTAGGAACCACTGGAAATGCCCTCTCTCTGTCCTCTGATAAGACCCTCAACTATGCCTTTCTCCTCTGCTAAGAAAATGAGCACACAAAGCACAGCACATTTACAATAAGCTTTTCTTCTGTGGCATTTGTTAATATAATACTGAAGGTTGATGACTAGAGTTTGACGCAGTTCTGAGTAGCCCTCTTCCACAATTGAAAGATTGAGAGAGAACACGCAGAAGTGAAAAGTGTCCTTGTTTGTATTCTGTAGTTGTAATAATTGATAACAGTAGGGATGTATACAAGTGTAGCAGCTTTTGTGCGTGGCGTCTAGCATATGGAAGGCCGTTATGAGGGGGCAAAACGAGACGATTGGTCCGTCCATCCAGTCGTCATACTTGAACTCCTTCACTCTGGGCATCAACTTTTCAGGCAGACGATTGTTTACATTTCAAAAACATATTGTTGAAAAGAATCAGAGAAAAACAGAAAATGTATATTTCAATAGAAAGACATGAACCGAAACCTTCTTGTGTATGCATGTTTGTGCTTCCGTGAGCACATGTGTGTGTGTGGTTTCCACGGTAAGGCTCAGCAGCCCAGTTCTCCTGCGAGGGAGGGAGGGGGAGAAAGAAAAGAAGCAAAGAAAAAGAGAGAGAAGGAGCAAGGGAGGCCTCCTTTCACAGAGAAACAAAGATAGCTGTAATTAATGGCCCTGAGCTCTGGACTAGGGGAGCTTTCTTCTGACAACTCCGACTTAATTAAAACTTAAGACTTCTGAAAGGGCCTCTGACTGCGAGGGGACGTCCCACCGTCTCGTGAGAAAAACCTCGTAAGATTTCCTACAAAAGAAAGAAAGAGGGAGAGACAGAGAGAAAAGATGTGTTAGCGGCTGTAGCTATGTTGCTAATCCCTGTTTGTCAAAGGAGGAAGAGGGAAGAGGAGGGGAAGGGGGGGTTAGAACTCACACACCTGCAGCTAACTGTGCCCCCACCACCCCTCCACCCCACCACACACACACACACACACACACACTCCTCCCACACACACATTTTTCCAATCTTTCTCTTCTTGCTCCATATAACGTGATGCAACAACGCTCAGGAGGAAATATTACCTTGCTAACTTTTCATGTGCCTCTAGAATGAAACATCTTCCTATAGGAGCCATGAGAGACAGAGTAGGGTTAGCACACAAATACACACACACACACACAGAGACACACACGCCATTATGTGTATTAATTCATGCATAGAAGCCTGCACCTGTTTCTCACATGGCTGTCTGAATAAATCTTAACAAAGCATAAACTAACCTACGTGAGCCACCTCTGTGTCTCTGTCTCTCTGCCTTGCTCTCTTTTCCTCTCTCTGGGTCTTTCTCTCTATCTCTCCCTCCCCTCCCTTCCACAGAGGATCAGATAATAAAAGCTTGGCCTGCTCTTTTGTTTTTGTGCATTGTTCATTAGCCCGGCAGCAACAACAGAGGCACACTTGATATGCTTGGCTTGACTGGGTGTATGGGAGTAGGGCAAGGTGGGATGGGGGCTGTGCGTGCGTGCGTGTGTATGTGTTGGTGCACGCGCACACGTCGAGGTAGGGGGTAGCTTTGCATGGCTGCAATGCCATTAAAGAGGCAACTGGAAATTAAGGGCTTGCAACTGACAGCACACGTTGAATGAGAAACCCCTGCAGCTGCCAACAATGAGGAGAGCTGGACAATGTGCATGTTAAAGACCAAAACAGTGTTCTGAACTCAACCCCTTATCTGACTTTTTGTGTGTTGTTAATCTTTATGTCACCTAAAACACATCCAGTTCATTTGCGATGTGTAATGTCTGAATATAAACACAATTACTCAGAGCCCTGACAGTTACTGTGTTGATAGTATTATCTCTGTTTGATAGTATTAAAGTGGAAACAGTGACTTTTCCTGCCCCAGTGTTTCCGACTGTTACCATTATTGCGTTGCTGTTGCAAAGACAGCTGCTTTGCTTCCTGTTTTCCTCAGAGTCTAGCAACTACCACAGTTTCCAAAGTTACTTTCACCTCTACACTGTCCGTCATTTCTTCTACAGGGGTTAGTGCCTGCAAAGAACTTACACTGATTCTCTTTGGTAACTGGGGTTAGCCACCGATAGCTACCAGGGAAAACAACAGCGATATCCTCTTCCTGTTTTGGTTAAGCAACAGTTTTCACACTTCCTTTGTGCATAAATCAAGCCCATATTTTTCCAGTGGCAGACGGAACTGCAGAGTGAAAGCGAGGCTTTTAGGGAACCAATCTAAACGCTGATAAGTCATAACATTGTGCAATCAACATTTACTTCATGAATATAAGTAAAGTTGTCCATAGTATGTAACCATTGCTCTCGAGCGTAGGTTTTTGTAGCACAGCCTACTGTTACACTGCTACTGTGACACTGCAGTAAAACTTAAATGAAATTCAGTGTATCTTCATACATGATTTCTAATGAGCCAGTGCCCCATGAGCGACACTACGTCTTTAACGTACAGTTACATAGGTTAGGTTTAGGCAAATAAATTGTCTCCTGGGGAAAGTCCTGTGTTTTGTGACCCATCCACCCACCCCAACCAGTATATTTACGTAGACTATTTCCTTCTTTACTCCTGTCAGCTGAGTTATAAACAAATTTTGGAGCAGTGTGTTTCATAGGTATATGTAAGAGCGGTGTACGAGAACATAATAATATAATATGTAATACCAAAGACTGAAATCAGAGGGTAAAAAGTGAGGAGCATACTGTAGAAAATAATGGGCCAAGCAACTTTTATTCTACCCATTGACTTTGTGCTTGTTTGATGTCAGGCAACTGGGACTTCTGGGCGTTGGAATTTTGGAACCAAACTGGAAGCCGCGTAGAAGGGAAGGCTTTTATAGCCTTAAAGTACTAAAGACTGAGAACATGATTTTGCAGACAAGCGTCACTTGTTGTATTTAATTTGCCCAAATAACTTTGTAATCTCACAATTATTAAAAACACCACTCTAATGAAAATGCTTAGAGGAAACAAATGTAGCTGTGAGAACAATGACTCCTTGAATCGACCACAGGACGCTGTAAAACACCACCTGACATCTGCGCTCTCCTCTCCTCTGTTTCCGCAGCACTTGCAGAAGCAGGACAGTGCGTACAGCCCGGAGTCGTGCGTCTACTACTGCACACTGTGCGACTACTCCACCAAGGCCCGCCTCAACCTGGTGCAGCACGCTCGCTCAGCTCGCCACCAGCAGAACGAAGGACTGAGGAAACTCCAGCTGCACCAGCAAGGCCTGGGAGGGGACGAGGATGGACTGAGCTTCCACGAGCTGTTCCACGTCAAGGAGTGCTCGTCCAGCCAAGGTCTGCGCTTCTTAACCTTGTTGTGACTTTTTTGTTATTTCTATGGCTATTCTGAGATGGTGTTCACGTTCCATGCGTCATGTCCTTTTCTGTCACCTGACTTTTCTTCTCCACACACACACCATGACTTTTTTTATTTCCTGTTTGCTTGTGTTTTTCAAATTTTAGTTAAATGCTGATTCCAGTTGTGCTGGTCAGTTTCCTCCGTTTGAAGTCAGATCTGTCTTTCTTTGCTCCCTGCACTCCTCCCATCTCTTTTTCTCCTTTCTTGCACCACTCCCTCTTTATTCTGTCAAACCTCCCTCCCTCCCTCCTTTGGCCTTCATATCCAGATCACGTCTCTCGATACAGACCCGTCCATTCCTCCTAATCTCTCCAAAATGAGCATACTGTTCCTATTAGGCTGCCGCGCTTATATGTGCAACACACACACACACACGCATACACGCACACACTGTCCCGTGCACTGGGACATCCCAGGCAGGCAAGCAGTCAGCTTATGAAATTTCACCTTGGGAGTATCTCATAGTGAAAAAGGCCTGTACACACATACGTTAGTCACACACACATACGTTACTCACACACACTCACACACGCACACACGTATGCTACGGCTACACAGTCTCTCCCTGGAGTGAGCTTTCATTTCCTTTCTCATGACCAAAGCAATTTGGCTTTCATTTAAGACTCTCCGTCCTGCCAGCAGCTAATAAGTGTAACAGAACTGTAAAACATTCAGAGAGACAAAAAAAAAAAAAAAAAAAAAAAAGATTAATCGTTTTTCTTTGAGTGGGGGTTGGATGGTTGGTGAGGGGTTGCAGGGTGTAAGGGGGAGGGGGCTGCGCTGTAATTTAAACCAGAAGACCAAGAGTCAGGGTCCATTATTTAGTCATCCCTATGTTAATGCTGCCGGGAGAAAATGAGCGCTTAACTTGTTTTTGCTTTGCTTGACCTGAAGGAGCGGGTGGGATGGAGTGGGGCGAGGAGGAGGGGGGGGGGGGGGGCTAACACGTTTTGAATAGCATTCCAGAATAGCATTAGTCCATACATCCATCTGTGTGTGTGTGTGTGTGTGTCTGTCTGTGCTCCCCAAAGTGTCCTGTTTATACTGTACATGTACTCCCAAAACAGATGGAGGCCCAGCGCTTAGAAACATATGTGAATCCCAACACACACACACACACACACACACACACACACACACACACATGAACAGAAGAAGAGCTCCCAATCCTGAAATGGAGACTGTAGCCGGCGTGCGTTTGGTTTTAATTACACATGGATCAAAGTTTCGGTGAGATTTGGGGTGCAGCAGAAAAGCATGCTTAGATAAATCATTACCGTACATTTTAACATTACCGCCCCCCCCTTCTCCTGCTCTCTTTTTGTCTCTCTCTTTCTCTCTCCTTTTTTGTCCTGCTTATTCTGTCTCCCACTCTCCCCTGCTCCTGTCCGTTTTTTCATCTAGAACACAAGCCCGGCTTCAAGCCTCTTTTTTTTTCGTCTTCTTTTTACATCTCAAACCAGTGAGCGCAACCAGGTTTTAAACCTGTCAAAAGCAATATTCGCCCGCTGCACCTATTTCAAATGTTCCACTCTTAAAACACACCATATTTGTTGCTCGGGCCCTGGTTTTATACCTTGGCTTTGATGCCACATGGTGAATTTCCATGAGGAAGCTAGTGCAAAGCTTAAGCGGACGCTGGCAGGGTCCAAAATGCTAAGCCACTTTTTTGGATGCCCTCCTTTTGCCCACTCTATATAATTTTTAGTGAACAACAGTATTCTTTCACAAGGTACGTGGTAAACGTTTCAAAGGTATTTCCTTGTAGGCCATACACGTTTGGCAGGTGTAGGCAGAGGGGGGGGGGGGGGTAAGAGTGTTTCAACCAAAGATCAAACAATGAAAGTTAATGCAATGAATCAGGGTTGTATTTTTGTTGCCTTTTTTTTGGTACATTTTGTACATGTTTGAGCTCTTTGTGCTTTTTGCAAGCATTACATGCTACACCAGGTTATGTTACATGGAGGAAAATGTATGTTATACCTGCTTTGAGCTCCCATAGTGATAGATGATGTGAATGTTTTCACCGATGGAAAAGGCTCTATAGTAGGCAACATTTCCAGCCAGTGTTCAGTTTAAGGACCCTTTATTTGTGTGTACGTGCATGTGTATGCGTGCTGTTAGTTTTCTGGGGCTACAACTCCTGACTCGAGCACTTTCTGTTCATTAGAGACTGGTATGAAAAAGATTAATTTAAGTGCTGACCGGTATCTTTCTCTTAAAGCCTGGGACCTGGCACTGAGCCAGATAATTATAGGCCCATTTGGGAATAAGAGTTCTAATGCTCTGGACTTTATGTACATGTGAATGGCTTTCATTAAACAATTTTGATGCTGATTTTATGGCCTAATTAAGGATACAGTACTGCAGAGACGCACCGCAAGGGTATAGGTGTTTTGAACAAAGACAGGAGTGTACAAGGAACACTTCTGCTGGACTGCATTGTGTGCATGTCAATACATGTGTTTGCTGGTGCATGTTTATTTGAGAACCTTTCACTCTTTGTTATCCTTTTGAGTCTGTAATTCCCCGAACCTGGGCCCAGTCGTCTCATCCTTTACACTAGGTAAACACCGTTGTGAAGTGAGACTAAAGTGTGTGTGTGTTTGTGTGTGCTTATCTAGTTGTGTACGTACAGGCACTATTCGCACTGACTGTACAGCAAAAACTTTTTTTTTTTTCCATGATCTTTCAGCTGTGTCCTACAGAGACAAAAAGCTCACTGTTGCCCGCATTGCTGAGATAAATCTTTCGTCTCTGTGTGCAATTAGCAGTGCTAAAGAAAACTGAGTTTATTAAAAAAAAAAAGCCAGTTTGCATCAGAGGAGCACGCATAAATGAATTGCCTCTCAACGTGAAGGACTTGGAGGCCGTTTAGCTTTGAGGGTCGTCCAAAAGTAGTTAGAGAATTAGATATTTTTGCGTCCTTCTCGATAATGAAGTTACACCCTGAATAGAGCTGTTTAGTAAAATTCAAAGAAATAAATCACAAATATGACAGATTGCGAGTCACGGGTATTCCATCGTCAATTTTATGAGTTGAACATTTTGTTGAGCTGAATTTTTGGAGACATTAACAGTCTCTGAAGTTTTTGGGAATTTCCCCCCTGGCTTCTTTCTCTGTTGCTGCCTCTATCTCAACCATTTGACCATTTGTTTAGCCATGAAAAAAAAAAAACTGTGAGGAGGTGTGTGTATGTGCGCGTGAGTTTTTTTTTCTATGTGTATCCTCGCCCATTAGCCCTGTGCTCCATCATGTGAAAAGCTCCTCATAAGCCAGACCAAGCAGAAACAACAGGGCCTTTTCTGCATACTTTACTTTCTGTCATTTTTTTCCCCTTTCGTTCCCTCTGTCCCTCACAAAAAGGAAAAGGGAGATGGGATCTTATGGAGGTAATTATTTCTGAGAGCCTGGCCTGTCATCCATCCCTCCACCACCCCACCACCCACACATCTCCATCCCTCTCTACCCCCCCCCACCCAACCCAACATGCATTAAAGAGGGAGGGAGAGGACCCTCTTTGTCTGAGTCCCCCTTTTAAACAAAAGACCTCTTCTGACTTAGAGAGACCGACAACACTTTTATCGTGTGGGTGTATGTGTGTGTATATGTGAGTGCGTGCATGTGTGTGTATATCCAGAGCCTTTTGTTTTCTCTGAGTGATAAGGCTCTGGGTCATTTTTGGTCCTAGTCAAATTAGTGTAGCTGTGCTAACCATTTAGATAGCAGCTGTAGGCTAAAAACGGAGCCTAATGGACACTTATTATCCTTATATGTGCTTGTGCGTCCAGCAGGAAGTGATGGAACATGGGCAGAGAGCAAATGTGCCATCTTGCTTGTTTCCAAGTGCACCGACATTCCTTATTTCCAAATTTACCCAACCCAAACTGTACGCGTCTGAACCGAGTCAAAGCCCCAAAAAAACGATCATTCAATTTTCGATGTGGGAAAGGGCTTTGCTGTTTCCCAAAGAGCATTTCAATGTGATGACACCAAGGCATCTTTTGAGGTATTAGGTTTTCCCTCCTCCCTCACTTTCACTCCTTCACTCCTTCATCTTATGCTTTTTTTTTTTTTCCTCTGGGTAGTGGGGGTGGTTTCGCCATTCCAGCGGTTGTCTTCTTTTTTTTTTTAAGGAGGTCTCTCCTCAGACAGAAGTCTATTTCCAGGGTTTGTCTCAGTAATTTGTGGCCATTACATAAACATTCACGGATGGCCGGAGCAGTGAGAGAAAGGATGCAACACACACCCAGATCTAGCTAACCGCTGGAGTTAGCGCGGCGGTGGCCATTTTCTTTTTCAAGTCAGAATGCAGTAGGTGAGAGCAGCTGACTGGCTCATCAAACGACAGTTTTGTCCTTTTTTAGTTACTCTTTGCCTCTGCTGCATGTACGACCCCCCTGATGTATTCACCCAGGAGATATCTATGTTTAGATTAGAAGTTTAATAGGTTAAGGCAGCCAATTATATTGCATATTGATTTGCTTACAAACAGCTGATTGCCTACTGTTAATAAATTATTCCTGACCTTTTCCTTCTCATTTACTGTGAAACAGGAAGTTACTTACATAAAAGGTAAAGTCCACAGATTTCAGTCAGGCGGGATCCATTCCTCGCACAATAAAAACTTGGAATGTTATTCTATGTGCCCAACATGAGTCAAATGCAGTTCCCTGGGAGAACTATTCTGATGAGAGTGATGTGATGTTACCCAAGGGGACTTCTGTGAAGTATGTAGTTTTTTATTGCTGTACAATTAGCTGGAGACAATGCACTGCATTTTAAATCATTTGTCAAATCAAAATAAGGCACATTCATATATGTATATTATTATATTTTCGGCAAGTAGCAATTTACCCCAAATTTCCCAAAACCATATTCTCTATGGCTGAGGGAGTAAAAGATGTGGTCATTTTTTGAATAATTCCATCCAAGCGAATTATAATTACTTTGCGGTCTGTGTGTGCACATAGGAAAAAAAAAGGGCAGCAGGCTGACTTGTGCCTCAGAAAAAAATGAGCCTCGTTCACCATAAACTATTTTTGAAATGGTGTGTCGGGGCGGTATGGGCTCAGGCCGATTGTTTTTCTTTGAGTTGAGCAGCTCTTTGGTGGAGGGGTATTACCCGGGCTAAATTGTTCCCTCATGTTTTCCGCCAAGGTTCTGTGCCCACCACACTGACAGTTATAATTTGCAGAAATTGCGCTGATTATCTGAATTAGCATACCTGACCAATGCCACATTAGTCTTATTTACAATACAAAGCCGTGGGGCTATGAGGACGCATAATAAATATGACTTAACCCTTTGAAGAGGGGACTGGCGTCACAGGGCCAGGACGTTGTTCACGTCGGTGATATCACAAAGAGCTTTAGGCCCCGCTCCATATGGAACTGAAAGCCTCTGAAAGGTCCTGGAAAAGGAAGTGGTGAATGTAAAGTCCGAGGACCATATTGAAATCACAGGGTTATTGCATGTTTTTCCTTACTCCCAGTCTCTTTCTGACCTTTCTCTTTCAATATTTTTCACCTCTCAGCTCTTGTCCCCATCTTGTTTCTCTCCCTTTTTTTCTGCCTTCATCTTTTTCTCTCCCCCCCTCCCTTTTCACCCCTGCTCTTCTTTATTTTCATCTCCCTCACCTCCATTCTTTTCTCTCCCCGATCCCCTCATACACCCTCTGTCCATTGACTCTTAACCACAGATGGACAAAACAATGGGCCATGTCACACAGCATTAAGACAAACAATCCGGTGATGGGAGGAGGGTTGTGTGGAGCTGGAGCCGCGGTAACCAGGCAATCCGCTCACTGGGTCCAAGCAGCCACTAATCTCAGACCGCGATGATACAATTCACAGATGGACATTTAAGGCAGCCTGTATGCACACACACACACACACTCACACAAAGCGGAGAGCAGGAACTTCACTTTAGGAGGTAGTATTGTCAGGTAGAATTTCTGTTGTTCATTGCAGCAGCAACAAATTCTCTCCTTCTATTGCTCCCTTCTTCCTCACTCTCCTCTCTGTTTCCTTTACCTCATCCATCAGTGGGAGGTATGGAATTGATAGCAGCTATTGATTACCTATAGCAAAGGCTAATCGTCGCTAACCGGAGGAAGCTTTGCAGCTATAGCAGCTGTCAGTGGCTTGTCGTGTGTGTGTGCGTGTCTATATGACCCTCCAGCGGTTCAGTAGCAATAGCTTTCCCTCTCCAGTGTTTACTTACAGCAGACTAATGGCCTTAAAGCAAGGCAGCACATGTAACAAAGAATAAAGATTCCGGACATGGCTTCTCGTTCCAGAATAAGGGAAATGGTATGTAACGTCTGCCCAAAGAAACACCGAGAGACATGCCAAGTTTCACCTCCCCACCTATGTGAATAAGACCCATCTCCCTCTCTCTCTCCTTTTCTTCATCTCCCTAATAGGAAATTTTGAGCACACTGTGTGAGATTAAAGCAGAGAATCAATGCCTTGTGAGCAATAATTTCCAGACAAATCTCTTTCATCTTTTTCTCTCCATTCCCACCACCCCCCCCCTTCTCTCGTTCTCCCGTTCGTTTTCTCTCCCACCTCCTAATGCTAACAGGGGGTCTCATGTCATGACATCCCATTCGCTTTTATCATGTCCTAATAACACTCTGAAAATAGAGAGAGAAAGAGGAATGTGACAGAGAGAGGAAAAAGGATGCTGGGAAAAAAAAAAAGAACGAGAAATGGATAGACTGATAAAAATCCATTGAATGAGCCTGGGTCTTGATTTGTGCTTTGATGTGGATGTCTTTGTGCAAATTAGACAAATATGCCCGCTGCTTTAGTCGTCTCCAAGCTCTCCGTAAGATGCCATCTCCCTTTGCTGTTTTTTATGAGGGATGGAAGGAAAAAATGAGTGGCAAGTTCATTTAGGGGCATAAAAATATACATTTTACTAAATTTGGGCGACTGAATAGGGAGACAAGAACATGGCGAACAGGAGGTGTTGTGATGTAAGAGTGCTGTATGCAAAAAGGTGGCCAGCGCGAGGCGGTTAAAGAAAACTGAAAACAAAGAGGACGTGAGGTATATGCAGAAGACGTTGGTGTTTCTGCTTGGTTGGGCCCACAAGGTGCTTTACCCATGATGGCACATAGGGCTAATGGGCAAGGACACACACACACACACACACACACACACACACACACACACACACACACACACACCTTGGTCAGGCCTTTGTTTCAAAAGCAGGTTAATGGGGAGTGAGGAAGAGGAGCGTTGCAATTTTCTGCTCTTTAGGCGCCAGAGAATTCTCTCCAGTGTAAGAGAGACCAGACTCTCAGCGTAATAGGCATTTTACACCCTCATCACCTCTTGCACACAAACACACACGCAGACACACACGCACACGTACATACAAACACACACTCACCAGAAACGTGTGGGAGTGTAATAGGCATTCTATGGTGTGTATTGCCGGTCCCCAGAGTGCCAGTAAGTGTTAGACATGCATAGAGTCGGCAATGAGACAATCAGCATGCTGAAATTGAAACCTTGTCTGGAGTCACACAGGAGGGGAGGAAGAGGAGCAGGAGGAGAGGAGAGGAGAGGAGAGGAGAGGAGAGGAGAGGAGAGGAGATTAAGTAGAAGGAGAAGAGGAGAGGCGATGGGAGCGCAGATGGCAGGAGAGAAGGAGATGAGGAAGAGGAATAAGAGGAGAGGAGAGACTGAGGGAGAGGAAATAGGAACTGATGTTTGTTTAATTGCCTCATAAGTGATGACACAGATAATTATGTCGAAAAAGGAGATGCTCCTCTTAGGCAGGGCCGATGAGCAGCTGTATCTGTTTTTGCGCGTGTGTGCGTGTCGCCCTGTCTCTCCCTATAGCCCCATCAACGGTCGTCCCCTCCAGCCACATCAAGTATAGGACACCATTAAAGCATTACGGTTTGTGTCATATCAAATCATTCAGCTTAATTAACAGAAACACACACACACGTACACACACACACACTCATCATTTGGAATCATTTTAATTACTCTGTAACATCCTGATTATTAATATCTCCGCTTCATATACCTGGGGATATGAAGATGAGTTCACCTATATTTCCTGCGCTGTGTGTTTGCAGGCGTGTGTGTCCATGTGTGTGTAAGTGATGCTCCCTTGACTTCATATCTAATTGTCTTTTTTAATGACAATATTCCACTGTGTGCCGGCTGTATGTAATGAGTCAGGGTGTGTCAAAGTGCAGGCCTGAGCTGTCTGCTTGAGTTAAGCTCTTCCCGTCTACTGTAGAAGCCTCCAGCATACACACTCGCGCACACACACACATGTGGCGCACACACTCAAAGAGACAGTATCAATGTGGGAGTTCCTGTATCTGACACGAGATTAAGAGGGCCAAGTGGAGGAACGTCGAAGAACTGCCCTGTTGCATTTGCAAGAGGGAAAAAGGACCATCCTGTCACACACACATACACACACACACACACACATGCAAGCATCCTGTGCTGTAAGTGAGCAGTAGCCTCCCTTGCATTATTCACAGTGGCCGAGTGATCGAAGCCTGGTTCAATAGCACTAAAGCGGCGCACGCTGGAGAGATTTGTCTTACAAAACCTTGACACACACACAGGCGCACATATGCTCTCACACACATTGATTTTTGGTGGTGGGAATCTCCCAGGCTTTGGACGAAAGGCAGGGACGTGAGAGGGGCTTCCCCCGTCAGAGCAACCCCCTGACAAACACACACATACACACCGACACACTCATTCTGAACCTCACACACACACATACACACACACATACACACCCGCGTGCACAGTGCATAGGCAAATACTGTAAGTACATCTTTAATTCTCTCGAAATGAGATTTGATGATGATGAGATCCAGCGATAGCGTGAATAAGAAAATGAAAGAAAAAAACTGGAGATGAGAGACGAAGGATCTGCCTCTTAGATCTGATGGGGTTTCATTTACAGTAAGATGAGCTGATGGTGAAATAAAAAAAAAAAAAAGGCAAGAAAAAAGTCTAACTGATCATATTTCTGTTTTCGCTGACTCTCCTTTTTTTGCATTTTACCATCAGGGGGCTTTTTGCAAGCGAGGCAGAAAAAAAGAAATCACGCATTTGCCTGATATGTCATATCTTTCCGCTGCAGTGTGTGTGTGTGTGTGTTTTCCACACAGGCGTGTTCAATTTGAAGCCTTCACTTGATTTGAATGGCGATTTTTTTTTCGAACACATCAGTCACTTCATTCAGTTTTCCTATTTTCTTGAGAGCGGCGCGGGCAGCGTAGCACATACCACCCCCTCTGGCATTTTTGACGTATTAACATGTATCGACAAGCCAGCGCTCGCATGCCTGTAAACACTGACGCACACATACTCACACCTCTGTCCCCTGAAGACATGTGATCAACCAGACCCAATCCCTTGTAATCATCTGGAACCCCCCCCCAACACACACACACATATATAGTTCCCATTCAATCCTGGGTAATGGTTTGGGGCAGGGGGCTGAAGCGGTGGGCTTCTTTCCCTTAGCCCCAGTGTCTTAAGCTGCCATTGATTAAATGTTAACTGATATACTCGGCCCTGGCAATCTTGTTAGAGCTGGAGCAGGCAGGCAGCTAGACAGACAGTTTAGGACCCGCGCCCTCCTGATCAATAGCACAGATAAAGATTTCATCCATCAATGAGCTCCCAAAACAAAAGGTATCTGATACCTGATTAGGCCCGTGGGGACAAATACACACACAGATTTGAACATGAACACACACTCACATTGCCACATGAGTCGGAGCACATGAAGGGATACACACTCGGATCACAAATAAATGCAGTGGGACATAAAAACCTGCAGGTAAGCTTAAATAAGCATACATTTCACACTCTCACACACACACATTCCTTTCACTCACTTATTTTGTCCAGAATAATACCTCCACAAAACCCCATCTGAAGTCAATCAGTTCCACACCTAATGGTGTAATTACAACACGTACACACACACACACACACATATGCACAGTCAAGTTTGCAGATAAGGCAGCCCTGACTTTTCCCGGATGAAGGTTAATTATGCTGTGTTAGTTCACTTAGGTGTGTGTATTTGTTTGTGCATGCAGGTGTATGTGCATCTTTTCCCAGCAAGTACATGTGTGTATGTGCGTACTCCTCAAATGCACGTGCATTTAGATCCTCAGAGCATGCCAAAGGCACCGCAAAACGGCTGAATCAATGTCTGGGCGACCACGACTGTTAAAGTGTATCAATAATGTTCCCCTATCTTCTTTCCCGGCTAACGTCACACGGCAGTTTGAAAGTCCAAGCCTTAGCCGCAATTAAGACTTAATTATAAATCAATATAAGGAGTCATTTGAATATTGATTTTTCCTTTTTCTTCAAATTGTTAACATATTCCCCACCCTGTCTACGCTTTTTTTTTCTTCCTTTTTTTTTGTTACAACTTTAAGGAGAATCAATACTTCCCTTTACAGTCATCAGAGAAGTGCTTTGGCATAATTGGAGCCAAAAACACAACGGGATATCTTCATGGGGTTCGATACCCAGAGGTGGTCAGGGGGTAGAAAATGTCACAGCCCCTCAAATTCTGATGGCTTTTCAAATACGGTTAATGACGCTTTGTGGTTGTCAAAGAGTGATCTCATTTTGGGGGATATTGGGTGACATTTGTTGTCACAATGCCAAAATGCATTTCCATAATTTTCACGGCTGACATTTTCTTTGATATGACACTGTATCAGAGCGCACTTCAAAAAAAGAAAGAAAAAAAAAAAAGTGATATCAATGCAACCCGGTAACCTGCATTTCATTTGATTTAAATGATATCTTTGCTGTTTTATTTTCCTGCTCAACCATTTTGAGGGGCTGTGAGATTTTCAAGTGGCGTGTCAGGGGCCGGGAGTCTAATGCATGGAAACATGGAGCTTTCTGTTTTCTGACGGCTAGCAGAGATAAGGTAGAGATATGGCTCTAGCACTGGCTCAAATCTAAAACAGATCCCGCTGGGGGGGTTGGGGGAGTTAAGAAAGTGAAGGGAAGAAGAAAGGGAGGGGTGGAGGTAGCAAGAAAAGGGAATATTGTCAATCCTCTAAGTGTCTGGCGGTGTCTCTCTTTCTTTCCCTCTTTCTCTCACTCTTTCTCTCCCCCACTCTCCCTCAGTAATCTGATTTATTCGAAGCATATGTGTGCTGCTCTGTCTTTGTCTGCTTCTATTAGGGCCAGTGGGGGCCCATATGACATTGTTTAGCCAGTAATGAAATGGACATTTTTTGCATGTTTTTGAGAAAGTCAGAGGAAAGCCAACACTCCTTATTTGTAACCGTCTGCGAATACCATCTCCGGGGCAGTTGCCCCAGGTCTGTGTATTCATGTGTGTGTGTGTTTGTGTAGTGAACATGTGTGCCCGTGTATTACAGGTTCCATGTGGTCCTTTTGGAGATGATTCTGAGCAACCTAATGAATATTTGGGCTTGAAGATATTTTTCTTTTTCTTCCGTGACTCTATTCTTCTTATGTTGAAGAGTCCTGCCATCCTCCCCTAAGCTCAACACATAATAAGGCCCTGACGATGCACACATTTTTGTTTTGCACACTCTTCTATGGCAAAAAGATGTGTCACATGGGCTTATTGTCAGTATATGAAATTGTTAAGCGCTAATGGCAGCAATGTGGTGGTCCAAAACTCAACTGTAGCTCCCATCAACGAGGAATGTCATAGAAAAGCATAGAAAATGAATAGACATTTTTTTGACATCATTCTTTGTATAATCACACAAACACATTGTAGTCCTGTTGTAGTTATATTGAATGTAGCTTGCATACAAAATGAGTAATTCTTGAAAATAAGGATTCACGTTTCTGTTTTGCCGAAATCTCAAATTTTTCTTTCTTCTAAATTCTGCAGATAAATAACGCAACTTTTCGTGATCCTATAACTGTATTTTTATCTGTACTTTCTATCTACTGAAATCTTTTCTTTGATTTCCATCCAGGATTACAGTCTTGTTTTTGGTGCCTCTGAAAGCAGATGGTTTTTATGCAGCTAAAAACGGGACAGTAGCCCAATAGGATAAAGATCTGTTTAAGCATTATCCATTTGGCCACTGCCCGTCACAGGCCTATTTTAAGCATAGACCCAAACACACACACACACACACACACACATAGCCATTCTCTTAAACCACGGCAGCCATTTTATTAGATTCCCTGATTTCCTGCCTCGTATTAGTTCTCGGAAAATAAATAAACCTTGAATACATGACAAGGACCAGTCTGGTCAATTGGAAACTATATCTATCCTGCTGGTATCTTTGTTTACCAGTGTAGTGATGGATGGACAGATAGAGGGATAGATGGAGGCAGTGGAGGAGCAGATAGGTATATGGATGGATAGCTGTGTGAAAAGATATAAAAATAGATGGACAGATGGATAGATAGGTGGATAGATAAATGGATGGGTAGATAGACAGATGAATGCGGCAGGGAGATCTTGTTGGGCTGATAGAGTTGAGCAGGTATGCCGAGAAACAGCTGCTTTCTTCATTAGGTTCATCTATCGATCTCGGACCCTTGCTGTGCGTGTGTGTGTGTGTGTGTGTGTGTGTTTGAGGGAGAGAGAGGGGAAAGACAGCAGCCTCTGTAGATAAGTGCTGGTAATAGAACAGAATGAATTCTTATCACAGAGATGGGAAGGCCATTAACCCTCAGCTCCTAGTTCTCTCTCTCTGTCTCTGTCTGGTCCGACTCTCTCCCTCTCTCTGTTTCTCCCTCCCTCCATCCTCCGGTCTGGACCTGACAGGGTCACGTTGGCGAGCGTGTGTGATATTTCCACTATGTGTGTGACTCTCTGAGTGTGTGTGTGTGTGTGTGTTTTGCGGCTGCCGCTGTGCAGACTGCCCCACTGGCCAGATGTTTATAATCAGGGGCTAGATAAATATTGGACCGAGGAATCATAAAAGACCAGGAAAAACAGAAAATAGAGAAAGGGATGGGGGGGGGATGAAACAGAGGAGAGGAATCTTCTTTTCAAATTATTCCTAAATCCCTCAGTAAGCTTGCCGTGCCGCCTCCTCAATTCACCTACTCAGCCTAAGGTGATTCAAACAGCCGAAATGCAATATGGCTGTTGTGTAAGATGCAGGTGTTTGTGTGTGTGTGCACACGTGTGGAGGTGTACAGTAGGTGTGCTAGCCTATTGTATAAGTCCAGGTGTTGCGGCATTTTTTTTTCCACTACTGAACCTTTTGAAGCCATATTTTTGTCCTGTGAAAACCTTTTGTATTTGCTATTAAAGAATCATTAACATCATCCCCCCCAGTGCTCACAGCACTGAAAATGAAACCCCTCTTAACACGAAACAACAGTTTCTGTCTGCGCAGCAAGCAAGACACGCAAGCCTTTAATCTTGGCTATGTTTATTCATATGATTTTCTTTTTTTTTCTCTTCTTTTTTTTTTTCAAAAGAGTAATAGGTGTTTTGTTAGTCGCCTGCAAGACAGCGGAGCGGGCAATTTGAGCGAAAGAAAATACAATGAAGTGTCTCAGGAAGTCGTAATTGACAACAACAAAGCAAATTTGGAGCTGCTGATACAAGCGTTTTTTACACAAAAGTCATTTTTTCAGCTTATTCTGTCAGTTCAACTTATTGACATTCACACCAGGAGCGTATTAAATGTGACAATCCTATTGTCTGGCTTTCAGAGTCAACCTGAAACAATAGATATATATATAATTTTTTTTTGCTGGTGTAATAAGTTCTCATGTGTTTTAAGCAATAAGTGGGTGGGTGTGGGTGGATCAGAGCGTGTGGATGGAAACACGTGTGTTTGCTTGTGCTGGTGTGTGTGTGTTTACATGTTAGCATGTGGGCTGTGGACCTCGGTGTATGAAATACATTGAGCGCCGCGTGGGAGTAAATGTGTGTTATGTGCGGAGGGTTTTTTTCGTGCGTAGGTGTGTGTGAGCGAGTGCAGGTGTGTGTGTGTGTGTGTCAGTTATTCCCAGGCCCTGTGCAGGAGCTGTAGCCCCTCTCCGCTGGGTTGATGTTTAGTATTTTAGACATGCTACATTAACAACATCTGGTTAAGATCTAAATGCTTGTTAAACGCGCTGAAATTCGGGGGGGAAAGGTACAGGGAGAACGAGGGGAGAGAAGGGGGGGGGGGATAAAGAGAGAGAGTAGGGTAAATAAAGATTTGAGGGTGAGAGAACGGGAGGGAGGGAGATCAGTAAGTCTGTAAGGTTATTACCCTGGCAGTATTACCACTGGCCCTTGACTGTGTGTGTGTGCGTGTGTGCATGGCTGTGACTGTGTGGGATGGTGTAATGTTTCAAAGCTTTCCCCTTTAAAACCTAGAGGCCAAACTAGAGCCACGCGCGGCGCAGGAATGTGACATCACAGGGCCCCTATTCCTCACGCACACACACACACACATGCACACGTGGTCTCACAGGGGACATGACCAGAGTTGTAGGAAGAAATCAGCGTCAACATCATGGCTAAGTGGGGGAGACATGGCAGTCATGGGTGTTACGCAAAACATTAAGGCTGCATTACTACCACAGATACACTGGACACATACCATATCTAGTCTTTATTATTACTCCTAGACATATAGCGCAACAGCACTCGTAATATTGTAGCATACAGAGCCCTAACAGCTATACAATAGTAGTTTCTCACTCTAGTAGTTATAGCATTTCTAATGATATTTTCTTTGGCAGCAATTACTGTTTCACTTGATGCTCCGCTTTCATAGTGTCTATGATTTAAGATAAACAATAATGTAAAAAAAAAAAGTGTTTTTTTCTTACTCCTTTACCCCTTTAATGAGCACCATCCTAGCCCTAAGGAAGCAAATTAGAGGCAGCTCGGCCCAGCTAATGAATTCAGCCATTTTGGAGCCTCCGTGTCCAGTTTCTCCGCATTGCATTGCTCTGCCGTTGTGTGCTGTGCGACTGAGTCCTCCACCGGGCACATAATGACCCGGCATGGCGGTTATGGGCCCTTAGGGGGAGACGGGAAGGGGAGCGAGTGGTCTCAGAGCAGGTCATTATACAGCTAGAGGGCACACACACACACACACACACACACACAAACACACTGCACTGACACTTTCAATACATCCTCCATTGCCTCCATCTCCCATATGTCTCCATTTTTTCTTTCCAAACATCTCTTTTTATACATCTTTTTATCTGCCTCAAACTTGTTTTTTCTATTTTATTTTTTGACGGTGATGTTTTTAAGTAAGATGTTGTAAAATATTTTTGTACTCAAATTTGTACAGAAATAATTCAGAACATGTTTTCTCCTAAGGTTGTGTAAACTAAATATGCTTAGGGATTTTAGGAGTGGTTTTTTTTTCTGGATAAACAAGAGAGTTATTCATCCAGGGCCTTAATTGGTTACACTGGCTTCCAATTAATAGTTAAATCTAAAACCAGGCTGATTTGGCTGTGTCCCTGATCAAGACTCACTTAATTATTCTTCCTCTCTAACAGTTAAATATAGGCTGGTGTTGGTTGCAGGGTAATCGGACCCAGGGTCTGTGGTTAGCTCGAGCTCACCGGCCGGCTTTAATGTTCCGACCGACCCACATCAAAGAGAGTCCCACCAGGCTGCCAAAATCACACACCCTCCACAGCCTGACCCACTCCCTGTGTGTGTGTGTGTGTATATGTGTGTGTGTGTGCACAAGGCGGTGGAAGGTGACTGCGAAAGTTTTTGCTCTGTGCGTCCTCTGGTAGCGATTAAGTTGATGGTTAAGAGAGTCCCTGCCGCAGAACCCTCTCCTCTGTGTCTCTCTCCCTCTTTTTCTCACACACACACCTACACACACACACACACAGACACACTTGCACATGACAACTCACATGCAAACACATGCAGTCCCTGTCTCACTCACTTGATCAATGGCGCACATCCACACCAACACACTCGAACACACGCAGTGGCACGCGCACTCACATACACACTCGTGTGGTGTGTAACTGTCAGGGTCAGTCAGAGGGCAGACGCTGTGCTGATGTATTGAGAGAGCTCGTCTGGGAATGTCCTCAGTGTGGAAACACATTCCCCGTATGCACGCACGCACGCACACACATACACACTCATGCACACACACACACCACAGATCTAACCGACTAAAAGGGGAAAGGAGTGAAAAAAAAAACACTGATGAGGCCCAGATGATCACCCCTCCTTTCCTCTCTCTTTTTCTCTTTCTTCACCCACTCTTCACCCTCATTCCTCCCTCTCTTTCCCTCTCTCTGTTCATTGTCTCTCTTTTCCTCTTGTGTCCTATCAAGCTACAGGTAGACTGCCCCCTAGAGGTTAGTTAAGATGCTGGTTGAGTAATGTCATGATCAGGCACTGGATGCATCTGTGACCACTTTCACCAGAGCCATATCCTCCTGTCTTTGTTGTCCTGTAGGAAAATGGGGGAGTTAAATATGCTGATATAAAATGTGCAAACAAAATCAAGAGGTATCAAACAAATTAAGGTTAAACTCATAAAGTGCAAATGCTTACACTGACTATTTCCTGAATGTGATGTCAGAGCTGTGCATGATAATGACCACTAATTATTTAACCTACATTTTTGTTTAAAGTCACAGACGATAACATGAAAATAAAAGTATTTATGATGTAAATTCAAAAGCTACAGTGTATTATTATAGTGAATATTATATAATAATAAAAATACAATAAATCTGTTTTAGAAGAACAGACTGCTTTCAGTCAAAGCAATGGCATATCTAATTTTTTACAAACACTACATATGATGCAGTGAAGGAATGAAGGCAGACAATAACAAAGGAGATAAAAAGGTGGGTTTTTTTCGTTCTGCTTTTTGAGATTTTTTTTTCTTATTCTTTCTTTTGAGACATTGTCCTGACCTTGCAGTGTGTGAGATCTTCGAGAGCTTATTTTTCTCTCTCTGTATTTCTGTTTTGACCCTTCTCCCTCCCCTTCTTCTCTCACTCTTCTGTGAAACATGCTGTTCGATTTGTGCTATTTGCTTTTCCTTGGCATCGAACAAAAGTCAAGTATAGAGAAAAGATAAACCAGTGATGAAAGACTTTCGAAACCCACTACGCACAACAACATTTACACAAGCGCACACATACACACACACACACACACACACGCATGCTATCCCTCCTCTTCCCTCTATACGAAGGTGGGGTGAATTAAAATACAAAGATGGACGCTGCAGCACCAGCAGTGAAAATTGCAATTTCTGCAGCCCGGGCTCTCTTGGCTGACAGGAGATATTTCATCCCCGTTGTCACCAACGTATTAATAAAACATCAGGAGCAGAGTGCAGTCCCAGTCTCTCTCTCGTTCACACACAAACACACACATGTACAAGGACGCACACATACACCTTGAAATAGTCTGTGCGTAGACATGTGCAAAATGCGTACAGCGCTCACACGCGTGTGCAAATGCAAAAATACAACAGCGTCCATGAATACGAACACACACAACCACAGTTTCCCTCCTCAATCACATGCCAGCATCTGCCATGAAAATTTCATGCTGTATATAATGTCCACTTAATGTGTTAGCGCTTAAAGCAACGGCGCCAGCACTTAGTCTGTGTGTCTGTCTGTGTCTTTGTGTGTGTCTTTGGTTGTGTGTGTGTGTATGTGTGTGCACCCCGCTGTATGTGAAAGGGTTAATCATATCATGTTTCCGAGGGGGGTTCTGCAGACCCCTTGTGCTCGTCATACAATGGCCAAAGTGATTGTATGCAAATGCAAGCTGACCTCAATGCACCCTTTGCCTGATTTCTATGAATATGACTGTGTGTGTGTGTGTGTGTGTGTGTGTGTGTTATAAAATATGGTTATTAAGGCAGTGCAGGATTGATGAGCGCAGCTCTTTTACGCACACTCACACAAACACACTTGCACACAGACACATACACCAGTTTCATTCTCTGGCAGAGTGAGGGGTTTGTGGTGAAAGAGACCCCCCTCCTCCCCCCGTTTAGAAGACATGAAATTTTTAACGGTTTTGCTCTGTGTGTGTGTGAATATGATACCGTGTGTGTATGATCTGACGCCTGTGTGCAAGTGTTTCTGTTTGATTTTGCATTTGTGTGTGCTAGCCTGAGATGGTGCAGGGTCCTACTATATGTGTGTATATATATGTGTGTATGTATGTTTTGTGTGTGTGTGTGTGTGGGGGTGTGTGTGTGTGTGTGTGTGTGAGCGCGCGCATGCCTGGTTATCTGGCCTCTCTCAGACTGCTCAAAATTCATTACAAAGTGACATCAGCCCAGCCGGAGACAAATGATGGCTGGATGAAAGGGAGCGCTGGGGCTCGGCTAGGATTAGTGTTAGCTTGCGCTGGCGACACATATACACACATACGCACTTGTACACACACACGCACACACACAGAGCACGCACACACTCGCACACACACACTTTAATCCACTGGCAGAACACTGCAGATACACAGAATTATCAAACAAGGGGCTGAACTCTCAGAGATGGGCAGGCTAATCTGCTAATAGTACAGAGCTGCACGTGTGTGTTGGTTTGTGTGTCTGTGCGTGTGTGTGTGTGCACGCACATTTTTTACAGAGGTAACAGAAATATATAGACAAAATATCAATACACAGGACAGCAGTGGACATTTACACTATTTACATGTGGGGTTTTTTTTTTTGTTTTTTTTTTAAAGTTACTATAATACTCCCAATATTGTTCGTTATTTTTTCTGTCATTAATAAAGTCGCTTTTGCAAGGTTTTTTTTAATATTTTTACAGTTAAAGGTAAAAATTAATATTTTCATCTATGCTGTAATATTAAAATTTGTCTCACCTGAAATAAAAATTTGAATCTGAAGAGCCGGGAAAATATTAAACATTTATTTAAAAGGAAATATATAAACAAATAAACATTATTATGCCTTGTTTTTAAATAAATTTATTTTTATTTTTATTTAAAGTACCAAAATGATTTAAATAGTTTCCATTGTAGGACCTATTCTTTGTCACACAACTTCCCTGTTTTCACGCAGTGTGTATTACGTTTCACCCGCTAAAAGTGGCATGGCGGGGCTATTTTCAACTGAACATGTGTTCAAGTCACTAGACGCATTATTTGCTAGCGAGATAAACTGTACTTTAGAGTAAACCTAAGCCCTGTGTAGAAAAAGAGGGTTTTATGAGGATTAACTGAACATATACAAGCAGGAATATTTTCAAAATGACTAATATGATATAGCAATATCTGATATCTGATAAACAGTGGGAGGTTTCTTTTCTCAGTGCTGGTGCCCCAGCCAGTGAATACAGTTGTTTTTGGGGGTTTTTTTTTGGAAAGCATCATGGGTAATGTAGTCATTTTTTTTTTCTTTGCGTTTTCAGAAGAGTCTGCTGAGGACGGTGAGAGACCTCCTCGCTCTTCCTCCAGGCCTGGACTCAACCTCGCTGACCGAGACGTGACTGACAGCAGGAGAACTGACCGTAAGTCCACACACACACACACTCATGCTGCTCACACACACCCACAAACACAAAACACATATGAACCGTAAGCTTCTCTTCTTTTCTAAGTTATCGTTCATCTCTCCCTCTCTCGCCTTCAGATAAGGTTCTAACATGTGTGTGTAACATGTGAATGCTGCTGACTAGCCTCCATGTGACCTGCTTTAATCGTTTCCATCTGACAGAAAGAGAAAAAGAGAAAGAGAGAGACAGGGAGTGGGAAAGAAGGAGAGAGAAAAAAATGGAGAGAAAGAGAGAGGGATAAGTTGAGTGTTGTGGATATTACCAGGCAATGTCCAGGCCCCAGATTATTTTTTAATCAAATCAGTTTGCGTGCTTGTAATTTATAAGCGCCTTGCATTAATCTTTTCTCGTTCTTGTGCCCTCTCAGATGACATATTAATTTTTCATAAGCGCAGGATTAGATGGGGGGGCCTGTGTATATGTTTTTCTAATATTGCACCGCATCCTCGCAACCCTTAAATTAGTTTTTTTTTTCCCTGCACCCTCCCTCCATTTTTCTTTCTCTCCTGTTTTTTTTTTTTCCCTGGCTCAATCCATCCTTTAATTGTTGTCCAATCTGTGACCCCATCACCAGGCATTACCTCACATAGAAAAAAAAAAACACAAGATAGAAAGAAGTGCTTATTCGTTTGTAAGAATGGCAATGTTGTAAGCAGGGAGGGGCAACAATCTGTACAAGACGGCTTGGTGTTTTTGTTATTTTGGGGCGAGGTAGGGAGCACATAATGCCTCCGCTGCGAGGCTGTGGTCGGGATAGCCCTGGCTTTGTTAGATTTGATTTACCCAAATAAGAATTCATATGGTCTTTTTATGTATGAGATGGAAATCCATGGCTGGGGATGAATATTGCATGGGGTCTCTCTCTCCTTTTTTTTTCTCTGTCATTGCATGGGGTTCTCTCTCTTATTCTTTCTCCCTCTACTAATGTCTCTTCTCTCTTACCCCACTCTCCCCCCCACCCCGCCCCAACTCACACACGCACACACCTTCCAACTCCCACCCTCTATCCATCTCAAACTCCCTCCCCACCTCCTCTTCCTAGCATGCCATACCTAGCTCCATAATGTGAGGCTCAATGAGGCAGAAGGAGAGCTGAGTGAGGCTGGGGCCTATTAGTTTAGCTAGTCATCTATCTTTCAGCTCTATCTCTCTGACAGGCCTGTCTGACGGACTGGCGGGGAACCACCATCCATGCATTTACCGCCGCATATTACCGCCAGCGTCATTTAACACCACCGCACACATGCAAAAAAGTCTCCAGGTCCCTCCTACTTTAAAGCGTGCTTACGTATGCGCGTGTCCCCGAGTGTAGTTTATCAGATGTCAGGAGTGTATGTAATAAAGCAGAACTGTTTGCCTTTTTATTTTTTGTTTTGTGAATAATTTGTTCGAGGAATCGCCTTGGGGTCGGCTGCAAGTTTGGCTAGGAAGCCAGATATAATATTGCTAGTGGGGTTTTTGGTGTTTTATTTTGCATTTGGATTAAAGAAGGTTTCAGAAAGTCAAATGCCAGAAAATGCAAAAGGGAGTCTGGTGTGTCAGCGTGTTGTTATGCTAGGGTTATCATCAGAGACAGGGCCTTGTTTTTCTCTTTTTCCAGCTTAAAGTAGTAAGATTTAGCATCTCCATCCTCAGCCCCAAATCTCTGGCAAGCTTGAAATGTTCAGATCTGTGTGTGTGTGTGTGTGTGTGTGTGTGTGTGTGTGTGTGTGTGTGTCCGTATGGAGATCTCCAGGGAAGGGATTACAGTGTGACCAAGTGAGCAGTGTGTTTGCGCACTTCATCTCCAAGACCAAGATCCTTTAAACAAAGAGGGGCAGATAGATAGAGAGGGGAAGAGAGAGACAGAGATATAGGGGGGAGGGGCAAGGAAAAGACAGAAAGAGCTTTTTCCCTTGCTTCATTTACATTGTCTTTTATAATCCCATGTCACTTTAGATTAATTATAATCCATGTTACATTTTCCATGCAAATGTCCCCGATGTGGATTACTTCCAGATAGCTTTGTGCTGTGTGTGTAGATGGTGCATGTCGCCACCATGGCTCAGGGGCCCTCTTCTTATAAATAACCAACTAAACAAAGGCCCTGGCATGGAAATGAGCCTGTCAGGCAGCCTAAGGAAATTACAGATCTCTACCTGCTTCAAATTAGCAAAGAAATTACTCATTGCTCCTACAGTCAAATGTTATGTATTAATTTCGTGTATGATTTTGAATTGCGCAGATAAGGAGGGGAAACAAAATGTAATCGCATGCAAACAAGATCAGATGTTAAATATTCCATATTAGCTTGTTCACATTGAGAATATTTTCTTTTTTTATTTGCATGTATCTTGCAAATTTGCCCAACTGGAGATGGGAGCTGTGCTGGTTTTCTGTCTCTCCAATATTAAAATATATTAAAGATATTAGCATGTTTAATTACAAGCCTGCAGCAGTTCTTTTGTGCATGTATGTGTGTTTTCCGTGCGGTGACAGCTTGTTGAACGTCTCAGACGATTTGTCAAATGTGACAAGGCCATGCTCATATTTATCTCTCATTAGAGCACAAGCTGGAGATGGAAGAGAAAGGAGGGCTAGTCATTAAAAAACACAAACTACAAGACAGCTGCTGTTTAACAGCCTTTCTCTTCCTCTCTCCATCTATGTCTCTGCCTCTCTACATCTCACTTCTTCCCAGTCTCTCTCTCTCTCTCTCTCTCTGTGTCTCTCTCTACCTCCCTCCGGCTAGATCTGGGCCTGCTGAGTGCTTCAGTGGGAGTTTGGGGTTCAGAGTGTGTTGCTGTAATGTTATCAGGTGACCGGGGGTCAGCCTAATGCGTAACCTCGGAGCAGTAGGCCAGTAAATCATGCTGGCCGGCCCTCCCTGGCCTGTTTTGGCCAGCTCTCCCTCCTAGATTTACTACTCCGTAACCTTAGCCAGTCTGCCAGGGCTCAGGACAGCTAAATTGAATACTAAATCCAAGCTGCCGCCACCCAGCCTGCTCCTTCTTAATTGACAGCCCACCCCCCCACTCTCTGCTCTATGTTTGTGGGTCTTTTTTTTTCTTATTTTCACGAAATGAAATGTCAGGAATGGAATCTAATTGTTTTGCGGCTTGTAAAAGAGAGAAAAAAGATTGCACCAGGTACGGTTTGATTGTTTTGAAAGCCCGCTTCAAGACGTAGTTGATTTCATATAAAGTCATAGTTGGGGAGATATAAGGATTCAATGATATGCTTGTTTGTGTGAAAATCTCATTTGCTTGGTTCAGTTTGCACAAAATGTCTCACCCTTTCCGACACAAAAGGGCAGATTCTAAAATAGATCCGCGGGAAAAGCATTAGCTATGATGGTATTGCCGGTCCTCCTGCCTTTTGAGGAACAATTTGGGACAGAAATATCCTGAGGTATTTAGAGCTATGGGCTCCTCTGTCCCTCTCTATCATTTTTTTCCTTGTTCTTCCCTCCTTTTCTCTACATCTCTCTGCCTCTCCCTCCGTTGCTCTGTACTTCTCTCCATTTGAGCGCCCACTTGCGTGTATATAAGCGTGTGTATACGCAGCTCCCTAAACACCATTGACAGTTGCAAATAAAGATGGGTGGTGAGTGTGCCGCTCTCTCCCCCTGCAATGCAAAAGGGGTTGAGTGTCATAAATCACCTTTTGATTTATCTAATCAAGCAAGGTCCTGCTGCATGCAGACATTTGTCATTGGTGGAGGGGGGGAGGACGGTGTCAGGTTTATTCTGCCCCTCCGCTTCACTGGGCTGCAGCTGGTGGAGCCCACCTAAAGATGAAGGGATGGAGGGAAGGTGGGAAGGGAGGGGAAAGAACAGGGAGGAGGAGGGAAAAGGACACAGTCATTAAGTGTGGGGCGCAGACTCAGAGACAAAGGAAAATGAGAGGAGAGTCTCCTGCTCCTGTCTTGTCCTCAGTCCTGCTCACTCACATTATTTCTCTCTAATTATTTTACTACTGTTAAAGGCGAGAATATGATGCTGGTTAAAAACTACAAGCAGAGGCATATTTACATTTTCTCTCATACATTTCTAGATAGTGTTTGGGATTTGCTAGCTGTTGTGTTTATTTGTGTTACAGGTGATTATATCCTTGGAGGACACTCTACAATTTTGAATGCGATTCTATGCCTCAAAACAACTTTATTATTCACTGGCAGGGCTTGGCATTTAAAGTGGCTAAGTGGCCATAGAGAGAACTGCTCTCTCAACATTCAAGGTTAACCAACTGTTTTTCTTTGCATGAGTGTCATAAGTGTTGATGAAAGCAAGAGGTCGAAGACGAATCTAAACCAGAAGGACAGATCTTGGTGTTGCACACGCACGCACGCACACACGCTACACAAACATACATTTACATTCAGTATGACAGTAATCAATGGTGATCTGTGGGCTCTTTCCCCCCGCCGCATTGTAAATGTGTTTGCAGCCCCTTGTCTGACAATCGCCTCATCTCCTTTTGCAGGGGATGTAATTTAGTTGCAAATTGACTGGAAGACGGAGGCAAAAATTGAAAGTTGAAATTAGAAATGGTCATAATAAATATGGGAGGCGGGGCGGAGGCTTCGGAAAGGTCAGGTGATATGACGGGTGCTTCCAGGCTGGACCGTTCTGACCAATGGAGTGTCAGAGGCCTGTCATGAAGCACATAATACGCACACATACATGCACATAGACACACACACAAGCCCTGCAGGGGCCATCACAAGCAGTAGAAGACGAGATTACCTCGCTATTCTGAGCTGCAGAGCAATTCGCGGATGTTCTTGGAAATTCACATTGTGCCCTTGTGTTTTTTTTTTCTCTCCCCTCTCTCTCTCTCTCTCTTTCTTCCTTTCTTCCTCCCTCCCTCTCTCTCTTGTCACTTTCCTTGACAGGCCAATATTTCAGGCTCCAGATATAGGGGATTACAAATAAAATAAGTGGAACGCCTACTTAATGCAACAGAATTAAAATGCATGAACGGGCCGGAGGAATTGATATGCGCCCAATACAAACACGAGCCACAGAATAATATGAAATACAAAATGTTTTTTTTCAACCCCCTCTCCATGTATCAGTGCTTTGATTTCCCTTTTTTTCCATTTGTGCATCTAGCGTGAAGCGTTGATTCGCAAGAGTGAGGCTCACATATTGCCTTGAGTGACCAGACGAGGGAGGGGAGGCAAGAGAAGGGGGGTGGTGGTGGTGGTGGTGATGGCTTAGGGAGAGAGGGAGGAAGAGAGCAAGGGAGATGGGGGGGAAGGGGGAGGAGGAGGGAGGGAGAGAGTTGCTGTTGCTGTGTCTTTGTGTTGTGCCGAGTGGGTAAATTGCAGTGGCAGAGTATAGCAGGGCCTGCATGGCTTGTATCTCAGGATGAGGCTAATGAAAGATTTATCAGTGGCTGCAGCATTTACTAAATACAACCAGAGGCTGATCTCTCCACATTGAGCCCTGCTGTTAACGTCACACACGCTTACACGCACACATACAAATAGACACACACAAGCAGCGCTGCTACTGTACCACCAGCCGTGACCAAGCCCCGAAAATTTAGCATCTTGTACAGACAGAGAAGTTGTTGAGGCAGCTGGGGGAATGTATATGAACTAATGAAGTGTATAATATTACCATAACATTTAATGTATGTCGTGCTGTGATAATGAGCCTGCCCGAGTTTTCTCCATTTCACGTGTCCTCAGGGCAGAAACACGTCAGTGTATATGAATGTGAATAATGCAGTCCATGCTTGTATCCATGTTTTTGGTGTCAAATCATTTTTTAAAATCATCACCTGTGTCCCAGTGCATATTAATTGGGTAGACTTGTTTATCCTGTTCACCCATTATGTGTTTATTAATAGTCATTTGACCACTTTGTGATCTAACACTGCCGCAAAATGTCAGACATTTCAATTTATTCCCTCAATTGTGTCATTTTTATATACTTGATATATTCCAGAATAATATTCCCATTTCTCATACAGTATGTATGTGTGATCTATGGGATGCTATATATCAATGTGACATGGCCCTGTTACTCTCTTTCGACTCTCACGTTAAATATGTCATTTTGCTTCAGCGCTCATTCCAAAAAGCTCCATTTAAAAAATAAATCTACTGTTTAGCCATCAATCATTTTGCAATTCCGCAGCTCTGTTGTATTTTTATATTGTTGTTGTCATCTGTAATGCTTATATTCTCTCTGTCTCCCTCCATCATCTGCCAGGAGTGAACGCCACATCCAAAGAGGTTACCGGACCGAACGCCATGGTTAAACATTCCCTCCTGCCAGATCGACAGATTGAAAGTCCACCCAAAAGGCCAAAGTCTGCTGAGGGGAAGACCTCTGCCAATGAGCAGGTAAAGGTTTGTAGCATATCTAAAGGAAACTGCCAATTTTGCTACAACAGCAACAACCTTGAAAATGTTACCGTCGTAGTTCGTGGCAACTCAAAGAGGACCGACCAAGGACCTCTAACTGTTTTCACCTTTCTAAAGAAAATATATCAGCAGGTTTTGGAGCTTTGTGTGCATCTATTGAGAGCGTATATCTGGCAATTCATATTCCAAATAAATTTTTACCGCTTAGGTACAGAAAGCTAACAGTTAATGAGGCAGGTTCTCCTTTATAAGCACTAATGAAATCTAACCTTCACTGTCACTGTGGGATGAGCTAATGGGAAGACACTTATGAACTGCAAGAAGCAGAAATGCTAAGCTAAGCATTTAGCAATTGCTGGCGCCAGCTTTCTATCAAAGGGTTAAACGCAGCCCACCATTCCCTCCCTGACAGAGCTTTTTAGCATCAAGCACAGTAGGCCAGTCTTTGTGTTCTTAAGTGGAATACCTGCACTAGCCTTAGGCCTCCCTCCCTACTTCTTTCCCCCTTTTTGCATCTCTTTAAATTATATGTGTTTTTAAATTAGATTATGAAGTATTAGCTCGTCTGGTTCTGGGCCCTGCAAGGAGGGAGGACTTAGTCATTTCAGAAATGGATTCTATTAAGACAGGTGGTGGGGAGGCAGCTATGTTCAGAGTACTCCCTGTAATGAGGGCAAGGCGTAGCTAGGGAGAGTACACACCTTTGTCATCTGTAATACTGATTAGAAATTCTGGCCAATCGTGTTTTCTGCTAATAAAATTGCATGAGTTGAGAGACTTAAGTGAATTACATGAAACATCTACATTTTCTGTGTTAAGGTGGGCAGGGGGATCGGTGAGGGGAGGTCGACGTGGTGGGACGAGGAAAGTGGGCAGTGAAGAACAGGAAATCCCTGTAAAAATTAAATTCCATTTTGTAGATGTGCAGTTATTTTCACCCCTAACAGTGCAGGAGGAATGATTCTTGCATGACCCTTTGTTTTTAAAAACTCAAGTCTGACATCATTCTTGAAGCAGGTAGTAGAAAGCCAGCCAGCTACGGTAATAGCTCTGTTGTGTAAGAGTGATACCCAGTAAGGAGTACATCTTGTGCAAAAAGTAATTCCTGTTCTTGGATTAATTTCTACATTGCACAGGATGTTCTTTTTCTCCACTCCCAATCAGATACTTATCAAACCATCTTGTCTTTTTGTTGTTGTTTTTCTTTAGGTTCAGCAGTGTCCATACTGCAACTACAGCAGTAAAGATGCCAACCGTATGCAGCTCCATGTGATGTCCCAGCATTCCATGCAGCCAGTAATTCGCTGCCCACTGTGCCAGGATGTCCTGAGCAACAAGATTCACCTGCAGCTGCATCTCACCCACCTTCACAGCGTGGCTCCTGACTGCGTGGAAAAGCTGATTATGACTGTATGTAGAAGTAATGATTACGAAGATTTGTGTGTTAGTGTGTGTGTGTGTGTGTGTGTGTGAGCTAAAATTTGTTTTTGCAAATTTGCAAATTCTTTAAAAAAAGAAAAGAGCATTCAAACAAAAAAATGTGCACTTAAATTGTTGTCAAAGGTGTTTTTTTGTTCTTTTGTACTCATCTTAAACTTAACTAATCTTAAAGTGAACATGACGAAAAATGGAAATTATTTTGCTAGGACTGTTGAGTCCTTCCTCTTGTCTCCTGTGTGGTTTAGGGCAAGGGCTTACTGCGAGATTCCCAAAAACATTTTGCATGTATTTCTTATACTCCATTGAGATACTGTCATGACCTTGATCATTGTTGTTCACTGAGAACAGCTAATTCTATCTTTAAAATAAGATTTTTTGTTTTAAAGGCAAGAAGCAAATTGAAACACTCTCTCAACATTTTCAAATACTTGAAATAGACTGTGTCAGATCATTACTTATGAATGTATATGATAATGAAGACATTTCTTTTGTCTTTATAGGTTGTCGGACCTGACACGGCAACGCCAAATAATGTAATGCATCCCCAAACTGGACAAGACAAAGGTCTGTCTTTGATGGATTCCTCTACCTCTCTTACTGATGGGTCAGGAAAGTCTCAAGGTGAGCAAAATTTCATGCTTAGATTGTTTTTATTCTGTCAGTAATTTGTTGTCCAAGTGATAACACAGTTTAACTTAAGTATATGAATATAAACATGTACAATTATAAAGGAATACTTCACCAGCAAAATGACAATTTTTATGCCAGTTACTCGCTACGTATTGCCTTGAATTTGTTAAGGAAACATTTTTGTCATATGCCTCCATGCCAAATGAAGAATCCAAAATTTTTATCCCGTTGTATGTTCAGTACATCCCAAATGTTTTCCTGTTTTGGAATCTCCATTCACTGGGGAGGCATGCAAAAAAAATTAAATCTTCTTCCTGAATCCAACCTAACATGTGGAGGGTAATGATTGCTGGTGAACTGTTCTTTAAGATTCATTTAGTTGTTTGTCATTTTGTCATTGATCAGGAAAATAAGAATGATAAGTAAATGATGCAGTTTATTTTACTTCAAATTGTATTTTCTACTTTTAGGAAACATCTCAAAGGATGAGCTGACCAGTCAAGACAAGAATGAATTGGACCTGCAGGGTGAGGAACTCAAGCCCCCAAAGGAGGCCTCAGAGGCCCCAGGCTGGAAGAGAGCTAGCGGGTTAGGACATGATAGCAAGTCCCCTGATACTCTACAGGACCATCTCAGTGAGCTCCAAAGGCTCCAGCAGCAACAACAGCAGCTCTCAGTATCTGATCGTCATGTCTACAAATATCGTTGCAACCACTGCAGCCTGGCCTTCAAGACAATGCAGAAGCTTCAGATACATTCCCAGTACCATGCCATCAGAGCAGCCACTATGTGCAGCCTTTGCCAGCGCAGCTTCAGGACATTCCTGGCCCTCAGGAAGCACTTAGAAAATGGACATCCTGAACTTAGTGAAGCTGAGGTGCAGCAACTCATAGGAAATCTGCCACTGAATGGAGATATCACTGAGAGTGAGGCAAGGGCCTTGGAGGAAGCTCAGGCCTTTGACAATGACTTGGACAAGGATGATGAAATGGACCAGGAAGAGAAACCCAGTCCTACAGGAAGTGACAGTAGCTCTCTACTAGATGACATGGGAGCAGAACCAAAACGGACCCTACCATTTAGAAAAGGGCCCAACTTTACAATGGAGAAATTTCTGGACCCCTCTCGGCCTTACAAGTGCACAGTATGTAAGGAGTCCTTCACCCAGAAGAACATCCTGCTAGTCCACTATAATTCAGTTTCCCACTTGCATAAGTTGAAGAAGGTTCTTCAAGAGGCGTCAAGCCCAGTTCCACAAGAGACAAGCAACAGCATTGACAACAAACCATTCAAATGCAATATTTGCAATGTTGCCTATAGCCAAAGCTCAACACTTGAAATTCATATGAGGTCAGTGCTCCACCAGACCAAAGCCAGAACAGCCAAAAGCGAAATGAGCAGCAGTAGCACTAGTGGTCCAGTGCCTGCAAAGAGCCCAGCCCCAAGCACACAAGGGAACAACAGCAACTCAGACACTGCTAGAAGTGGAACCCCCTCTGCTAACAAAGAAAACACTGTGGAACCCAAAGAAGTTAACAGCAGCAACAACACAAAACAAACAGCAACTACTGACCATGTTTCAGCACAAGCCAGCAGCCACCAGTCAGCGCAGTCCTCAGCCCAACTGCAACTGCAGCTTCAACATGAACTCCAGCAACAGGCTGCCTTCTTTCAGCCTCAGTTCCTAAATCCAGCTTTCTTTCCCCATTTTCCAATGACCCCAGAAGCACTGCTGCAGTTTCAACAGCCACAGTTCCTCTTCCCCTTCTACATCCCAGGAGCAGAGTTCAACCTTAGCCCAGAACTCGCGCTGCACTCAGCAGCAGCTTTTGGAATGCCTGGCCTTACTGGATCATTCCTAGAGGACCTGAAGCAGCAGATGCAACAGCAACACCAGTTGCAGCAGGCTCAGGCTCAGCAACAGGCTCAGCAGCAGCAACAACAACAGCAGCAGCAAGCCTCACAGACACAGTCGCAAATTCAGCAACAGAAAAACCAGCAACTGCAGAACCACAAATCCAAAATGGAGTCAAGCACTGTGTCAGTTTCAGAAATTCAGATGTCACGAGAGGCAGAGGACCAACTAGAAAAACAGGAAAACAGAGCAAAGGGGGAAAATGCAGGCGATGCATTAAGTGATGGAGGTAAAGACAACAAAGACCCTAGAAAATCAAAGTTCCCAGAGCCACTGATCCCTCCTCCACGTATTGTGTCAGGAGCAAGGGGCAACGCAGCCAAAGCACTACTAGAGAACTTTGGATTTGAACTAGTCATCCAGTACAATGAAAACCGACAGAAAAACCAAAAGAAAAACAAAGACGGAGTTGAACACGTGGAAATGAACACTGATAAACTTGAGTGTGGGATGTGTGGAAAACTCTTTTCCAATATGCTTATTCTCAAAAGCCACCAGGAACATGTGCACAGTCACTTTTTCCCATATGTGGAGCTGGAAAAGTTTGCCCAGCAGTACAGAGAGGCCTATGACAAACTCTATCCAATAAACCCTGCATCCCCAGAGACTCCACCACCACCACCGCCACCACCCCCTCCTCCTCCACCACCTCCTACTCAAGCCCCAGTTACAGCTCCTCAGCCTCCTTCTACATCAATGGCCAAGCCCCAAACCCCAGTACCTTCACCAGTTCCTGTCTCCCATCAGACCCCACACCAACCGTCTCACCAGGCACCGCCACCCCAGCCACCACCCCCTCCTCCACCACCTACTGCCCCCGCTGCACCTCCCCAAGTGCAGCTCCCTGTTCCCTTGGATTTGCCCCTTTTCCCACCCCTAATGATGCAGTCCGTCCAGCACCCCGGCCTGCCCCCTCAGCTTGCCCTCCAACTGCCCACTATGGACTCTCTTTCCACAGACCTTACACAGCTCTGCCAGCAACAGTTGGGTCTAGATCCAAACTTCCTCCGCCAGTCCCAGTTTAAGCGTCCACGCACCCGTATCACAGATGACCAGCTCAAGATCCTCCGTGCCAATTTTGACATCAACAATTCCCCCAATGAAGAGCAAATTCAGGAGATGTCAGAGAAGTCTGGCTTGCCCCAAAAAGTCATAAAGCACTGGTTCCGTAACACCCTCTTTAAAGAGAGACAGCGGAGTAAAGACTCTCCCTACAATTTTAATATTCCTCCCATTACTACATTGGAAGATATTCGAATGGAGCCCCAGCTCAATGCACATGAATACTACAGAACTGACTCATCCTTTAACAAGAGGTCCTCCAGGACCAGATTCACTGATTACCAGTTGAGGGTACTTCAAGATTTCTTTGACACTAATGCCTATCCCAAGGATGATGAGATTGAACAACTTTCCACTGTGCTTAACCTACCGACGCGGGTCATTGTGGTGTGGTTCCAGAATGCCCGCCAGAAAGCTCGCAAAAGCTACGAAAACCAGGCAGATTCTAAAGATAATGAGAAAAAAGAGCTGACCAATGAACGATACATCAGAACCAGCAACATGCAGTACCAGTGTAAAAAGTGCAACATCGTGTTCCCACGCATTTTTGACCTTATCACTCACCAGAAAAAGATGTGTTATAAGGATGAAGACGAGGAAGGGAATGAGGACAACATGTGTGAGGAATACATAGAAAATCCTGAGCAAGGTTCAGCTAGGACTATCCAGGTACCTTCAGAGCCACCCAAACAGTCCCAGGGAACTGCCAGCAGCTCTGGCTCAAGCTCCCCTGTGATGGCCTCTCCTCGTGCCAGCATGGGGAAAACTTCCCCGAAGCCAGACAATGCCCCTGAAACTGAACCTAAACAAACTGAGACTGCACCCTCGCCTGTGATCAAGTCCCTACCAGAACCCAGACCATCAAAGGCCTGCACACCACAGCCCCCTCCCCAGAAAGCTCCCCAGCCACAGATGTCAAGACCCCATTCCCAGCCACAGGCAGCTGCAGTGCCCTCAAGTCCACTCTCCCTGGCCCTTTCCTCACTCACAAACAGCCTCCCTCACCAGATGCTTCAGTACCAGTGTGACCAGTGTAAGATTGCATTCCCCACTGTAGAGCTATGGCAGGAGCACCAGCACATGCATTTCTTAGCTGCCCAAAACCAATTCCTTCACTCTCAGTTCCTTGAAAGACCCATTGATATGCCCTATATGATATTTGACCCAAACAACCCCCTAATGGCTAGCCAGCTGTTATCTGGAGGCCTCTCTCAAATGCCTTCTCAGGGTAGCTCTGGTTTGGCCTCTGCTGCAGGCTCTGGGGCAATGAAGAGAAAACTGGATGATAAGGACGAAAGTGTTAACGACAAAGATGGTGGAAACAGCAGTGAAGAGCAACACAGAGATAAACGTTTGAGAACCACCATCACACCAGAACAACTGGAGATTCTCTATGACAAATACCTACTTGACTCTAACCCAACAAGGAAGATGCTGGACCACATTGCACGAGAAGTTGGCTTGAAAAAGAGAGTTGTGCAAGTTTGGTTCCAGAACACTCGTGCAAGAGAGAGGAAGGGGCAGTTTAGGGCTATAGGGCCCTCCCAGTCCCACAAGAAATGTCCCTTTTGCAGAGCACTGTTCAAGGCTAAATCTGCCCTAGATAGCCACATACGATCTAGACACTGGCATGATGCTAAGCAGGCAGGCTTTAGCTTGCCACCAAGCCCAATGATGAATCAAGACAATGAAAGAGGTGAAAGCCCAAATAAGTATAATTTCTTTGACTACCCACAGCTGCCTACCAAGACTGAGCCAAATGAGTATGAGCTTCCTGCTGCATCCTCAACTCCAGTCAAACCATCTGAGGCACAAATAAAAAACTTCATAAGCCCTTCATCCTTAAAAGCTGAAAACTGTGATGAAACTGAAGGGCCTAATGTTAATTCAGCAGAAGCCTCATCTTATGATTTCAACAAGATGGACTTTGATGAGACGTCATCTATTAATACAGCCATTAGCGATGCTACAACTGGAGATGAAGGTAATAACAATGAGGTTGAGAGCCTCACAGCCAACGGAGGGGACAAGCTGAGTGACAACAAGAGTGGCTTGGCACCAAACTCTGATGGTGGTGAAAGGTTCCAATTCAGCATGGTGAGCCCTGCCCTCAGCTTCTCTGGAAAGGACTGTGACTCTTACTTTAGCTCCAGAGATGATGACATGGATGACTTTAATGACAGGAGTGAATCATCGAGTCTAGCTGATCCCAGTTCCCCTAGTCCATTTGGGGCAGGTAACCCCTTCAGCAAGTCCGGGAAAGGCAACAATGCCGGGGACAGGCCAGGCCACAAACGATTCAGGACCCAGATGAGTAACCTGCAACTAAAAGTTCTCAAAGCCTGTTTTAGTGACTACCGCACTCCCACAATGCAAGAGTGTGAGATGCTTGGCAATGAGATTGGACTCCCCAAGCGTGTTGTCCAGGTGTGGTTCCAGAATGCCCGTGCTAAAGAAAAGAAATTCAAGATAAACATTGGAAAGCCATTCATGATAAGTCAAGGCTCACCAGATGGGCCCAGGCCTGAGTGTACTTTGTGTGGTGTAAAGTACACTGCCCGGATGTCCGTCCGAGATCACATCTTCTCCAAACAGCACATCACCAAAGTGCAAGAAACCCTGGGAAACCAGGTAGATAGAGAAAAGGACTACCTAGCACCAACCACTGTCCGTCAACTGATGGCCCAGCAAGAGCTGGACCGCATGAAGAAAGCTGGTGAGGGACTCAGCCTGCCTGGCCAGCAGCAACAGACTGCAGTGGACAACAATAATGCACTTCATGGCCTCAGCCTACCCTCAGGCTACCCAGGGTTATCTGGCCTTCCGCCAGTGCTACTTCCTGGGGTCAATGGGCCATCATCACTTCCTGTTTTCCCACCCAACACACCTGGTGAGTTAGTATGACGAACAGTGAAAAAAAAAGTTAAATAGACTAGAAGCTTTATGAACTGAGCTTGATCATGCACTATTTTATTCTACTATACTACTGTTTATTCTGTATCACAGTGGTGTTTGTCAAAAAGTCTTATTTTTTAAAACTATTTTAAAATCAAAATGGTGGGAGTTAGTGCATGCATAATGTCATCATCAGAGTTGAACTGCTAATTGATAATTCAGAGATTTTTTACAACAAATGTATCTATATCATGGCTTTTGTTTGTGTTGTTTGTTTTTCCCCTTATTGTAGGTTTGGTATATTTATATTATAATATATTGGCAGATTGAAATTATCATAAAGCGCATGTGACAGTTTTGATCCATAACAAAACCTTAACAAGAAAGACTCAGCCAGTGACAAATTAAGCATCATTATCTTGTCATACAAAAAAAATTTCCATAGTGATTTGGGGTTGAATATTAAAATATTGAATATTTCCATATTTATATACCACTGTATTTCAGCTTTAGCGTCTCCCGGTGCTGGCATGCTTGGGTTCCCTACACCAGCCACCCCCTCTCCTGCCATGTCTCTCAGCACTACCCCAACCAAGACTCTTCTGCAGACTCCTCCTCCTCCTCCTCAACCTCCTCTTCCTCCTCCTGTTCCCTCCACACCTTTGGCAGCAGTAAATCATACAGAGCAGCAAGGTAAAGACTCAGAGAGAGACAGCAGCAAGAAACCAGGAGACAAGCCACCTCAGATGAAGGTGAAGGACAGAGAGAACGAGAGCGGCTCACGCCCCGAGACCCCCAGCATGGCCAGGAAAAGGGAGAAACCATGTCCAGCTCCAGGGAAACCAGGAAGTGAGACTCAACTAGACGCCACACAGCTTCAGGCACTTCAGAATGCTCTGGCCGCGAGTGATCCAAGCTCTTTCTTGGGGGGGCAGTTCCTGCCCTACTTTCTACCTGGATTTCCCAACTGCTTCTCTCCCCAGCTTCCTAGAGGGGTCCAAACAGGGGGCTACTTCCCACCACTGTGTGGAATGGAGAACCTGTTTCCATATGGTCCAGCAGCAGTCCCACAAGCTGCCATGGCCGCTGGTCTCTCCCCGACCGCCCTCTTGCAGCAGTACCAGCAGTCCCTCCAGGATTCACTGCAGAAGCAACAGCAGCAGCAGCAGAAACAACTTGAGCAACAGCAGAAACAACAACAACAACAACAGAAGCAGCAGCAGAAACCAACCCCTGTGAAGACACCCCAGAGCTTACAGAGCACCACCACCAACTCCTTCAAACCAAAAGAAGCTATAGATGCTAAGGATAACACCAACAAAGGCTCTTCAAAAGAAAGCACAAAAGAAGAACCGAAAACAGATACCAAAAGTACCATGGATTTTCCAGACGCTTTTATTGTACCGTCCGTCAAGCATGAGTTTATATGCAGGAAGTGCCAGATGATTTTTGCTGACGAAGATTCTGTGGTGCGTCATCAGAAGTCCTTCTGTTACTTCGGACATCCTTTTACTGACCCGCAAGAGACAGTGCTTCGAAAGGCAGTGAGCAACTACACTTGTGTTGCCTGCAATGTGGTTGTTAACGGGAATGAAGCACTTGGCCAACACCTTCAGTCGAGCTTGCACAAAGAGAAAACAATCAAACAAGCAATGAGAAATGCCAAAGAGCATACTAGATTATTACCTCACTCTGTCTGCTCCCCTACTCCTAACACCACATCTACCTCGCAGTCTGCAGCTTCTTCTAATAACACCTTTCCTCATCTCTCTCACTTGTCCATGAAGTCCTGGCCAAATGTCCTGTTCCAGGCCACCACAGCCCGGAAAGCTGCTTCCTCCTCCCCGTCTGCCTCTCCTCCTCCCCCCCTCTCCTCACCTTCAACGGTTACCTCAACTTCCTGCAGCACCTCAGGGGTTCCAACCTCACTACCCACCGAGAGTTGTTCAGATGAGTCTGACAATGAGCTAAGCCAGAAGCTGGATGACTTAGATAACGCGTTGGAAGTCAAGGCTAAGTCGGCCTCTGGCCTAGACGCGAGCTTCAGTACTATCAGAATGGATATGTTCAGTGTGTAGGAGTGACAAAAGGATCCCTTGCTTAAAGAAAAAAATAAGACTTTTTAAACTGCAGTTCCAAAGTTTCTCTTAACCCAAAAAATTACAGTACCAAATGATTGACTCAGGATTGTTTTTCCCATATTGATATGCTGGCAAGATATTGATTGATTTTTGTTATGGACAGAACTGTTGCAGATGCTTGACTGAGCTTATATTGTATACAAAAACATGGAGTAGGAAAAAATCCCACAGGCTCCCTTGGGGGGGCTTGTTTCAAGCCAAAAACTCTCACGATAGCAAATTGCACCTCAGCTGGATTGTTTTCCAAATGCTAGCATGTACTGTATGGGATGACGATCCAGAACCCTCAAAGAGAATCTCTCTTAGTTTAGATAGGTGTAATTCAGTAGCTTTAAATTCTCAGGTCAGAACATAACATTTCTCATTTGTTAAAGCAGCAACAAGCCTGGGTACACTTGGCTTATAACCAAAACATGTCAAGCTTTATCGGACGCATTTCCTTGATGTGTATAGAGTACCAAGAGACAATATTACTGTTACAGTGGACAATGTGCATATCCTTTTAGTTTTGCCCTACAAAGACAGTATGGTTTTGCCACTGAGGGAATTTAGAATGGTGAAGTAAATGTGTATGATGCCCCTGTGTTTGCCAGTTTGTATTACAACAAGCTGTATCTATTTCCCAACCCCTTTTTTCTTGTAGTATATACTAATCTGTGCCAACTCTTACCTTCTCACTTTTACCTCTGCTCACACCCTTTTCTGAAGAGGTAATAACTCTAGTTTTGATAGACTCTCTCGGATTATGTGAATATAACATTTTTCATTTGTGAATTGCTGTACTGTTACGGTACCTGCTTGTGTCTGGACTATAGTGCACTTATTTTGTTTTTATTTGTCTTTTTATTATTTGAGTAGGCCATTTGTTAATTTAATAGATTTTTTTCTGTTTGTATGTATGTTTGTGTTTTAATTATTATTTGTGTCTATTGCAGCAGCATATTGGTCCATATTTGTTACAGGATTGATGCCTAACAATCTAGAGACCTATTTAACAATTGGTGCATCCATGAAAGCAGTACTGTATACTTGAAACTGTTAAGGTACAAGTTGGTCACAATGTTAAAATGGTATGATCATTTACGTTTGCAAATATGCTGCTTTAAAAGGGGGACAACAGCATTTTTGTTGTATATTAAAAAACATTTTCATGTACTTGTAGGACTTAAAACAGTGTTACACCTATGCGCAGCCATTTAGTGCGTAGGTTGACGTCCTCCCATGAATTCTCTGGGCACTTCTGATGATCTACAGTTAAAGTCAACGTTTTAATTTTTTCCACATTTAGTGATTTCAACATTGCAAAGTATTACCTTACAAAGTTTTGCTGCTACTGTGTAATGTTATTTTGCTTGCCATAAATTCTCTCAACTTTCTACCAGACAAAATACTGATCCATTAATTGCTTTGCTTTGCTATTTTTTATTTTATATTATTTTGTTATTTTGCTGTGGAACTAAGAATGTGAAAGCTGTCAAAGGGTGTTCAATTTTTTACGAATCACTTTCTAGTTTGGTAATTGAAACCAATGTGATTCATTCCAAAGTAACAGAAGGCTATTTGTATGAAAGAAAAAGGCTTGTGAACAAAGAAAGCTAAGCTGTTGTACATATTCGTAGTTGGCTGTGCATGGTACAAATTTATTAATATGAAGAAATGCAAAAATGTATTGCTTTTGGTATTTCCTATTCTGAGATGAGCAAGTAGCATGTAATGCAACTGTTTGACAGGTTAAATCAAATCATGCTTAGTTATTGTTTCAAACAATGAAATCAAGTAACATTTCCTCTTCTGTTTTTATTATTGTAAAGGTGTTTTTTTTTTTTTTTTTCCAAAGTTTTAAAGCAAAATGTCAGTTTTTCATTTTCTGCGTGAGCTTTTTAATTGTCATTGTTTGGATTTTTAGTATTTTAACATTTACTTTAATCCTGAAGACACTTTTCGATTGTGTTTCATAAGAGACATCCTGGCCTCCCAAGGTGCAATTCTGCCATTGTACAAACATGAGCGACTGTCCTGATTCCAAAGGCTTTCACAACTCTGGCTTTTTGCCTTTCCCCACTCTGTGGCTCAGCATTATAAGACTGAACTGTCAGCTAGCATCGTGTGCTAAGATGTTAGCATCAGACAGGACGCTTTCCACACCAAGGACTGGTAAAAGCTAACAAACCAACAAAAAGGATGGTCCAACAATATAACTGTACATAGATATTGCAACTGCACAGCAGCCAAAAAGAAAAAAAAAAGAACTTTTTAAAAAAAATGGATGGATTGTGTCATGTTTATGGGGACAGCCTTCAAAAGGTTGAAATTGGAATTGTTCTTCTGGATGTCAAAGGGATTTTCATGGCGCAATCATATCCTACACAATATGTACTCTTCAACATCTGGGTTACATAGGAAATGCACCCTGAGGTTTTAATAAGAAGAAGCCCCTATGGCTAAAACTTTAAATAAACTAAACCAAAAATGTTATTGATGTTTTATATATAGAGAGTAGTCGCATTAGTTTTTGTTACTGTACTGTTTGAGGTCTCAACTGTACCGTATCACGGTAATAACATGGTTTTGAAACCTTTTTTTTATTTTGTCACAGACCTGTTGTCATAGTTGAAATGACGTTTATTGTAGATGGTATTTGAACAACTTCTGGAAATAGTTCATCAAGTATGTTTGTTGCTCATTGTTGTGATACATTAAAAACTGTATCTGCAAACCAGTTTGGTCTCATCAAATATTCTTCATTGGATTTTTACTCCCTGCATGGTCTACTTGTGGTCTACTTTTTATTTCATCCAACTGATCAACTGGCAATTCATTGGCAATTTGACAGTAATTTAGAATATATGTTTATTTTAACTGCTGTAAATATCAGTTTTATTAATGCATTGCAGTTCTTTTATCTGTAAAAGTGGAAACAGACAACCTTTCAAGTCCCCGCCCTGCACTGCCAAGTGATATTATTGCTGGCATTGTTGGCACAAAGACCACCGGTTCCCTTTTTCCTTTTTCCTCAGAGTCTTGTAGCTCCCAACAACAGAGGACACACTGCATTTGTTTTCCACAGTTACTTAGCTTGCTCCATCGTCCGCCAATTCCGCGACCAACTATTTTTGCTTCCTACATTGTCAACAGCAGTGCAACTTCTTCTGTTCTTACCCTTCGGAGTAAAGGCCTTAGACATGTACACTGCATGACTGCTTAACAGAGGGAACTCAAATTTACTCAGAACATTTTGCTAAGAAACAGCTCAATTAAGCAGCTTACAGTAACTGCAAAGGACATTAATTCTCTTTGGTAGCTGGGGTTAGCTACTGACAGCTACCAGAGAAATCGAAAGCATCATCCTCTTCCTGTTTCGGTTGCTCAGTGGTTGACACACTTCCTTTGTGTTTAGCCTTCATTTTTTCCGGGGGATCGTACCTGGTGGCAGACAGAATTGCATACTGAGAACAATGCTTACGAACCAGTCTAAATGCTGATGGTGCCATTACTCATTCATTCATCATGTTACATTGTGCAATCAGTATTTACTTCATAATGTTAAGTTAATGTTAATGTTAAGTGGTGCAAGCAAAAGTAAAAGCCAATCCTAGATTCACTCTCATTTGGCATTTCACGTCACTATATTTGTGTATTTTGTCACTGTGTCTCTTTGATGCTTGCTGCTTACAGTCTGGCACCTGGTTGCTACCTTTTTATACAGCCCTGACCAGTGGTGGATGAAGTACCTGAAAGCTATACCTGAGTACAAGTACAGATATCTTTCCAGAAAATGACTTTGGTGGAAGTTTAAGTCAGCTGTTAGAATATTACTTGACTAAAAGTCTTTAAGAATCTGATATTTTCTGTACTTAAGTATCAAAAGTAATTTTATGATGTTAAATGTAATTACAGATTGAAAGTAAAAGTAAAGGCTGGTAATAGAAAAGCACATACACATCACCTTAAAAATGGAGTGTACATTACACATAAAGAAAACAAGATCTTCTTCACAACTTAAAGGATTTAAAGAAAACCTTCGACCTCCAGCGCAGACACACTGCAGTGGAGCAGTCACTGCACAGTTACCTGTCACAAATCTTTATCTCCTTGAATCATTACTCGCCCTCTCTGCTGTGGGACGCCATTTTCTGTTTCCATCATGAAGTCAGGGCTTCAGTGGAAAACAAAACTTGACTGCAGCTTTGAGAGCACTTGTTTGCACATCCCCTTTTTTTTACTAACCTGATCTAACTTGCAAGATTGGACCACTGATTTGCCATACCCTCTGATTTTATTTTTTTCAGTGATGAAGTAACCACAATTATTAGGACACAGAAATTCAGAGATACTGGACTAAAATACTCCAATACATAGAAATGTATTGGAGTAAAAGTGTACATTTTATTTAGGACATGTAGCAGGCTAAAATTGAAAGTTGACAGAAATATAGAAGCAGATACTTTCAAAAAATACTGAAGTATTACTTGGTTACATTTCACCACTGGCCCTGATCTCACTCTTGTGCTGTGAGTGTACACACCCGGTAACGTCCTGAACACAGTAAATAAGAAAACACAGGCAGAGAGCAGAGTCTCTGTAGATAAATACACCACCACACACTTCTAGATGATTGAAAGGAACTACTTCTGTATGAGTTTTAGGAAAATCCTGCCTATATTTAAAGCAAAAAACTTCCATATTTTCACAATAAATGTACTTTCCCTGGTATGCTTTCAATTAAGACACATCTTTTCCCAAAACTTTCAAGTATGCGTGTGTCATGCTGTTAACAAAATAAGTATTGTATCAACATCCCCCTAAAAATTGTCATTCCAGTCACTGACAGACTAAAATTCCAAATCATATAATGGGTATTTCCCGTTATTATGCTATTTGTGGTAATCTGACTCTAAGCAGATGCAGGGGATTATGTTTGGAAGTGTCTGCTAATCTGGATCTGATCAGGTGCAGCTCTGGACCGTTCCTATTAAAAGGGAAACGCCCACAATAACAAATCACGACCATGGATAAACAGACATGCAGCCACAACAGAGAGCAAAGAACATCTGTTATTACCTAAGATTGGTGATCCTGAATGGGCAACACTACATAATGTTTAAACCTAGATTTCCAATTCTATAGATAGAAATAGATTTATAAAGATGGTTGTTTTAAATTGCTGACTATATTGTGCTTTTAAAATCCTATTAAGAAGCAGAATGCACATCAGTGTGAGACAGGAGGGCGACTTTTTAGATCTGAGGTCAACAGATGCTGTCACATTAAAAATTGCACCTCAGGAAAAACCTCAACACAATACATCACACCCTGCCAGCGAGACGTGTCTGCCACCAGTGTCAGGGTCACGGAGAAAGCCGACATTCACAAGTCGTTAAATCCACCTAATGAAATTTCACAAGGGCAGCAAAAATGAAGGGGAAGATGAGGATCTTTTCACTCCGGCAGAATCGGTTGTGGCCTTTATTGTTTCGCTTAACACACTTCAGTGTGCAGTGAAACAGCCGCGACATGTAAAAGCCTCAAAAAGCAGCTTTTTCCTCCCCCCTTCTGACTTCACCCCTCGCCCTTGACGAATGTGCTCGGCTCACAGGGTGCAACTGTTCTGCTGAATGGCCCTTTCCTGTTGCTCACCCTTAAAGCGCAGGCGGTTGCCGAGGTAGGGCTCCCCCCCTCGCCATATTATGGGATTGAATTGCGTTTGACCTTTGTGGAGAACAATGGCTGAAGGCCTTTCATTCTCAGCGCCTAGAAGAAGGACCTCTTTACTCTGTGTTTCGCTGTGTGTTCCGCCAGTAATTCACAAGCAGGATGACAGGGTGATCTATGCACAATAAATGTGTATGCGTGTGTGTTTGTGTACACGAGGGCAAACACGAGTGTATTGTTTGCCAATCCTGACTCATATCCACTGAAATTGCTGTTTATAGGTCAAACAAAATATAACGGTTTTAAAAAAGAACCATTTCGATCTGACCGTATTTCGGGAGGCCACCCAATCTTGTTACCTAACTGCACTGTCCTAGAATAAAAAGGCCCCTCTGAAGAGAAGAGTAGTTCATAGTAGTTCAGACACAGCTTTGCTAAAGAGGCCGCAGCAGTGAGCGGTCTTGCCCTGAATACACGATAAAAGGTTTACTGTAAATTCTAAATGGCGTTTTCTGCAACCCATACATCACTCATGACCATTAGGTTCCACCCTCACTGCACAGTGCACCCTTCTAGCCACAGCTTTCCAGATGATACAGTACAGAGGCTGCAGTTCAGGCAGATCTGCCTTTGAATAGCCTGCAGCCAATGGATTTTCTCTGGATAATACAATGTTTGGGACAGAGAGGCAGGGATTAGTCCAGACGGATACATCCACCACCCCCCACATGCCCAATCTAATTAGACTGGAATCAGTTTAAGATGAAAGCAAGCCCTAGCATCACCGCACTAAATACTGGAATTAGTATTCCCCGCATGGGAATTTAATGACGGAGACTGAAAATCCAATCACATTCACTCCCAGTTTAGCCCCTCATGCATTGGGCCTGGACAATGACGAAACGAAAGAACAACAACAATGATTTGTCTGTCAATAGATATTGACCAACATCACATCTGAGGCCACTTGCGTATCGGCGTTACTATGTTGTCATCATTTAACGAGGATAAACAGCTTATAATCAGATATTTAGACAGTCTGTTTCTGATGTAAACCTTTGTCACATTATGACTCTTCAAGGAGCCACAGCAGAAATGAATTGAAACAGGAAGACTGACAGTGTGTTTTAGGACATCAACGCCCATAGTCTTGTGTTTCTGTTTATTTACAATATATCAATGTATCAGTTTATCCATGGAGTTCAAATCAACAGTGCAAATACACAAATGTTTCATGTCTCTATGACGTGTTTTTGGGCCTGTGAAAAAGTTAACCTGCTTTGTGGAAAATGATGGACTTTGCTTGTCCTCGCTCATTTGTTCCTCCTACTTAGAAGGCTGCATATGCACATAAAAATCCTTTAACAGGGATTGGTGAAGTTAGTTATTAATCAGCTCCTTACATCAAAGCCCTGATTGCTGCATAGGAATTGAAACTGTCAAATTATTGCTATCAGGCAGACAGCATCAGATCCTTTTTAGTTTCTATTATCTTACAGACTTTGAGCCCACATTGGCTGATAAAACAGAACACATTTCGCGGCACATATTCATGTGAAACATTCTCACAGTCTCTTGACTTTATCTTGCCCTTATTATTATTATTTCTCCACCTAAGTATATGCCGTCAAGGGAACTCTATTTTAAAACCACTAAAATGCAAGCCATATTTCAGCTTCAGCTCGGTGATTAACGGCACAGACCGGAAATAACTCCGGCACCTGTGTTCCATCCACCACACAATATCTCCTACACCTGCGATTCATCCACCAAAGCATTACACCTGAGAAATCAGGAAACCATTGTCCCCCGTGCACAAATACTCAACATGAAATCTCATTATTTATTGCTGGCTGTATTTGGGGGTATGCACCAAAGCGGAACCTGTTGTTTTTTTCTGCTAACAGGTGTAATGCAACTTTTCAACTCATCCAACAACTGATTCTGCAAAACTTTGCTACTTTTTACCCCCAAGAGGAAATTCAGTGTGCTTTTTTAGTAAATGAGGAGATAAATATTGTTTGTGCAGTTGGCAGCACTGCATCAGTGGGGGAGAGGACACAGCAATAGGCGACAAAAGGCACAATTCTCGCAGTGATGCATCCTTTAAGATGGGAAATAAACATTAACAGCGTTTTCTCTGGATCTGCCCAGGCGTCAACAAAGGCCACACACAAACTAACATGAAAAAGGCAATCTAATCTTTTTTCTATATATCTTTCTTTTGGCCTGCTTTTAGTGTTTGCTGCTGCAATACCTAATTTCTGAGGTACAAAAGGAGAGAAGGAAGGTGAGGAAAATGGAGGGGGCAGGAGTACACCTGCCTTATCATTGCATTGTGGATGAAGGATACAATCACCGCTGGCATTTCTACAAGACACACAGCCAACTAACACGTATTCTAAAGTGAAAGAGGAGGAGGAGGAGGTGTGAGGGAGAAAAGGAGGAAGGCCCGAGAGAAAAAGAAAAAGAGACGCAGACAGACAGGCCAACAGGCTGACGGAGACGGTGTGTCAGGGACAGAGAGAAAGAAAGAAAGTAGGTGATACAGACAGCAAAATGAGCAAGTGATAGAAGTGAAGTGAGAGTGAGAGCAGGAGAGAAAGAAAAAGGAGGGGCGACCTGAGAGAAATCAAACATGGGCTCTGTGCAACAGAGGTACGTCGGCAAACGAGCATGTTATGGCAGCCCGCTGGGACTTCCCCGGCAGATCGTTTGTGCTGTTTCCCAATCTGTTCTGAGGAGCGGCACAGCCCCACATGGGGACGTGTGAAGGCGTCAAGATGGGATTGCTTAAGACAGATGAAACAAGGTGTTTTTTGATGCCATCTCGAGCGGACAAAAGCCTGATTTCCTGTTTTGCCTGTGACACAAAGGGTGCTGTGTAGTTTGCAGAACAGTTCAAGGCTTTTTGTTGTCAGGGCTGTAAATAACTAAACACACGAGAGGTGAAGTTACGGAGGTTCTGGATCCACATGCCAGAAACTGAAAAATACATTCCTTTCTTTTTTTTTCTTGTTTGGCATTTATAATGTTTAAACACCTGTATGAAGACGTTGCCTTTCTCCCTTCTCACAAGGCCCAGACATTAACAGTGTTAGGCGTCGGCTTAATTACTGATTTCAGTCCAGTGTTTTAGTTCAATTAATACATTATCAATCAAGGTGTGTAAATGACACAAGCTTGTTTAGATTGTTTTTGGAGTTTATGGGGTTATGGTCTGTGGGAAGGAGTTCAGTCTCTCATGTGAAGATGCTCAGCAGTTCAATCAAGGAGAGTGCAAACAGGTTTGCTTAATTAGAGCTACATCCAAATGTCCACCCTCTGGACTGAGCCCTCACGGACTTCAGCTGTACATTCTGTGACGAGTTCAACATCGTCATGTAAAATCTGCAAGGGCAGAGACCACAAGCCGCTGATCGGTAGGCCTCGAGACTGACAGGATATAAATCTAATGTGCAGGGTTTCTTTATACATTTCTGTATAACATGCAGACTGCAGACATTCAAATACAGAGATGGTTTTAAATAAGGACTGGGTTATGACTGGATAAACTGGGTGGGCCTATTAGTTGCATCAGAAGATCTTCTTTAGTTGTTTTTTGGCTACTTTTCTAACCTTTATATTTGGCATTACACTGCGCAATCTATAGGGTAGGCTGAAATACTACAGTGCATTATGATTACCCTCTACAGCCTGTATTTCTATATATTTTTGTATCATGATGTTGATTATCATTTCTGGCCTACACAATGCAAGTATTGTTTCAACAGGCTACAGAAGTCATTTTACGAATACATCAGTTTGCAGAAAGTCCGCTTTAGGCCCCTTGTGGACTGGAGGACTTGTGGATTTGGACTGTCCACAGCACTCCCAGACTTCTTGGGAATGCGCCCACAAAGTCTACGAGTCTGCAAGTGAAATCAGGACATTTGGAATCAGCCTTCGTCTTCTTAGCAGGGAGAGCTGGGCCCTGTTTAAATGCAGGAAGAAAGGTGGCATTTGTTAGATTTTAGTGGGCTAACTGGTATGTTGGGGTGACCTTTAATAAACTGTGATGGCAGCATTTACTTAGAAATCTCATATTGATCTTATGTTAATTTTATTTGTGTCATTTGAATGTTTGCTCTGTTTTTCTTACTTTAAACTTACTGAGGCAGGTGGTAGGTTCTGTTCAGGTGAGAAGGTGAAATGGATTGGGGAAGGGGGAATGTTATAGGCAGCTTTTGCTTCGGTTTCATTTAGTTTAATAGAAATGCCTGTGTTACAGTAAACTTTTAGTTAATTGATAAGACTTTTTTGTTTTTGCTCTATCCCTGCTTATCGACTTATCTGTCATGATCCTGGGTTTGTTTATTTTCTGTTATCTTATGGACGAGTTTTCTGTTTGTGTCCTTTATTTTGTGTTATTAATTTATGTTTAATCTGCTTCCTGTTTTATTTTGTAGATTGTCTGGTTTTACTTCCTGTCTTTGTGTGTTTTCCCGCCATTTTTCTGTCACACCTGTCTCGTTAGTCCCTCCCTGTTCCCAGAGTCTTCCCTTCACACCTGTTCTGTATAAGTCTTGTGTGCTCCACCCTTGTCGTTAGCCAATCTCCATTTTGCTCCTTTGCCCATGTCTTCCTGCTCCAGCTGTGTCTCATTCTTGTGATTAGTTTTCTGTGTATATATACCTGTGTGTTTCCTTTTGTCCTTTGTCAGTTCGTCTGTGTTCTTCCTGGGTGCATTCTGTGGTCATTCCTGTGTTGGTCCTGCGTTCATCGTGTTTTTCTGGGTTGATTTCCAGTTTGTTTTTTTGTTCTGCTTTCGTTTGAACTTTTAGTTGCCTGCCTTTACAGGATGTTTTTGATCGGCTACATTAAAGCTCGCCTTTTGTTAAAAACTCATAACTCAAACCCATAACATTATGGCCCTTTACATGTGGTGGGGGCGCTACAAGCTGACAAACAAACAACATTACAGTACTCTTCTTAATTTCTCACATATTTTCCTTGAGTGTGAAAACAGTGCGTAGGGTGAATATCCTGGCACACACCCATTTAACTCTGTGCAGCCCCGGCTTTCTTTACATTCACTGGACCCCTGAAACAATACCATAGTAACAGAGATCAAAGTGTCAGGCTTCGTAATATTGCTTTACATTTTAAAGGGCGCTGAGCAGCCAGGGCTAAGGTTTTTACAAGGCGAGCTGAGTCGTTGGGGAAATAAGGGAGCAATGGAGGAGGGAATGAAGGAATTTTAGGGGGTGATGGGATATGTCTCACTCTTTGTTCACGTACACACACATACACTCGCAAACTGAAATCATACCATGTGCAGCGGAAGAGCAGGCGGTGAGGAAATAGAAGCTAAATATAAAGTGACACGCTGCATTCCCCAGGTCATTCACAGGCCTTGCACCAAATCACAATGCTCCACAGCTCGTCGTTTATCACACACACAAGCCCGAGTCCCACAAAGAAAATTATAAAGCAGCCGCCTTGTAATTTATAGAATCACTGATGAGGGGATGAGGAGATGCATTGACATCAATTTGGCTCAGAAGCTGGTGCATTCTTACGATCCTCTTTGTGTATCAACTCAGCATCCTGGCAGGAACATTTGTAACAAAAAGCTTTTTTAATGTTTAAATGAAAATTTTAATGAGGCCCTGTATTGCTTTTCCTTTCGAGTCTTTAAGAGCCCTCTAAATCATTAAAACTTGCTCTTTCTTTGATTTCAAGGTCATTTGAAGAAATAAGGCAGCCTTAAGTGGCCCTCGGACCAAAAGTGGCCTATATGCCAAAGACCGCAAATGAATGTAGCCTAATGCTTTTTAATTTGCATTCATCTTTAAAAACACAGAAGAGCCATCTCTAAGTTATAATAGGCTGAGATGGCAGTTGGAGGCCCTCTAGTCATTAGTAGCAATGCAGCTCCTCTAAAATGAAGGCCTTTCTCATCTTGTTTTAACTTAAGCCCATTACTGCAAAGATACATTAGCCTGCCGTCCGTTGCCTGTTTGTCTGCATACAATATTTCCGTCTGGCTCTGTCTGTGTGTGTGTGCCCACGTAAAGTTCACACATACATGCCTACATTCACCTCCTTTTCCTGCCCATGAGCAAGAACACATGTTCAGCAAACACATGCATGGAAACAAAGGATGCCAGAAACGGGGACCTTAGGAGGAGACGACATGCATTGTTTGTTTAATCACGAGATGACTCTGTAATTATGTTGTCATCTGCCCGCTTCTGCACGGCAAAACTGGGCCGCCACTGCATGCCTTGCTCCTCGCTCATAATTCCACACTTCAAGTTTTATTCCATTTTTTTTATTACAAACATCACTGTGCAGAGACTGATACTGTTTTTCCAAGCAGTCACATAAAGCCTGTTTGACAGTCACTATGTGTCAACTCCTAGTGCATACATTCGAGTGTAGGGCAACAGATGAGCGTTTTTTTTACGTACTGTATTGAACTGATGAGACAGCAAATAACAGTGTGTCCTATTAAACACAGCAAGATGGGGCTTTTTTATTTTCTCCTATTCCCGCCATCCTTCCCTTTCAATTTTGCTTCACGTTTCTTTCTCTTCTCTGTTCAATTTCCTCACCATTCTTTTGCCCCTTTCTTTATCTTCCTCCATTCTGTGCATGTGTATATGTGTGCGTCTTTCTCTCTTTTCCCCTCCTCTCTTTCTCTCTGCGAGGATAGGTGGTGTGTGTCTGTGAAAAACTGAACATCTCCAGTGAAATTGGTTTTCTGTGGAGAAACTGATGGATCACTCTGTGTTCCTGACAGGAGTCGGGGATTGTTTATGCCATGCGGACAAATACATGTATACACACACATATAGATATATATACACACATATGCAGGGGTGAGAGGATGAGGGGGTTGTTAATGCTGAAGCTGAATTAATTTTTATGAGCCGTAGATTGCTGTTCATGGGGAAATACACTTTTAAGCTGCATGAGATGTAATCTAGATTGTAGCATTCCCAACAATGAATTATGGTTTTGGAGGCAACAGCTGCAGCAGCCTTCCTCTCACCCTCCATTTCCTCAACACACATACACAAACACGCAGATTACTAGCAAAATGTGACTGCTTTTAAAAACAAATGACTTCATATGCCAGGCATATTAGGCACACACACACACGCACACACACAGATCATGAACATCTAACTGTAAACTAGTTAAACAAAGAAAATTATTCCCATTTTCAGCCTGAACAGTGTTATTATCATCTTTTCTTTAACACCAGCAACCTCTATTAGAAGAGGTGAGAAATTATTCCATTACCAGCAATCTCTTCTCCTCCTCTTCTTCCACGCACACACACATGTAGCGCCACACACACACTCCGTGAATGAAGGAGGAGAAGCTTGCTTACATTATTATTCCAGCATCTAAGGGTAGCATTGGCTAACATGTGCACACAAAGGGTCTAAATTTCACACCACAGTGCGTCAGATGCTCGCTCGCTTGGATCACACACATGCACACAAGCTGTAAGACATCCCCTACACTCATTTACAAGCATTTACAAGACAAGACTTGCTAGAAAATAAACGAGGCCTCACTTTTAACGTTTTGTTCCAACTTTCTCTCTGCTGGTCTCTTCGCAGCTTTGCAGTTCCCAAAATGTTTTATGTGCTGCCCTGGTTGTGTCGCCCTCCACGGAGACATGACACCCTTCAGCGCAGATACACACATCAAATGCACCAAATATTGATTTCTTGTAAGTGTCATATAAATGTCTTTAAGAGTGATATACAGAGAGGTGACAGACATTATAAAAGTAATTACAAAACACATCTTAATGAAGCCAGGTCTGCGTTTTTGAAACTAAATCTTAAAACAGTTTGCAGGTATGACAAGCACTCAAGCATCAAGCAACAGACTCACCTGTTTAGTTTATATCTTTTCATATTAAAGAATTATTGAATGAAGACTAGAAAAAAAGTGACCATTTCAAGATCAAATACTGTTCAGTCTTGTGCAAAAGACACTCTTGATTTCACCTGGTGTATCATGACAGAGCATAAAAGACTTACAGAAATTAGTAATGCTAAATATTAAACTTATTGTGCAGTGAACTTGTATTAATGTGTGTTGGAAATAAAGGTTTTTATTCAGCGATTAAATTCATTCCGTGTCTTTTTTTTCCCCAGTTTTTATCAGCACTCATGCAATAACTCGAGCGGAGATGGAGCAAATGTATTCCACCCATATGTATGAATGAATGAATGAATATGATTACCAAGTCTTGGACCCTCTCAAGGACAAAGTGCTGTGTTCTTCCTGCGTGTGCTGTTGACAGCCTTCTGTGTGAGTGTATGTGTGTGGTTTTGTATTTGCTGTGATGCATTTTAAAAACCAATGTTCACCTTTGTGTCTCAGTTTAGGGTGTGTACGATTTGAATTTTATATTTTGTGAGTATATTTCTGTGTGTGTGTGTGTGTGTGTGTGTGTGTGTGTGTCCTCATGTGCAATTAAAGGTTCATGTAGTGTATGCGTGTTCAGAGGCTGTCCTCTAGGACTGCTGCTTGTTGTGGCGTAATGACAATCTACTTCCTCCCACAATGCACACATACACGCACAAATACCCATCTTCCCCCGGTCTCCTCCCTCACCTCCTCAGTGACTGTCACATTCAAATGCAGCCGTTTGCAGGTGACGTACCCAGGAAATGCTGTCCTGTAATTGTGTCGCTCTGTCTTCCTGTGGTGAGGTAGCCGGTGGCTTGCCGCCTGCCTGCGACACACCAGAATTACCAACTGAGGGGGAAAGAGGGGGTGAAGGGAAGAGAGGAGGGGTACCATTAAAATGCAAAATCACCACTGCGGTGCAGTGCGGCGCCTCGCTCCCTCACTCTTTCTCCGAGGCAGCCATCTTATGATGGAACGAGTATGTGTTTGATGGTGTGTGAATGTGTGTCCGTTTGAGTCTGTGTGTGCGTGCGCGTGCATCTATATGTCTGTGTGTTTGATAGAGTGTAGAGTCGAGCTGCGGCGAGGAATGGTGAGATGGCGTGGGGTTGGCAGGCGGGTTCGTGTGCGTGTGTGATTGTGTGTGTGCATGTGTGTGTGTGTGTGTGAGGCAGGGGTGATAAATCAGAGCTAGGTAAAGGCTTTTTAATGCAGCGGACCCCTCTCCCAGCCTCCATCTTCTGTCAGGGCTCAGTAAAAGATGAGAGCCCCCTGGGGAACAGCACTAGCCCGCAGCATAGCAGGACTACGCCGCAGGTCACACACACACACACACACACATAAACGCACACACACAGGGGCCTGACGCATAGCCACTGACTAGGCCTTGTGAATGAGTGAATACATGAATAACTGAATCTATTGAATGCATGAATATATAAATAAAACTTTCCACGGGAGCCACGTTTATTGATGAACACCCCACAAATAAATGTGTTTTTCAAATGATTTCCAAATGAATTCCTAAGTGATTTATGGCCGGTGATATTGCATTTATATCAGAGAAAATATTTTTGTAGAAAACAGAATGGATATTTGGTTCATTTCTGCCTGCGCTCCTAAGGTCAAACAGAGTCTTTGTCGATGATGTGCCTTGAGTCTTGAAGCGGCCCCAAGTTTCAGGGGGCCGGATATGAAAAATATGTGGAATTTGCCAACATCTGACAATACTTAGTCGGCAATATATCTCCTGTCTGATAGAAAAATGTGTTCTGAATTGCAGATACGCTCTCTTTTCTGGCATACCTTTTTAATTTGACTTTGAGGGAAAACACGCCGGGCTCCCAGATAGACAAGCAGAGATATGACTGCTGAAATGTTGTGTAGGCCTTTGTGGATGGGGCAGAGAGGACTCCAGCAGCTTGGCGCAGAAGACAAGCACAAACACTTGAGAACATAATACTTGACAACGAGCCCAGAGTGTCAGTTAGGGGCCCTACAGAGAAAAGTCTGGCATGTTTGTGAAGAGGATGAAAACAGAGACTATGAAAATGCCAGAGAGCTGATTCTTGGTTAGAATTTCAGCGAATATGGGACTTCAATTTATGTCCTTTTTTTTCTTTGTATAAATTTGTCTAGTTATTAAAGCGGGCCTATTATGCTTTTCCTTATTGTCTGTCGTATCCATATGATGTTACAATGTTGGCAAGTGTTTGCATTATGTACACTGCTTCATGTAGCTACATGCTAATGTAAGGGAAACCAGTAATCTTGTTTATTTCTCCCCAATTTTGGATCATATTCCTGTTGTGTCTAGTTGTGAAGATTTCAGTTTAGAAGTTTTTACCGGTGATTTTTCAGTAGAAGGTGCTACTATACTTCGTTACAGTCATTCCCTCGCTGCAATGACGGTGCAGAGACAGTGAGAGTGCCCCGAAACAACGACCAAACAGAGCACACTGGGCTTTTTCAGGATGGGGACTGACAGATAAGTGTTTTAGACAGAGGGTGAAGTGGAAATGGGTATAGTGAGACCAGGGCCGTAATCACCTATTTAACACTGGGGGTTGTGGCTCATTTTCAACTGACACCTTCTGCAACCCAACTCTCCAGTGAGGTTTAAGGGGAAGACACCCCCAAAAAATTTTTTAGACGCTTTACTCCTAAAATAACCATTTAAAATCACTGTGAAACAAAAATCTTAGACCGAGGTTTCCTGAGTTTTTATGAGTGCCATTTTAGGGACTTTGGGCTGCTGTGAAACTGCGCATACTTAGGGCAACTAAAAAGTTTATCTTGGGTGCGTCGGTACAGTGGACACCCAAGAAAGGACAGCGGACAAGACGCCACACCAATCCAACTGGGCTGGACAGCCACAAAAAGGTTAAAAAAAGGGTGCTCAAAGTACAGCCTTAACTATCATCAGGGAGCCAGCACATGACTGAGGGCCACACAGGAAAAGTGCACACACTGACTTTTCATGACATTATACCATGACATTTTAAATGACTTTATTTCATGACGTACTAAACTATGACTTTTTACGACATTTTTGATGACATACTAACACTTTACAAAAACTACAACAATCGACAGTGATATCCCTAACACTCATAGTACATTAAAGTTTTCCACTTTTTAATACATTTGAAAAAAAATAGAAAGACAGCAGCAGCGTCTGCTGGGGTACGGTGTCACCACTTAGACAAACAACACGCACAGCTGCAGCACACTGTAAAACTAGAGCCACTGGTAATAATAAGGGCAATTTGTTTAGTTTATTTTTGATTCTGACTACATTTGCTAATGTTTATTTGTGTGGTTGCAGTACAGTATGAGGAAAATAAAGTGTTTTTTCAACATTAAGCATGTACAAATAGCCTTGTAGAAACCCAAAATACGAGTATGAACCTGAAAGTGAACATAATAGTTCCCCTTTAAACAAACTGGAATTACTTCCCTGAGGAGGACATTGCACTTTCGCCAAACCACAAAAGCTTTAACCTTGAAAAAACTGATGATTTACAAAATTGGTTATATTTGAAGGATTTAGCTGAAATTATGTAAGGAAATAAAATGACACGTGAGGCCGACTAACAGTCACAGGCTGTATTTTGTATATTATGCCACACTGTACTTGACCCTGCTCTGACAGGGTCAGTTATAGTATGCATATATATGAATATGGTGGGTGCTACAGGAATATAAATGCATCATTTAGTTGACATGGTTGGAAAAATCCTCTAACTCTAAGACATGGCAGCTGATGTTTATTAAGAGCGCTACAGTGGAGAAAATTAAACTACACCTCATACAGAAAGTATACAGCATCAGTCTTGTGGAGGTAGGACTTTTGTCTGTTTAAAAAGTACCAACTCCACAGTGGAGGTTTAGACCTCATGTAGTACAAGAGAACAACATCATAATCAAAGTTTTTTCTTCAGGGTACAGCTCCATGTTCACTCGAGAGTGTATCAGCACCGACAACGCGTAGCTCCACTCACAACTGTGTGTTTGTGTGTTTAGAGGCTGCAGCTCAGTTTGCACTGCACTGTGCGTCGAGATGAGAAGGTTAATGCGCATGTTTGTGTGTGTTTATTATTCTTTCTTGTGCATGTGTGTCTCCGTGCATCTGTTGGACTGAGCAGGTTAATGCCGGTTGACACATGCGGTTCACTGATCTCCTAGAGGAGTCGAGACTCACAGCGAAACCTTCACACACAGGTATCCATGGCAACCACAAAAATTATATTTCTTCCTTCGCCGGCAAGCCGGAGATTCCAAGATGCTGAAATGCACAAATACATTGTCATTACCCGGCAGCCTCATACTTAACAGGGTTAGGCTTTTTCTGCCTGCTGTTTTCATTGTTCGGTGTGTTGCCTACACATGTAATTTAGAAATTCCTCTTGTTACCTTTCCCCGACTGAAACTCCATATTATCTTTACATGCAAGGTTGATGCTTCCCTCCATGCCCACGTGAGGCTGCTTTATTGAAAATTCTTTCCATCCGCAGACATTATTGTGTTTCTCTTTTACATTCCTACATATTTTTGTTCTCAACTTGGTTCTGAGATGGGAAATATTAGATTTTGTCAATGAAATGAAGCAATGGCAGCGAGATTGGCGAGACATTATCAAATATTCATGTCACTTTACATGTGTTCCTGCTTGTATTTTGAGTTGCTTGTGAGGATTGAGGGCCTTGTAGTAGCATTGATTGACAGATGATGGGGAATAAAGCCCTGTTCTACTCCACTGTCTTCCTCTGTTGTTGCTGACAACTTCTGGTTGATTGCACAATGATCAGAGGCTTTTTTTCCCCTCCAACAACAGTACATATTTATGGAAATGAGATTATAGCCTGAGCTTCAACAATATAAAACTAAATATCCATACACAATATTGTTAGTACAAAAAGAGCTAAAGAAAAAGAGACTGAAAAACAATGGCTTCATTATTTTTTCACGTAATATATCTAATGTGTGCGTTATAAAACTGACTGATTCTGATATTCGCATATAATAATATTTATTGACCTCAATTATTACAGTGAAAAGACGATAAAATGATGCAACTTCAAAAAGTTTTTGACAAAAAAAAAAAAGATTTCTCAGCTTGTAAACCCCACATCAAACATCTTTCTCTAACAATCCTCTTAAAACGTGTATAAGACTATATTGTACTGAAAGGTGTACGAGCACCGGAGCCGAGCACATGCCTCCTTTTTCATCTCTTTGAGGGGAAATAGGAATAAGCACATTGTGTCCTGCACCACATTCCTGAACAAGCAGAGGTTCAATCACATTTGCAGAAGTTATCGAAACTTTCAAAGAGCTCAGCTGGCGCCTTAAGCCACAGGAAATTCACTGGGACATCTGGAGGGATGTGTGCAGATTATTGCTCATTTAGTCTGTTCTAGACATCAGTAGGAAGAGGACTGAGATGGCTAAACACACGCACAGACTGGAGGATGCACACACACACAAACACACACATAAACAGGCTTGGCTTTGGCAGATCTAACCCCAGGCGCACCACAACACACCTGTGTATAATCCCCCATGATGCCCTCTGGTCGTTTGTCCAATCCCCTCGCTACTCCTGTCCTTGCTCATCCAATCGGAGGACAGGTCAGGTAAAGTTTGCTTCCATCTCTTTAGCCCTGTGTTAGTGTAAGAGGATGTGAAATATAAAATTCACTGCTGGTGTCTGTTTGGTGTTTTCATTTGATGCAGTCTCAAATTCCTCACGTCCAGTCATTTTGCAACAAAGAGACAGGGATAATAACATGCAAAGAAACACGTCAGATTGTAGAATATCTTAAAAGTGGGTGAATTATATTAAATAAACTAACTAATTACAGTATAAACACCAGTATATGAAGATAACCATGCACTATTTCAAACGGTTTCTGAAGGTGGAGGTGGTACAACAAGGTATATAATATTTTCTTTACATAAATCTCTCCTCCACGTCTGTGTCTGTCTGCATGCATGCTATTAGGGATATCTTTGTTTCTGATGTGGAGGAGGAGGATGCAGCCTACATTGAAACTTTTTAAAGTTATACAGTAGCATGACCTTTTATTGACGTGCATCATAAGATACAGGACTTGTTACTGTATTTTCTTGATCTCTGCGTTTGCTCTTCCAAACTACGCATATTGAGGTGAACATATAGATCTTATATAGATCCCAAATTATCCTGGGTCTTGAGAACAAAGAAGGAAAGGCCAAATTCTGTATATTCCCAAACCAGAGCTGCTCCATCTTCTCTCAAGGTGCGAAATGCAACCAGACAAAACCTCAACACCACGATAAAAGCTGAGGAAATTACTTCCTTATTTTAGGAGTGATTGATTGTCCCCCTGACCTGTTAGACTGAAGAGGTGGTTAAGAAGAGGAGGCAGACTAAGATAATTGGGCCCGGTGGTATCCAAAGCCCGGCAGGTGTTGAAAGAACTCTCATAACACAGGTACCTGCAGCGGCTGCAGCCCTGAACTCGAGCACACCTAGGATTTCACTACCTTGGAGGAATTTTGGTGTTTTATGTTTGGCATGTCTTTTATTGAATAGATGAAATATGAGGGATGCTTGTAAAACCTATTGACATATTGGACATGCCACAAGAAAAAAATATATATACAGGTGTCAAAAATCCTCTGACGTGTCAACAAATAAATGGTGCATTTTTTTGTTTCATCTTTTCTTGGCATGAAAATAATGTCATTCACTCTTTGAAAGTGATGTCAGTTGTTAGAAATATCTCCCCCATTACCAGAGAAGTGTAATTCCCTTACCTGTTGAGAAGTGGGTAAAAGCTTACACCATGAGCGCAAGGATCAGAGATGGAATTTTGTTGAAGTGAAAAAGCACAGGTGTTTTTACTCTTTAATTTCATTAGTGATGCATAGGGCTTTCTGAGTCCTTCTAGCCATTTCAAATGAAGAGGTAAAAGCCGGGCATAAGCTTAAATGATAACATTCTTTCTCAGAGAAAAATATGCATGTACGAATCAAAGCTATTGTACTATCCTTATTATTATCTGCAAGCCAAGGGCTCTGTTCCAATTAAAGAATACCACAGATGGACCATTCAGCGAGCATGCACACACAAACGAACCTACAATAGGTACAGTAAAGTACCCAGTATTACTGAGCCAAGAGAAGAGCTTTTTACTTTAAAAACTATTTAATCAGGAAAATCAACGCCTCACATCAAAGAAATGGAGATGAGGGACAGACGGATAAAGAGGCTCATCAAAGAAGGAGATCTAGTTAGGGATTCAACGCCCTAATTCCCTTTCTCTTAAAACCTTCGTCAGAGGGGGCACAGGGCCAATTTGCTCCCTAAATGGCTGCGTGTGAATGGGCAGATTGCTTTGCATAGCCGCTGGGAATCTGGGCTTCTTCCTCTTTTTCTTCTCCACACGGAGCCTGTGAATTAGAAAAGATCCAAAGACAGATAGGCTTAACGGAGCCCTAGCTACCTTCCTTAAGTCCAGAGCCCTGTTCCAACTTCCAACTAATTCAATCCATGGCCTAACTCAATTAATAGACTTTAATGCACTGTTTCTTCTTTATCTGTTCTCTTTCCTGGGGATTGGGGACTTCACTTGGAGTTGTAGAGTAATATCTGCAAAAAGGTTTGGATTGTAAGTCTGCCTGAATGTTAAAACAATGACACGTCCCGGCAGCTTTACGGTATATGCATCCTTAATCTCAAACATCTCTTTAATCTCGCCTTCTGGGACTCGCCGTACATTAATGTAATGTAGTGCATAAAATATTGACAAACAGTCTTCCAGGTCTCTGGCTGTATATGCATTGCTATAGGATTCATTAGTCAAAATGTCCTTGATGTGAGAGGACCTTCCAGTATGCACACGATAAGACCTACGTTCTTTACATAATGTCAAACCAATCATCATCTAGGATTGCAACCCCCACCTCAAGGTGTACGTTTTTCTTTAATCAAACGAGGGGCTATTTCAATACTTCTGTGTGTTTAAACTGTACAATTCATTAATTTTGGCCTTGCATTACCACCAAGGACATATACCCTCGCACATATGCTCTTCGAAGATCACATCGGTCAGTAACATAAATTATTTAAGATCGGCCCTGCCAGTTCACCTACCCAGCAGTCTTCGGGGCATTCAAGCACCTCATGAGGACAAATATTCCATGCTATCCTCTCCGCTCAACAGAAACACCAACCTCATCTGAGTGCAAATGTGTGTACGTCTGTCTGAGCCGGTAGATCTGAGACCAGCTCTCCGCAATAGGCTTTCTATCACGCCTGCAGTTCCGATTGATCGTCTCGGCAATCAGCAATTAAGCCCTAGTGATCAGAGCGGGAGAGGGGAGGAAGGGGGAGGGAAGAAGAGGTGGGAGGTAGCCCCCCCCCCCCCCGCATCCAACCCCACCCTACTCTTCTCTTGTCAGCCCAGGAAAGGCTTCACTCAGCTGGGGTGCGTTTGGCCCCGGGCTGGGCTCACTGGTGGAGGTTAACTCCAGCATAAATAAGCATCTTTGGACTCATTACAGGGATTAGAGAGTAATTCGCCTGCGAGGAAGGAGACGACTGCCAGGGTTTTGGTACAGTTTACTACAGTCTTATAGGGGCGAGGGCCCTGGAGATTACAGAGGGAGAGAGATGGAAAGGCAGCAAAAGAGAGAAAGGCCAAGGGAAAAGAGAGGCTGGCTGTCAAGTGTGTGTGTGTATGTGTGTGTGAGAGTCAATCCAAGCCCCCGGCTGCCCCCTTGATCTTGAGCATGTTGGGGTGCTGTGAAAACGGATAATGGGAGTTAGAACGACCGGGCCTGTCTAGAGAGAAGTGTGCTGATTGTTATAACTTTCCCTCATCTCTCTCTCCTCCACTTAACTAAATAAACACCCAAGAGGTAGCACTCTATCAATTTTAATGATGTTGAAATACAATTTAGGCACAAAATACACAACAAATGCTAATTTGGCCATGATGAGAGGCATCAGAAATTCCTCCCATTATTTATTCAGCTGACTTTCTGCATTTTTCATCAGAACAAATATTCCCATTTCAACAAACACACACACACACACACACACACATACAGACACACATACACGTGCTAACACACAGCCAATTTGGAGCATAAATCAACACGTTCACTCATCAAATATATGCTCTGTGTGGTTCTCTGTAGTCTGTCCAGTGCACCAAAGACAAATAGTTCTGTCCAAAGTCCAGCCGGAGAAACGGGAAGGGGCCGAGGATTGTCAATATATGCACACATATATTAAACATAGCAGGTCTATGTGTGTTCAGAAAAGACACAGACATCATGAAGACTGAAGTCCAGTCATAAACTCACTCACGACTTATCAGGGACTGTTAAACCATTTTCTTTTTTTTAATATAATCCTGTCTTTGTTAAATATTTTACATGATTAAGTGTAATTATTCAATGCATCAAAATGTAGTAAGATTTATACATATATATAATCACACAAAGGAGGTTAATCTGTTCACTGCAAATGTGTTTTCCATTTGTGCAGCTATAAAGATGTGGCCACCATTTTACTTTTAATAAATCTCTGCAATTACAAAATAAACTAAGTGATTACATCTTCTTCTCGTCGTCACCTTCCAATCATCTCAACCTCCATCTTGACCGGCTCAGGCTGCCCTGCCTCTGCGCCACATCTGGGGCAGGTGAGGTAAGGGTCTGCAATGCTGTGGCTTTTGATGCAGTAGTAGCAGAAAACATGTTGGCAGCCCACCGTGTGAGGCATGGTCGGCCACTCTCCACACAGTCCGCACTCTTTCCACACCCCTTGCGCTCCCGTCGCTCCCTCCCCATCGGCACTTGCACCCCCTAAAACAACTGAAAGCACTGTTGCCTTCAGTTTCCTTGTATTGATCAGCGGTAACAGAAAGATGAGGAACTCGGCAAAGCCGTGCCACAGCAGCTCGCGGTTCATGTACTGGTATGTTACATCCCGGACCACGTTGGGCTTGCTGAAAGCCGCTCGAGCTCCTACAATCCTTTCAGCCAGGACAGGATGGCGACCTTTCCTTAGGAACACGAGGAAGTTAAAGAGACTTGTGAGCTGCGTAATACCAGACACAAGGGTCAGGCAGTTGCGGAGTCCCTGTTGGAGTAAACCACCGTCTCTTTCAGAAACAGGCCCTCCGAAACCCAAGGACAGCAGCAAGCTGTGGGAGCGCTCCTGCAGCCAGCGTGGACCTGCAGTGAGCAGGGCCAGACCCAGCTTCTGCCTGCGAGACAGAGGTCTGTAACGGGGAGAGGAAGAAAGGACGTTGTGGTAGCGCAGGCTCAGTAAAGACTGTCCCACAGTGGCACTGCTGGAATAAAGTGTAAACCTCCACAGGAGCAAATGGAGCAGAGCCCTCAGCTCAGGCTCCAGCGGGGTGAGCAGACCAGGGCGGCAGTTCTGGAAGCACTGGGAGAACTGGGTCCATACCAGCTGCTCTAGGGCTGAGTCTAGCTCGAGGGCATCCAGTTGGCTGATGCGCAATACTGGGGTCTGTGGGTCAGCATCGGTTTTAGGACCAGAACTTCCAGCTGTCCTTCTTTGGTTGTCCTCACTTTCCAGACCTGCTGGAGAAAATAAACAAGGATAGATATTAAAAATATTTTCCAGGATTGTCACAAGTGGATTTCAATGTTGAATTTATACATCATGTACAAATACAAGGAGAGCAAGATCTTATTTTTTTGTTTAGTTTGGGCCATGATATCTTATTCACCAACTTATTTTTTGACAAAATAAACTTCATCAAAAGTGAGATTTAGTGCGCAAGAGCACGCACACAAGTAATCAGGCAGGCTTTAAACAAATAAAACAGAAGAGCAAAAACTATCCATCCTAAATGATGGCCAAAACTATATAAACAAGATCTAGTTTAAAAAAAAAAACATTGCTACTAATCAAGTACATAAATGTCTCATAACTTGACATTATCAAATATCTTATTAACGCACAGGCAACACCATACTTGATCTATTAAAGTCACAAACACGACCAACTATTAAAAGGACAACTTGGTTTTGGGGAGGAAAGAGGCCCCGGAGGTGAGGCCCATCCTGTTAGGAAGGTTATTTTTTCTTTATACATAGGAACGGAAATCACTTTTCACATGTAAAACCCGTCCTTAATGCAACCTTTGAGCTGCGCATTGCGGAGGAGCAGGGGGTCTTAGACTGCTCTCTCCAGTGTATAAACACAACACAATCCAACACACACACACACACACATAGACACACACACACACAAACACAGGAGGCGAAGCCCAGGGGCTCTTGGTGCCTGCTCCCTCTGGAGATAGGGGTGTGTGTACAAATCACATCACTAGGGATTAGGCTAACGGCACAGTCTCTGGTACACCGTAAACATCTGCCAAATGTGGAACAATTTTCCTCCCCCTAGAGTCGACTCCATATGGGATCCCACCATTGTGACGTCTGGGCTATTTTGCGCTGCATACGTTTCCCAAACTGCTCACAGTTCCCCCCCAGTTTTATCTGCCCTTTCCTCAAATGAAACGCTTAAGAAGTGGGAGACTAACTAACGCACGGAGAGACAGAGCAAGAGGCCCACAGAGAGAGAGAGACAGAGAGGCCTTTTTCTGACAGTGGCTTTTGTGTCTCGCTGAACAGGATTTGTCACGAGGCTTTAAAAGAGATTTCAGCCGGGTAAATATGGCAGTTTTGACAGAAAGAGAGAGAGATGATGGTCACTTTAGACGTTTCTCGAGGAGGTAAAAAAAACATTCTAATATGCGGTGGCAATGCTCGAGTTTATTGTGGCGCACAGGACCATCTGTGTATTCATGATGTTTCAATAGAGCCAGGATACACCGTCCAACTAAGTTAGAATTAGCAAATGAATGAAAAAAGAGTGAATTCCCGCTGAAGTAAGCAGGTGTGACAAATTCATTGAGCTGCATTTGAAATGCTGCCATGTTTAGTGACTAGAACCTCGCCTGTGACGGAAGTAGAGTTTGGGTTTAAAAAAAAAAAAAAGAGGTGGTCTGAATGTGTATGGTAACCAATAAACAGGCTCCATTTGTTTAGCTTAATCTGAAAGTTTTTCCTTGATGGGAGAAAATGTGCAGATTATGCGCCTGTGTGTGTGTGTGTGTATGTCAAGGGTAGCCTTGATCTATGCAGAGCTCTAATACAGAGCTAAATTAATCTATCAGTCCATGGTTACACAGACGCGCACACACACAGCCAGGTGGTGGAAATCCCCGTCACAGCAGCAGCCCTCTCGGGAGAGCAAACCCGGCCGGGTCCAATATTCTTTTCAAAGCCTTTTATCGAGCAGTTTACAAGTTATGAATGAATATGTTTTATTTGGGGAAACACGGTATTGACAGCCACCTATCAATAGTAATGTGACTATTGTCAAGGGTCTGTCAATATTAATGTAATTATGATGTAGAGGGATCAGAGGGATGCCGGAGTCGGGGGCCAAGTAACATCTCCTGCCCACTGCCATATCAATAGCTGGGATTGCTATTGACAGCTTCCCTTCAGACTTGCAGCACTTGCCAAATATATAACAAGCAGACACTTCAGTCAATGCCGGGCTGCCTATAAAAATTAAGCATTTGAATTTACAGGGCTTTTACCGTGGACAGCTGGAAATCCATGTTCCTTATGTAATAGTCAAAAGTCACAGTCAATGCCAGTGTTTACAGAGCACCGGCAAGGTGTGTGTTAGAGGACAGACACTACAGCATTTGCACACAAAAAGTATACACAGACACAAGCAGGCAGACTGTTTTTCTGATGAATTCGCTCAAACACACACACACCTGATGTGACATATTGACCTGATAATTCTCTTGTGGGTCAGCCAACCAGCCGACCCAGAGACAAAATGCCCTCTCTAGGAGAGTCTGCAGCTGACAACCAGCAGAGTCAGAATGCAGGTTAGAGGAGATCGCTGAAAATCAACAGAAAATCCGTGGCCTGGGTTCTGGGGTCTGGCATTTCTACCAGAGCTGTATAAAATACTTTAAAAACATCTTCCTGGGAATATTAAAGGGTATTTTGATTCAGGTCAGATGAGAGGTTTTTTTTCCTCCCCTTGTTCCCTTAGCCTGTGCATCTTGTTCAGACAAAGATAGCGCACTGACTCAAGGCTGACTGCCATAGCTTACAGACAACAACAACAACAACAACAACAATATCCAATCTAACAGGGAACACACTGCAACATCGCTTCAAGGCAAAAGGGGCCATGACCAGCGTGAGGAAGGAGAGACGAGGCAACAAAAGCGTACAGAGCATCAGACTGAAGCCTCGCAGCTGCACCAGGTCCTCTGAAAACTAGACAACGGGCTGTAATGACAGCTACCCAACAGAAAGATGGATAGACAAAGAGACAGACAAAAAAAAAAGACAGACACGTCAGACAACACGTCATGAAACCCCCAGCTGGGAGCTCTGAGCTACTGTCTACTGATACAGTGAAGGAGGAAAAAAACTGGGGGCAAAGATAGCTAAGGAGAAAAATGAGGGAGGGGAAAAACAGATAAGCACAAACCTCTCCCTAGGAGCTGACCTTGAGACTGACGGTCACAATAAAGGAGGAGGGAACATTCCTGAAGCATATGCGGCTCAGCCACACTGAGGTGCGGGCATCCAGGGAATAGCCTATAGACAGAGGAAGGCTGCACTTTCTTCTTGACCTTGGCTTTGGTGTCTAGGGAGGGGATGAGGGTGTTTAGGGCAGGGGGACTAAAGACTGGGGGATGCTGGGAAGGTGGGGTATCTCTAGGGGATTGCGTTTTGCTTTTTCTGCAGCGGACAAGTGCTCTGAAGCTGCTCACCAGGCTATCATTCCTCGCCGTTTGGAAACTGTATGTCCAAAAGTCTCGATTTAGCTCCTGGCGTGGTGCAGGGCTCAAATTCCTAAGCACTTAGCTATGGTTGTTACCATAATATATTTGCTGAAATAATGCATAAACGTTCACTTGGCTTACTATGATGCTTGTAGCGAGAAATAGGCTATGCATTGGCAAAGCATGGATTACAACTTTACATTTTCTTCTCTCGCTCATGTAAATTAATTTGTGTAAAAGCTCTGGTGAATAAAACCTATTTCTCTGAGCACTCCAGTCTCGTTTTTTTCCCCCCTCTCTCCCGCTCCCTCACTTTATTGCCCTTCTTTCGCCAGGAACGAGTGCGGGCCTATTAGCCATGGCCTTCTAATGTCCTCACTATGAAAACGGATGAGAATGTCAGATTTAGAACTTTTAAGAGAGTGATGTCATACAGCAGACCGCAGGCATTACGGGGGACGCGAAGATTACCCAGGCGGTAACCAGACTAATTGTTATGAGTCTGTTTCATGAAATATGAATGTGTGCAAATGCACAGAGGGGTCTTCAGGCTGTGTGTATGTGTGTGCGTCACACACTAATGCTTTATCAAGGCTCTCCTCTTTCTGTAATCACCCAAGACTCCTCCGAGCCATAGGGTGAGGGCCAAGCTAATGCCTGAACACAAAAAAATACACATCAGTTAGAGCAGCACATCTGACACACAAAAAAATGTGCTCTGCTTAATCTGGTTTGCTCAGAAGGTGAATTATTTAAGAGAATTAATTGATTTCAGGAGTAGGAAGGTTGAGTATGCTAGGGCTGTATGAGTAATAAGTACAGGGGTTTGCAAAAAAACAACTTAAAAAGTAATGAAACATTTAGAGGGCAGAGAGGCACAATGAACGTGGAGGAAAAAGCGGAACAGCTAATAAATGAGAGAACTGAAGTCTTTCTTAGGAGTCACTGAAAGAGCACTGGGGCCTCACCTCATGCAAATAACATGTGTTGTACTGAGGAATATTTGATTAGCACCCTTTTTTAGCCTCTGCTTCGTGCATGAAAACCTTTTGGTTACTTTTTTAATCTATGCGACAATTAAAATGTGCGTGGCAATGAAAAATTCTAAACTGAGGTGAAACTAATTTTTGTCACCCCTGAAATCTATGAGAGTGTGAAGGACACTGCGGGATGAGAGGGTTAAGATTTGCCACAAAAGTCAAACCCACTGTGCAGATGCTACTTTTTGGAATATCCCTTTGATATGTATCTATGTAGCAGTTTGGGGTATTAGATCGCTGCCACTGCAAATTGTACCCCTAATGACATCTCAGCTTGTTATACTTCCATGTCAAGTTGGAAGAGAAAACCGAATATGATATAAACACTTTAACACAATGACTTAGCATACTGAATGTTATGAGGAAAATTCAAATGGCCTGTTTGTGACAGCTGTAAAAGGAATTGGCAGACAAACTCTTTGACAATGCCTATCAGTCTATGTGAAGCTGGTAAATATGGATTATAGAGTAGCACTGAAAATGACAGCAATAAAAAAAATGGACAAAAATCAGACTAAAAATTAAGACGACACATAGATAAATTAGTTGTGCAGCTTCTGAAATTGAAATTAAAGTTGAAATTAAAAACCTTTGACACTGTCGGTCAGAGTGTAATATATATAACCATTAGCTGTACAATGTATGTGCAATATAATGTGTTTTTTTTTAGCTCTGTTTCATGAAAAACTATAAAGCTAATCCAGGAAGGTGGAATTCTCTCCAAATAAGTGCACAGATAACCCTGCTGCCTTTATCACTTGCCTTCATCTGGAAACTGTATAAATTGACCTTATGACCCCAGAGTGAGATCACAGCCCAATTTAACTTCAGTGACTCCCCTTAAAAAACACACTCATTACACTAAGTGTTTAGCTCCAGAGGCACGCGTCTGAACCTCAATCTCATGCAATCAGCCGCTCCACATTCTCCTCATAATGACATTGTCTCTTAATTTTTTAAGCCCATGCCCATCAGTCTTTAACAACAACAAAACCCAAATCTGCTCCATTTTGATAATAAGGCAAAAGCATTATGTGATAATCACAGTGGGGATTAGGTTTTGGCAGAGTGTGCAGGAGCAGTGCAGTCAAAGCCAGTGGAAAAGAGAGATATAACCAAGAGACAGATAAGAGTAGAGCAGTGATGATTGGGATGAGAGAAATGAAGTGAGTAGTCTCTTGAAAATCAATAAGATCAACTTTGCCTTGAATCTCAATGTGGAAGGTTTTGATCTCTGGCACTGATTATTTAGGGGAATAATGGAATTATGTGCGGAGCAGTATAACATACTCTTGAGGGAACACACACTCACAAGGTTACCATCCAAAGTTGCAGTTGGTAAATACACCTGAAGATGACTTGCGATGAATACTAATTCACAACAACGTTAGTTGGTTGTTTGAAGCGTATGCAGTACACACATCGACGGGCATCAACAATCGATTTGATTTTAAATGCAAACATGCAGTAAAAGGGGACATATATCGCTTTACAGACACAACACTGACAGCAGATAGCAACACGGAGGTGATAATATTAGACCACGAGTCTTTTCACCGTTTAAAAGAAGCAGACGTGACGCATTTGAGCTCTCCGTGGAAACAAACAGAGTATGGGAGAAAACAATGCAGGCTTGAATGTTCGCTAAACAACATAACGAAGACATATTTACCCATTTCTTTTCAGGGCAGGAGCCAGTCCTCCCCGATTACACGAAAACAATCTGTATTTCCGCATTGTGCAATAACCCCCGCCCCTTAAAGAAAACTCACCAATGGTATACCGTTACGTCACAACTACGCAGACAATTGGAACAAAACAGCCAATCAGAACGCACAGCGCCGAAGCAGCGGCAAACTGTAGGGGGAAGCGTCGGTCTGTCTGGAAATGATTCAATCAAAGTTTTCCGTTGTAGTAACGGCACATAGCGACCAAGTTGTTGGTGAAGCCACGGTAATTCACACTAAGTAACACAGATAATGTCTCGCATGCACTCAAAATGCCACGCAATGTATTTTCGTGTCGCTCTCCAGTTGTCAGGTGATATAAACTATCAGGCTGGGCAAAGGTTCAACCAGAGTGACAAGCCGTGATTATGACTGTTAGCTAACGTTGGTTAGCTTTTTCACGCCTGCGGGTACTTTAATCGAGCCGTGCTGAAAACTGGCACAAGCATGAGCCAAAAGACAACATCAGCAGAGTCAGGTGAAAGCTCCAAGCTGTCGGGACAGGGAGGTGATACTTTGAGCCTGACCTCTCCCTCAGGAGAGGAGCTGAAAGGTGACGTCCAGGGTCCAGAGGCTGAGGCTAACAACATTAAACAGCTTGTAGACGAGTTAAAGGGACTCTATGAGCAGAGACTGAGGTGTCTGGAGCTGGACTCTGCTGTGACAACGGAGGAGTCGTTGCAGGTGAGTAGGAATCCCACCAGGTGCTGTCAAAGGAGTGCATATACACGGTAGCGTGGCCGAGCGGTCTAAGGCGCTGGATTTAGGCTCCAGTCTCTCTGGAGGCGTGGGTTCGAATCCCACCGCTGCCATTATGACCATCTCAACTACCTCTCCTGTAAAAAAAAACAATATTGCAATGTGTGTGTGTCAAACTTTGTGAGGAAAGCTGACACACATCACTGGACACATGTTCACCCCATTAGATCTACCTGACCTTTCACTAAGCCCCGCCCCTTTATGATGGTCTGACAGCTGTCCCAGTAAGCATGGAGCCTACACTGTGATTAACTGCACTCCCTGAAGAAATATTATCTTATTTTTGGACAAATGAAACAGTGATTCCAGAGAGAAGCAGACAGAGGGGTCTACAGTCTGTGTTTGAAAGATATATCCAGGATGTCAAACTGACTCAGCAGCAACAACAGGTTAAAAAGACAAAGATAGTTAGAAGCTAAAGCCCAACTATAGGCTACAGATCACAGTGTAAAAGGAAGGGATCACACAGCTGGTTGAAAGTTTTCCTGCTTCCCTTCACTGGTTCCTGTACAGCAGGGTCGGTCTTTGTTTCACTGTTATAATCATTACAAAGCAAAAGCAGCATGTGTATACATTCAGTAGGCTATATCTTCAGTAGCTAGCTAGCTAACCCTACACTTTTCAGGGTTTGATTTTGGTTTTGGAACAGGGAAGAGACGTATATCTTTTTCCAACCTCTCCAAGTAACGAGTATCATTAATACACGACGTGCCCCAGCTCCAAATCCACAAAACCAGCCTGAAAATGAAGGAAATCTGTGTCTTTCTGTTGTGTCTTTTTCCATTGGGTTGAGGACACAGTGGAGTGAGCCAAAATTTTGACATGATCACACATGATCAAATATTGACCTCCTTGTGATCCTGTTCTCGTATTGACTAAGTTTACACTGGAGTCAAATCGCTCCTGATTTTACCAGGGACATTTTAAGTGACCATCCACGCCCCTGAACCCTGGATTATATTTATGGGTCCGGTCAACGGCATAAATTATGTTTTTCTTTAAAAGAAATTACTCAGAACCCCACCCAGACCCCAAATCTCTACAGGATGTGTAGTTCTTTGCCGACATCTATTGTCATTGGGTTATCATCCATTCAATACAAATCAAAGAACATCCTGTCCACCGTGACTCACGCATCAGAAGATGACCTCTGTCCTGTCAGACAAATGACAGGAGGAAGCACAGGGGTGCTTTCATAAAGCCACAGCACTTGTAACAGGTGGCAAATTGCATTATGTTTCCATCTGAGCGGCAGAGATCAGGAACACAGATCCACACTCATATTTAAAAAAGAGAGGTTTCTAATCATCAGGATTGTCATGTGACATCATTTAGCTACAGAATGTAGCCTGTGTGAGCTGGGCTGTGCATCAAAGCAAGTGTAACAAGGTTTCAGAGATGGGTTTCGGTCAGCCGGCCCCAGTCGCGGGCCTGCTTAACAAGGTTATGTGTTTAGAACCCAGGAGCTCCCAAGTCCTAAAGGTTGATGTGCACAATTAATCATAAAGGTTGTCCATTGAAAACACAGGGAACCATTCATCCAGGAACCAGTGTAGGTTTATGATGCTTCCTGACATGTTAGAGCAACCTTCCAATTAAAGGAGCTCCATATGATATCCAGAGCATTATTAGAGCAGCAAACAATTATTTGTTATGTGAAGATATAGTGGAGTAATGGCGCCCTGAGTAAACTGAGAGTCACGCTCCTTCTGTTTGTGTTTAATCCGAGCTTCTCTGTTCTTTGTTGTAGTAGACGGTCCGGCTGTGCTAATTGCTGTCGATCTCCACTGTGGTTACAAATGATGTTGGGACGCCGTTGTTGATAAATGCACCGTACACGCTTCAGTTCCTCCTTGGTTAACACCGTTAGCACTGTTCACACTGTTACCACCATTAGCTGCTAGCACCATTAGCTGCTAGCCGCTGGCAGGGCATGTGGAGACGACCTCTGAATCACAGATTCGCTCTGAATGTCGCACAGTGCTCCAACACATTTTCTCTTATGCTTCATGGCAGTCATCACCCTGAGCTCCAAGACTGCAGACATGTCGAGCACAGGTGTTTTGTTGACCCAAAAATTAAGCACACAAACAAAATATGTCACAAAATTCTGGGCTCAAGAGGTCACCTGAACCGAACTTAACTCAGGGCTATGTTAACTCAACACAAACTGAATTAAAACTGAACAGACAAAACGGACCACCAAACTCAAGACAAAGGAAAACATAATATGCGATCAATCCATTTTGTAAACAGAGGGGTAATAAGAACAAACACTACCAGCTGAACTACATAGAAAACATAACAGAACAGTTAGTCTGTCAGTGTAAATATTTTAGCACCGAAACAAAAGCCCAACCAAACTAATAAAGCTTCTAAAGAAATAAACTCGAAATCCCAATCCCCCCATGATGTGACAGGCGCTTGGTACATTCTAACTGACCACTTCCTGTATTTAAGAGCTTTGCTTTAAGGCTGTCTTTTGCTCAGGCCTGATAAGATGTCCCATCAGCAGCAGCAGCAGCAGCCAGCAGAGACACCCTCAGCACTGTGACTGGTAAAGAAATAGAAATAAGAGCAACTTATGAGAAATATATCAAAAGATAAGAAAATTACCAACTAAGGGTGAACTATAAAGAAAACTAAGGTGAGTACAGGAAGGTTAGCGGCCTTTATATCAGCTGTGCAGCAGGTGCGGCCATCACAATCACAGTTGGTTGTTTCAAAAGCAAAACAGTAAGCTAACATGCAATGGAGTTTTTTGGATGCATTTTTGGTTCCACATCTTTTTAAATACAATGTCAACCCTAGAATGTTATCTTAGATACTGTCACCTCTGCTACCTTTGTAAAGTTACTCTCCCTGCAGCTATACATCAGTGTTATATTATGCGTCAGGGGACGCTATAAACCGCTTGTTGACTTTTTTGGCTGTAGGGGACAGACGTTTATGAACACACATGTACAGGTGCTCCTCCAAGGCAAAAATAATTCTGAAATTCAGTGGCAGTCCCTTTTATCAGAGCTGCAATCACTGTATATGTAGGCTATCTGGCTACCCGTGCAATCCCTTTAAGGAACAAGTGCATAAGCAGGTTTTTCAACAGAGATAAAAGACTGCCCTGAAAGACTGTACTGAAGAACTGTGAGGATCTGATATAGTAGATCAGTTGTGGAGCATGTTCTGGTGACCTATTTTTTTGTAGACAATGAAATGTGAACTTAGAAATGCGTTCTTCCAGACACAAAGCAGCAACAGGGAATAACATCTTTCTGAGCCGGCTCTAACCCCTGACCAACTATGCACTACTGCCTCATGAAGTATTCCTTTCTAATAATACAGTTCAGATGTCATCTATTGTGAGTCCAAGGTGGGCTGCTGTATAAAAGCCAAGAGTATCTGACCGCTTTGTCTGACAGGGCTAGTTTTATACAGAGGTTTTGCAAAGTAAAACAATGTTATTTCAAAACCAATTTGATACCCCTGAAGAATTAGGGCAATGGTTTAGAGAGGAAATTCAGTCCAACTAGAACAGCCTTTTTATATATATGTATTATCTCCATTGAGGAGTCTATGTCTTCGGTTCAGTTTGTTTGTGTCTTGGTTTGTTTGTCAGTCTGTCAGCAGGATTATGGAAAAACCTCTGGCCTGGTTATTGTGAAAGCTGTTGGAAGGGTCTAGCATAGACCAAGAATGAACAGATCTGAATCACGGGGCATATACAGTACACAAGTTATTTTTCACTTTTGTTAACAATGTGAGATGTGGCATTTGGCTTTTGTGAAGGTCTGCGCTCTCTGAGTGCCCTTGTAATTATAATGAATGTTATGAAACTAAACAATAGTAAAGTGGGGTAAAATTTACCGTCATAGACTATTTGTGGGTTCTACTCCAGATGTTAGAAATGCATGGATAACTTGTTGCAGTGGAAGGAGAGCCTGTAGCCACCAGCAGCAGATTTCACTATCACAGTTTCTGCTTATTGTCTTCAGATGTGTGTTTTTGTCACAAAGTTAAAGAATCACATCTTGCCATGCGAGACTACCTGACTCCCCCCCCACCCCATGCAACTCCCTGTTGAATCAGATTTTCAATCTCAGTGTGACTACCCTCAAAACACAAGGGTTAGATAAAACTAAATACAACATACATTTTTAGATTCTGTTATCCTGTTTGTCTGGGGAGCTCTTATGTTTCCCTTGTGAGGCCCTCATTGGAGGAGTGCAGTCCCTGTTTTTTTCTGTTCGTTCAGTCGTGTGTCAAAGTGATATCTGACATCACTTTGACATCCGCTGAATCTTGGGGAAATTATGCATCTCACTTCTGTAATCCGTCAACTTCAAAAACACTGATTTGCCAAGAGGGAGTACTACATTTATAGGTCAGCGAAGATAACATAGTCTCCTCGCAACTCTGTCTCTTAGGAACAACGTTCATATTGCAACTAATTTGCAAAAGCGATTTTACGTCCACTGGCAATTTTTAGCCCCAGTGTAATGCAAGGTAGTTAAAATGTGGGTGGATTGGTGAAGTGCTTCACTTCAACACTGTAGACTGGCATTTGTGTCCTTTCCCTTGATGTAATTTAGTGTGTTTTAAGAAATGTTTTATTTTATGTTTGTCAAATATCTTTCTCTTACCTCACTAATGTGCTTTATTTATCTATCTAAACCTCAAAATATACATGTCAAAATTTAGTAACCACATGTGGATATTGAAAGGAAAACACATTTTATTTTTTACAATATTGTTCATATGTTGTTCATAAAAATGTGACAGTTTCCCAAAGCATACAAAGCTAATACAAAATAGCCGTGTATCAATTTATTTCCTAGGAAAAACTCTGGGATTTTGTTGTTGAGTGATGCAAAATGTATACAGTTTCTGAGGCACAAATGATGTGTTTACTGCTCTCTTGTTTTTAACGGCAGTTTTTGGTTTGTCATTGATTTGACTCCATAAAGTAAAACAACTTTTATTATAGAAAAGAAACTGCTTGGTTTGACTGTCAGCTTGTTAAAACACAGCAAATTAACCACAATTTTATCCTGCTGTGCTTTTATTCCTGCAGAAGAAAGTGAATTTCCTGTGGTCTTATGTGAATGACCTCGCAGACCAGAACCAGGTGCTGCTTCAGACCATTGAGGATCTGCAAAAGGAGGCTGACCACAAGGTTTCCTGTTGGGGAATGAAGCTACGCACCTCTGATCGTATTTTTGATGTAAGGTTTTATACATGTTTTTATAGCAATTTACCTAAATGAAGTAGTTGGCCCAGATAGAGTATTGCTGTTTTCTTTGATATTTCTGTATTTTAAACAAATTTACAGCCTTCTTTATGGTATTTACTCCTTTGATAAATGTTTATGTCCTCAGGAGAACCATCTGCAAGAAATACAGTTAGGATTTTAATACATAAAGACTTTTAGAGACACACAGTAGAGCCACAATGGCAAAAATTTTTAAGATATACAGTATATTTTGGAGCATAGCACCTGAAACTTGCAGATACGACATGACTCCATTTGTGTGTGCCCACACACATATGAATAAAAGAACAATAAATAGAAAAATTGAAAAAGAAAAACTAGGCTCAGCTGTCCAGGTGAAACCCTGCAAAGATTTGCAGCATCATTTTTAGGTGTAACCTTTGGATATACACAAAATCACCTTCCTGTTTAACCAGGGGCATTTATTTAGTATTCTGCAGTAAGTGGAGAAGCACATGTCAATATAATAAAGTGTCCACTTACAAATACCATCTATATACAGATATCAAGCACCGCACAAAACAAGAGAGACAGAATAACAGAGCATTGCTTTTTTTTCCATTCTGCGCTGTCTATATCCAAGATCCTTTGTGCACACTTCTTGAGGCCAAGGCCTCTTCGACTTTACAGAATCCAATCAGCAGAAATCACACTGAATATGGTTAACAGTTAAGTCCATGAAAATCCCTCATTGTTTAGATGGAGCAATATCAACATGTGGAATAAAGGCGATGTAGAAAAGCAATTAGGACGAGCAGAGAGCCGTGCAACATTTTTCTGTATTCAATGGTAGAAATTCTTTGTTGATAGCCGGTGTTAAAGGTATACTATGCAGGATTGTCGGTTGCTATTTGTAAACATACCTGCCAGCAAAAGTAATAGTAAAAGCCATCGCCACATTCACTCTTGTTTGGCGTTTCGCCTCGCTGTATTTGTGTCTTTCGGCACTGTGCCTCTTGGATGCCTGCTGCTTGTCCCTACCTCTTTATAAAGCCTTGACCTCACCTGAACGCTGTGGGGGTACACGGCCACAAACGTCCCTAGCACTGGAAATAAGGAGAAAATACAGGCAGAGGGCAGGGTCCCTGCAGGAAAATATACTGCCACACACTTCTAATGGGTCATAAGTGATGATTGAGAGGGATTACTCCTGTATGAGTCTAGACATGCCTTTTTATGAAAATCCTGCATTGTATATATTAAAAGATACAGTGCGCTCATCAGGATAATGGAAACTGAGAAATGAGTCAAGCAGAGACAAGTCCTCTGTTTGTGGCCCCAACCTTTTTCTATAGGAAACTATACATTACCTTTCATTCTAGTGGACTGGAGGTGCAAAACTGTGTGCAAAGACACTCTACCAAAGTGTTGGTTTTTTTCTGTTTTTAAAGATTACATCAACGCAAAGCAAGACTATAAAGACATCGTCAGTGACCTTAAGGTATTGTTCCATTTCAGTTATGGCTGGGCCTCCATCAACATTCACTCTTCTGAGTGGATTTTGCACACAGAAAAGTAATTATGGCCTTTTATACATCAAAGTACTTATCTGCTATTATGGAGAAGGTCAGAGGGCTAGCTTTGTGTGCTCTCTGCACTGGTTACAAAGGTCATGGTAATATAATGCTTTGCATTTCCCAACATTCAAAGCATTCCATTTTTAACTTTCATCAGTCTAAAAGTTAATTTTCTTCAGTGGCACTGCTACTACATGTATATATACCAGCATCTCCACAGTTCTTCCCTCTGTCTCTTTTCTTTGTTGCAAACTATAGCGCATTACATCCTAACTTACTGGTGAGAATGGCTGAGACCTTTTCTAGTCCTCACATTGAACTGTAGGCACTTTACCAATATATTTAGCTCTCTTTTAGGTTAGAGCAAAACAGCTCAAGAAGAAAGAGAGAAGAAATATTTTAAAAATGTAATTAAATGGCATTCTCTCAGTTGCTAAACGTCCTTCATTTCATACAGTTGCACAATTTTGTTATTTGTGACAACTGCTTCTTTTGGCAGCCAAACAGACACAGTGCGAGGGTACATAATAGTTAGTTGCCGCCCTATCGACCCATCTTCTGAGCTTTTGAATCTCCATTTTCACCCGTCTTAAACGATACTCTCGCTGTCTGTTTATGCTACTTTGTATGTTTTCAGGGTCTATATTGGTAAACAAATACAAACAAATGGACTGCTTCACTCAACAGTCTATTAGGATAGCCAGGGGACAATAGTGTGTTTCTGCTCTGATGTCCATAATGTGAAATCCAATCAAATGAAGAGCATTTAGAGCTACTTATGGACCGTTCCACCATGTAAACGATGCAATGAGCTCTGTAATAGGAGCTTGGCTAACGTCTGATTGAATCGTAGTGTATGGTCTTGTTGATGCACAATAGGGTTGAACTGTAATGGACACTAAACAGAGTTTGTTTTGTGGTCGTAATGTCATGAAATCCAAGGCTTGTGTTCTCTGTTCTAGACTGCTGCAATTAGACTGTTGTCTATTTGTCATCCATTGGCAGACGGATGTAGTATCATCATGTTCCCTGCATACAATATAAACCTGAATTAAACAGTACTTTGTTAATAATATAGAAGGTCTATTTGAACCTGTGGTTACAGGACAATACCTTCAGTATGTATAAGTTCAGTTCAGTATGGAAGATGTACAGGAATCATTTTAAAATCCTCTCAACTTTTCCACTTTTAACCATAACTGTGACACGATTGTCCAAACTTGATAACCCCACCGCATTCTGAACACATACCTTACGACCAAAGTTATCATATTGAGGTACATTTCATTTCATCCTAGTAGTGTAGTATCCATCGTCAAAGGCTATTGTGGATTTTGAAGGATGTACAGAGGTGTGTAGTTCGTCGTCCCAGTGGCAGCTGGACTCCTAAACAGCATTGTTTCACTCAGAGAATCTGAAGTAATTTAGGATGTGGACTCCCAGTCCTTGCGGTGCTCTTGCAAGTATCAGTTTCTATAGCTGGATGTTTTTCCAGCCAGTGAAAAAAAGTACGGAAAAACCTTCTTTGTCTCATTCGGTTACAATATAAAGCATTATTATGAGCGCTGGGGAGTTTTTGGAAACCTCCTCATAGTCATTTCCCTCAGTCCTCTGGTTTATATTCTTACTGGACGGTCATTTTGGCAGCTAAAGGATTAGTAATCACACAATGCAATAAAATTGGCACTTTATTGATCTCTGTAGAAATGTTTTTTCCACTTGCGTTCTTCCAGGCAGGTCAAAGGCACAAGGGCAGCTACAGAACAGCTTCTGGAGCTGGCAGGGATTCAGTCTGTTGCTTGAAGACACTTTTGGTGGCCAGATGGTGGCCAGCTTAAGGTTTCAATGACAGTTGGAGGATGAATAAAGCGCTCGCCTTTTAATTTCAGACGTATAATTAGGAAAACACAAATAGCCAGTCTTAAAACTTAAAGGGATACTTCAACCCCCAAATGACCACAATTACTCACCCTGTGTTACATTAAATTTGTGAAGGAAACTTTGTTTTTCTTGCAAGCCTTCAGTAAATGAAGAACCCAAAATGGAGAAGATTCTTGATGAATTGAAGTAAAAGGGGACTGCGTTTAATTCCATAAAACTACATTAAAACTTCTGTTTAAAATTTCTCACACAACTTATATGCAGTATAATCCAAGTTTCATTTGTATGCTGAGGACTTCCCATACACATACATTTTCGCTAAAACATTACTATTTAAAACAATTCTGTATTGACAACACAGACGCACTCCACGTCCGTGCCTTAGACTGTTTGTGCAGAATGTTCACGGTGAGCAATTACAACACATTCTCGCTCCGACTTCGTCACATATCCATGTTTGGTAATGGACCTTGGGTACCCTGGGTGCGTTCGTTGTTAACGTTCTGGGCCGCCGCAAGGTTCTGCCTGTTACATGCATTGTCTACTTTCAAAATACACTGCTCTTTTCACAGGAAATTTACTGTTTACATACAGTCTCTTTCAAAATAAAAGCACTACGTCAGTACAACAACACAAATTGACGTTTTTTTCCCTTTAACAACAAACGCACGTGGTTGGGTTTAGGCAACAAAAGCTTGTGTAGGTTGAGGAAAAAAGAATAGGGTTAGGCTTTATAATCTTATGGGATACGAACACCGCTCTACTGGGAGAAAATCTGTGTTTGTTGTTGTTTGCCGTCTTCATGTTTGTTCCGCCGAGTGCTGTTAAACTATAACGGCGACTGGCTGCGTATCATGCCAACAATAAAGGACAGCTTTTTTTGTCAGTGTCTGACACCGCAAGTCACTGCCCAAGCGCCAGTATTTGTAACGACTTTGGAGTGAGACCGGGCTCGCAATTAATATACAAATGTTAATTTGAGGTGAAGTATTCCTTTAATATGTCAGTTTATGTCATACTGTATTTTTGCGTCAATAAGCGCAGGCTGCAGAGGGTAAGAAGATTGATTGGTTGCTAGTTGTACATCGTACTCTTTTGTTTGACTCGGGTGTTAGAAGAAGAGTCTGAAGTCAGACTTAAATGTGTTACACACTGTATTCAGCATACTGGACGAAAGCACAACCATTATTTAAGTCCTAGTCTTTCTTTCCTGTTATTTCTTGGTCCTTCATGTCTGTGTTCGCATCCATCCTTTGATATATCTTTGTGTCTATTGGCTAGTTTGCATGGTTTTGTGTGTGAATGTGTGTGTGTGTGCATATTATGTGCAGTCTGTGTGTGTGTTTGTCTGTTGGGTGGATTTTTTAATTCCCAGAGTTTAGCCCCTGGCCTGCAGGGCAGTGTGGGGGACTGTGAAGGCCTGAGGGGGATCAGTGTAGATCAGAACAGATCAGCGGGGATCATTTGGGATCACTGGCCCTCTCTTTGATCCACTCATCCTGCCATCTCACCATTCCCACACAATTCTCAAATTATTACCATACCAGGCATATTCGAAACACCCACATGTTAGTAAACACGTTTTGTGAGACCGGAGATGTGTGGCGCTCTGTTGTGCTGCAGCTTAAATTGAAAGTACCCCATTTTCTATGCTTGTTAGCTTTCCTTGTTTATAAGAGACAGGGTTAACAAAGAAGACCTAATTTATTTTGTCTTATTTGTATCTGAGAAGAAACAAATGGGTTATAACAAGTGTCGACTACAAATTTGCTAACTGAATGCCGGGAATGTCTCCAGCTGTGATGAGAGTCTCCAATTTTTTTGTGTGTGTGATTCACAAAGTGACTATTTATGACATTCCCCATAAACCACAGAACATGGGGCTATTAAAATGCTCAGGAACCAAATGAGAAAATTGGTCTCATGACTTAATCCATGCTAATGAGAACATCATTTTTCCTGTCATGTGGAGCACCCTCCGTAGTAGCACTCTTAAGACCCATTTCAACAAAACAGTACATAAAAGAAGAAGTCTGTAAGTTATGGCGTAGCTGTTGGATGAAAACTTTTCTGGAATTAACACAAACAGCCCTCTTTTCCGAATGACCGCAGCTTTTTGAATTCATACAGTGCATGGCCACACATGCAGACGCATTAAAATCAGCTTTAATCTGTTTCCACATCGCAGCAGTGCCAGGAATATGTGTATACCCATTTTACCAGCAATGGTAATTCTGATAGCATTATTCATATACAGTATAACTATAACTGATAAAGAATTAGACTGGCTAGCCTGCACACTATCCATGCTTTGAAAATACTGCACAGAAGCTTCAAACCTGGCTGACCCTGTGCGACTGCTCTGTTCAAGTCAATGAGAGAAAGTGGAAACTCAATTCAGGTCTGCATTAAAAACAATCTCTGAACTGTGTGACCTTTATCACCCCCTCCTCTCTCTCACACACTCACACACACACCCATATACGTTTGCTTGTGTAGCAGCAGCTAAGATGGAGAGCAGGAGAGAGCAGGGGAGGTCAGGGGGTTGTGATGGTTGACTATGCTAATGCTGTTGTTAATGACTTTGCTGTGAGTGATAATTGATCGTCTTCATTACCATATTAACTTCACTGCCCCCACCCTTCCCAGACCCCCCCCCCATCTACCTCCCAGCCCTCAGTCTCTATGCAGTAATGCATGCCCCCGTTTGATCTTTCAAATAATGAACTAATTAGCTTAATTAAAATCAATAGAGGTGCCAATACCAGGTTAGACATTTCAGGGATGCCGTCTCTATCTGCAGGGAGAGGAATTCTCAGACAGAGAGGGTGAGAGAGGATGGATGGCCGGAGGTAAGAGAGGCAATACATAAACATCAGGAAGGGTGGGAAAAGGTGAGGAGTGAGAGGAAGAGAAGCAAGACAGAGGGACACACATGGGGACAAACGGAAAAATAGCAAGCAGTAATTTGAAAAAGGAGAGTGAGATAAGCAAAAATAAGGCGAGAAGGTTATGTACAAGCAGGCGAAGATGTAAGTGGGATAATGGGAGTTGCGAGTTTAAAGACGGTAAAAATGTAAAAATGAGTGGACAAGGGCGAAGACAAGAAAGCATGAGGGAAAGGGACAGAAAATATCTGAGGAAAGGAGGGAGCCACAGAGAGGGGAAACTAAACGAGAGAGAGAGAGGGCGAAAGAGGTTCCTAATGCTGATTTATGAGTGCTTGACGGTCGTTAGCTGGAATAAATGGCTTGTAGGAGTGGCTGCAGCATTACTCCCTGTACAGGATACTAAGTGCATTGTAAGGTCAGCCATAAGGCCAAACTTACATATGTAGTGCTCTGCCCTTGTAAACCTTTGTTAATATATCAGCCACAGGATGGAACTGTAACTAGTCCATCTGATACGGCTGGATGACTGTGACTCCCTAACCTGGATGGTAATTATTTTATTTCACTTTGATTTTGAGAATAACTACATGCAGTATCTGATACTGAGATCAGATATCAGGCTGATAGCGACTCAGATCACTGGATCGGGAGCAGTGAATATGGGGCAGGCCATTTCAGTTCTGTGTTTACGTCTGATTACATGTGTGCATGTACGGTTTCATACTTGAATTTTCTATTTCCTGTTTCTGTTTTGACCAATTTGTTGCTGCATTTAAAATGTTGAACTGTAATGCCTGTTTGTTTTGAAGATTTTTTCTGGTGCACGACTTATTACTCATTCGTTCAATCATTTTCTGTAACCGCTTATACTAGCACAGGGTCGCGGATGTGCTGGAGCCTGTTCCAGCTGTCATTGGGCGAAAAGTGGGGCACATCCTGGACAGGTCGCCAGACCATTACAGAGCTGACACGTAGAGAAAGACAGCCATTCACGCTCACATTCACACCTATGGGCAAGTTAAAGTTTCCAATTAACCCTAACGTGCTTGTGTTTGGACTGTGGGAGGAAGCTGGAGAACCTGGAGAAAACCCACACTGAGAGGCAACAATGCTAACCACTGCACCGACATACCGCCTATGACTTATTATTTTAATAATAAATAATAATTCAGTTAACTTATATTGATGTATTTATTTGCTACACTTTGTTCTACAAAGTTAGGAAAGCACTGTTTGTCATCTCAAGCCTGATGTTGCCCTACACATTAAAGAATGATCCATGTCACTTCACATAAAAAAGCTGCCGTATATATGCCAGCCAGGAGAAGGCATGCCACTAAAAACCGGAGCATACAGCTCTGAACCGGAGAAGAAGATGCGGAGCATGCGTAAAAAGCTTGCACGGTGTATACAAATGGAAGAAGAAGAAGAGAAGATCCAGAACAAGCACAACAAGAAGATGGCGAAAACGAATTCCAACACACGAGGGAAAATGGAGACTTTGGTTTGGACTGACGACAAAGTTGAGCTGCTCCTTCGAGTCATGCTGGATTACAAAGTTGTTGTTGTTGTGATGGGACGGCTTCCTGCCGGGGTTAAGTCAGAGGTTAGAGAGGTGGGGCTATGACATCATTGCTGGCCAAAAGTCGCGCATTGGCTGTACACACGAAGATGCAAAGGCGGCATCTTCAGATTTGTGCACTGAACCCCGCCTCAAAAAGATACCAGTTTCGACCTCCGAAAACGCTGGTTTCGTATGGATGAAATGCCGAACCGATTCGAATTCAAATTCACCCTGACAAGGCTTCGTGTGGATGGGCCCTTAGATTTGAACAAACACAAAATGAAAAGCACTTACTGTGTTTCGTACAAATATGATTTGCTACAATGTCGATTCATCGATTAGCTGATTGTCAGTTGACAATATTATTAACCAATTTATTATTTACTATAGGTCAGATTAAATTAATGTAAAGTGAATATCAGATGTGGACTGTTGGTCAGCCAAAACAAATATTTGAAGAAGTCACTTTAGGCACTATGATTGGCACTTTAACTGTTTTCTGACGTCTGATGAATGAAACAATAATGAAATGCAAAAATAGAAACAGATGAAGTGCAAATGAAAAAGTAAGTTATTTGCAGCCCAGCACTCCATTCTGTAGCATTTTTGTTTTGCAGACTAAACCTGCTAGCTGTGGCATAAAAGTTTATTATGCATATGTTTTGCATAACCTATAACTAGGCGGACTCCTGCCATTATGGGTTTGGTACCTCACAAGATTATTAGTGAGGTTTATATAAACACTCTCCTAAATATTCTGCAATAATCGGTGTAGTAGGAAATTTTATCTGTAAAGCTGCTGCCAGTATAATTTGAAACATGATGACTTTGTGATCACTTGAATTCCTTTACAATCAAGTCTTCCATCGCTACTGTAAATCCGACCCCTGCTCTGCAGACTGCACAGATGGAGCATATAGTATCTTTTCAATATGGCACAAATAAAAAGCTCTGAATGTAAGGCAGTAGATGTGTTTTTCCTGTAGGCTATCATCATCGTTGCATCACTTTACACTTGCATCAAGTTCACTCTGGACATAATTAAAGTCCACATTTTTAGTACGCACTCTCTCTAAACATGTAGCTCTTGACACGGTACAACAAGACGCTGGCGTGTTCCTTCCAGTCACCATCACCACGAGTTGCATTATCCTATTTTTTCCCCCCCCTACTCCTCGCTTTCTGTTGTGATCTGGTGACTCACGCACACACGTTCCTGCTTTTGTTTTTTCTCCTCTGTTGCTTTCAGCTGACCTAGCTCCAGACAAAGGGAACGGAGGGGAGTGGAAAAATGGAATGATTGCGTAAATGGGTGGCTATTTTCAGATAAAGAAGAAACAAGAAAAGCGAAAGTGAGGTGGGGAAGAGGAAAAAAGCAGGGAAGAGGAGGCGTGGGTGAGGGGCAAGTGGATGAGACAGGAGGAGACAAGAGGATATGACGGGGTCAGAGACTGGATAGAAAAGGATAGAAATGGAGGGGGAAAGGAGAGACGAACGGTGACAATAGAGGAGAGAAAGTGAACCGATTCAGTTAATAACTGTTGCTGTCATAAGTTTTCATTGTTTCTTTCTTACAGTAGAAATAATGCTACCATTTCTACTTTTAATATAACCAGTCCGACAAGTGCTTCTACTTCTATAGCTCTGCTACAGTAGGTCTGCTACTACTACCGTTTTCTCTCCATCGTCTAACAGTGACAGGATTTTTGCGACTGAATTCCACATCCTTGCCTTCCCTGCTGGAGACTGCGATGTGATCGCTTTGGAAGTATCAGTACTGCTTGTTATAGACAGAGCACCTTCTATAAGAATGCATTTGCATATGCCTGTTCTGTTTGTCTTAAAACTGAGTGAGAAAACTAAGCAATGTGATGCAACATCCATGTAACGTGCTCTCTGTTTCTCTCACTCTCACACTTCTTTTTCTAACACTCGTGCGCTCCGCTGATTTTGACCATTACTTAAATAGTATATTTCCTCACCACTCTATAATGGTATAGTTGTATTACACATCAATACACAAACACACACACACACACACACACACACACACACACACACACACACACACACACACACACACAGATAGACAGACACACACACACATATGCACACAAGCCCTCCCCCTAACAAATGAGTTTACCGTGGTCATAACCTTCACAGGGCTCATTATCATAGATTGCAGGCCTTTTCATAAAGCTGAGACCACTGGTGACGGATTACTAACGGGATGGACACACACACACACACACACTATGATCCGTAATGAGACCTTATTCCGGACACCCAACCCAGCTGCCTGTAAATTACAGCCGCCACTCTGCCATACATACTTAATCAGCTAATGTTGTTTTATTCCTTATTATTAATTTGCTCCTGTTTCTGATTTATCTAAAGCGCTCTGCATCACACCAATATTTTGTCTCCTTTACAGTTCAGAGAGGCAGGGAGAGAGAGAGAGTAGGCCGTGTGCTTATTCATGTACTTAGGGGATTGCATCGGTAATGAATGGACTGGCTGTTTAGGCATACACAACGCAGCCTACTACTCACCTTAATAATGTAAGCAGGTCGTAACTCCTGCTAACCCAAGGGTATATAAGGCATGCACACGCAGACACACATACACACACACATATTTCACGCTCCCAAACACACACAGCCTACCTGTATTAGCCGCTGACCTCTACGTGTGCCGGGTCTTCTCACTGTCACATTGCAGCTACATTGGAATATGAATGTTTTGTGATTGGGAGAGAAAAGCTTGTGTCTTGTGTGTGTATTTCTGATGGTGTGCCTGTATGGATGTTGTCTGAGAAACACAGCTAAGCCCACTATATTCTAAGTAATAAGAGATGTTACTAAATATACCATATACTGGGGTTGAACCAAACACCAGGATTGAAGGAGTATTTGGTAGAGATAATGTACTTTACTTTTGTCAATATCTGTACTCATGATAAAGAAAAATCCTCATTAAAATCCAATTTAAACCCCACTCTCAGTCCAAATGCTGTCCATTCCGAGTATAGATACAAATACAGATAATTTGTTTGGTTAATCCTTTGAAACCTGAAAACATTGGCTTGGTCTCTCTCAAAACATTGGAAGATTCTAATGAGCAACAAAAGAAGAAATTATCCAAAAAATTAGTATTAAAAAAAAAGAGAAAAACTAAAAAAAAAGTTAAAAACAAACCAATGAGGAAATGACCTAGAAAAAGTGCTTAAAAATTGTAATTGTAAAAATTTAATTTAATTGAATTTATTTTAATTGAATTTAATGGTTTTAACAATTTAATATAATTTTAAATATGTAATAATATTAATTATAAATATAATTTTTCCTTAGCCTAAAAATAATTTTCTTCTATTTTTTTCCCCCCTAATTTGTGAAAAGTTTCTTGCCAACTTGCTTGTTGCCTTTTATCCTTTTTTTAAATTTTTTTTTTTTTTTAAAGAAATCACACCGATTTGCTCGGGCTTCATAGGTTTAAATACTTGTGAAAAGCGTCTGAAAGCAGCACAAGAAAAGTAAAGTTGCTCCAGGTTTTAATGGGTTAAACAGATACAGACACAAATACAGATAGTGGTGTTCTCGCTCATCCCTACTACATACTGTAAAACCCAACCAACAGCTGTCTTTGCAACACATTCTCATTCCCATCTCATCAAGTACTGACGCTTGGTCAGTGGCCCTACACGCCAAAATATGCAGCGCTGTCCCTCCTTCGTCAGTTTTGGATGTTCAGGGAAAGCATATTAATGTGCACTTTTAAAGGCATTGCCTGTTTTTAAAATAAGCTTCTCTTTTCACAGGAAATGCTCACTTTCTACTCATTTAATGCATGCAGTGTTTTTCACAATAAACTTAGAAGCAAGTTGAAAAACATTTTGAGGTTTACTTCCTGAGGTTTAGGCAACAAAAGCTTGTGGTTAGGTTTAGAAAAAATATTATGGTTTGGCTTAAAATAAGTACGTTTGTTACTAACGTAATATAACGTGTGTTACTAGCCTAGTATGCTACAAGTACTAGCACACTATTGTAAGGCAGGTTTCTCTCTCCTGTCTTACCTATAAACTTACTAGGTGCTGAATCAACTATCAAAGGGTTGTGGGTGAAGTAAAAGCATGGGGACAGCTTCTTTTGACAACTTGATCCACCTTAATGTCCCCAAAAAGAAAGTAGGAAAACTGAACATCGACAACAATAGTGGCATCTCATATCAAGTTAATCATAACTCTCATTACCTTCAGTTGGTTCTAAATTTAACGTAAAGAGCAAAATAAAATATGTAAACAATATATTAATGTAGTTAACATTAAATTATGTAGATGCAAACTAATGAACACAGAAAAACAAGACTTATTATTATTAAAATAATTTGACGTTTGGTTTCACATGGGGCATGAACAGCTGGCTGCTGGGTGAAAGTCCCGAGTTTGTTTGACCCATCCACTTCCCCTCTTATCAGTCCTGTGCAGACCTTCTGGCTCTTTATACTACGCCAGTTGCCTGGAGTGGCAAAAACATGCTGCTGCCTGCTGCGTCTTATACTGCTGCTAAAGGTTGCCTCTTTGCGTTGGTGTCCGACGCTTAGGGCCACTGACCGAATGTCGCAATTTGATGAGCTAGAAGTGAGACCTGGTGGGTCTTAAAAAAAAGTTCATGCTCGAACCAGATTTAAATCTACTTGATTTTTTGTGCTATAACACACTTAAACACTTTTAATCATTATTGCTCACATCATAAGGTGTTAAAATACAAACAACAAGTCTGTGTTTATCATTTGTTTGGTGTATTTTAAAGTGGTGTCCTAAAAAACCAAGTTGTTCACTCAGCAGACATAAAGGTTTCCAGTCTGCCTGCATCATACATCAAATATTAACTTCACATATAATGGACTGAATCTCGTCTTTCCATCCGCACCGGCTCCTCTTTTTGGATGCTTTTGCGTGTTCTTGCGTGTATATATTTTGGTTCACTACCTCAAACCCTGCATTCATGTAAACATAACACACAAGTACGTAACACCAGCATATGCATAATTGAAACACACACACTGAAAGCACACACACAAACAGACAGACTGGCATACGCTCACACACAGCCCTGTGTGTTGACCTGTGAGTCACTGCCGTCAGCATTGATTTCCTTTTCCCAGAGTGACCCCTGTCACCACGGCGATAGAGTGGCCGATATTTCACCAGTATTGCCAGGTCTCTCTCTTTCTCCCAGGACGTCTTTCTTGTTCTCCTTGTGTAAGTCTGACTCTTTATCTCTCTGTGTACTTGCATCTCCCACTTCCTCTGTTCAACTCTCTTCTTCTCCTTTGTCCCCGTCTGTTTATTCTCTTTTAATAGTCCTCTGTAATGAAAATGCGAGGTCACCTTAACGGTTTGCCTCCTTTTTTTTGCTCCATTCATTTATATTTTTCATTTATGTTCTTCTTTTTGTACAGATACAGGAGGAATTGACCTCACAACAACAATTTTGACCCATGTTTTTCACCTATCCTCCACAAACCAATGTTCAGTCTCATAAAGGGACAGAGAGAGACGGGCAGGCAGGGTAACGGCGGGGTTATTTGAGTCTAAGGAGTTGTACTGTATCTGGGGATGAATAGCAGACTGTGTAGGTCTGCATGTAGGCTTTTATCTACGTACTGTACTTTCTTCATCCCAATATCATTCTGTCAGAGCGAGCAGCTTCCTGTGCTACTGTTGCATCAAATGTATTTTGTTTTAAATCCCCAAAGAGGACAGCTGAATTATTAAGTCATTAGAGTAATCATATTTCAAATTCCATCTTGATTCTTTCCTCTATATTTGATTTTGTCAGCTTTTTGATTTGATTTTGGTGATTTGTGTGCAGTTGGCCCTGTTTTGAAAATGAGCAAAACAGAAAGCAGAGACATGTTTTTCTTTAATAATATTTTGTACAGTTGTAAACATCTTTTTAAATGTTTTGTCCCTTTTCCCCATGACACTATTGTCATGCTGCTGTGGTCATCAAGATGCAAAGTCCAAGCAATTAGTCAGGGCTCACAAACCTCTAATCTCAGGGCTCCAGACTAACTTTTATTAGTAGAAGCACTTTAGACACTAACTGAAAATTTTAGGAGCACAAGCAGAAAATTTAGGGGCACACCTTAAATCGTCCTACAATGCAATTTTAACTTTTAATGCCATTTTAAGTGTATCATAAACTACATGTAGTCTGTCGTATATTAACATTGGTCTACTTTAATCATTGAAGTATTTAGCATTACAAAGACTTGTGGTCAGTGGGTTGTAAGGATTCCTAAAATAACATCTGTACGGATGTGAAGCCCTGACTATAGCTGACTGATTTTAATGAAAGCTGCTGTCTTGTATGTTTTTTTTTCCTCCGAAAATATTGATAGTCAGACACAATTTATTCAGCCTATGTAATTTAGGCGGCAGGTCTGCTCTGCAGCAGCAAACTGATGTGATGTTGATATACATGAGAAATTATATAAAATGGAGGTTGTCCCATGAGCAAGTATTTCAGTAAATTAATCCACCATAATTAAAACAATTTGAGACTGAGAACAAACTGATATATGGGTCTGATAATATTCTAATAAAGCACCATCATATCGGACAGGATGTGAGTGTTTCTATGACTTCCTGTACGAACCGAAGGCTGCTGGTAACAACTTCACTGTTGTCGCCGCCTCCTGCAGCCGCCTGCTCTCGTCTACTTTCCAGGTGCAGTTATCTCGAACGAGCCTACTGATGAGTGTAGATGATGTGATCCTTGCAGTTAACTAATCACTTACTCCAGGACTTTCCTCCTCTCACACACCTTAGCCTACACTGGCGGACTCGCTCCCTCGTTTTACAACATGAAAAACAACCCTGCAAATTTGCGGGTTGCACTCGAGCAAGTAGTTGTAAAAAAAAACTCGCACTAACTCCAAAAATGTTCCCAAAATGCGACCATTTAGCCGCAGTCTGGAGCACTGAACCCTGTGTACTGTCGGACTTCGCCTCAGTTCACAGCACTTGAGAAAATCACTTTTTAAAAAATTATTCTCCTTTATTGAGCAGTCTCTATTTAATAAATTGAAGTTAGAGCTGTATTGAAGTGATAATTAAACTGTTTGAATATGTCAGACTTAGTGGTATTTCAGAAAAGCAAGCTTTGTATGCTGTTTTCCTTTTTACAACATTATATAACATATTATGCTACTTGGTATAATGTACTCTATACTCAAAGCTGTACACAGTCTCCTCAGGTCCATAATAAATGAATAACCATTGCTGCACATGCCCCATGTGACTAAAAATCTGTACATCATCTCTCCCAGGTGTCTGAGGGTGATCTAAGGACTTTGTTGCTGGATGAGCTTGTTGGACCTGCGGCTCACATCCCACACAGGTAGGTATGGTTACAGGCGTGCTGTGTGACTGACTTCTAATGATTATTAGTTCCTCAGCCTCCCTCCTCATCAAAAAGGCAGTTTTTTTCCCAGGAAAAGTTTACTCTTGACTCAAATAACTAATAACTTCTTTATAATAACTTCATGAATCGACCGCACACACTCACACCTACACACACACACACACACACACACACACACACACACACACACACACACACACACACACACACACACACACACACACACACACGCACGCACAGGTCCCCCAGTGTAGAGAGAGGTAACAGAGTTGGCCTCAGGGATTCTGTCTCTCCTCAGGGAGGTTGAGCTCCTCAGGGAGTCGCTGGAACACCACCGTCCCTATGGCAATATGCAAATCCCTATATGATATTTCCCACCATGCAGTGCTCCAAGGCCCCTAAAGACTTGTTCCGTTTCTACTTTAGACCTTTCTGGAAAGACAGAAATTTTATTTTAAGTTTCACACATTTTCGACAAAACTAATGAAAGGAGCATTTTCTGAATCTAAATCTTCATGCTCATACATATGTACCTATTGCAGGTTTTTCCATCGCTAGCTAGACACCTGGACTCACCAGACCAGGGAGAGGTTTGATATGAAAATGACTTGAGTTCCAATCATACCCATTGCTCGCTGAAGTTACAGTTACCTGCTGTCGATCATTAATATGTTAAGCTTTGGCTGTGTGCCTTAGCAGCCGAGCACACCCTGTTCTTGTCAGTCAAAACTATCCTGCAAATAAAATATTGAAATCAATCGACCTAATATGATAATGGCACACTTTAATACTTGTTCTTCACAATAACTTTCCTTTGATGTCTTGCACTGACATCATGAGCAAAGCAGGAAGCAGAGTAATAGATTTCTGTCAAGTACTACATCCTAGAAGCTGACATTGTAATGTGTAGTGTGACTGCATGAAATAAATCGACTGATTTCCAAACATAGGAATAATATTGCAGTCAATATTGTTTTATTTTTTTTTATTTTTTAGAAGCTGTCATATGAAAACTAAGAACACATCCAAATATGCTCAGAAGTAACCAGTCAGTAGTTTGACAGCCTGCAGTGCAGCCAATTAAAGCACCAAGCGAAGCCGGAATCGGTGGTCTGGCACAATGTGGCACAATTGAGTTTTCGGCTGTACGGGGTTTCTTTGCCATTCCTGCGAAAGGCACTGAAGGGCGTGATGGATCCTCAGTCAGCGCGCTCGCTGTCAGAGACGTGGGGATTTGCATCACACCTTGAGCGTTTTAAATGGCTGCACATATAATAATAATAAAAAAAAATGAAATAAATGAAATGAGTAAATCAGGTCTCATGAAATGAAATGACAGGCAGGTTGAAACAGCGGGTGAGTGTGTGTGTTTCTTGCCACCAGCGTCAACATTAAACACATCAGATTGAAGCCACCCTCCAGGGTAGCATCACTCAGCCAGGTGTGTGTATGTGTGTGTGTGAGTGTGTGCGTGTGCATGGTGAAACCTAAGTCTTTTATCTACTTTTCCATTTCCTCTGGTTTTTTGTTTATCTACAGATTTATTTATATATTTCCGCTGAAATGGTGCACACAGAACACACACCCCTCACACACACATTGATCTATCGATGTATTGATGTGTGAGTGGGTGTCAGTTTTTTATTTTCCATCTCCCTCCAATTTTTTAATTATTTTCCCTTAGTATAATCTCCTGCAGACTTTTTTACACTTGAGTTAACTTGAGTGCTGTTTTCCTTTGCCAAAAGCAGTCAAATGCTGAAAGTTAGTTAGGTAAAAAAAAAAAAAGAAAAAGCTTTGACAGAATATCCTGATTCTCATTTGGGAAAGGTAGGAACTTAACTTATTTCACACTCCGGCAGCTTCCCTCAGTGTAACTGTTCTAATTCAACTCCAAACTTTTCTTTGTTAACACAAGTGATAAGATATTTAGGCGCAGGAGACTGGAGATTCATTATTGTTACATTATTATTTTCCTCATGGCTTTGCTTGTTTTTCTATTGTCCAGCTGTTTATCTGACAGTCTCCCGGCTCTTCCTCTACCATCGTCTTCGTAGCAAAGACATAGTGGATGCACATTTCTTTCTATCTCTGTCTCTATCTCTCCCCTCTCCCTCTTTCTCCCACTTCTCTCTCAGGACAGGATGAGGATATGTCTCTTTTTCTCCTTATTGACTTTCCCAGGTCAGGCTCCTCTTCTCCTATTAGGCCAAGCTAACTGATCAATACGCAGGCCTGGTGGGCTGCTGTGTGGACATGCAGACAGGCATACACAGCGTGCCGTGCCCCGGCCAAGTGCCACGCTCATTAACACACACAGAGCAGGACAATACACATACTGCCCAATCACATGCTCTTATAAGAAGATTTATATATGAAATTTATAATGATACAACTGACTGTAGGAGCGTTTTCTAACAGTCCTACATGCTGTAATAAAAAGTTGCGAATTTAAACGCCTAAATCAATCAATCAATCAATCATGTGTAAATCTATAAATCTTCATCCAGCTGGCTGCTTCTCTGTCAAATGCGAAGATGCGACAAACTCCTCCTCTCCTCTCCAACCTTCTCCTCTCTTCTCCTCCCCTGCTGTTCTCCCAGCTGGTGAGTTGTGACATCTGCAGTGCTGCGACATGGATAAGCAGCTGCCAGAGACGGAGGGAGGGAGGGAGGGAAGAGGGGAAGGAGGGAGAGCCGTAGAAGACAATGCTGGAGAGGAGTGAAGAGGGAGGCGGGTGCCTAAGGGAGGGATGAGGGGTGCTGACAACCAGCAACAGTTAGGTGTACAGCAGGGGGAGACTGTGTGTGTGTGTGTGTGTGTGCGTGCACATGCATGTATATGTGCATGTCTACGTAGTGTGTATCCGCGAATGTGCTGTGTGTGTGCGCATGGCAACGTGCCAGGCGGTGCCATCTGGCTGCTTGACAGAGCTCTTCTCATTAACAGGGAGGTTAATTGCTGTGGCAGCACCCAGGCTGTGTCAAACATCACCCTGGGGACACGGGAGGCAACAGTCGATCTACATGTTTGTGTGCGCACGTGCACAAGTGTGTGTGCGTTTGTGTGTTTAAGCATAAAACGCGGCACTGGAAATCTTAAAACGCTTTTCTCGACATAAAAACGGTTAATGGCAACCTGCTGTATATTAGCCCTGGCATGTGAAGAGGGCAGCGCAAGGGGACCTGTGACCCGTGTGTGTGTGTATGTGTGTGTGTGTGTGTGTGTGTGTGTGCGCTTGTGCATGTATGCCAGGCTACATGCATGTTTATATTATTCTGATGAATTATGTCTTGTTGCTGTAATGATGTAGAAAGAATTGGGTTTACAGAGCCAATGTCTATAGCCCCGAGGGCAAACACACATACATATAGGCTCTCTCACACACACACACACACACACACGCCCGCGCACACACACACACACAGGGGCAGGGGGGAAGGGGTGGCAATTTGCATGTTATTACTGCATATTCATGACTAATTTTGTTAGCCTTGCCTAATAGGCCTGAGTGACAGCTTGAGATATCGAGAGCCTGCTTTAATATCACACACACTCACGGTGATACACACACACACACACACACACACACACACGCACACTCTTCAGTCACATTCACTCGCCCTGCTCCCTCTGTCCACACAGTAATCATAACAACACTTAGGGCTCTAAATAGGAATTCCCTGTTCATCTGTTGGTGTGACATTGTGTCATTTGTTTAGCACAACTACTTTATTGTATATAACAATACAGTAAATCATATAGCCTCGTTTGTTACATGCATAATCATGACCTAATATGCACCCACACATGCACACGCACACACACACTGAACAGCATGAATAAATTTGCATGTTGACTTGTTGCAGGTCAGAATGTGCTGCATGTTTTTGTATTTATTTTCCCCAAAAGACACAAGAAATACCTGTTGTATTAAATTCTGTTTCATCCATTAATGGTGCAGGAAATAGAACCCTATGTGCCATTAAGTAAAACAAACTGTTCTTATATTCTCCTGTATTTTAATCTTCGTTGACTACATATTAGCTTGGTGCGTGCTCATTTCTGTGTTTTAAAAAAGAATACTCGGCCAAGACAAAATGACGCTCCTTATCTCAGCTAGCGAGTGTTTTCTGTAGTACACATATGCACGTACACACACGGCACACTAAACCCACCACCCCACTGTGCAGGTGAAAATAGGGATGAAATTGGCTGCAGTTACTTTTCATTCAAAACCCTCTTTCGATTTTCAACTTGTTCCCATTTCAGGCCATTCGTTTCTAAAGAATCTCTGCTAAATTTGGGGTGATTGAAGTATTTTTCCACCAAACTGACAGGAAATAAGTTTTGAAAACGCTAATAAACAGACCAAGCTTTTCCCCTCCATCTGAAAGGTCCTAAAATAATAAGAAAAAAATCACGTAATAATGCAACTGTAGACGGTTTTGCCCTTTGTAAAAGTCGAGGATTGATATTTTTGCATATCTTTAGGGAAAGAATGTCTTTGTCTACACATTTATGTACATATAAAGACTTCTGTGCATGCTTAGGAGTACACACAGTTTTTGTACATTCCCTTTTAAGCAGATTTTCTTAGTGAAATGCTCAGCAAAGTGATAATTCATAACAAAGGAACACTGTAGTTAGAGTGGAATAAAAAAAAAAAATCAAGTGAATTGATAGCACAGCAGCACACACACTTTCCCATTCTCTTCTAGAGACAGAAACAGACTATAATCTAAAGTCAGTTTGTTCACACTCTCCTCTGTGGCTTTTACTCTATTTGACTGAAAAGTTGTTTTTTTTTTTCCTGAAGTGAAAGATTTAACTCTCAGCGCTCTCTATCCACTCACATGTCACTTTTGTCAAATCTTGCCTTTCCTTCCCTGCTTGGTGCGAACGTGTAGACACGCTTGATCAAATGTGAGTTTAACATTTTTAATCTGCGCAAAGTTTCATCAGAATAACTCATCTCATGAGGCTGGTAAATATGAAATTGTGTGTATGTGTGTACGTGTGTGTGTGTGTTTGCCTGTGTGTTTGGTATGAGTAGTGCACAGTACCGTGTGATCTGTTTTCTGTTTTTTTTTTCCCTCTCCTTCCATCTCGGGTGTGTGACAGCTGTCACTGGTGACTCAGAAAGGTGTCTGGGCAGAGTTAACATATTTTCACCGCTGGGAAACACACACACACACACACACACACACACACACACACACACACACACACACACACACACACACACACACACACACACACAAGCATATCAGCTCCAGTTGCTGTCACCTACCACAAATTTCACCAGGCTCAGCATCTCTTTGCTGCTTTTGAATTAGATTTTTTTTTCATGAATCACATATTACACTGTATACACACTGCATCCTGTTTACACAGTAGATTGCTTTTTTAGTTATGTCTTGTTTTATGTTATATGAATTAATTAAACACTTAAATTAACCATCAAGGTTTAAGTTTGATGTCCCATGTGTCATTATTAATACAGCAAACCGGTGTCAAGACTGGCCTTGAAAACAATGATATACATCGCCATAGGCTGTGTTATTCACTCATAAGCATTCACGGTATTTAGATTGTATGATGATAATTCTGCTTTCACCCCTGTAACTCAGATCACATTTGTAACATATTCAGTACACACACTGGAAATCATACCAGTGGATATAGTCGCAGCTTATATAGTGTGACATTACAGTACGTGACACAGCAGCACATACTTCAGCCTGTGTAGTGGTGGTCTAACTCCACTTGTCTTCTCCTGTAAGTCTTTGTTTCTCTCTGTCTTTCTGCTTTAGTGCTGGTTCCTTGGTCCAGATCACCTCTGAGATGGAAGACCTGAAAATCCAGCTGCAAACCAAGGACATGGTCATCTCTGATCTGGAGAGGGAGCTCAGAGAGAATTCCCAGCAAAAGCAAAAGGTAATCCACTCAGCTTGTTCTGATTTGAGTTTATTAGAAAGGATCACAACACAAAGATGTCATCAAGGTGTTCTGTCCAGTCATTTTGTGTAAGATCATAGACGTTTCCTCTGTTTCTTAAATGTAATTGCATACGCCTACATGCATTGACTAACTCTCCCTATGTTAAGGTGTAAAATATGGAAGATCGCAATGTAACAAAAAACTTAATCTTATTATTTTAGCAGATTTTTTCCTTTCCTTTTGCCTACACAATTAAAGGACTTGTTAAGGTGATTTTTTTTGCAGCGTGCTTGTTATTGTTTAGAAGTCTGTCTGAGAGGTGGAGAAGTCTTTTTTTTTTTAACGATATTGGTTTGGCAGCTGTGCTAGAAGCGCTCCATGTGCAGCCAGGTTTAACAGGAAGCCGAGGCGTGTGTGATGAATTACCGGCATATCTCAGAGCCCTGGGTAACAAACATGGCGTCGCCGGCCGGGATTAAAAGGGAGAGTTTTTTACGGCCTCCCCACACCTCCTTACAGGGTGTCACTAAATTATACCCACTGCTGTTTTACTGTCTTCTGTGGCTTACGGTTAAGACACACGTAAACACACACAGGCTTGCAGAAATGCACACATACACACACACACACACACACACACACACACACAGACAGGCACACACATACATTTGTGCTTGTGGTAAACCCGGGCTTGTTGGTTGTTTATGTGTGTGTTGGCTGGTTACTGTTTGTTTATGCCGCTTGTGAGTTGACTCATTTGCACCGCCGCTAATTAGTGGTTTGTGTGATTACAGAGCCTAAGAGAAACAAGCAGAGTTACTGGAGCTTGTTCTGTTAATCATATTTTCAACAAATGTTGATATATCTTTTCATTCCGCTTGTGTTTCTGTTTAACTGGTACGTCTGCAATGCAGATGCACGGGTACATCTGTTGGCACAGACTCATGTACACGCAGCCTTAATAAAGATGATTGCCACAGAATTTGTTTGTTAGCAATAAGCCTGTTTCTGTATAACTGAATACATCAGAATCTGACACCTTTGAGGCCCAATTAAACCAACCGTATATGTTTAACAATGAGAACAAGGCACGTATACATGTAACTCCTTTGGATTTGTCAGCGTAGAAGGTTTTCATCTGTAATGATATGTGAATTGCCAACATGGGTGCAGTGTTTCCTTTACATTACCCATACCATTATCCTCTGCTTGACCCTGTGTTTCCTCTGTACAGTCTTATAAATAACTAAAAAACATCAGAATTTAAGACATGAATAGCTGTTTTACTTGGGAAAGACTAAATATAAACATTGTAATATATTATTTTAACAGACATAAATATAAAAATGTATGTGAAATGCGTCTTTTACCGTCTAAACTCCTTCATGGCCCAGACTGCAACACAGGTGCTGGAAAGCAGCGAGAGGCTGGTGCACCTGCAGAGCGAGCTCTCATGTCTGCAGCGCATCCAGAAAGACAACATGAAGGAGGTTGCTGAGAAAGACATCTGCATCACCAAGCTGCGAGCTAACATCGAGATGCTGCAACAAGAGGGGGCCGACACACACGCTCAGGTGGGCAGAGTGTGCATGAGCTGCAGTTTCAGATCTTTTACTCGAGTAAAAGTACCATCACAACAATGTTAAAATACTTTATTACAGTTGTTTTTAAGTACTGTATTGAACAACATATTGAAGTAATATTTCATAAGTAGTGTTAGCGAAACATAATTAAAGTATCAAAACTAAAAGACTGATATTCTGTAACATTTAATTTAATTACATTTTTATTTATTTTTAATTTGATTTAGTTATTTTATTTATTTTATGTGATTTAATTTAATTTTATTTTTATTTATTTTTAATTTAATTTAATTTATTCTGATTTTATTTTATTTTATTTATTATACAAACCTATTTTTTATGTAAAAAAAAAAAAAAAGTACACCTGTCAAATAAATGTAGTTTAGTTAGAAGTTAAGAGTCTTCCCTGAAATGTAGTGGAGTGCAAGTATAAAGCAGCGTAAAATGGAAATACTCAAGCAAAGTACAAGTACCCCAAAATAGGGTACTTAGTACAGTACCTAAATGTACTTAATTATTCACCATCACCGATGATTTGGGATTCCTATTTTTTTACACATGTATCTCCACACACGCTATGGATACTGAACATTAAAAATAGCTGATACTGTAAACATTAATGCACTCGCTTGTCACTCTAGGCATCTTTTTTTAACCTCCTCCTCCTTAGCTGTCTTACAGGATGCTGCCTTGCAATGGGTCTCTTGATGTTCCAGATTAGTTTTTAGATTAAGTGCCTGGTACCTCATTTGTTTTACAGAGTGCAGAGATGTGACTGCCTGCACATTTCTGCTTGTGTTTTTTTTTCCTGTCTGACTTTAGCTCTCCAAGCTGGATGTGAGAGCGAGGGAGCTTCAGGAGGAGCTGAAGAGAAGAGAGGAGGAATGGAAGCAAAGAGAAGACGAATGGAGGCTGAGATATGAAAAGGAGCATCAAAAAGCAGAGGAGGAGTGGGTGAAGGAGGTGCAGGAGGGGAAGAGAAGAGAGGAGGAGTGGAAGAGGGGGGTGGAGGAGGAGAGGAAGGCCCATGCTCAGGCTGTTAAAAAGTGGGCTGAGAAGGCAGCTGTTTTGAATTCTGAGGTGAGTGTATAAATGCTCTGAGTAGATCTATTGTATCCAACTATCTACTCCACAATGGGTGATAATGTGTAAACTTGGCTGCGAGTAAGAAAATTGATTCTCTTCATTGTGTTCCCTCATTTTAATTCTCCTGTAAGAAATGATGCTTTTTGCTCATCATGAGCTGGAGTCAAAATATCACACAATTACACACCTTCATCCACAATTAAAAGATGACTAGAATCATTCAATTAAAAATCTAATTAACATTTTAGAAACCGTCTCTCCTCCTTTGAACTTTAAATATTTCAATTTTTACCTCTTTGTCTTCAGGCCCCGACTTTGTGTGGCTACTTTAAATCATAGTTTTTACGATGAAGTTTTCTTAATTGAACAGTTTTAGTATGTTTACTTACAGCAGTACAGAAGAGAGCGTATCTACACGCATGCATGTACACGCACTTACACAGACTTGTAAAAAAACCCACAACAAAACACTTCACCTTAATTCAGACCTCAGACACTCTCTCCTCTCCTCCACCCCCACATCCCCTCCTTCCTTCCATCCTGCCATCTCGCCACAACCGCTCCAAATTAATCTGCAAAATATTGATTTGAGGAGCAAGGGGGTGGGGGGTGGGGGCGCACGATTGCGGCCGCATATTAATACGAACGGGCCGCTCTTCGTCTCTCCTCTATACTTTAAGATCCTCATATCTTCATAATTGATTAATGTTCCTTTGTGAAGTGGGGATGAATAATACATTAGTGGGCCTGCTGCACCCTCAGGCTGATGAGAAAATGTTTAATTTCAGTAAATGTAGCGCTCCCTCTCTCTTTCTCTCTCTTTCATTTTCCCTCTCTGGTTATTTGTGAGTGCTGGAGTGTGTTTGTGAGTTTTCACTTGTGAGCCGAAGACTAGAGGAGTGTTGTTGATTTGCTTTTTTCGTGTTTACTGTCGGCTTGAAGCGCATGTTAAGCATCGCAAACAAAAGGCAGCATCTGCATTTGCAAACATGAATGAATAAATTGGTGAAATGAGCTCAGTATTGTTCCATTAACTGATATAACTACAAGGGCTGTGTCACTTTACAAGGTGTTTGCCCTCCAAAAAAAGAAAAGAAATAAAAGAAATCACCTTTTTGGACTTTTTTGCAGACATTGCATCAGAATGTGCTGCGAACATCAGCTGCTACATTATCCATCAGCAATCAGTGAAAGCATGCAAATGTGCCATAAACCCACCTGATGGGGACAAGTAGCCTCTTCAGCAGCATGGAAAGGTGCCGGGAGGGTGACATATGTCAGTTGCTGGGACTGGCACAGCCTGACTCGACTCAGCTCATCTGCTTAACAATGCTAATTATGCTAAACAGAAGCCTAATGATGATGATTAGAGATTTAAGAGCTACAGCATGCTGTGTGTCTGTGTGTGTATGTGTCTTGCTTGGGGGGGTGAAAGGGTGGGGTGTCTGGCACCTGATGGTGAGCATCTGTGTGTGTAGAATAGATAAATGATGAAATGAACACATACACCCACAGGTCTCACTTCATGCCTACTTAGCTTTGCTTCATTTTCATTTGAACTTGTGCCAGTGATGCAGGGGATCTATACACATGCACAGCTTCATACATACACACAGAGCGCTAATTGAATAAATAATTCTTATCCGTTAACAAGCATCCTAATTAGTTATGCTAATCAGCCTAGATAACCCAATTAACCTCATAGAGTGAAGCAGGGAGGGCTCCTCTGTGTGTTTATATGTGGGTGTGGATTTCTATGCCTGAGAGCATATCAGAGACACTTAAGAAAACACATTTGCCTAATTAGTTTTCAATGACATAGACAAGCATTTATGTTTTTTTCATGTCCTTATTGTTCTTCTTTTGAATGCGAGGTAATAGGCTTTCCACAGCAAGGATATAAGTGGTATTGGATTCATGTAAACAGTGTTTTCTCCGCGCATATGTGAGGATATATGCATTCATGAGCATTTCTGTCTCCCTTCTGCCAGTCTGCGTCTCAGTTAGATCCACATGGACATGTATATTTTTACAACTATTATGGTAGTTTAAACAGAGTGTGTATTTGTTCAGAGAATGTCTGCCTGTTCCATTAGTTTATGTCCTTGGAAATACAATTTGGCCTCAAGTTCTCTCCGTTTATTTAAAACCTTCAGTCAGCGTTCCCATCCTAATAGTGAGCCGTGTTTCCTCTCGTTTAGCTTCGCCACTCATTATCCGGGCCATGTGGAAGAGACAGTGTTTAGAGAGGAGAGGGAGAGAGACTTGGAGAGGGACAGGGAGAGAGAGAGAGAGAGGGGGAGAGAGAAAATGAGCAGAAGCGAGAGCAAAACCAGGGAGAAGGACAGAGGGAATGAATGAGTGACTGGAAGAGAGAGAATGTAGATTTTCTTTGAACCTGACCACAGCTTCTTGTGCTTCTAATGAATGGTGAGAAGGGAGGGAGACATCCAGACAAGACTGTCTTTGTTGTGCCTATGCAAGAGAGAGGGAGAGAATACAACAGATTTATGTCTTACAGGAAGTCTCCCAGATTTGTGGTGTCGCAAACCGCCCACCCCGAGTCAACTCCATGCTCTGGCTTCTAATTAATAGTCAGTTTAAGTTTCTGTGTGTGCACTTGTGACTGTGTGTTTGTATGGGTTGGGTATTCCTGTGCGTGTGTGCATCTCTTCATCTCTGTGTTTGCTACATTTAGGTATGCAGTTTTTTTTATGTGGAGTTTGTAGATGAAAATCAGTTTTGACAGAGTAATACTCATCTGCTCCTCTGGTTTGTTGTGTATGGCTGACAGTAGGAGAGCTCGGTTTAAAACACACATCACAGTGCTCTGACATGATGATAAGAGCTACATAGTAAAGGTATGAAATTTGGCTCAATAATAACTGTCAAGGTTCATAGATAAAACAGCTGTTTTATGCTAGTCACCATTATTAGCTTCAGCCTATGGCATTTTACACTACATTAATTAGCCTAGCAGCTAGTGGACTTGTCTTCTACTCAGACAAATTACATGTATTATTTATACTTTTTCAACATCAGTCAACTGCTCTGCTTCATGTGTGTGTGGGCTAAGCCCTAATTATAACTTTGGGGTCCGTCACATGATGCCATGGGGCCCACAAAGACTTTTTCCCATAGAATTGCATTATGAAAGAGATGTCTATAAATCAGGGCGGCTTCAGGGTTAGCATTGTCACCTCACATTAAGAAGTGGGGGGTTCGAACTCCAGGGTGGGAGAGCCCTTCTGTGCAGAGTTTTCTCCGGGTGCTCCAGTTTCCTCCCACCATCCAGAGACACACAGTTTAGGTTAAGTGGTGACTCTAAATTGACCGTAGGTGTGAATGTGAGCCTTGCGATAGTCTGGCGATCTGTTCAGGGTGTACCCCGCCTCTTGCCCAGTGTCAGCTGGGATAGGCTCCAGCCCTGCCACGACCCCAACAGGATAAGAGGTTACTGAGGTTACTGTGCCCCATGGCACTGGAAGGGGAAACACTGGATTACTCCTGGTTTCCCTTTTTAGAACAGTTGAAGGGCTCCCCTCAATTGACTTGAGGTGTTTTAAAAAAGGCGAATAAGGTATTAAATGCTGCACCCAGCATTAGCATTAGGTCATGGCACCTACGCTAATGTGCTAATGGAATTCACTGTGGTGAGCTAAACTCCGAGGCTTAACGTCCAAAGCCTGCACTTTTGTAATGGGAAGACCAAACACTGGATGCTACTCTGTGCAGTACAGGTCTTGGATGTGGGGGTGAGGTGCTAATATTAGCTCATGCTCACATCAGCTGAGTCATCTCCTCTGTGTCCTTGGCTTATTAACTGATTTAAGACTGATTAGATCAGTCTTTGCACGAGCGTGCACTGGCACACATGCACACCAAATTTGAATATCAAAATGGAATTGCTTTGACCAGTGAAAACTAGATTAATTCAAAATGTTTGCATCAAGGTGTGGGTAAAACCGATGACTGTGCATATTTTTAATGCACCTTGCAGCGTTTAAAGCCATTTATGACATTATCTAAAGCTCATGTTATGCAAACACATTTTGCAAGTCAAAGCCACTTATGTTGAGAATACTTGATGCTCCCTTTTTTCTCCTTCGCCTTGATTTGACTTCATGAGATCATCAGCATAGGTATTGATTTTGCACTCCATTTGATGGAGTTTTAGTGAGCTAAAATGTGTATACCTCTTCCATAACAACCTGCCACAGTAACAGAATAATGATGTTGAGCTCTGCCGCTACACCGCTGCAATGTGCATGCCATGTGCTTTTCATCACCAGCTACAGACACCTCAGATATGTTAAAAGGAATTAGGTAAAAGATTAAAGAATGTGAGTTTTACATGGACAGTGTTCTGTTATTCCAGCCCCCAACCTGTTAATGTGTTTCTTCATCTAGCTTTCTCAAGGTTATGTAAACAGATTGGCCATTGCTCTGCTCCCAACAAATGCCACAAATAGCTTTTCTTCTCTGTAGTCTCCAGAAACTGTCAAGAGATTGCACTGTTGCTACCAGGTCAAATCTCCTGACAGCCTAACAGCATGCTGGGTGATGTAAGTTTGGCCTAGAAACCTCCCACATCCTTATTCTTCCTTTGAAAAATCATTTCTATTATGTCATTGTTGTGGTTGATGTGAGAACCCATTGCACTCCTGTTTCTTCCTATTTGAATGCGTTGCTCAGTTCTACTGTGAGCTATTTGATCAGCTCAGAACACCATGTTACACTTTCAGATAGTTGTTTTTGTAAACAAGAAAACGTCTTGCTGTCTGTTAGTTTGAAAGTAGAGTGTCAATTTCACTCAGTACTTTTCATGTTAGATGTAAGGTAGTGCTCAGCCAATGTAAAAATGTGTACGTTTGCGTGTGCTCATGCACAAGATCGTTTGTTTCCACCTCTCTTTATGTGTGTGTCTGTGACAGTTTCCTCTCAAGATGTTAATTCCTCCCTGTTGTTGTCATGCTAACACCAGCAGTGTCTGCGCCAGGGAGACGAAGACATATTGGTGTTAATGAAAAGCCCTCCTAAACTCTCCTCCCCGCATGAATGTTTAAACATGCTTGTCATAACATTCATTCGCTCACACATGACAGCTAGCATCTGCAGCTGCCTTGCTCGCCCTCAATATTTTATCATACCATCTCCCCTAACCCCAGACTAGCACAATGGCTGTGTGTTAGCAAACGGAATTATAATGACTCAAAACAGGCCGTAGTCAGACTCACTGCCAGCGCAGGCCATACATAATGTATTCAGCAACACCACAGGCCTCATAATGGTACAATTAGTCGATCTTAAAAATGAAAGAAAGAGAGAAAGGCCAAATGAAGGAAATGTGGTGACACGCAGAGGGAAGGAAAAACAGAAAAAGGGAGATAAACAAAGGCAGAAGAAAAGCAAAACAAGGGGCAAAATGTGGAAAGAAAGCAAAAATGAGGAGAGAAAAAAAAGGAAAAGAAGCAAAAAAAAAAAAATCCACAGTCATGTCCATATACAGTTTGCAATTCAGAAGTCCCATAACACTGCAGGTCAGCAGTTGTGACCTTGGCGGTTTTGACAGAAGTGGTTCACCATGGTAACGGTTGGTCGGCAACCCTCAGAACACCCCCGCACCCCCCGCACCCCCTCATCACTCCCCAACCTTCCTTACTTGCCTCTCTGCCAATTTGATTGGACGCACAATTGAAATGTCATGCTTCAGCAACACACACACACACACACTCACACCAGATCAACCAGACTGAAACAGCAGTATGAAAGGACAGGGCGCGTTGTACATGTCAAAATGAGAGAAACCAGAAACAAAAGTACCGCGCACTAAAGAGGGGAGAAGGGTTTTACTTTAGCTTTATATCACAGACGTATTCCAGAAAGCAGCACAAAAAGTGCCTCAGTGTGTTTATCTACACTCGTAGTTACAGGGTTAACATAGTGTGGTGGACGGGGGGACCCAGGCACAGAGCATCAAAGCAGAGAGGCTTGTCATAGCCGCTGAATACAGAATCAAATGAATATTAATGCGGAACCAATTACCTCAGGGAAATGTTGTCTGTAGGTTAGCTTTGCTAACACACGTGTCTCACCTTTAGCAAAGTGGAAGCAGTGGGGGGGAAAGCCTGGAGGGTGGACAGCGCTGATGTATTCGTTTTCCTCCTAACAAGCTTGTCTCCCCCTTCCAAAATAGAATTGTCCACCACACAGCTCCTCCCCGCCCCTCTCCTGATTTCACCTAGATGCAAACTGCAATTTAAAAAAGTGAATTATGGAGAGAATAAATGATACAATGCTTCAACAATGCCTATGGCTAAGAGGAAGTTAATATTTGTGCCATGTCTGACCACGTTGTTTGTTTGCAAAGATTTGATAAGAAGGAAAAATATCATTTTAAAATGCTTTGCTACAATACAGGCTAAAGGTTTTTTCTGAACATAACATAAGCCAATAAACAAAAATAGGCTTTTAAAGTCCCTTAGCAGCAAATTTTCATTTCACACACCTTTCCCTGTGTGCAGCAGTTTTGAGGCTCTGTAGTGGTGACATGTATACTATCTTGTTATGTGAGCAGCTTAGCACAGTGCAGCACTGATCTGTGCAGGTCTCCGGCTGCTGCTGATCTGCATAAGTGACTGTGGCACACTTAAAGCTGCTGGCTCCTTAAAGCCCCTTCTAAATCAGTGTTAAAGCCTTGATAATAGACCTCGCTGGCCAATTGATTGGCCTTCATATGTTTACAGCTCACTTTAATTGCCTCAAAAATACCATTTATCAGCCATGTGTGTCCATGTATGCACGCATGTGTGTGTGCAAGCATGCCTGTCCATCGACAAAAAGGCCTATTGATTTATCAGCATCTGGATTTGTCCCGTTCACCGTACATAAAACCCCCGCGTATGTGCTGTTCAAAATGGGAAATGGCCCCATCGATTCCCTTAAGTTGGAGCCCAAATGCTAAAGATTTTTGGATAAGCTTTCTCATTATTTAAGCTGAAATCAATAGGGGAGAGCATGGGTCTAATGAATGAACGGGCCACAGATCAGATGGGGTGTGCTCATCCCTGGCCTGTCCTGGTCGATCTGTGTGGGTGCGTGTGAGTGTGTGAGTAAGAGAGAAAGGGAGACAGAAAGAGAGTGAAAGAAAGAACCCGACTATTTGTGCATCGCAAATCTTTTTCTTTGGCACTCAAAAAAAAAAGGTCCATCTGTGTCTTTATTTCTTTTTGTTCATTTGATCCGTCACTGTTTGATTAACTTCCTTTGGTTTGCATGTCTCCTCCTGAACCTCATGTGCCCAAAATGTGACATACAGTTCATTAAATTCAGCATCAAAGGACAGTTTTTATTATCATTATCATTATTATTACTGAGCTGTCACACACTCTTTGTCTTTCTCTAGTTGACCGTCAGCAGGAAGCAGGTGGAGCGGCTGAACAGGGAGCTGTCAGAGTCCCACCAGAAGGAGGAGACGCTTCTGTCTGAGGTGCGAAAAACACTAAAACATGCACTGCGTTCATGTGTCACTGTTGTCCTTACATTCATTTAACTGTGGCTTTCCCTCTTGACTCCACCGCCCCCCAGAAAATTATAAATGCAATGAAAATTCATCATCTGGCCTCATGTGGACTCATATGGTCCAGTTTGCCCACAGGGGTCTGTGTAGTTTGAATGTATCTTTCTGCTTAGAACACATCCAAAGGGGAAATTAATTACAAAATAAAACATATACAACAGCAAAATTGCATGTGATCATGGAAAGGACCCAGGAGTGGAGATTTAAAAAAAGAAATTAGCCCCGATACTCAACACCTTCCAATAAAATCTAGGTTAAACATAAATCTGCATGGGAATATAATATGCGGTGTGGCTGTCTGTCTATATGTCAGCCAGTCAGCCAGTGAAACCAAAAATTCAGCTGGAGACAAATACACACACACACCAGCTACCCCTCCCAACCGCAACCCCTTTGGCTGACTTTTTGGTTTTTCCACTTTCCATTCTTTCCACTCTTTTGAAATATCAAAACGATACGGAGTGGTGTGTCTCTAGGAAATTGTCTTTGGCCGAGCGTGCAGACACTGCCTTTTAGAGTGGCCACATTTACCAGACAACTGCGAAGAGTTTCACTTTGTGGTTTGGCCAACTGGTGGAATTAACTACATTAATTATCTACAGCTGATATTGCAGACAGTTGTCATGTCAGCTGGTGAAAGCGACACTCGCCGGCTGCAAACGAGAAGCCTGCAGACATTTAAAGTTGATAATAAGTTGATATTATCATAGTCATTAAATACCACATACTGTATATATAAAGTTGGCTGCTTTTTAGTGGATTTCTGCCAAGTGGCTTCACATAAGAGTAATATCAACAATATCAACAAAGAAGACTCTGGAGCGCAGATATCACTAACCAGTCCAATTTTCAAATAGTAAACTCCCTGTCCCTTCCCCTCGCTCCCCTCTAAGGTGTCCCGCCTTTTCAACTCATAAATATGGAAGGCAAAAGATGATGAGATTCACGGACAAGAAAGGAATCAAAATCTATTGTTGCGTGTCCTTTTCCCCGTGTAAAGTTTGGATTAAATGTCACACATTAGCATGTGAACTTTTAAATGAGCTTGTTTGCTCTCCGCGGTGTGGGGCATGTAAATACCCATCTTGAGTATGGAATGGGGATTGCTTAGTTGAGGGGGTGGGGGCTCACAAGAATTGGGAAGTGTAGGACATATTTGAGTGTTGCACCGGCAATTAGGCCGCAGCAAGGGACCAGAGTGCCAAACAGCTCTATTGACTGGTTGCGTCCGGCCGGTGTTTCACACCTGAAGTGGCAGAAAGTGGCAGATGGGGAAAGCTCCCTTATGGCTGAGGCTTCTGGTGATTTGAGGGAAGGGGGTGATTGACAGGCACTCCCAAAATGAGATGATTGACGCGTACTGTCGCAATGAATGTACTCATGGGCAAATTCAGGTGTGAGCGGAAAGAAATGTGCGTGTGCGAGTACGCATGGCTGTGGGCACATTGTAACCTCGGGAGTGTAGCTCTGAGATATTTACCATCAAAGATTTCTCATATCAACTGCCTAAAGTGTTATGTTCTGTAAAATTTTGTACTATTGTTATATTCTACTTTCAGTACTTAACTTCCAGAGATTAACCTATAAAAAAGCAGCCATGATAAGATGTGAAATATAAATCAGTTTTGTTTAATGTGTCCTGTGACGTGCACATTGATAGTAACCAAACATCATTCTATATTTGCACATTTTTTTCATTGACTAGGATCCTCTTTGTTTTAAAATGGGAGGCTGCTTATTTATTGACATAATTTCCTCTCAGTGAAGGGCTTGTGTCTGTAAAACACATTAAAATCATAATGCAATCTTTGCTAACCCAGGAGCAACGTTATTGTTCTATTATACTCACCGAACAACAGCATCCCGGCCTGTTTATCAATCCAATATCTCATAATGTGCTCTCTGCTTGGTCATTTTGAATATAAAAAGATCTCACACTGTTATTGTACCATATTTCCTATATTTAGTATCAATCTCTTGTTCTGACATGAATCTGACACATCCAATATGATATTTGATTAGTTGTTGGGGTTTTTTTGTTGTTGTTTTTTTCATAGTCTCCAGGTGATATTGGATACATGTGCAGAGCTGGTATTATGTTGGCTGTTTCATCTGGGTATAAAAATGATTTAGTGTGTACTCAGCACGCAGTGTCATTGACTAGCTTTAATTTCACTGCAAGGGTGGGCTTTATTACTCTGCTACTCTCCGAATGTGTGTGTGTGTATGTGTGTGTGTGAGGGAGAGCGAAGGAGCAAGAGAGAATTAATGTTTTTGTGCATATGTATTTGTGTGTTTCCATGCTCGCTGGTGTAGCAGCATGCCACACCTGTGCACACACACGCACTTGTGCATATCTCTGTATATATATCTCTCCATGACTGCTGTATATCCAGCATCTTCAGCATGTAATTACCATTCAGTGGAAGAATCAACTAAACCAACGCGTGGAACAGCTTTCACATCACACTCCGGCCAAACTGGTGGTCCCACTTCAAGAAACAGAGGGGCTCCACTTTGCCGTGACAAACCTTACTTTTGATCAAATGCTACAGAGCCATAATCATGTTTGTGCCACTGAATTCTTTAACCTTTCCATGACCCTGCTGAATGCCAGTGGCCCAATCACAGAACCTAATTGAATCTGCTTGGCGGCGCCCCCCCGACTGATGAAAAAATAAAATTGGAGGTGAAAAATGAATACAGCAGCAGCAGAGAGAGAGAGAAGGAGGGAGGTGATGCTGGTGAAGGTGGAGGTGGTGGAGGTAAGGGAGGGAGTTGGGGGGCGGGGGGGTGGCACTGCAGTTTTATAAATACACAGATGTGCTCACAAACACACAACCAGACACGTACACACAGTCACACCTTTTTCAATCCTGCAGGAGAATGGGGAGTGGGAAATGACAGAGAGGGAGCGAGAGGAAGAGGTTGGGCACAGGTTTCTCATTACCCCCTCGGCCCATTCGGAGGATATTCCTATAAGATAATCTGATTTATTTGCAATTTTCCTTTAAGCGGCTTAGTGTTTACCTCCAAGATTAATATTTTTCTCTGTTATTAATATCAGACTGTAATTAGGAGTGATGTGTCTCGCTCTGCACAGTTCCGTGGCCGCCAGGCAGCTTGCTGAATGAAACTCTTGTTGCGACTCTGTGATCCCGTTTCACAAGACAAAAAAAAGAGAAAAGAAGAAGGAAGTTTTAAAAGGAGGGAAGAGGCTGCAGGGTAGGGATGTAGAATTACAATTGCGGCATACCTGTCTTTGTGTCTACGGGTGTGTGTACGTGGGACCGTGCGAATATCTGAGTGTTTATTTCTTTAGTTTATGTGCGCGTGTGTGTGTGTGTGTATGTGTGTGACAGTGTGATGGCCCCCTCTGATTGATAAGGTGTCTGTGCTGGCTGCAGATTGCTCTTGCTGATTGCTTCTGAGAGCTCCAGCTGATTTATAATCAGAGCAGGATGAAGGATTGAGCTGTGGATTGCTTATCTGTTTAGCCCCCCTCACAACATAAACTGACAAATTATCATGTTGAACACACACACATACACACACGCATAGACACACACGAGCACATGTGAAAAAAAAACATAATAATGCGGACCTTCTTATTAAACACACACAAACTCACTGTCATATCATACACACACACACACACATCGGCCACATAGAACAGGTTTATTCATCAGCACAGTCATATTTTCATGATTGCCCGAAAGAGTGCAATCAGTCTCATTTGTTTACATGTCAGTATCAGATGTATGGAAGTCAAGTTAAGTTGCAATTAACTTGTTTTATGCACTTAGAGTTTTGATTTGCTCCATGCTGAAGAATTATTTGGAAGATTCTGTACCAATGATCAAGGCTGGGGATGTTTTTCTTCTTTGTTTTTTTTTTTTGATGCACACTTCTCATTGCTCACTTAACCTGATACTTAACTGCTTTTCTGTACTCACATCCCTAGAATCTCAACTGTGGGAGGAAGAGGCTAAAACACCCAGACATAATGACAAAAACACTTTTATTGTGAAGAGGTTCTGATTGTGTTTAAAGGTATGCTATACAGGAATTGTTGGTAAATGCAACATTCAAACTTGGCCCCTCCTCCCTACACTGTTCGTATCAACACAGTCTTACTCCCAACTTTGTCGGTGGTCTGTCACGTCAAAATATGACGCTCTCGGTGCCCCTCTTATATCAGTTTTGGATTGCAGGGATGGCGTGTCAGTTTACATTCATCACATGCACCATCTCTTGTGTTTACAGGACATGCACTATTTCTGTTTGTTGAATGCAGTTCAGGCAACAAAAGCATGTTGTTAGGTTTAAACAAACATCATGTTTTGGCTTAAATGGGTACATTTGTTACTAATGGAGTAAAAGGTCCCGTCGCGCATATGTTACCAGCATGATATGCTTCACATACTAGCACACTAGATGGTTATCGAAATAGTTTGATTGTCTTAAGCTTTACAGGGGACACAAACAGCGGTCTCCTGGGTGAAAGTCAACTCGGTCTCACATTTCGAAGTCAGCGAAATCCGGCGATTGGGCAGTGACTTTATGCACCAGACACTGAAGAAAAAAGCCATCCTTTGACATCGGCATGATACACAGCCGGCCACTATTATACTTTAACGCTGGCTGGTGGCATCAGGGGGAAACATAGCAGGTGCAGAACGGAAGTTGAGGTGTTGAAACCTGAGTAGAGTGGGCGGGAGCAGTGGTGGATGGGCCCAACAAACATTGACTTTCACCAGAAGAGCAGTGCTTGTGTCCTGTAAGACTATAAAGCCAAACCCTGTTTTTTTTCCCCAAACCTAACCACATGCATTTGTTGTCGAAATGTCAATTTGCAGTGCTGTACCAATGTAGTGCATTTATTTTGAAAGACAGTATGCAAACTTGACACAGCATCCCAGAACGTCAACAACCAACGCACCCAGGGTACCTTGCACGTCGTATCAGGACATGGAATGTCAATGACCAAACGTCAACATGTGATGAGGTCAGAGTGAAAATGTGTTGTGAAAGTCCGAAGTTTGTTTGACACATCCACCTCCCCTCCTGGCCACCCTATATAGACTTTCTTGCTCTTCATACTATAGTTGTTGCCAGGAACGTCAAAAAATGCCACTGCCTGGGGCGTCTCACATGGCCGCTGAAGGGTGCCTCGGACTGTTGGTGTCCGAACTGACAGGCCACTGGCCAAACATCCCCAATTTAGGAGTTGGGAGTGAGACCAGGATGTACTGCAAGCTATCCTACCATTGTCGTATTGTTATGTTTGTTATAATGGCAACCCTAAACTTTAGCAAGCTAACTAAGCTAACGGCTGGCACCTACCTGTCCAACAGAAAACCAGTCACTCTCCATCCCCATCCTCTCCTTCGGTGCTCGCCAGCGGAAGTGATAGTGAAAGCCAACCCCAGATTCACTCTTGTTTTTGTGCAAGCTTTGTCTGCTTGGCCTTTTGCATCGCTAGAATTTCTTCAGCAGTGTGTCTGTGATTTTTGTAGCTTCTCTTTGACGTGTTTTGCTCTCAGACTGGCACCTGGTCGCTACGTTTTAAGTCCCAACCTCACCCGCCGCACCGTGCCCAGGGATGTCCTGAACACAGCAAATTAAGAGGAAAATAGGAAAATACAAGCAGAGGGCAGAGTCTGCGCAGGTAAATTCACTACAAAACACTTCTAGTGGGTCATAAGTGATGACTGAGAGGGATTATTTTCGTATGAGTCTAGACATGTTTTATCGGAAAGAACATTAAAGTATACCTTTAAAATATCATATTTATACAGTGTAACTAAAGTAGGTGTTTGTTGTCTTTCGATAAAGAGGCTGGCATATTATGTGAGACTAATTCTACTTGGCAAGCCAGAGTACAAGCCAGCAGGTTTAAATGCTGACAGGTTTAGTATGCCCTATGGCACTGTGACAGCTCTCTGAGTGTGTGTGTGTGTGTGTGTGTGTGTGTGTGTGTGTGTGTGTCTCTGCGTCTTTCTGTCTTTCTCTTCCTTCCCATTCTTACCTGTCTGTCTGATTATCTGTTACTTTCTGTCTTTTCACCACAGTTGTTTGTAAATGCACAGTGACAGAATCACGAAAGAAGCACAAAAACACAAAGTACAGGAGCGCTTGGCATCAGACGCACACACACACACACACACACACACACACACACAGAGGGACACGCACACACTGACGAATGGCAGCAATTAGATGGGGAAACCAAGCATGTGAGGACAGAGGAGCGCTGAGGGGCTGCAACCGCTGTATGGAACGTGTGTGTGCGTGTGTTGTGCTTGTTTGTGTGGATTTGGAAGGTTTTTTTATTCTTCTAATGCACCATCCATCTGTCTAAATATCAACACTGTCTCATACGTCACCGGACAGTGGCTGCGGTGGGGTGCAGTTGGTTTTGGGGGTGTTAACATTTGCAATCAAGGACCAAATAAGAAAAAGGACTGGATTACAACATTATCAGTCTGCAGAAATTAATTGCCCATGGGACTGAAGCTGGAACAGAAAAGCTCTTGTATTTGGCAGCAGCCACGCTTCTGTACAAAACACAAGGAAACGGTACCAACAGAAAAGAACAGAGATGCTTGTGATTTTCTCTCACTCTGGTTCCATGTCAGTCTACTGAGTTGTTTAACCCATTGACACCGAGACCTTGAGTTTTCTCAGCTCTTCTACTCGCTTCCCATTGGACGTATAACCTCCTCACTCCAGTCAGAGCAGCAGTCACTTCTCATCTTCCCTTTTTAATGTGAGATTTCATCTTTTCAAAGAATTCTTTACAACCAACCTCTCCTTTCTGAATCAATGGCATCTCCATCCACTCCAACTGCTAAAAAACAAATCTCTACCCTTACCAAGTTCTGTACCTTTCAGAGTATTTCCCTGCTTTTATTGAACATTTTGATGGCTTTTTACTTACATGTCATCACAGGCATAATGTACAGGTAATATAGTCTTGTCTCTTTATCATTTTCAGGCCACATGGGATGCCTGTTTCATATTTTTCCAATCCCACGTTAGTGCTGGGTGAGATGGCACTGCCGAATTGCACTTTTCGAAGTCATAGTCAAGTAATAAAACAAAGTCACCTGGGCTCGATTTATTTACATAAAAAGATGTAAGACACTGTAAAAAGCACTTAATTAGTGAATCAGTATATATCAGCGGCTGTGTGCATAACAAACACACTCACACTGACAACACTGGTGACTTGTTTCCTAGGTTTTACAGTTGTGATGAGGGCTACATAGAATCCAACTTTCCTTAAACATATCTCTGTCTGTTTTTTTTTATTCCAGGTATTTGTGGAGGGTGTGATGTGTGTGAGCACATTTGTGCAGGTTATCAACGGTTTTGCCTTCTTGCCAGCTTTTTGCTGATTTATTCCCTCCTCTGTGGGATTGTGCAGATTTTTACAAGCAGGTGTATGCGTACGTGTGTGTAGATTTGGATTTATGACCAGTGGAGGTGTGTGTGAGACACCGCCACTGATGAATTACTTCACTTCTGATTGCTTATATCACAAATCATCCCCATATTATAACCCTTCTCATGCAAATAAGTGGGCACAGTGTGTGTGCGCATGTGAGAAAGAACGAGGGAGAGGGCATGAATACATGTGTCTATAAAATAATGCAAGCTGTTATTTACATATAAACTAAATGTACACTGTGAGTTCATATATGTAGCCCATGCATGGTATCTATGTGTGCGTATTATGAACGAGTGAGTAAGTATGTGCGTGTGTGGTAACCCTGTATCGCTGGCGAGCTCATTTCTCTCAGAAATCAAAGTTAAATGGGTCATCTATCATGAGAATATGTGACTGGGACACTTGTCTCTGCCACGCTTAGTGTGTGTGCGTGTGTGTGTGCAAATATGCACACAAATGCAAGGTGTGTGGTGCAAGGGCAGCGTGTGTGTGCTTCTGCAGCTGTGTGCACCCTCTCGCGTGTGCGCATGTGTGTATGTGGCGGCCACTTGTCTTTGCCTGCGCTATGATTAATGGTTTACATTGGGCTGTTCAGCCATGCATGTTTCTTGGTTTATCGTTTTATGCTGTCTCCAATTAAAGCTCCATAACTTGAGTGATGGCTTCACGCCAGTGTCCATCAATAGAGGCCATCAGCGGCCTCATGCATTCAGGATATGGAAGCCACACACTAACTATTATCCTCTTGTGTCAGAGCCAGTGGGCAGTCTGTGTGTGCGAATATGCAGATGTGTGTGTGCATGGGTGCACGTAAAGTAAAAAAGTATTGATTTCACATGATCTAACCAATAACCCTTTAAAATAAATCTAGTTTACTTCTTAAAATCTTATCTTCAAACAAATGAAATATATTGTCAGTGGGGTAACGTAATACTGTCTAATCAATATCAATCATAAAGTAATCAATCAATCATCCTGAACAAGTGGAATCATCTCAATGGCGGTTTGCTTTGTTTCTTTTGACACTGTAAGGAAGCAAAACTGTAAGTCTTTACACAAGAATAAGTAGTTTATTTATTTTTCTAGGTGTGCATGCATGCAGAATTTTGCACCTTTGTGTCACCGTGTGTGTGTGTGTGTGTGTGTGTGTGCTGGCCTGCCTGTGCCAGCAAAGTGTCAGGCGATACATACATCTGGACGCATGAACTCGTTCATGTGTGCACCACACAGGCGATGCACGCGCCGCGCAATATCATTTCACGCAATATTATTTCTCATATAGCTGTAATGACATTAGGCCGATATGTTGATTATACTGTCGGCAAACAGCAGCCCTGCTGATTGGGTTAGCATATTACCCTATATCACATCTCTCCATTCATCCCTGTGCTTTTTTTTTTTTTTTTTTATTGCCCTCATTTTTCCAAATCACTTCCCACTTCCCCAGTTTCCTGGGCGAGGTTCCAGGCTATGCAAGCAGGTGATGTGGAGTAATATGATGATAGGAAGGCACAACAATGCAAGAGAGGAAAAGCTTAAAAAAAAAAAAAAACTGAGAGCAGCTGTTGTTACATGTCTGGATGCAGGACAAAGCCCAGTGATCGGAAAGCAAAGCGTTAACTTATGTGCAAATATAGGGGTTCATAAATATTTGATCACACTTACAAAAACACAAATGAGCACACGAGGGTGTGTGTGTGTGTGTGTGTGTCATGGTTTCTGGTCAGCATGTGCTTTGGATAAGGATGAAGTAAAGGGTGTGCAGATTGGTGAAGAAAAATTGGGTGTGATTTAGTGGAGATCCAGAATGAGTAAGGGGGGGTGGGGTTAGGGAGGCAGGGAGATATTTCAGAGTGGGCTACTCAGATTGTTAGAGAGAATGAGATTTCATTTGCAGCTGGGACATTGAGTGATGACACCCACGGTGTGTGTCTGTCTCTGTGTGTGTCTGTATCCACATGTGTGCATGAGATAGTGCCTGTGTATATATTTGTGCATAGAATTCACACACACACACACACACACACACAGAGTTTTATATATATAATGTATGTGTGTATCTATATGTATTGTACAAACTGCAGAATTGCTCTCAGGATTGCTTGTGTATTTCTTCTGTGTCAGTTCCCTCTTTAACACCAGTCTCTAAGTGGTAGTGGCAAAAATCAAAATCACTGTAAAACACACTACAGCAGTATAGATTCACCCCTCTTCTCCTTCTCCCTGTACACACAAACACACACACACACTCAAACACAGTCTTCATTATAAACTAGCAGGAAACAAACACAACACCACGGGCAATATTTATGTTACAGTGAAACAGAGACTTTGGGTGCCGTTAAGACTGCGACACGATCATGTCTAACTGTCATGACAGGAAATTTCCCTGCAAATTACCAATGGTGTAATTCGATATTTGTACCACACTTGCAGGTAATGATTTAGCCATGCATAGTGTACAGTTGGACACACAGGCGGCAAATGGAAAAAAGATAACAATAACAATAACTCACATCAGCCGTCCCTAATATATAGGCTGCTACACCGTGTCATGGATATATGACACTTGGAGAAAAATGAACTGTGGTTATCTGGAAATTAAAAAAAGGGACTGATTTAATATTCAGCAGTGGCTGAAGGGGCTGGGGGAAGGGAAAGAAGGCGGACCTATGGATTGGGGGGAGGGGGTGGCGGCGATGGAGACGGAGGAAATTAATCAGTGGTATCATCTCCATGGGAGTTTAGCTAACCACCGACCTCAGCGCTTTAGTCAGCCTATGAGGGAGCTCCTGCTGAAGCTGCTGCCATAACAAACCAAACCCACCAAATTAACATGCATATACATTTTTACACAAAGGCACACATACAGAGATCACACATCAGACTTATAAGCCCACCGCCTTCAGACAAGCCCTGTGTCAGCAGAAGTCCCACTCGGCTATGTTTGTATGTGTTAGTGTAATATATATGCATATAATCTGTGCATTCTGCCCATACGTATGTGTGTGGCCAATATCTGTGTTGTCTATATTGTGTCTGCAGAGGGAGAAAAACCAAAGAATGGTAAAATTCTCAGTGTGATGTGTGTGTGTACTTCTTTCCATTTTATTACGATTTTGTCTTCAAATGAGAATGATTCCACACGCTGTCACTTAGAATAATTTTGCTGTCAGTGTTCACATCTGAGGGTCTTTGAGTGAAGACAATACACATGCCACTTTGTGTGCGACAGTGAGTGAATATGAACCCTGACTGTGTTCCAGGCCGAGGCCAAGATGGTGTCTTTAAGGGGCGAGCTCAGCTCCTTGTTTGAGAGAGGGATGGAGGAGAAGGAGGCGAGGATTAACCAACTAACTGAAGAGCTGAATGAAGCGAGACGAAAGGTAAGATCGTACATAAACAGACATGTTTTTGTTTGTATAAAATTTAAAGGCTCAATTTTATGCTACAAAAACCGAAAGCTAGGGTGTTAAACATACGGCCCGGGGACCAGAACCGGCCCGCCAAAGGGTCCAATCTGGCCCACTGGATGACTTTGCACACCTGAAAGTGATGCCCTTGTGGAAGCTAAGGGCCCATCCACAGGAGGCCTTGTCAGGGTGAATTCGCCAAAGTTTTTAACCGGTTCGGCCTTTCATCCATACGAAACCGTCGTTTTCGGAGGTTGAAACAGCATCTTTTGGAAGCGGGGTTTCAGAGTGCACAAATTGGAAGATGCCGCCTTTGCGTCTTCGTGTGTACAGCCGATGCGCAACTTTTGGCCGGCAATGATGTCATAGCCCCACCTCTCTAACCTCTGACTTAACCTCGGCAGGAAGCCGTCCCATCACAACAACAACAACAACAATGGCGGATTACAGACTCGTGTTTCTGCTACAGAACCTGCTCAGCCTTTTGTGGCTACAGCAAAATCTTCTCCTCCTCATTCACTACAACGAGCAGCAGACAGCAATAGACAACTATTTACGCTACATGCTCTTGGATCCACCGCGGAGAGCAACAAGCTTTTTGTGCATGCTCCGCGTCTTCTTCTCCGGTTCAGAGCTGTACGCTCCGGTTTTTAGTGGTCTGCCATCTCTTGGCTGGCATATATACTGCAGCCTTTTTATGCGGTTTCAGTGGCTTGAACCGGCTTCATTTTGACGCCTGCATTCTTGAAGTTGGCGTCATGTTTACAGAACACTATTGCAATCCGATCACTTTATTTGGTGGTTTCAAAAAGACAGGTCTTCGTGTGGATATAGCCTAAGAGGTGCCAGGTTTCAGTAGCACGTTAAACAGTGAGTAGCTGCTTCAGAGGTTTTACCACCCTGACCAGAATACACTTCTTTTCTTCCACTTTAGTTTGGTGTGATGATGTCAGGATTACTACACAGGTTTGGAGTATAGAAAATTGCACGTCTAATGACAGACATCACGGGCTGTTTGTTAGTTATAGGATATTATGCACTGGTTTTACTGGTCAGCCCACCTGTGATCAAATTGGACTGTATGTGGCGCCTGAACTAAAATGAGTTTAAAACCTCTGACCTAAAGGAATACCTCACCCACAGAATGATCATTGGTATATCAGTCAGTGATGTAGTGTTACCTTGAATTTGATAAGAAGACTTCGTTTTCTTGCATGTCTCCACAAAAAAAGAAAAATCTTGGTTTATCGATTTGACTGGGGACCACGTTTAACAACAGAAAAACTATATCAAGACATCTGTTTACAAATTCTCACACAACTCTTGCAGTATAATCCAAGTCTTATTAATGCAGTTGAATGCACAGTACTTCACAAACACATGCATTTTGGCTAAAACCCTTCAATTTAAAACTGCTCTCTTCAAAGGCAGACTCCAACACTAAGGTTGTTTTTAGTGAAAATGCACGTGTTTGGGAAGCTCTGAGCATACGACTGGACAAATGAGACTTGGATTATACTGCACGAGTTGAGTGGGAGTTTGTGAATGGATGTTTTGATAAATTTTTGTTGTTGTATAACAGCAGTCAATCAGTAAATCAATATGTCCACTGTTTTCTGTGGAGCCATGTGAGAAAAAACACACGCCATGTGAGAAAAACAACACTGTCACTATGGTTTTAACTTGATAACTTGATATAACTTGATATGACTTATTGATTTACAAGTGGGCCTTTGATTGGACTGCTAAAAGTGGGCGGGCTTTGAGTTTAGCGTAATACAAAGTGGCAGTGGAATCTGCTGTTAAGCGGACTGTTGGCTTCACACACATTTCCCTCACTGTAAGATCATGAGGAGGACAAGTGATAGATAAATTTATTTGACGTCAGCCACATAGTTTTGCAAATAAAAAAAGTTTTTGCACACTGATATCCAAACATACATATCTCCCTAGTGCGGTTTCATATGACTAGTGTGGCTAGCAAGTCAGTCAAAGTCTTGTTTGATAGGAGGAACTTTTGCACACCCCTGTGAGTGCAGGATTAGACATCAAACAATGGTTTATGTACTTTTACAGGAAGAAAAAAGACAACTAATTTTGATGTCAAAATAATGATAAAAAAAAAGATTTTTCTTCATATGTGGCATATAATAAGAGATAAGTGAACAATTAACACAGGGACACAGGATTCAAACTGGGAAAATATATTCATTTCACTGGGTCTTCAGGAAAATCTATACACATGCAGTTTTTATTTTACTTTTTGAATATCCAACACACAAGTACCTGCATGAATGTGTGATATGATGTGATCGTATGATATTGAAAAGCTCTGGAGCAAATTAGGAATTGTATTGCATCGTGAAGCTTTGGCTAACATCATTGGTTGACCCCTGGGATTCTGTTAGCTAATTTAAGTATGCTATCATAGCGCTTCAATCAGTTTTCCACCCACCTATTTTATACCCTTTTCAATTATACAGATTACCAATGCTGCTACAGCTTATTGAGCTGTACTTTTGATTCAAAGGCACACTGGCCCATTGAGGCACAAGCACTGACAGAAGTGCACACACAAACACACAAAGTACACACCACTTGATCTGCATATCATTATGCTTTTGATCGAATGCCAAGGTTTCGCTGAGAAAGACATCAGAGTCAAATGGAGCGAACATGTACACACAACACCTGTAGGATTTGTGTGTGTGTGTGTGTATGTGTGTGTGCCTGTGAGAGAGGCAGCTGTGAAATCTGCACCTGTTTAATTGAATTAGCCTCGTTAATGTATTCACACCGGCTGCCAAAAAAGCACGGCTTTAACGAGCTCGTTAGACCAATTAGTTAATTAATTGTCTGTATAGCAGCGGCTTCCCAAAGAGCTGCGTCTTCATTATCTGATGGCTGCCGCCTGTTGGATCATTGAATGAGAGCTGATAATGCATTGCTGTCACACTGCACTCATGACTGTGTGTGTGTGTGTGTCTCTTTAAATGTCACATATTTCTACATATATATGTGTGTGTATACTGGATGTGTGGTTCTTCTGGGTGCACATGTGCACGTATCCTTGTGTATATGTATTTGTCTGTCTGTGTGTGGTATGCTCAGAATATGGCGGCCAATATCAGTGTGCATATTGCAGTGAAAGGTTATGTGGGGGCCGTCACTCCCACAGGTAAAGACAGAGCAGTCCTCCTAGCCACTTTCTAATCTCTCTTTTATTAGAAGTTAATATCTCGCCTGCTCTTTCTCACTCCACACTCCCACCTGCTTAGAAATGGCCCCGCTCCATCTTTTTAATTCAATTATATTAGCCACCCTCTCTCTCTGTGCCCATAACTCTGCAACTCACATCTCTCTCTCACACTCAATCTCTCCCTTTTTTTTTTCTTTCTGTCTCTTCCCATCTCACCCCTCCTTCCTTTGTCCTCAAATGTTCCATTTCTATTCGTAATCCTAGATGGAGGATAGACTTTGACCAATCAAGGATTTGCGCAAGCCGTTTCTCCCTTTCTCCTCTCGTCCGCCTCGGTGGCAAAAACATATGATGGCTAGGAGGAGAGAATAAAGGAGAGGAGACAGGAGGAGGAGAAGGAGGAGGAGGCGGGGGAGTGCAGGAGCTGAGGGGAGGACCCCAGGGGTGAAACCTTAATTGCTAAAGTAATGAGACTTGATCAGATTGAGGTTTCTCTCTCAATAGGGACTCTACTAATATGAAAGTCCAAGGCTTAAGCACTAATTTGAAATAAAATCAAAATCTGATATTCTTTCTTCAGGACTTCCAGCCAAGGTCCTATACTCCCCCACTGGAGAATTAAGACTTCACACAGACCACATGGGAACTTTTAATCATCTCTGATGGTGGCAGATTTGGGGATGAGAAAAGTCCCCGTAATGTATTAATTATGTAACAATATTATGGAGTTCTGAAAGTCAGTGGCGTAAAGACCTTGGGCTATAGGAGGGATTTTGACAGACATTGTGATCTTTAACTAGCTGCCTCGTGGATAGATAGCAGTGACCATACAGTGGGTGGCATTGTGGGAAATGCTTTATACTGTATGAATGTTTAAGAATATACTAGGCACATTATCAGTTAGGATCAATGATATCAATAAAAATGATTCCCAAATTACAATTGCAAAAACAGATTACAGATTACAGAGGGACCAGATCATTTGGAGACTGAATATAGCACTGGTAATAGAACTCAAGACATTTCACTTTCACAACAAATAAATAGCTAAACACTCTACGCCCCTAGCTGCCTTTTTTAGGAATCAAATTCCAGTCAGAAAAATCAAAGTCCTATATTAGAAATTATATTACACTGCCGTACTTTGTTTTCCTGCAGGCCCTTTGCCATGTGGCTGCCATTGTGGCAATATTTTCACACATTGCTGCGTCAGCTATTACATCATTCATTGTGCCCAGTAGCTTTGCTTAGCCAATACAATAATGAATAATCTGTTAAATATATTATATTGTGTACCCTTACCAGTCTTTACATACAGTTGAAATCTATCATTTGCTTACCAACATAGTTAATTTAACAATCCTGATATGACACATTGATTTAGATGCATATACATAATTTTTTATACAGCTGAAATTTCAAAACTCAGTATCCTAGGTTGCACTCCAATCAGATACAAGCACATTTCATGTATTATTTTTGCTAAACACTATTCCATAAAGTACAAAGGGGAAGTTGAGAACGGTGTATTAAAATGTCCTCAAATGACATACTGTTGCAATATTGTGTTGCTTACCTGACACAGTCAATGACGAGTAAATGGACTGCACTTATATAGCGCCTTTCTAGTCATCCGACCACTCAAGCGCATTTTACACTATGAGTCACATTCACCCATTCACACAAACATTCATACACTGGTGGCCAAGGCTACCATACAAAGTACCACTGCTACTCAGTTTTTAACACTCACACACCAATGGAACAGCCACTGGGAGCAATTTGGGGTTCAGTATCTTGCTCAAGTATACCCGCTCTACCTCCTGAGCCCCAGCCGCTGAGTCTGTTCTTGTCCCAAAGTCATCAAATACTGATGCTTTGTCACGCTCCTTGGCATATGATTTCACTGCTAAAGGCACCCTTTAGCGTCTTTAAACTATCTCCAACTTACTCCAGTGTAAACCCAATGGCAATTCTTGACACTGAGGGCAACTGACGCAGTACAAAGAACAAGAAAATCTGCACAGGTCGGTCAGGAGGTGAGGTGGATGGGTCAAACAAAACAAGACTTTCACCCAGTAGACAGCAATTAGTGTCCCATTTGAACCGAAGGTCAGTGTTGTTTTAACAAAATGTTATGTAATATATCACTCATGTGACATATGTACATCACATTCCTTTGCACAACCATCATACTTATTTTAACCCAAAACATTATCTTTTTCCTAAACCTGACTAACTAGCTTAGGTACCTAAACCTAACTGCAAGCAGTTTCACAACAGTAACATCCATCCATTTTCTAACCGCTTATCCTTGAGGGTTGCGGGGGGGCTGGAGCCTATCCCTGCTGACATTGGGCGAGAGGCAGGGTACACCCTGGACAGGTAACCAGACTATCACAGGGCTGACACATAGAGACAGACAACCATTCACACTCACATTCACACCTACGGACAATTTAGAGTCACCAGTTAACCTGCATGTCTTTGGACTGTTGTGTTTTAGTGATAACAGGTAAGTGATGGATGGCCTAAACATAAGTGTAAAGTTGATCTTGCTGGAGATGATTTAGTCCTCATAGAGTTGCCCTGCTTTCATGTATTTGCACTCACTGAGCTCAGAACAGGCAGTACCTTAGACTTAAGCTTATATTTTAAATGCACAACCTAAAGTTATGTTAAAAAAGTAAATAATAGATTGATGATGTTAATTAAAGAAAGATGTGTCTATAATATTTGGATATACTGTATACAGTTTCTACTGCATATAAGCTATCAACATGAATCGTAGTCATACAGTGCAGTAAAACAATTACAGGGGCTGAATTTTAGGAGATATCATTGCTTTAACTTGGTTTAACATTGATGGTGATAATATTTAAAATGCGTAGAAAATGGGCTCTTTTGCTTCATAACCATTTTTCATCTGAAATCCCTCTTGCACTTTTGATGGGTTACCATAAAGAACATGAACTTTTGCCCACTTATGTAATGTGTTGAACTTGGCTGAAGCGCTGAAATTCACACCCTATTGTCTCAGTTTTGTAAAACTTATTTTATTTCCCAATAGTCACATTAAAATTGGTGGAATATCCAGATAAAAGAGTAATTTTAATTCAGTGTCGCGGTGCTGGCTGCCCCATTGCTTATAATTGTTACCATCCATTAGCCATGCTGTAGATGAGTTAACTGCATAAAAGGCCACCTTTAGCTCGCCGTTACAATAGGTTGGATGATATATATACTGCGTAGTCTGGTGAGCTCACTGAAGGAGGCAGGGGTGGGCTGTGCTAGTGCCAAGACACAAGTCAGGAACCACAGTCTGCTGTTAGAAGAGGTGACAAGAGAGCTTCAGAGAGATCAGAAGTTAAGAAGGATACCTGCACTACAGCTACCCACCATATGTGTGTGTGTGCTTATATCAGCATGTGGTCCTCCTGTCTCACAGATCCCAAACCATCCAGTCTGACACAATTGTGTATGCAGGACGTGTATGGAAATGTGTTTGAAAGTGTGTGTTTGTATGTGTGTTGACTGTCTGCGGAGCCTCCGTACTAATCTAACACAGGGCTCATTTAACACAGTGCTAATGAATAGGGGCTTTGATTTGGCTCGGGGTTCTGAACCACAGGCCCACACACACTCACATTCATGCACGGGGTGAGGAGTTCAGCCACTGTCTGCTTCCTTAGAAATAATCACTCTCTTTCCCCCCAATAATTACTCAAGCACTAATGTATGTACAATAATAGGTTGTATTTTCTTGTAGTTTTCATGTCTACATAAAAACCATTATGTGTTTTCTGTTGTTGTTGGTGATGAGTTACTATGCTGCTATAAATATCACATAACAGTGGTAAGACTAGAGTTTGAACATTTGTCAAACAAAATATCAGAGACTAATGGACCTCACACAAAACATGATAAATTGTTGTTTTCACATGGAATTATCTTTAGTACATCTGCCAGAAGCATTGTTGGACAGACTTCCCACAGTGATCAGTTAGAGCTGGTGCTCAAGAGACACACAAGAGACTATTACAAGATGTTTGGCACAAGATATTTTTCTGTACTTATCCAATCCAGGGTTTCTAGTGTGTATAACATTTTTACAAAACTGGAAAAGAAAATGTGAGGGTTTCTATAGAGAGCTACTATAATAGTCACAGAGGTGTACCCAGCTAGATTCACTGACTATACAGTATATGAAGACGGGCGAGTCGTCTCCACTTCCTCCCGCTGTATGAAAAATAAGCCAAAATATCCCAGATACAGACGCTGCCAACTCGCGCTGGTGACACCATTTGGAGCCAGAGTTTGTAGGGTAGCAATCAGAAAGTGAAGCAAGGGTTTCAGGTGTCCGTCATACACACATTCAACCCAATAGCGAGGAGTGCCATTGATTGCAAGCACATCAGTTGGCACACAAATCTGTCAATCATCATGTCACACCCCCTTTTCATAACATCAGAGAGCTAATTAAAAGCAAACTTAGCAGAAAAATGAACACTTGAACCCCCAACAGGGGGATAAGACCTAAAATCACAGAAACCTATCTTGAACCTAACCTAAAAGTCTATTTGACACGTACTTTGATATTTTAGTGTGGCCCATGTCCTATTTGCGAATGTGGTGGGGTGGGGTTTATGACCTATACTTTAGACAGCCGCTAGGGTGCGTTCCAATACCCATTCTACCATACTATATAGTACGCAGGAAAAAGAATTAGTATGTCCCAATATATAGTATTTCAAATACAGTATGCCAAAAACATCAGGATGTTCTACTACATCCGATCAGATTTCACAGTATGCAAGCCAGTGTGCTTTTCTGGCTGTTCTGACTTACAGTCCCCTGCGCGGTGGTCGATACGCCACATTGACTGAGGCGCAAACAGATGACAGCTGATTGACAGCTGAAACAACAAACGGTCATAACTATAAAAATGACGATGACAGAGAAATGCAGACGTAACTTCACTGTTGCAAATATAATATGTTAGAATTTACAATCAGTACAGTTATAACTGTGAAGTTAAACTACATTCATCACGAAGTAACAATAGCCAAGCTCTCCGGGTTGATCTTCTGTCCCTGGCGAACTCGGTGAGTGGCGTTTGTTTTATCTCCATGGTAACATCTGTAAAGACAAGAGCTTAAAGTTCAAGGCGTAACATTGTGAGACAGTGGCATGTCCCAGTTGTGTGTGTACTACATGCAACAGTATGTACTTTTTAAGACCAGCTACAGTACCTTCTAAAATAAAAAGAAAAAGGGTGTGAATTGGAATGCTACTGATGTTTTGGCTTTACTTTTGGGGAGCTGTCATGTCATCCATCTTTATGCACAGTCATTGACTTTAGTACTTTAAAGCGACAAAAAAATATGAACAATAGAATCATAAATATGTACGTTTGATGTAAAATGTATGAAAAAAAAACATTAACATTACATTTAATTTGCTTATCTTGACACAAATTTAGACTTGGTGAAAGTATCAACTCTACTAATAGTGAGGGGAAAGTGTGCCTCCAAGAATACTACTTTTGTTTGCATTTTTGATCTCTGCATAAACACAATACCAGTAAAACCTATGGGCTGTTGCAGGGGGGAGTGGGGCGCCTCCTAACACAATGTAACTTTTTAAGTGTAGCCTAACCGCTTTTTAAGTAGTTACACAGGGTTGAGCTTTTTGTGCTTTCGGCCAGTTGACCACAATACCGCCAAAAAAGTGACCTGTGGAAAACCACAGAGATTGGACAGTGTTTTAGCGGAGTTCAGTGACAAAGTGTGTTTTTGACTGATTTACGTAAATATCTTTGTCATACTTGTTTTTCAATTTCTGAGCTGTCTATGTAAGTCACAGAATCCAACCATATGCCATCTTAATAACTGTCTTCTTGCTTAAAACATAGCAACATTTTGATCTGTGTAACCAACTCCCAGCAAGTGTTAGCAAGGCTTGATGAAATGTACACACAGCAGAGTGAGTTGTAACGCAGTGTTAGAACTGAACCACCTATAGCGCATTTTTGCTATTTTTGTACTTCAATATGTTCAGTTTGAACTAATGTCCTGATATAAATGAGATATACTTTGTATTTTTAATTTGTCAGGTATTTTATTGATACACAGTGTCACAGTCTTGTCAATATTCATACCTTCATGATATGTGGATCTAGGTTACCCAGTTTGTGTACATCTGTTGGTCCAATTACTGGATATCAATGATAGAGTAAAAGATGTATGGATACCTATCCTTCTGATGTAGATGGAGAGATATCTATCTACATTCATCTATCTACCATTCATAAAGTATTGGTGGTTATACGAGGGATTTTTTGAAATGTTTTTTAAAATTTTATATACTTTATTAATCCTGCAAGGGGAAATTCAATGTTTACACTCCGTTGTCATATACACACAGGTCAGAATACACACACATGCACAAACGGGACCTATACATGCATTAAATGGAGAGGTGTCAGAGTGAGGGGGCTGCCCATGAACAGGCACCTCTCCAGCTACCAGTCCATGCTCCATATTTTAGTCCGGGCGGGGACCTGAACTGGCGACCCTCTGGTTCCCAAGCCAAGTCCCTACGGACTGAGCTACTGCAGCCCCATCAGATGTACACGTGTTTGGATACCATAAATCCATAAACATTATCAACCCATAGATAAAATTGTATTGAATTGATTGCGTTAAACAGACTTTTCCAGCAAGTATTAGAACTAACCCTCTGCCTGTTACAATTAACCGCACCCATGGGGTACACTGTAACATTACTTCTGCAGCTTCTCAGTGCAATTGTAAAAGAAAGGTAAGTCCTAGAAAAAAACAAAACAAGAACTGTTCATTTGTCGCACTGATGTGCATGTTGTTAGAATAGAACAAAAAAAATAATTACTCTCAAACAGTTTTATTAACATTAGGTTTTGTCCCACTCTCCCGAAGTATTGTGTATGTATATGTACACTAATGTATAGTACAGACTGTTCTGTTGTCCATGTGTGTGTATGTGTGTGTGTGTGTTAGATGAAAGACAGAGAGGAGCATGTGAGGCACCTGGACCAGGATGTGGTTGGTCTGCGAGCCACACAGGACTCTCTGAAGGGAACCTTGGCTATGAAGGAGAAACACACACAACAGCTGGTCCAAGACAACGCACAGCTCAAAGAAAGCCAGGCTTCACTGCAGAGCAAAGTAGGTAACACACTCTCAAACACACACACACACACCCACACACACACACACACAGGAGGGGAGCTCTTCTTAAATAAGGAACAGAATTGGGCAACCTTCTCTAAATCAAATCCAGTCAGGTACATCGGGGAATTCTCCTCATCTTTTACTTCCTTCACAGTTAATCATCCGTCCTTCTTCCCCTCCTCCTCCGCCTTCCCCCTCTCGCCCTCTCTCCATATTTAATAACTCATCGCCACCATCTTAGCTCCGCAGAGGGTTGGCTCGTTGTACAATAAAGAACCATGTTCGTGTGAATATCACTTAGCCAAGAGAGGGAGCGAGAGTGGGGGAGGGGTTAAATGTTGTTTTTGTTTCCTTCATTTGTCCGTTCATTATTTTTCTCCTCAGATCATCCTTTCTTTCTTGCCTTCTTCCTTTTTCTCCCTCATCTCCCTTGTCCAGTCTCGCCCTCGCCCCAATGAGAACCAATGGTAATGTATGGGAACATTAAAGAGTCATACGCATGATGAATGGAATGGCCTTTAGGTTTCTCTCGTTGTCCTTTTCCCACTCTTTCTTATAATTCTCTCTCTTCCTCTCTCTGTCTCACTCGCACTGTATTTCTTTCTCTCTCCTCCTTTACCTCCTCCTCTCGCCCCCCTCTAGGTATATCAGTGTGGCGCGTGGCAGTGATGTGTTTTAGGCTTAAATTAACCCATTTACTGTGTCCTTGACCAAGCCAAGTCATTCATCTGTTACTACTGTTTTAGTGGTGCGGCTGCCCAGGAGCCAACTAAACAAAGTATATTCAACATAAAAGTGCATTAGTTACTTGACTTAGAGAACCCTTGAAAGACTCTCTCAAAGGCTGACTTTATACCCTTACTTTTCAAACACTAACTCAATTTCCCTGTCACCTCACTGATGTCATTGGCGTGCTCTGAAGGTGGCAGCAGTTTGACCCATCATTTTAAGACTGTATTTGTTTTTGTGCTGGAACTCACTTTGCTCTGTGTCACAGGTTTGAATATGGTTCAAACCTCTGTATTTCTCCTTTTCTTTTACTGATACGATGTCTGTTCATGAAGAGAATACATAAATTAATTTGCCTGCAAAAGGAGCTACACGGTTCGCAATTGACTTAAAAGCTGATAGACACAACCTAACAGGAGCTCACTTGCAGTCGACAAGATGAGTTATAATAGTTATAGTAGATGTAACAGTATTATTTATACATTTACAGCTCTATCAGGTATACAAAATATATTTTGAATAACTTACTCTAGCTCTCATTTGAGGCTGTTTTTTGTCAGTCATTCAAAGCTAAGTATTGTTTAAAATATTACAATACTATTACCAAGATCGGTAGTGGGTGGTACCAAGAAGCATAGTGGTACAGTGGTTAGCAATGTCATCAGTGCAAGAGGGTTCATGGGTCGAACCCAGGGTAGGAGGATGTTCTCCCTGTGCCAGTGTGGGTTTTCTCAGGGTGCTTTGGCTTCCTCCCACAGTCCAAATATTGGTGGCCGTAGCTGTGAATGCGAGCATGAATGGTTGTCTGTCTCTATGTGTCAGCCCTGCGATAATCTGGCGGCCTGTCTAGAATGTGCCCCGCCTCTCACCTTTGTCAGCTGGGATAGGCTCCAGCCCCCCCGTGACCCCCAGCAGGATAGGCGGTTACGGTAAATGAATGACAAGATGAATGATTGCTATCAAGATTGGTAGTAAGTGATACGGATACCAATAGAGCACTTCATCTGATACCTTTATTTTCTACGTAATTATTTCGATACCTGTAATGAGAATGGTGGCATTCAGTTGCGTATAATGTCACCAGACGCCACAGTTATGTAGTATAACCATTTTTGCAAACATTTTGGTGGCATCCTCTGTGCTCGACTTCACCATACCACCAACTATGTGGCTTGTAGCTGCAATGGTAGCGGGCAAATCGAAAAATGCTTGCATCGAGTGGCTATGAGCAAAACTGCGCAAGTAGTCACTTCTTTCTAGATCTTTGCACAAAAAGGATTGAATGCAGAAATTATTTGACTGGAGAAGTTTCTATACTACATGGCACTTGGTTATTTCGGATGACACTGTATAGGTATTGAGCACCAATACCCAGCCATAGTGTACATGAGATTGGCAGCATTATTTCGGTGTACATGGAAAAGTGCAGTAGCAATAAAGACGTGTTTTTTAGGGAGCCGTGTTAATAATAGCACATCCTGTCTCTTTTGTGAGGTGGATGAAATAGATAAAGGACCACAGCTCTCTTTAAGCCTTGTCCTAAGGTTTAAGAAGCTCTAGTCTACAGTTAGTATCCTACGACTTTATGATGTGTAGTCGAGCACTTTTATTGGTCCTGAGTCAAAGCAGTAACTGTAGGGTTCCCCAGCTTGGCACAAAGCCTTTATGATGTTCCTTTTCACTGCTATGGAGACAGAGCGGAGGCAAACGTCCCTAAATTATACTTTCATCTCCTCCTGCTTGTATCTTGTTGTAACGGTTCACCCATTCTTCTCCTTGTGTGCCTCTCCTCTTCAGCTCTCACCACAGCTGCCCGCCTGCCTGCGACTGTTCCTCTCACAGCCTTTGGAGGAGGTTCAAACCAGACATACTGTACTTATTCTTCATCTCTCTCCCCTTCTTTCTATCTCTGCTCTCCCCACTCAGTTACAAACAAGTGAGCGCATGTTGAGCGACATCAGTGAAACCCTGGATCAGACCAAAACCAGCCTGCACGTAGAGAGACAGCAGAGGCAGCAGATCCAGGACCAGTTGCACCACGCCAACAAAGAGATGGAGCATCTGCAGCAGGAGCTAACACACGTGCGTCACACCGCTGAAAAGAAGGTAATTGGTTTCTTCCTCAAGGTCTCTATTCAGATATTACTTTATACATTCTTGCAAAACTTTGCTCGTCCAACTTTGCCATTTTATTGTGACACTTAAACTGAGACTTTCCTGTTGTTGGCTGAGTATTGGTGACACTGATACATTATCAGCGAGTTCATTTGCTTGCAAGGTCAGGAAACATTTTCTACATAAAGTGGACAATGTCAGGAAGAAATGGTTAAACTGAAAATATGCAATTTCTACAGAACGGAGATGAAATATAATATTCACTTTAATGTAATGCATTGTCTTTTCCCACAATGGGGCTGATAAGAAGGGTCGCACAGGTGAGGGATTCATTTAAATATTCAATTTTCAAATGTAATATTCACTGTGACAGGCATTGTCTATTTCTACAATGGTGCTGATAATAAGGTTTTAGATAATGGGTAATGGGATGTTCTGATATTTAGAGCCTTATTAAAAACACACACTTTTGACGAGGACAGACTCGACATAAATTTGGATTGTTCTGCTAAAATGGGATTTTTTTTCCCCAGGTAGGACTATAGTAAAACACAAAAACCACATGTTCATACGTTATGTTGCTACTTAGACCTCTTCATGCTCTGCCTTTTTTTGTGATATACCAAAAGGATATTTAAGTGCTCAGTGGTTTGTATTTAACCTTCAAAGAACCAGGTTGGAAAGATACTGTTCACTATGCCATTGGTTAATTTGAAGAGCAAAAAAAAACAACAGCTAAAACATGAGGTTTAGTCCTTTTCAATGGCCAGCCTCTCCACTGACTCATTTCAGAGCATTTTTAGGTTTAGGGTTAAGGTCAGGATTCCATTGTGTATCACTGGGGCTATTGTTACAACAGCCTCCATGTTTACAGAGTGCACATTCAAAAGACTACATGCGCTGTAGCTCATGTTATATGACGGCAAATGGGCTTCTGTAAAATAACATATTTTAATAAGGTTCTGTATGAGGCATTTAGAGCGTTATATAGCAGTTGACAGCTATTTACTCTTTAAGAATAGAGTGGAGGAATGGCATCCTCAGCAGAAAACGATGTCACGCTCCCTCTGTGTGTGTTGTAAGCTGAGCATCTCTGTGGTTTGTTGTGGTAAGTCGGACCAGTGTGTATGCCACTTGCTAGCTCATTGCTGCTGCTTTGCACTGCACTCATACTGCGGTTGCCGCTGATATTGGGGCAGCATCGTCATGCAAGTGTAGCGCCCACCCTCAGGTTCCTCCGATTTACACCGTTAGCTCCGTCAGCTGTGTTGCCATTGTTTGGCGTTCTTCATGAAGTTAGCACTGTTAGCTCGATGTTAAGAACCATGTCCAGACAACTCAAATGCCCCGAATTTCACAGAGAGCTTTTAAGAAAATTTAGAGCACATTTTTATTGTCTTTTAATTCACTCTGATGAAGTAAAGCGAACACTACTCTTGGTCAAATAATTACTTTTTCATTTTGTTGTGGATGTACAGTGTGTGTAATTGCTTTCTATCTGTGTGCATGTGTGCACGTGTGTATTTGAGGTTGTGTCTTTCATGTTTGGATTGGTTAAGTCAGCGGATGGACCATTACACTCTGTCCAGGGATCTGGTTTCTGCTCCACATCTGGCCCTGCTTTGTGCACCAAAACTGTTCTTTCTCTGATCTATTACAAGCTCGCTCTCTCACACACACCCACACACGGACTCACACACACATACACACACACACAGCTTTGCATTCACCCGTGCACACTTCACTCCACCATTGTATGGACAGTGGTAGAAGTAGGTATGTGTGTATAAAAAGAGAGTGCCTGCTCCCACTTGAACATACTGTAAGTGAAACTGAGAGAACTTTTGGTTAAGTATTTTCCTCTACAGCGCTAAATGTCCTAACATTAGCACAGCTGAACAAATACTGTCAACACTCTCTCCTTCATCTGAAATGTACTCTGCTGATTCACTCTCGCTTTTACACTCTCCCCCTCTCACTTAGGCTTCTTTGCTCAAAAGAATAGGGAAGCAGTTTGCCTTTTCTGTGGAGAATGAGTAGTCCACTTACTTCTTTTTTTTTTTTTTTTTTTTTTAGATCTAATTCACTAAAAAAGCTCGGAAGTAGACAGGGACACGGAGTAGAAAAGAGGACGCACTCGTCTGACTTGAGTCCTGGAGGGTTATAGAAATCAATCCAAACATGTTTCTATATTTCATTTTTTCCTGTGTTATCATTTCTATCACTTCTTAAAAGGACTGTTGAAATAACACTTGAGCAAACAGTGATTTTGATATTCAGAGCATCAGTCTAGTTACAATCAGCTGTTGAGTGTTTTTGTAGAGAAAAACAACCAAAACTGACATGTGGAAATCACTAAATAAAAGCAGATGTTTGTGCTTTTTTTGCGTAAAAATAACATTTTTAAGCACAAAATCCTCCGTAATGTCTTTTTAATCCCTTATCCTTTATTCATCTGTATCCCTTTTTACTTGTTCTCCATCTCTATTCATAGTTCTCTCCATCTCACTAACTCACACACATCATCATCATGCAAATGCCACATGTTGCTGTCGTTTTTAACATGTGGTTAAAGTGTTATACTGATTCAAACTCCCCCACTGAGGAACTTGAAAGAAGTGAAGCCATTAACGGCGATGGGCTTTGTCTCAGAGATGATCTGCCAGAACAAAAAGTCACTTGCACGGTTCTCTGGAGGTTTCTCTTTTAAATGTTCAGGTCATAAATGTACACAGGGGGGAGAAAAGGAGGGGATGAGCAAGACAGCTGGATTTAGTGTGAGAAATATGGAAGACAGGGGGAGAGGTTGTAGGATGAAGGGAGTAAGGTAAGAGAAGATAAGGGGTGATACCCTCTGATCCAGTGGGTTGGGTTTTCAGCTCACAACAGATTGGGCTGTGGCCGTGAAATTTGCGACAATTATAGCTGTTTACACTTGGTTTTAAAATGTGTCCTGGGTGATCCAATCACATGTGGATCTGCACTTGACTTGTATAGCGCCTTTCTAGTCATGCAACCACTCAAAGTGCTTTTTTTGTACACTACAAGTCACATTCACACAGTGGTGGCCAAGGCTACCTTACAAGGTGCCACCTGCTACTCAATATCACACTCACACACTGGTAGAACAGACATCGGACGCAAATCGGGGGTTTAGTATGTTGCTGAAGGATACTTCAGGGATTGAACTGCTGATCGTCCGATTGATGGATGACGCGCTCTACCCTTGAGCCACAGTCGCCCTCAAAACACTTGCTGATGTGGTCCGGAACCAACACATATCTTTTGTAGTGTAAACGCTAATGCATCCTGATGCGTCTATGTCAAGGAAGTAACAGGAAAATATGTGATCAATGCAGGATGTGGTAGTTGCTCTATAACTTGCCTGCTGTACAGCAAGTTGGTTGCCTGATTGTCCATCTTTTGTCCTATGGAAGGAGACATGTTAGATTCTGCTGACAGCGATATTTCCAGCTGTACCGACACAATCGCCAACATGACTAGGGAGAGTGTGGACATAGTAATTGTGCACAGGGCCTTTGATGGGACTGAGGTAGGCAGGGAGACCACGAGTGGTCAGATGGAGACGCATGATAGACCCAGGTGTGAACAGTGATGTGTCTCGGCCGTCCCATTGTGTTCAGATCACCAATAAGCATTTTAAATCCAAGTGTAAACAGAGTCTTAGTTTTGTTTGGGGAGGTTGAACAGCTTTTTCAGACCAAAAAGCAGCATTGCCATGTGAATGCTAAGGCTTGACCCATCACAATAATTTTTGTAAGTGTTTGATTTTGAATACACAAGTGGGAGCTAGACTCAAATCTGCATAAAGACCATTCACAAAAAAAAAAAAAATACTGGAAGTATTGAGCATTTTTGTTCCATTTTGCTGTGGCGTGAGAGCATGTTGTGTTACTCATTTTCAATTCTATGCGCTTGCAGATGCTGCATGGAAACAAGATCTGTGAATGTTAGTTCAATGTGTGATGTCCAATCATTTTATTTATTGTTAACACTCCAGCACAGTGTGTCTCCAGCTCCCCCACTGGGACTTCAGTTTGAAAAAGTATACACTCATAGTTCTTCTATAAAGCACATTGAATATAAGAAATTGCATATTATTTGAAATGGACTGGGGGGGCGGAGGGGGAGGAAAAGCAAACAAGACTGAAAGGAGACAGAGAGAGCGGAACAGTGGAAGGTAAGCAGTATTGTGGAAGGTTGTCCAAGCCTTCAAGGTTGGATTTGGACAAACATTGGTCCTGCTCACAATGCTTTACAACCATCAGAATAGCTGACTGATTTTTCTCTCTCCCTGCGTTCTCTCTTGATCTCTCTTATTGCTCATTTCTTTTCTTGCCTTGCCACTTCTCCCTTTCATCCCCCCCGTCACCACCCCCCCACCCCCAACTGTTCAAATATTATTTCTCCCCCTCCTGTCGTCCTCTCCCCCCTTATTTCTCCCTCTCTTTATCTTGTCATTGCCTGTCAGTAGGGATTCTATCTGCGCTGAGTGTTGTGTGCGTGCGAGTGTGTGAACACATTGAGACTGAGATACACTTAAGAGCTCATTGATTTAAAAATACCTTCGATATTGGAGGTCCCCTCCCGCAGATTCGTTCAGAAGCTTATCACACACACGCATAGACATCCACGTAGAGATATGCATAAACCAAAGCTCCACTCCAAAGTTTCTCCTTAAACTTTGTGATTGACCTAGTTAGCGTGTCGTTTTGACAAGTTGTCTGTTTTGACACGACATCCTCCGGTGTTTATCAACATCCATTTTGCCTATCACACGCTCACATTGGGAATTCACGTGCACACACACACATACACACACACACAAAGATAAATCAAGCTAAGATGTAAAAATTGGCAGGAAGTGAGTGTTGTGTTTGCTATGGTTAAGTGGAATGACTTGTATTTGTAACATTAAATTAATGCTCTGGTTAATCTTTTTTGTTCTATTCAACCTGATGTCCGTGGGATACAAAATGTCCAGGGTCCTACCTATTTAAAAAAGTCTTTGTGTGTTTACATGAGCGCTCATTTGTGATTGAGCTTCTACGTGCATAGCAGTGTGTATACAGTAGGTTTTTTCCCCTCCCTTCGCCATAGCTCAGGTTTAGTGTGTCTAGCGAGCCTGGCCGCTGACAGCCAGAGGTGAGAGGTCAAAGAGCCAAGTTAACTCCATCAATCCCCCAGGACAGTTACAAACGAGCCCTCAACTCTGGTCAAAACAATCCCTGGATCATGCAGGAAGGACAGGAGGTGGGGAGGGACGGAGAAAGAGAGAGCAAGCGTTTGACTCTGAAGGTTTGGCATGAAGGACTGTGCATGTATAAAATTGAAATAAAACTGTTGCTGATACTTTTGTTACTACACTTGCATGTAGTACACTTTGCGTAATTTTTACATGGTAGTGTTGTCTCAAATCAAACACAGACATTGTGCACTTAATGGAAATGACCATCCCAGCTTTTCTTTTTCTGCTTGGTGAAATGCAACCACATGGAGCATTTTCGCCAGCATTTGACTAACCAAAACATATTCTTGCTGTATCTGCTTGCTCACTTAGCGTCTTCTGTATCTATTTATTTATTGTATTTTAAAATTAATGTGCTTTCATGGTACATTTGTATTTCTATGAATGTCTGTGGTTCTGTGACCAGCTGATCTATGGAGTTAATCATAGCTGCCTGCATATTATGAGTATTTACAGCTTGTCAAGCACAGACTTGACCACAAGTCTAATAAAATCTTCTGCAATGAAGACGACAATTTAATATGCATAATCGCTAAACGTAATTATTGCCAATCAACTGTATAACTTGACCACAACACATGTAATGTCAATGTCTGATTATAAGTAGTAGCTAGCTAGCAAGCTAACGTTCACATTAATGTTATTGTTCGCAGTAACCTAGCAAACAAACTGTTAGATTATATCCAACAACAGTATATTTGCACACTGTGTATTTGTAGAGTTGGTTGACATTTTGCAAGTTTGAAATTTGTTTGTGGTCCTGCCCTTTCTGCTACATGTGCAACATGGCGACCACAGAAGGTAAGAAGTGTCCAGCATTCCACATTATAGTGTCCTGACTCCTGGGATTTCCTTTCTTTTTACCTGGTTGCCACCTTTCATAGCTTAAAGAAAAGCCTCAGCATTTCAAGAAAAAAAAATTGTCAGACAAGTGCTTACTAAAATATCTCAAAATACATTAGAAACCTATTCGGCTTAAAATAGACAGCACGCAGTGGCAGATAGCTGTCCGTTCTGACTGACCTCAAACAGAGCAAAACTATGAAAAGACACAGGCTCAGTGTGCACAGACAGAAGAGATAAAAAAAGCCCAAAACATTTCCCCAGCAAACTTGTGAGGCAACACACCCACTGACAAGCACATGGAGATGTGTGCACACACACGCATTTGGCGTAGAACTGAAGTGGGTAATTAGGGAAGGTCACCAAGGAAACAGACAAACACAAGCAATCGTCAGACATACTGTATACTCAAGAGAAGCATAAACAACCGTCATCCACCCACCACTGCCGTTGCTTTAAACACAAATATGAAAACAAGACTGGAATATTTTATCTCAAGTTTTGTAAATAGTGACCTCAGTTCCTGCTTCCTGAGATACAGTTTGTGTTGGCACTGATTCAAGGAGATATGAACCTTAACATAATACTATATTGTCAGAGCTTAATCAAAAAGAGCATCCATTTTGCAATTAAAAAAGAATCTTCCAACATCCTTGAACCATGAAAAAAGTCTTTTTGTTTTTCAGATTCAGAAGAGGGAGATTAAGATGTGCACATTCATGAAGGAGCTCACAGAGACCAAGAAGCAGCACTCTGTATGCCAGAAAGAGGTGAAAAACAACAGCTTCATTATTCACCAAAGTATTTTGCTCATGATTCATATTAATGTTAACTGTGTTAAAAAGAAAATTTAATTGTTGTTTCCGCTCTCAAATAAATGCTGTCAATTTTTATCTGATAATAGAATTCAAATTTAGAATCAGCTTAATTAAGCCTTTTGTGTATTGCACGTCAGATAATGTGGAGTGGGTTTAGTGATCCTCTAATTAATATTTTATTACCTTTGCATTCACTGGTGTTATTTAAAGTTGATTTTAATATTTTTTCATTGTCCCAATGTGGGTGTTGTGAAGTACTTCGTGATTGAGTGGCTCAATTTTATTGCACGTCTCCCAGTTGCGCCGAAGAGAAGAGGCTGTGGAGAAACTGTGCGAGGAGAAGGATGAGCTGAGAGCCAAGATGGAGGACCGGAGCAGAGAGCTTGTCCACCTCAACCAGACCAAAGAGAGACTGGAGGCTGACTTGGCTCTGAGCCATGAGAAACTCCACACCTCACACCTGGAGGTCCGTCTCTCTGTCTTTTTGTGCATTTGTTTGTGTGTGTGCGCAGGTCAGAGCGATGCAGCAAAATGTTGTTAACCAAATATTTAACTAAAGGAGCATAATATAGGCTAAAATGCCAACATACACCATTTATTTGAATTTACTTTGAAGTGTATTATCTGTGTGTTCAGGTTCGAAGCAGAGATCAGTTGATTCTGCAGTTAAGAGCTGAGATGAAGACAGCTGAACAGACGCATCAAAGGACACAGGAGCAGGTGTGGTGGATTGTTTGTGTCTGTATGTTGATTTGAGCTTTGCCTATCATTTATATCCATTCATGTCCTTATTAGGAGTTGTCTGTTTACTTGATAATAACACAATTTTGACAGATTCTGCTGAACAAAGTGTAGTTTATAAAAGATCATACCTGTCTTTTTTAATATTGCTAATTTTTGCATCTCCCCTCTGTGTTACATGAGTAAAAGGTGCGATTTTCAAGATTTTTTTTTTCCATTTTTTGGATTTTAAATTTGTCTCAGGGCTTATATCCAATTCTAGGTGGTACTACAAGGGTTTTAAACCTGTCTTACTATTTTTTGGTTTTTCCTTTCATATGCTGAGGCTAGGTTGAGTGAGCACCCCTGTGTTTTTTTTCTCCAACAATGACCTGTTTTACACCCACAGAGTTGCACACATCCACTCAGGGGAAGTGCCCAAACCAGCACCAGTCTTCTACAGTTGGCTACTGAGCAGCTCCATTAGAGCAGTGGGAGGCGTAGCACCTTGCTCAAAGGCTCCTCGAAAGTCGGAGCTAAGGAAAGGGGAATCGTTACTCATTCATGTCTGCCGTGCCCACATTTTCCCAACTGGTCCTGAGACTAAACTGGGAAACTCTCTGACTCAAGCCCGATTCCCTCACTTTTAGGCTACTGCCGCCCCCTCGCTGTCTTTTCTGTCTGTCTGTGTGTTCTTTGTATGCCTACATTAAGTTATTCCTTTTCCTGTCTTCCCTCTTGCTCAGGTGGCAGCACTGGAGGGTGAGGTTAGACACTTGAAACACATAGTTAGAGGACACCAGGAAGAGGCCTGTCAGTTAAGCAAGAAGGTCAGAGATATCGAGCGCCTTAAAGACCAGAAGGAGAAAGAACAGCAGCAGCTACACGATCAGCTTCGTATTGGTCAGCAACAGGTAATGAAGAATTCCCTTTTCTCCTCTTCACCTTCGCACATCTCCACCTCCCCCACAGGGGGATCTATAGATCAGTTGAACTCTGACCCGGAAGCTGTGAAACAGACTCCCTGATTGATGCGGAACGCTTGAGCCAGAGGAGCGTCCTGCTTCACAGCCAGTTGAAGCATAACAGCTCTTAGCTCAGCCAAATCTGGAGCAGGCTGAAGGGCCGAGAGTCGGAGGTCGCAGAGCTCAAGGACAGTTTAAGTCAGCAGCACATAGCTGCGGAGAAAGCAAGTCTGTTGTGTGTTCAGCTGTCAATCAGTTGAGCCTTGATCTAACAGCAAAACGATCTCGTGTTAATCCAGTGAACAACATCAAAAGAAAAATCAGATGCACTTATGAGTTTGAGTGCGAGTTATCTAAATGACAGTGGACAATCAAGTCAGTCTTTTGCCAAGAACAGCAAACTGACCCATTTGCAACTGACAAGCTTCATTTTGCAGTCAACTTACATATATCCCCATAAACATCATCTGAATTACCAAACAAGACAAGATGACCTCTTTGTTTGTCAACCTCTCACATCCAATCAGACCCAAACATGAATACAAAGGGGAGAAGATGGACAGAGAGATTAAAAAAGAAGAGAAGAATAAAGTTATTATCAGCCGAGGGTCATCTCGGGCAGTCATGTGACAGCCATGAATACTCAAACAGCAGGCCAAATGAGGGTCAAAGCGATGTTCTTTTTATCATTCTTAATGAGGGCTGTTTGTTTCCACAAAGCACAAGCTCTTGATTATGGTCACAAGAAAGCCATGGTATTCCCATTAAGCCTCGTTACAAGGCCTTTCATCCAGGGACAGAATGAAATGCTAAATCCACCATTAGTGTCTGGACTGTTGGGTAGTGGATACATTAAAGGGAAGGAAATACTACGACAGAACACGTTAACACATGCAGCTTTAATAGGTAAAGTTGGCATTTGGCACCTTACTTTATATCGTGTGTGTGTTTCACAGAGCGACTTTAAAACTGTTACCTTGGGTAACCTTGGGTAAAGCATTCACCATCACGCTCGAATAAAGTCGAGTGTGCATGGGCTGAGTCAATGGTTTTAAACAGTCCACACACACGCGCATACACCTACACGGGTTGTTCAGTTTTTGACTCTAAAGTAGAGAATGGATGTTGATGGTGCCCTCCTCTCCTCTCCTCTCCTCTCCTCTCCTCTCCTCTCCTCTCCTCTCCTCTCCTCTCCTCTCGTTTGTGTCTCTTTCCTTTGCATGAGCAAGTTTTCCACCCAGTCATGCTGCTTTTTCACCCAGTGTTAGTCCTAGATGGGCCCAGCTAATCCCTGGTTAAACCAAGCTGCGGCGAACTGCTGAAATCTAACTAGTTGGCTGTCATTAGTCGTAAACCCTCGTGTTCTGATCCAGATTACAGCGGGATTAACGTGGATGAACTCAAGATGAGTGTTAGAGCGGGTTTAACTTTCTCAACCTCTCCCCTTGAAAGGTGAGCTACGGTAGGATTCCTTGTGTAACACCGGGATTAAGCGTGGTTTCACTTCCTGGGTTCCCCTTTCATTATGAGCGAGGTTACTGTCGAGCAGCACATACTGCACCATGTTAGACAAACTAGCATTCGTCTCAAGCATCATGTGAAGTACACTGTATCCTGATAGTGTAGCATTATGATGATGATAGTTTTTGTTGCTGTAAAAGTTTCAGCACTTCTCTAAGTTTATTTCGTCTTCTTTATTCGTGCATACGTTGAGGCGCTCCGCTGCTTTGTTCGTCAGTTACTTGCAACACATTAAATCAGTAGCTCTCCACACTTTCACACTTGGCAGCTGTTCAGTAGATGTTCTCAAGAGCACCTATACATGAGGGGAGTCCAAATCCTACACTCCTTTAAAATATAACAGAGTTTTGGTCACTCGACCAAACCTTCAGGCTACAGCTGTTCCACTTAAACAAAGAGCCGAGGTTTATTCTCATCAACATTTTCATTTCACCGCGTTTGCTTTCAGGTCGAGACATTTGACGGGAAGCTGAAGAAGCAGGAGGTTGAGATGGAGCTTCTTCATCAGCAGCTGAAAGTAGCCAAGGAGGAGCTGGAGGATGCCAGTTTACAAGCCCAGGAGCAGAAAGAAACAGTAGCCATATTTAGACAAAAGTACACAGCAGCAATAGAGAAGGTGCATAGGGTACAAGGGCAGGTGGAGCTTTTGGAAGAAGAACTACAGTATTCACAGCAGCAGGTAGATCATAGTTTCCAGTAATACAGTATATTACCATTACTGCAGTTTACTTGCTCTGCACCTCTTTAGGGATTTTATCAGCTCACCAACTTTTCTACATTAATATTCTATGATTTTTGCATAACATGTCTTCAGTTCTGTAATTGAATTCACAGTCTAAAGAGCTGCCATTGCCTCATGTATAATTGGCAGCTAAGAGAGTCCCGGTTAGCAACTCATTCAGTGAAGGAAGAACTGGCTGAGATGGAGCAGCGCTACCAGGAAAAGGCTGGCCAGTGGGAGAACTCGCAGGAGGCTCTCGACCAGTTGACGGATGAGCTCCAGGCCAGTCAGACTCTACTGAGGGAGAGTCAGCAACAAGCGGACCATATTAAAGGCCTGGTACGATCCCTGCAGGAGCAAGTGGACACACTCAAACAGCAGGTCAGGACAAACTTTTTCACATTACAGTAGCACAGTCAGGCACAACAATGACACAAATCCAGACACACATGGATGGATTAGTGGACAGGCCTACCAGACACAGGCTCAGGGATCCAAAGTGTCCAGGGCCCCCTTAGCCTTCATCTGCAAACTTTAGCAGAAATTAACATGAACTAACCACAAAAATGACCTCAGAGACACAAAAAGACAAGTAAAAGGTGCAGAGACACAAAATAACAACAAAAAGGGGCAAAATAACCACAATGAGACACAAAATGACCTCAAAGCGACACAAAAAGGGGACAAATAGGAGCAAAGGAACTGCAAAGAGACACAAAATAATTATGAAGAGGGGCAAAATAACCACAAAGAGACACAAAATGAATACAAAGAGACACAAAAAAGATGGAAAAGAGGTGCAAAGGAACTGCAAAGAGACACAAAATGACTACAAAAATGGGCAAAACAACCACAATGAGACACCAAAATGACCTCAAAGAGAAACAAAAAGACAACAAAAGGTGCAGAGACACAAAATAACAACAAATAGGGGCAAAACAACCACAAAGAGACACAAAAAGAGGGAAAAAAAGGTGCAAAGAACTGCAAAGAGAAACGAAATAACTACAAAAAGGGGCAAAACAACCACAAAGAGACACAACATGAATACAAAGAGACACAAAAAAGATGACAAAGACGTGCAAAGGAACTGCAAAGAGACACAAAATGACTACAAAAAGGGGCAAAACAATCACAACGAGAAAGAGACACAAAAAGGATCGACAAAAATGACCTCAAAGAGACAAAACAACAAAAAGATGCGGAATGACTACAAAGAGATGTAAAAAAACAACAACAGACAAGAGGCAAAACTACCACAGTGTCTCTGTCTGGCTCCCATGTAAGAGACATGGTGGGGCTCTTTGCATGTCTGTGCCCAGGGGCCCATGTCTCATAATCCACCCATGGCAATATACACCATCCTTGTAATATTTTTATGTAACAATCAATGAGGCTGCTTTGAAGATGATCAGTGGAAACATACGCAGGTGACATGAGCAGATCAGTAGCCACTGGGGGCAGTCTTACATTTCAAAATAAGAAACAAATATTGTTTCGGTCTTGACAGTGGTTGTATGTATTCTTTAAGGATGCAGTTTTCATGTGACCTCACCTGAGCTCTCAACAAAGAAGATCTGGATCACACATGAAGTCAAATGGGTGTCTGAGCTCCATCAGTGTTGTGTGAGGGCATGCATGGGCCTTTGAGTGCATGTGACATCGCACGCATGTGTACGCGTGTGTGTACAAGTGTGCGTTTGTGCATGTGTGCACCGGCGTGTGTCACTTAATCTTTTCTCCTTTTTCTTTCTGTTTTATATTTACTACGTCAGGCAACAAATGAATCATCTTTATTACGGAGAAATTTAATTTGGATGAACTTAACTGCTGCCTGCCAAGGTCAGACGGGCAGAATGTCATTTTAATCCAATCAACTTTAATCTGTTGGTTATAAAAGAGTTAGGCTGTTGAAGAATGGCTGTATCTCAGGCCCTTTATTACACTGGCTAATGACTTTGATTGTGAGGCGCCTATCAAGAGGTTAGGAGTTCTTATGGAGCTTCACGTCCTGCTAATTCTCTACCTCGTGCCACTGTTGGGCTCAGCTAACCCTAAAATCACTAATGTCTCCATTTCCTGTTTACAAGAAAATCTCAATTGAAAGAAGAACTGAATTACTTTTAAAATAAAAAAAATATATATATAAAATCATTGTGCAAGTTACAGCGTTTCATATTGCAGCACAAATGGAAAAAGAAGCCTTACATACACAGGAAAGTATCTTAACACTATCTCTATTCTCGTGCATTTGTATTCTGACCAGAGACTATTTCACTATAACATAAAGATGAACACTTTAAGACAAGTAGAATTTCTTCTTTCATCTTTTGAATTAGTTACATAATTTGCCTATATAAAGGAAAGCAGTTAATAGACTAAGATTTAGGGTTGTGATACATTCAGCAACACATTTAGAAAACACAATGAGCTACAAGGTCTTTTATTCTGAGGAGATACTCCTTTGTAAGTAAGAGAACATTGCTAAGACCTTTAGGTAACTATTAGGCATTTTCAGATCAAACTGATCTGGGGACTGCCTGAGAGCTACATAGCTTTAAGAGCAATTTTTCTGTTTGTATTTGCACCTCCAATTGGATCCCTGACACGATATAAGCCGGCCTACGCCTATTTTTCTTTTAAAAAATTAAAATTGTCTTGTATTTTCTCCATTGCATGTATGCCCAGTAAAGCCTGGATTTCATTGATGTTGCATTTGTCCACGTCCCTTCCATTTTTTTCATCGCTAGTTGTCCTTTGTGTGTGTTGTCTATTGTTTACATGGCTAACAGGATTTTGGCTTGTGTCCTTTACCAACACCTACATCACTTGAAGTTCCTCTTGTGCTTGGAGAGTACCTACTCTGACGTAGGAGCTGAAGAAGAACCTTTACAGATATATGATTGTTCCTAGTTCTTCCAGTGAAGATGCAAAAAAAAAAAGGGGGTTCGTAGAACTATGAAAAAAGTTGCTCTGGTCCAGAGAACACCTTTTGTAGTTCTCACACTACATTCACCTGTTAATGTTTTGCTAGCTTTGTTGGAGTTTGTCAGCTGTGCTCAGAACATCAAGGCCAATGTGTGTGTGCTCTTTGATGCAACAAATCAATTCACAAATGAGTGTAATACATAACGATGTGTTTCCACAGTGGCACATCAGTGTCAACATTTATTACTGAGCCAATATGCATATAATCTGTGAAAATGCAATTTCAAATTCATTACAAATGCGTTCTTTTGTGTCTTTCCTTTTTAAAATCTGTGTAAGATCAGCTCTTGTGTGCATTTTTGTGGTTATGTTTTTCAGTGTGTGATTGACTTAAAGCCTGCCAAAAAATACATAATAATTAAATATGCTGATGTGAATATTTGTTGAAATATTAATTGTGTTTCTTCTTTTTCACTTGCTGTCTGTGCACATAGAAACTAATGTTGGAGTGTGACCTACAGCTCTATCAAAAGAGTCATTCTTATTCTGACGAGGAATACCTCAGCCTGATAAGACACAGACAGCAGCTACAAAAGGTAAGGTCATGCATTGTACTCTCCTACATGTTGAGGTTACACATAATAGATGTACATTTTTTCATCACGTTAAACCATTAGAATACATCCAATGCTTACAGTAACATTCAGAGATAACTATAGAGACATGAAATGTGTTTACATTCCAGCTGTATTCAAGAATAACAAACAGTATTTAGAGTTTGACTTCAAGTTAGTTTCAGATTTACACCGACAAAGAAACAAAGCTGCATTCCAGCACCCACGTTCTTTGTGTGTGTATCTGCATGTGTGTGTGTTTCAGCGCTGCACCGAGCAGGTTGAGCGCCTTGCGGAGTGTGAAAAGGCTATTCTTCAGATGAAGTCAGAGCTGGAGAGACAGTAATAACCGAGTCTATAAAACTCTCATTCTCCTCTGCTGATCCCGGTTCCTGTCCTTGTCTCTCCTCTCATGCCCTTCCCATCTTCCTCCGCCCCCTCCTCTCTCTCATTCTCTTAACAGTCTACTTGCCAAATGGCACACAGTGGCACACTATATGTCACATGGATAATTTAACATAATCTAGTCAAATCATTTCTTTTCATTTAGCTTATCTGTTATCTGGTTTAATTTTTTTCTTGTTGCGTAGATTTTTTCTGCCACTGTGTCCACGAGTACCACGCATTCCTCGCACAGCAGTCACTCTTTGCTTTACGTCCTCAAGGGCCCAGGAAAAAGCGGGTCTGAAGCAAAGTCTTGTTACGTCCCACCACACACACATGAGCAATCGCAGCCAGCTGGAACAGGAAGTGATGCATCTGAAAAAGGAAGTTACACGCTTAGAAGTTGAGCTGGCGGACACCCAAAAGGTATTAAAATAATGCCTCTAATTTAAAGACAGCCATATTATTTTGACCTTTCCCCCCCCTCTCCTTTTAATCTGAAGAAGCCTCCAACGCTGTCATAACATGTTGCCTGTGCACGTGCCTCAGGCTAAGAGCTGGAGATTCAATTCAAGTTCCCAACGAGGAGTACTCAAACCACCTCCACCAGCATCCACACACACCCACCACTCATGCGATTGTCCCGTGATTGCCTGGCAGATACAAATTGCCTCGCCATTAATTAAAGCACCAAACGTGCCAAGGCTGGTGAAATTGACTCCAATTAAGAGCTCAATGGGACACTAAATATTCAAATTACTCAAAGTGGTGACTCTAGCCTGGCAGCGTGCCAACATCGCTGGCAGTCATAGTCACATCATTCATGTGTGTGTGCGTAGGTGCAAGTGGGAACATTTGATTTTACACATTAATTTGTGCGTCCCCTTGGCACATACAAGTGATAGACATGTCATGCTCACCAAGATCAAGTCTTAATATCTGTGTAAACTCAGGGACACGTGTCTACATATTGTACAGTATGACATGTGTGAACATAAATCTATCCGTAACTGCCGTGAAGGACTTTCTAATAAGTTTTCAATATGCAGAGGCGACTACTGACTGCCTTCTGAACCCTTTAACACAATTAATTTGCATGTGTCAAACAGCACAGACAAGATTTTAAAGTTTGCTTCTACGGCGAGCTACCAGATGTCCACCGCCTTTGTTTCTCTCGCTGTATGACCAAGGCAAATATGTATTTGTTATTTATTTTTTCTTTTAAGTTTCCGTCAAGGTTTTCCTTGGATAAAAGCAAATGTAAGCGGGGAAGCAAAATCAAATCATAAGTTGTCACTCAGTGCACATTTTAGGCTCCCTTTTATCCCAAGTGTGAAGTGCATTTTAGACACAATCTCCCAAGATACTTGATCTGAACAGGGCCACAAAGGCCACATGTTTGCGTGCACCATAAACACAGTCACTTATTCACTGTTTACTTTGGCTGCAGGTACATGTGGCACTTCTCAGACAGTCAGAAGAGGAGCTGAAGGAGGCCAGACGAGAGGCATCGAGGAGAGGCGGTGAGGTGGATGCACACAGAGGAGAGGTGCAGAGACTTCAGGAAGAGTTACAGAAGGGGGAGGAGAGGATGAGGAGTGCCATCAGAGAGAAGCAGAGTCTGAGCAATCGTGTCAGGCAGTTGAGCCAAGAGCTGGAGGAGCTGCGCAGCAAGCACAAAGTGACAGGTAGCAATCAGTCAGTAGATCCATCAGTTACTCATTTCATCCATCCATCTGCCCATTTATCCATCAACAAATAACTTTTTGTCAACTACACACATGTTTACAGTGTCTATACATACAGTGTTTTTTCCCTTTCCCTTCCCTTCTCCTACTGTGACCCATAAATTATTCCCCCTCTGCTAACATGGAGGATTTTCCAATCCCTTAAACACACCTTGAGGAGACAAGAAGTGAGGAGGCTACCTGAGAAGCTTTTTCATATGCAGAAGTCTATTATCAAGTGGCGTGATGTACGGGTTGATTCTTGATGTATCGCTTGTTCCACATGGGATGTATAAACTGAGACAGTACTTTATGTAGCTTAGCTGTACTTTATTATAACAGCACTTTCTTTAACTTTCTAATAACAGTACCTTATTTAACTTCATTATGACAGTACTTTATTCGTGGCCGAGCCGCTCTGCTGCCGGTCCCTCTTGTATTTGCCAATATTCTCCTTCTTCCCCTTCTCCTTATCCCTCAGAGGAAATCGAACCTCCCATGCTTGAAAACAAACCTGGCACATAGGTCCAGTATCACGCTAAACTTCCTCAACAGGAACTGGGGGCCAATAGTCTTGATGGTGGTGTTACAGCGACTGTTTAATGTTTAAAACTTTGGAAATTCATAACAGATCACCTGTATGGCTTACAGCTTTGGTGTCTTCACTGAACTGTGGGCCTGATTGTGAAAACACTTTTGTAAAATGTAAAAAGTCTGTCACTTCATTTTTATCAAAAACTGTAAAATTAATTAAATCTATCTTAACATATTTGTGGCTTGCTACACAGCATCTTCAGATTGTCCTACACAAACACTGACACAGATTTTCGAATGATCAGAAATTCAGTGTGAAGTCACCTCTAAGTTCGACACTTGTGAGGCAGCTTGCCAGTGGTGCCTAAAGGCTGTGAGTTCAAGTCCTAGATAGTGCAGATTAAACATGCTTGTGCCTCGTCAGACGTTGTGCTGTGTGGCTTACAAACACGTGATTTCAGAGATATCTCAAAGATTAATGATATATTTAGCCTGGAAAGTTCTACTGATGGATCCTCATTGATTTATTTTGTCTTCCTCCTCTTCTTCTCTTTCCTCTTTCTTATCCATCCCTTCTTCTTCTTTTCTTTTTATTCTTCTTCCTCCCTTTCTGAACACTTCTCCATAGACATATTTAGCTCAGCTAATGGGCTTTACACACGCTTTGTTTATCCACGGGGGTTTTCCCACCACAGATAGCTTAACTGGATCACAATCAGCCATTGTTCTTCTTTTTACTCCACAAAAAGCCCAGCCCTGACCCATTACTGCTCAGCTGCTATAATTTATTTAACTTAATTAAAACACAACTTTATTTAACTTTATTATAAGGACTATTTATTTTGCTTATTGTTAACAGTGCTTTAACGTCATTATCACGGTTCTTTTTTAAACTTCATTGTAACAGTAGTGTGTTTAATTTGATTGTCACAGAACATTATTTAATTTGATTATAACAGTACTCTCTTTAAGTTTATATTTTATTTAACTTAATTACAACAGCAGTTTATTTAGTAGCTGAGTATTTTAGGAGTCTACAGTAGTTTACAGATTTCAAAATATCAAGATAAATATCATGTATCGTGATACAGCCTAAAAATATTGCGTTATTATTCATAGGCCGGGTCAACCAGCCCTAGTGTGAGGTATAAATGCCGCCACTCAACATGTGGCACAGTAACTGATGTCACTTCAGACTGAACCTATGGAACTGAGGATTTCTCATTTGGCAGCTTTAGCTCCTCCATTCTTGCGTCTCTCCGTCACATCTCTGTCTCACATCCTTGCTGGAAGGAGCTAAGACGGGACGAAGTGTCGCGAGTGAGGGAAGCAAGGAGACATGTTAGCATAATGAAAAGCACCCACACTGTGCGCTGGCTTTTGTTTTGAACCAGCCACACTGCTGTTAGCTCAATCAGTTAGCTCAAATTAGTCAGCAGTGGTGCAGCAATGTGGTGATTCGGTTGCTAGCCGTCTGTGCGCAGTGTTAACTCAGACACACAAACACACACACACATATATACACACTGTAGATAGAGGTTTGATTCAATGGCACAGTGCTTTAGTGGTATGGTAATGATCTGGTTTATGTGTGTGTGTGTGTGTGTGTGTGTGCGCGCAGGCCCGATGGTGGCCTTTGTAGTAGTGTGTCAGTGCGGGAATGGTGATGGCTTGGTCTCACTGGGCACAGAAATGTCTCATTAAGAATTAACGTACACATCTATGGTCACGCCAGGCAAACACCTCACATACACACGCTACACAGCCATCTCTCCCAACTCCCACTGCTTTAATTAGCACATACACACTTGCTCTCCGAGGTACAAATACACACACGCACACACGCGGACACACACACATTCACCTATTGTCCGCAGAGAGATGAATCTGAGGTCTTTCTCTGTGGCAGACAGTGGCTGGCTTACTCGGCGAACACTGCTCATTAACAAGATAGAGACAGAAGGACAACGCTGTGTAGCTTGGCCTTTGTCTGTGATCAAAACGCATTCCCTCAACTCTACGCTCCACACAAAACCACATATTATTCAGCTTTTACCTTCAGCAAATACAATCCAGCAACGTAGAGCCTATTGTAATGACTTAAGAAGAATAAAGATGCATTATTATAACAAAGGGGGCATTGTTTACCTGGATATAGCAGTAGCCTGAATAGACTGGGTGAGGAGTCAGCTTGAGAAATTACTGTTGTGAACAAAAGGCCTTTTTATTAACATGAAGTCCTTGTCGAGGTTCTGTCTGTATTATGAAAACATCGCCTTGAGTGGAGATGATTCTTTTTGTTGCTTGATAACAGCAGATCTGGTCTAGGATGGAGTGGATTGAGAAAATGAACAGGTTAGAATGCAAATTGTTAGAACAGTACGGACAAACACAAAGAGGTAAACAGTAAAATAATGAGGGGAAAAACAGGAGGAGAGCGCTGTAAATTTCCATCAAAATCACACATTTACTTTATTTCATTACTCTATATTCTGTTGTAATGGATATCCAGTCATACATCCGTCTTTTTCTGGCAGTTTATAAAATTACAGAGTATAATTTTTACTGCTGATGGTTAAATTATTATGAAATTGACATATTTTATGAGCATTTTTTACTTGTAAAGTTGTTTGGTGCTGTGAGATGAGTAACATGTTACATGAATCCTACAGTTAACTGGGCGTATACACAGTTGGGATGTGATGGATATTATATTTAAAGGTCTCTGTGGCCAGATAGAGGGAATGTCAAAGGAGCAAAGAAACAGAGGATAGGAGGATGAGTTGGGAAGTGTCATATGGATGAGATTGAAGCGGCTGAAGGCAGCTGGATTCAATCAGACTGTGGCAGGAGAGACGGGAAAGAAGAGGGTGATTAAAAAGGAGAGGGGGAAAAAAAGTCCTTAAACTTGGCATATGACTGTATGTGTCAAATTTACTGTCACTCTTTGACGGCATGAATTTTCGGTATGATTTTCAGTGCAGTAGATATTCTGTTTCTTACAAAATAGTGAGTCCAGAGAGTATATTACAGAAACACTTAATGGTCTACACATGGTGCTAAGAGGAAGCCGGCATGTGCACGGTACAGATATTAATGTGGCACTTACAGTATGTGTGGGTAATTTAAACTGAACTGAGAACTGATACGAGTGATTTTTGAAGCTCATTCAGACAACAAATAGAAAGGTTTTGTTCCTGAGATTGGTGTGTTGTGTCCTCTAAATGGCTGGTTAATTGTTTTTGTTTTTTGTAGCACCTACCTGTGAAATTCACACAGGGATGGATGTGTGAGATATTCAAATACGGCTGATGGTGTCATCTTACATCTTAAATAAGATGTGTTGTAAGGTTGGCCGTAATGTGAAATAAATGTGATGCTGTGTGACAACAAATGAAATAACAGCATAAACAAAAACACAATATCCATATTTCCACACTTCCACAAAAACAGAAATGTGATATTACCACCCCTCTGTGCTGCTGATGTGCATCTGCCTAAAGATGATGAAATCATTATTGCGTGCATGTGTGTGCGCGCACAAGTGTGTGCGAATGTGTGCATGTGTGTGTGTGTGCGTGTGTGCTGCTATCCAATCTGGATCCCTGGACGCACACGTGCACAGGCCTCTCTCCTCCAATTCACCTCTATTACTAGCTATAATCCCATTTCACACTCTATCGATCCCCAAAACTGTTGTTCACCGGAACCAGCAGCAAACACTGGCATTTCTCCCCATCATTTCACCACCATTGTTCTTTATTACACAAAGAAGCCCCCCTTTGTCTCAGAGCAAACTCAGCCCCACTGAAATATGAATTATAAATGTATGGCTAATAAAAGAGAAGGGGGAAAAGAGAGAGGGAGAAGGGGAGAGAGATAGCGATAGAGAGAAGTGGTTGGTAGAAACATCAGAGAAAATGACTCCTTTACAAGAGTCTATTGATCAGTTTCTATCAAAGGGGGATGTCAGACATGAGATTACCTGGCAGTTTGAGCATTAGGTGCCGTGTGTTATAGCCCCGGGCCCTTGTACCGCTGCCAGAGGATTGTAAATAAAGCGGAGAGGAGAGAGCAAGAGGGGAGTGTGTTGGGGTGTATGTGTGTGTGAGTTTTTAGATTCTCCATGTGTGTGTGTGTGTGTGTTACTCTTTGTCTTTGTGAGTGTTCACCGTTGTGTGCATACGATTTTTTTTTTTCTTGTGGTGTATTTGTGTGCATGACGGTGTGCGGCTGTGTGCCTGCACCTTTTGGCTTATACCCAAAAGCAGTGTTGCAAGCCCATGAAACTTCAGAAAGAGAGAGAGAGAGTCTTGGGAGGCTTTGGGACGTCTCTCGGGAGCACCTTAGCCCGCTACGAATCCCCCAACAAAGCCAAAGGAAGCCCCTATGAAGCCTTATGAAGCTTTTATGAGGGCCAGGCAGGGCCCAGCCTAGCCCCAACCACTGATTCAGGGTTAGCCGGGTTTTCGTCCCTCTCATGTTAAAGGTTAGCTGTGAGAGCGGGGTAATCTGATCGCAGATCTGTGATTATGAGATGATGCTGTATGATGGGCTTTGAAGCTCGTATGAAGGCATTGAAAGGTAGAGATTGAGAGGGAGTTAGATTATAAACTAATGTCATACCTTAAGTTGTGCTACCTGTATAAAAGGTCAAGAAAGGGAGAGACCCAGGGTCTTTGATTGTGGACTAATGTCATAACTGAACTCATGAAGCCAGTTGTAAAAGACCGCAGGCCCTAGAATATGGACACTGATCTACCTTAAGCTATTAGGATGAACTGAATGTTGAGAAATTGTCAATCCCTTGCAGATCCTCATATAATGTGGAAAAAGTTGGCAGTATTTAGTCATCACACTAAGCTAAATATAACACATAGTTTATCTATTTGTCTAAAGTAAACTGGTGCATCACTGCTTCCTGCTTCTCTACATTTTAAGATAGAGGAAAAAGCTTTTCACTTAATTTTTCCTGTGTGTTTCAGCTGTGTGTGTACCTTCTGCCTGTGTGTGTGTGTGAGTGTTTGGGTGCAAATAGGAGCGTTTGTGTAAACGGTCAGTCTCTGCAGCTAATTGCTCTCTCTGTGGCCTCCCCTGGTGGAAGGTGTCACCGAGGTCACCTCAAAACTAATGCCTTGAATGCGAATTTGATCCCCATCTCAAGTTTTCACATCTCTGCTTTTATTGATTATTGAGATTCATAGCAAACTTTCACCTTGAGACTCAGTGAAATAGCCAAGGTAGGGCGCACGCACATACACACACGCAAATAAAAGTGTTTGTGCATCGTTAAATATTTAGCAATTCCAGTTGCCGCTTCAATTTTCCTAGGGCTTCAGTTTAAACAGTTTGGATGCTGCAAAAACCATAAATTAATCATAGTTTTATTAAATGTAGATTTTCTTTTCTCTGTTTCCTCCTCTCTGGTATTGGTTTTAGCTCCCCCCCCGCCCCACTCCCGCCCCACATTCAGTCTGTCCCACCACTACCATCACAGAGTGGTGTGTGGCCCTAAAAGCATTACAGCAATACACTAAACATTTCTCTGTTTCTATTTCACACACTCAAATACACATGCACACCCACAAAGTCAAGGTCCGTCTTGTAAATATTCAACACACACACACACATACTCAGGAACGCATGCACCTCTACATATTCAGCGCACACACCTTCTCAATATTCACTAGCCTTGGCCACCGATGGCTGACAGTTTATGTTATATTCAATGAATACTGAATTTAGTGAAAAGGTTTTAAGAGCTATGAAGAAACATTGACTCACAAAACAGCACACAGAACAAAAAAAGGAGGAGGGGGGGTGCAAATCCTAAATTTTAAATTCAAACTGAAAAGGGCCTGCAAAAGCAAACCTAACCAAGGAACCTGACTAGTGGTTTATTATGCATCCGCTCAATGTGCTAAACTACTAAGTGTAGGACAATGGGGTTTTATTGCATGTAGACGGAGGAGACGGCTGAAAAGGGAATGTGATTGAAGGGATGCGGTCAGGAGTATGAGCTCAAGTGGCCTGCTCAAGGTAAAGAGTGCCATCTATTGACGGAGGCCGGGAGCGCTCCTTTTGTCTCCCAACAAAAGGGCTGCTGCCTCGTCTGAGTGCGAGCAGTGCAACACTTTCACTTCTGCCTTCTCTGCCTCTGAAAGGCATTCAGCGCCTCTTCTGTGGCGGAGTTCGTTTTGCTTTGAAGGTGGCTCGCAGTTCATATTTTCCCCACTCATGCTGAACTTGACGAGAATCAATAATCACTCCTTGTGTATGCATGTTTTGTAAATCAGTCTGTTAACCTTGGTCTGCCAGAGCATGAGAAGTACTATGTATATCTGTACTCATGTGACTTATTTCTTTACTTTAAATACATTAAAATCAAAATTAACCCTGCCTCTAAGAGCTATCTGGCATATAATATCTCAATTGGAAAATGTCCTTTTTTTCTGTCATATGGCCATTTGAATTAGACCTACTCTCTAATGAATCTAAACCGGCGGATTCTGAAGTGAACTGTTGCTCTTTATCTCACACTTTTCTCCCTCTGTCTGTCCTCTCTCTCTCCTGCTCAGTGGAGGAGTTGGCAGCCCGTGCAGAGGAGGCGAGGCGGATGGAGGGGTGCCTGAATGAGGGAAAGCTAGCAGAGGGGAAAATAAGGTAAGAAGGGAAAGAGGGAGAGAGGGAAAGGAGCTTCCTCTCTTATCCCATTTCCCATCGTCCCCTGTGTAAGCTCTGTAATCAAAAACATTTAGCTTTTTTTACGTGCGGCGTACAGTAGGCTGTTTAGGCGAACATGTGTTGAACAGAACAGCCCTAAGCTCTAAAAACGTACGTTGTTTAAGAGTCTACAGAGCAAAAAGCCTAACTTTTTCGGTCCATTGTTCATGATATGATTGCGTCTGGAAATTTTAGCATCCCAAGTGCAAACTCTTGATCTGTTTATATCCGTTCATGAGTGACTCTTAACAGAAATACCAAAATGTGTATTGATGGGACACGGTTGGTGAGCAGATGTTAGGTCGTGGAGTTCAGAGTTCATAGGCGAGACCCCTGGTTGACCCCTGTGTGTCACCAGAGCTGCGGTGATGACATCAGCAAGCATGTATCACCCAGTAGAGTGTGTGTTTGTGTGCGTCTGTTTGTGCGCACATAGTTGTGGGTTGTGGCTTTGGCTTCGACATGACCTCACTGCAACAGTCTCCGTCTTAGGGAGTTTCTCGGTTAAGCCGAGCCATGGAACATTTTCATCGTCAACCGACAATTTTCAACCTCGGCGTGGAGACTTTATAGGTTACATTCTGAATTATTACATTTTATTACATTTAAACCAATTTTAGGTAGTGAATGGTAAAACAATCGCTGCGTCTGCATATTATATCCATTTGCAGAATCATGCTGTTTACTGTTAACCCAGTATTATCTAATAACTGCAAAGACATGAAAGGTTTTTAAGCAACAACACCGTACTAATGGCTTCCATCTGTGCTGTGGGAAATCCCCTCCTTTCTCCGCAGGATGCCTCCTCTCCTTCTCTCCTTTCTCTCTCCCACTCTGTTCATCCTATCATGTGTTCTCTCCATGGACCAATCTATCAGGCATTTTCTTTCCTTTTTGTTTTGGCCGTTCTGCTTCTGCTTTAGCTTTTACTACCACTGAGTTACTCTATTAGTATCAGTGTTAAGTTCAGTGCTCGAACATTTAGTCTGTGAATGTGTGTGTTGAGACGGATAGTCAACCAAAATCTTTGAATAATCACTTGAAAAGATAATTGATTAGAGAACTGCTAAGATTGACTTTTTATTAAAACAAAAATGGAGCTTTTGGGGGGTGTTCTAATGGCCGAGGGGTTGAACATAAGTTTGACCATAAAATGGCAATATCCTCAGTTCGATCTCAAATCTCTTGCACGCTTCATTTTTCTGTCAGCTTTTTACTGTCAGTGTTAGTCAGGATACTCAAAGTTCTAAATTTGATACAACACCTTAAAAAATATAGATATTCAATTCTAGTTTGGATACCCTGAGGAAAAATTGACTTTGAGAGCATGGAATTTAAAATTTTTATTAAAAGATAGATGTAACAAGGCAATATAACATGACAGCAACAACTTTTCTTTTCTTGGTTAACAGCAGAGAAGAGCAAAAAGACTGTAGTAAACACAAACAATAAGAGAGAGCAAGAAAGCACAGCTGGTACTGGTGTATGGAGACGGCAGAAAATGAGTATTTAAAGCGTTTTAAATATTAAAAAACAATATGTAAAGATAAATTGAGAACACTACAGTTCAATGTCTGAGAAATATTTTGAAAAAGCCACAAAAATATCTAAATATTTGAGCTGAAATAATTTGTAGAATCATCACTTGTCGAAAAGTGAATTGGCAACAATTTTTATTAATTATTAAAGTGATTTTTGTATGTAAAAATTCCATAAAATCTGCCATCCCAGCTCTTCTTCATTGTCTTTTAAAGAAGATTTTGGACTGCCAAAACATGTAGACATGTAAATGGTCACTTTTTTGATATATTTTGAATTTATTAATTAATTAACAAACCGAGGACACAGGCAGGTTAATTGACAATAAAAACAAATAATTATTGCAGCCTTAAAAAAAGGAGACTCTAGTAACTTGTGATAGGTCATTATTTTTGGCAGTTAATAGACTAAATGATTAACTGGAAAAATAACAAATGATGCATACAGGGAGAGGGGTAGATATTAAACTGTGCATTAATTTTTTTGGTAGTTTTTGGATGTGACAATTTAACACAAATGCCAATAAGACCTAATAGTCAGATGCTGACTTTGTGTTCTTTCCCTGCATAGTCATTCTTGTTTTAACTGTAAAATCTATAATATACTAACTTCAGCTCACTCTCCCAAAACTTTTGCTTTACAAAGACCAAGTATTTTTACTATTCATAAACTTGTAATTCTCCGTTTTTATATTTGCTTTTAGAGGTGTGGGTCAAGAGTGGGGGTGGTTTGTTTTGGTCCGTGTGTGTGTATGTGCGCGGAGAAGGTTGGTGGGGGTGTTGAGGCTCACCGAGCGGCCGAAGCGAGGCTGTGGAGGGAGGTTTGTGGAAATGGTAATCATTTGTCGTATTGATCTCGCTGTAGCCAGGGCAGCTGGCACACACAAACTCGCTCGCACACGTGTACACACACACTTGCAGACACTAACTGACTCACATACACACAGACGCACAGTTGCGTGGCAGGAATAGACCCCTTCATATTGATCCCCTTCACATTCCCTTAGCTCGGCTGCCACACACACTCACAAACACACACACACACGCTCACACTTTCTGGGCCTGCGTTAAACACTCCCACTGATCTGGATTTTCAAGAAACCAAATATTGGAATGAAATATTTTTGAATTGGTAATATTAATATGATTTTAAAATATTTAAATGAGTTTAAAAAATGCATCTAAGATATTTTGGCGATTTAAGTAATTTTTATTAATTAACTTTATTGTAGTTAAGTGTTAAGTTTGATTGTTTATGTGTGTGTGTGTGTGTGTGTGTGTGTGTGTGTGTGTAGGTCAATGGCTGCGAGGCTGGAGACAGAGGTGGCAGAGCTCAGGAGGAATCTTCAGCAGGCTGTCGATCACAAACTCAAGGCAGAGCGAGAGAAACGGGATGCACAGGACCAGGTAAATAAATACACACCAGACCTGAGTGACATAGCCTCTGCAAATAATTCAGAGTGTTTGTTTGAATTGGCTCGGAGCACAGCGCAGGTGAGGTGTTTGTCATCGGAACCATTGAGATACTGTCTGTACTCACAGAAGCTATACCAAATTTACCACTTAATGTCATTTACATGTAATCATTTAATCCCTCTGCCAGTTATTGATAACTGTAGGTGACCCTACTGTTCTCACACTTAACGAAATATTTGAAGCAGGTGTACTGTACTACATAAACACGAATACTAATACACATGCTAGGGTTTCTACTCTTCTCCTTTCATGCCCTCCAAGGTCTTCCTCACCTCTCCTTCCCTTCTCTTCTCTCTCTCTGCACCCCTCCCTTACCTTTTTGATGATTAGTGGCATATATCCGGTGCTAGAGCCCGGATTATCTTGTCCAAGAGAAGGAGGGGTGTATGCGGGACCTAAACCTGGCGAGGTGATTTGGAGCGTTAATTCCTGGGTGTAATATTCCCTGATATTCCCTAATGTTCTGGCTGGGAGTGGAGGAGGAGGGGGGGGTTGTCTCAGGGGAGAGCGGTTGTCAGAGCTGAGCCGCCGCCGTACAAAGGCAGAATGGATAATTAAGGGTAAAGCCAGGACGGGGGAACTGATGTTCATTTAGATTCGACAAACTTTGAATTCAGTCTTAAGCTTCCGTGCACAGTGCTGCTCTCTCAGATCTTGATTTTTGCATTTTGTTTAAACTCTTCTTAAAGTTACTCATTTTCTTTCATTCTTTGCCCCTGTTTCTTTATTTTTCTCTCGGCGTTCTCTTGTTCTGTCTCCGTTTCTCTTTCTTTCATATGTGTTTCCCTGTCGTCTCCCACTCTCTGTTTCTCTCTATTTCGCTCGCTCGCTCTTCCTCACCTCACTCTTTTTTTTCGCTCTGTCCTTGTGAATAATGCAGCCCGCATAGCGTTGCTCTCCTTTTTTTCTCTTAACATTAGTGCACCAGGGTCTGACAATAGCGAATGCCCAGGGCCAGTAAGACACTGACTTAGGCCAGTTGATTGGTCAGTCAGTAGCCAAGCCAGTGCTCGCCACGAGTTCTTCATCTATTTCTCAGCTGTTGAAAATCCCTTTCATCTCTGCCTCTACTGTGCAACTGGCCCTCTTTTCTCTGTTGTACAATCTCTGATCAAACATATCGCAGGACATGTCAGAGTTAGTCACAGGTCTGTCAAGTGTGAGTTGTGCATGAAGAAGAAATGGCAATGGCTACTAGTGTATGCATTATCATATGTTTCTTTTGTATTACAAGTAGGGCTGCACAGTTAATCAAATATTTATCTTGATCGTGATTTGGGCTGCCCACAGTTAAATGAATATGATCGACTGTGATATTAAGGTTGGAAATGCGTGCTGTGCTCATAAAAAAACTCTGCTGCGTATCAAATCAAGCGCTTCCTAAACTAAAACCCATGGCAGCTGTCATGTCACTGTGTGCACACCCTGCAACAGCAGCCTGTGAAAAACTTGAATGTTGCAGCTGCAGTCCACAGTAGAGGAGTAATATACAACAGAGAGCAGACCGGCAAAACGCAAATCAAATGTCTGTAACAGAAGGCGAAGAGCGAGTCGGTCTATACGGATCATCATCCCTTGTTTGGAAGTATTTCAGATTTTGAGTGTATAAGACTTGTTTCTGTCCCACAAAGCAACACCACAAACTAGTTCAACCACCTGAAAAGAACACCTCAATCTGCAGTATGATGGATGCATGAGGGCAACATCGCTAACATCACCTCACTGAATCCCTGCTCTGTCCAGCATTAACTCAGACATACAGCATGTCACCATCAACCTGCCAAAGATAGACTGAAATGACCGATGCAATCATGTTCCATTTGGCCAAACATATATCTATCAAAAAAATTTAGTTTGATTCTTGGAGATGCACTGAATTCAGGTAAAGAAGCACTCTATTTCAAGTCTTAGTCTGATGCAAAGATTTGTACATTAGCAGGAATGTGCTTTTTATTTAAATGTGAAAGTACAAAAAATATTTTGTCTCTACAATCAACGAATAATTGTGATGAATTATTAAGATCTCCAGATAATTATTTTAGCCTTAATTGTGCGGCCCTAATTAGAGATAGGCTAAAATAGCTTTGGTTAAACTGTTGATATGATTGCAATCTGTCAAAATATTATTTAGCATATTTGTTTTTGATATAGCAATGTTTCAGCTATAGCTACGTTTCACTGTTATGGGATGCATCAGTCAAAACTCTTAAGACAAGACAAGACCTTTAATTACCCATTTATATATCCGCTTTAATTACAACTTGCTTTGAATAATTAATTAGGAGAACACATTTTTGATGAGAAGATTATGTGATACTATCATTGCATTAGTATATTGAGATATCAATGAATTGTGATTCTTGAAGCATTTTAACTGTTTGATGGCAAGTTTTTCTCGTCCTAAAGAAAGCGTTTCATATTTTGGCAAAGAAGCTTATTTCCTCTCTTGCCAAGACGTAAGTGAGAAGATACCACTCTCGTACTGTATGTGCTCAGTAGCTGATTAGCTTCGTTCAGCATGACAACTGTAACACCAGAAAACTGCTAGCCTGGCTCTGTTTGGGTTTTTTAAGGGGTTGTGTTAGATTATTTCTTGACTAAACGCAGTGATTTCGTCATTGTGAGGTTGCCAGGCAACCAGCAGAGAATCCAGGAAGTCACTGCCACTGGCCAAGAAATAGTCCTGTTACCTTTAGACAGAGCCAGGCTAGCTGTTTCCACCTGCTGCCAGTCTTACAGCAAAGCTAACTGGCTGTCTAATGTTTAACAGTCAGTTATAATATAACATGGAGGCGGTATTAGTCTTCTCATCTCACTCTTGGCAAAAATTTAACAAGAATATTTGCCAGACTGTCAAACTATTCCTTTTAGACACCACAAATAGATGCTGCACCTGTAACAACAGCCAGCAGCATGTAGTCACTATGATTGTTAAGCAGACAGCGCAACCCCCCCGTCAGGAGGCGTTAATAAGGGTGTAATAAAGTACTGATACGTTTGAGTATTGTGCTATTATGTTTTGTGATAGTGTATTTATTCTCAATAACACTGCATCACTTTTTAATTAATAGTTCACATGCAAAGATTTGTGACAGTGGTTCAATTTCTGTTGTGTTTGTGGTTAGATCCTTTAGTGTTTTGATATATCTTTAGCCATTTGACTCTTCCACTACAACATAAATTGCTAATGTAAACACACAGAGCAGGGGCTTATGAAACAGGCAGAGTCATAACAGGCACTGCTAGCATTGACAGTTTTCCTAATATTAAAAAAAAGCAATATATTGAATTGTAACCTCTGTATAGTGATACGTATCGTACCCCCCGATTTTTTTCCAATACGCAGCCCTAGTGTCTGTGGCAGTTTTCTTTAGCTTATTGATATTTAAGAAAAGCTTGGGTAAATGTTGGTGTGCAATATGAACACAGTGTTTGAAGTCATTTTAATCTTTATCTTTTTAAAGCTGATTAAATCATTACATTTATGTTTTTAAATGATTCCTAAATCCTAAACTTTTGTTTATTTTATGCCTGCATTTGTAGTAGACTCCTTGGCATTGTGTGTACTTATCTGTGTGTCTTTGTGTAAGTGTATTCTCTGGCTGGCTCCTGCGCTCATACATAATCCCATACGTGCATTTCCCCTTTGCATTCTTGCTGTCTTCCATCATTTCAACAACAGATGAGCTTTTCAATGAATTTGACTCCAAACAGTGTTTAAACACCAGTGTGATGGCCGTTCTGACTATGACTCCTTCATTAGGTCCCAATCTCTGTTATTGACCAGCAGAAGATGAATTATCCGCTGGTGAAAAAAATCAAAGGGTTTGAAATGGTAAATGGTACACTACAGTGGCCTATAGAGGAAATCTATATTACAAATTGCCTCGGTGCACAGTAGCTGAACCTCAGATAGCTCTGTCTTTCTCTGGGTGTATGTCTTTGTACTGTATGCACAGTTCGTATATATGTGTGTGTTTGTGGTGTGTGTGTGTGTGTGTGGTACATGCTGAGTCTTGTTTGTGTTTTCCGGGTCTGTTTAGTGTTTCTTTTCTGATATGAAGAAAGGGATATGCATGTTATCTGCCAGTCAATTTTGAGCTTGAATGTATGCACACATACACACACACACACACACACACACACACACACACACACACACACACACACACACACACACACACACACACACACACACACACACACACACACACACACACACACACACTTCACTCGATCCTGCCCCTCTGCATGAGTCCAGTTCAAATACGAATCGGGGTAAACATGAGGCATGTTTATGTGACTGATCAGATCATCCCCCCTCTCCTTTTCCCTCCTTACTCTCTCTCTCTTTGCCACACACACACACACACACACACACACACACCCACACACACACACACACACACACACATACACATACACATACACATACACACACAATCACAGTCATTAGTGTGTTTACCTCAGCCCCTTTTAGCATGGAGTAAAGGATTTTAAACAGCTTTAATGAGAATTTGCAGAGAAGTTTTCAGATAGAAAAAGTTCATGAGCATGTTTTCACTCCCATAAACTTTTTACAACTATTGATGTCATCCTATAGAAATACAATTAGACAGTAGCTTTTAATCATTTCGAGTTGGTGGGGTGCCTTCCTAGTGATTAGAGAGACGATCCTGTTTGCTGCATAAGGCCGAGTCCACACACGCACACTGCCGTGTAGTCACATTTTTCAGGAGGTGTGCGGCGCGTCTCGGCATCTCTCTGTGAGCCCCGTATTCATCTCTACCACTCTGTTAAAGCTTTTTCGCAAAAGTTTACTTTGCCAATTTTCAACCAGCTTTGTACCATAACAATGTGGGAGGTATTTGTAAATGAACTATAAACTTCCCTGCAACTTATCAGTGCCCAGATCTCCATGCTCATCTTTCAGCTCCAATCCTCTATGTCACCTAGCGGATTTCTGCTGGGTCTAGGGCTGTAGCTGGAACCACAGATTGTACCTCCGCATCTTCGCATACCCTTCTACACAGACTCAAAGTGTGTAGAAGCAAATTGACAGAGAAACCTCAGCAATATGGCCAAACACAAGTATGACACTGAATGTATTAGACTGTGTGGACCTTGAACTAATGAATAAGGAGAGATCTGGACCTTGTGGCTGGACCAGTTGGGCACCACTGTTTTAGTGTACTGTTTAACTGTGACACGAGATCATTTGTTACCCGCCAGCTGCCATATCCTGTGGAAACCAGGCCAAGCTCACGTTACGTCACCGGCAGGAGTGTTTATTGGTTCTGTGTGGCACAGTGCATTCTGGTAGTTGTAGGTTTTCTAGTTCTTGAGCAATAGCAAATTTTTTCGCTCGTAACATAGTGCGAATACCAAAAGTATTCATGTCCTTCCACTGCATGGACAACCCAGTTTTATGAAAAGACCATCTTTCCAGCAGTGAAATACTTCTTTAAATGTCCTTGAACAAGACAACACGCTGAATCACAAAAAAGGTCCGATATGCTGTATAATTCCAAACCTTGCTGTTATCTAATATTTTTTTATGCAGGTACCTATAAGTGTCTGTTTGTTGTCATGAAATGAGGCTGTGTGGGTGAACTTTGCAAACACGGGTGTGTGGTATTTTCATTTTGGTGATGCTGGAGAGAGTTGGTCTCTGGAACGGTCTTATCTGTTCATTGATCTTACTCATTATACCTGATAGAAGCCTCAAGCCTGGCCTAATTAGCTTAAAATGACTCACACTAGATCATAGTTTTCACACACACACACACACACACACACACACACACACACACACACACACACACACGCTGGTCTGATGATGGAGAAATACGGACAGACAAATGAAGCTCATTTGTTTAGCTGATGAATAAAGAGAAGTGGTCCAATTGTCTGACTGTTTAACCATGGAATGGCCTTCGTATTTGTTCAATGTGTGTGTGCATGCGTGTCCTTGTGTCCCATCACCCTCAAACACAGCTCATTAGGCCACCGTAATTCGTCTGAGGGATATGACGGACACGAACCGCTATTTTTTTTCATGGTGTCTCCATAACTTTCTGTGTCCCTCTTAGCTGTCAAGCCACTTTTCTTTACCAAAGAAGGCCATATGTCTTTGTCTCTGTATGTAAAGTTTCCAGTATAAGCATTTAACGCATGATGAGTTTGATTTAGCCAAAGAAGAGGAGTACTAAAAAATGTAGAATAGGCGCATAGGTCTTTAAAGGTTGTTTCGTTCTTGTTTTCACTTCATGTTTAGTTTAGTTTTATAGATATAGTTAAAGGAAATGTTGGATTACTAAAGCCCTTTGTTCTCCATGTGCTTTAAATTTGCATTCACTTAGATTTAGTAATAACCAAGGCAAATTCATATCTGTTAGTCAAAGTTCACATGCTTCACTCTTATACACCTGTGTGTTTGTGACCTGGGTCAAGGAAGCTTGAAAAAACCAGTGGAAATTAGTCTTTACAAATCGCAGCTACCACTCATCAAACAGCTTTTAATTTTTTAAAAGTAAGTAAGAATGCTATTATTATAATTACTCAAGGCTAACCGTTAATTATCCCACCTTAGCAGCAAGTTTTACTCTCTTAAAATCCTCTTCATAGATTCCAGAAGAGCTGTGTAATATCACCCTATTCAAAGTCATTCTTAGCCTCAGTACCAAAGAATAAAGACTTGTCATCTTTGATATGATTAAAAATATCACAGTGGAAACCTATTAAAGTATGTTTCTTTTTTATTTCAACAATTTTCCACAGCAGCACATTGTCAGGGAGATCGGAGTTGGTTGGCACACTTTCCACTTTCTGCAGTACTTCTATGGCATAATTTATGTCAGAATATTTTTAACCAGCAGCAAATGAAAGGTTAAGGTCTAAGCTATGAATAAAGATGTTTTAATGGAGTTTAATGTTCTCTAAAATTAGGTGATTTTATGATTAAAGTCGCGTTTAATTCATCAGTAGGGATGTCTCATTACTTTTGCTGTTGACCATTCAAAATATTAATTCACTAACAATTTAAGGTTTTTAAACTTTCAAGTTAAAATCTCATATGTAACATGTAACTTTATACAACAAGTGAATAGTATGATGCTCGCTGTTAACCCAGTATGCTTCACTGTACTGTAAAGTGAAGTGAGTGGCTCTAAAAAGAGATTGGCCTCGGCACATTTTTGTGTGTGCAGAAATTGTTTCCTAGAAATCAATCATGTAGGAGAAAGTAACTAATTATAAATAAATTCCCCTCCGCCGCCATACATTATTTTTTATTTTCCAGCATTTTATTAAGGTGCTGAAAAAATAACAACAGCGCTGGCAGTGTTTTTCCAACCTCTTGCTGCATCAGCTCATCACTAAACAATGCAGCAACAATAAAAACCTAAAATTGTTCTTTTGTGTTGCTGCTGTCAGCTCAGCACTGTTGCAGGCTGGTCACCTGGACAACTAAACATCGGAAGGTCTGCCAAATGGGAAACCCTCACATCCAGGACTCATTTATATCTTTCTATTGTTGGAGCTTACCAACAAACACAGCAGTCTGAGAAGCTGCATGACACTATTTGCATCTTTTCTCCAGCAATGCTGTTTGCACTACTTCAGTCTCAAGAGCTAACTTGCCCTAACTAATAGAGAATCTGTGGACCAACACTCTGCAGCTGAGTCACTTCTAAGGTTGGATGTTGTTTGAAATAATACAAGTGCTAACATGATAACTGAATTTAGTACAAAAACCAAAACAATACTTGTGTCAATTCTACAAAACCCCCTTTGAAAAACTAAAAGAAACCAAACTTCTCAAAAAACGAGTTTTCTTAAGCATCCCCACAAAAAGGTTACAGATCTGAGCTAGCACTGTCTAGTGTACAGATCACTCTATATATAAAGTGGACCTTTTATTTGACAATCTAACTTCCCGTCCACAGATCCTCGTACTTGATGATTATGATATGTAAACAATTGTAGACGCTGTGTTTAAAGGTTTACTCATATGAGCTATTGTTACAAAGCCACGTGGACCATTTCGAGATATAACCACCGCAACTGGTTCAATAAATGCTTCTGTCAGATAAACAACAAACAAACAAACAGTCTAACTCACCATTTACGCCTTATCATAATCCACAAATTGATAGTATTCCAACAAAAATGGTCCTTGTACACTCCCAAAGGTCCAGACGATCTAAATCCAGCCAAATATTTTGTCCAAACACATTATGACATCCATAGATATCCACAAACTGTTGTTGCATCATTTCAAATGTTCATATTTCTCTTCTTACTGTACGCAACAACTCCCTTTTGCGTGTAAATATGCCAACTCCTCAGATATCAAAATTGTGCCTACACTCTGACCTTTTGATTGGCACCTCACTTGAGCCAACAGCAGCTTTCATGCTCTCCCTATGGGCCACAATAGATGGCCTGTGTTGAAAGAAAGGGCCTGCCTCAATTCCTTGGTTACAGCACCAGTTAGATGGCTTATGGGTCTTGTAGTTAATGACACTCCTGACCTCGAGTGCACTTTTGAAAAGGTTTCTACCACCATAGACTGTCATGAAAGTACAGAAATGATAAACAAATGGCTCCTCTGTCGTCTTGAGGGGGAAAAATAGTCTTACCAATTAGGGTTTTCTGGAGGTGTTTTTAAAAACAGTAAGCTCCTTAGTAGACATTTCTGTCTTTGTAGCTTTATTCTTACTCATAATTACACATTCAGTACATCGTTCTACCCTTCTTTTTCAATAGTGTCTGGACAAATGTTTATTTTCTGTGATATCGTTAGTCACTTGCTATCTGCATCATCTTTTTTCAAGAGAATTTTCAAGTGAGGATAAACAACTTTTTATTTCAGTGTGTTCAAACTTATATAACTCAACAAGAGGTGATTCTCAGTTACCTTTCAAATGAGTCCATACAATGGGACAAGAACAGCTTTCAGTTTACTTTGGGTATGCCTTGGATAGATGTTGTAGCTGAAATTAGGTGACTTTTATAGAAATGGTAAGATTATGCTCATTTTCAGGTTCATACTTGTATTTTTGAGCTTTTACTAGAACCTGTTTACATAATTTAACGGTCAGAAAACACTGTTGTCCTCATACTGTCTGTGCTGGAACACCTATGTTTACCCTCTGTCTTAAATGCTCTATTTAAGCACCTGTGTCTTTAAGCTCCCCCCCCAAAAAAAGCCCTGTCTGCTCTGACTGGTCATCGTTTTCAGGCCTTTTACATATCGGTGTCTCTGCACCGACATTGCAGACAGGTAAATGACTATAATGGAGAATTAGGACACTTTCTATTGTGAAAAAGCACCAATAAGAGCTGACATGTTGCTGCAGGAATATGATCTGAAATAGAGGAGAAATTAACAACATCAGCGAACAAGATTACGCTTCCCTGACGTTAGCATATAGCTACATATAGCAGCGTAAGCTATGTAATGTAGCACTGATAATAAAGCTGCTTGCTGTGAGTTTTGGATGGGATTAGTTTAACGTGAAGAGGTGGGGTAAAGTAATTATTACCAGGGATTTTAGTCCTGTCCGAACGCGCCATGTCTGTAATCATTACGGATAATGTCAGTAAAAATTACAGGCGACTTTTACCTTCTGTAAAACAGGTCCGGAGAAAATACCTCGGGTAATATTAATCCCGTGCGAATGCGATCCTCTGTAAAAATGTATGTAAATATTTTACAACCATTTTTCCACGCTTTACAACTAGTTTTCCGTGTTTTTTCGATGATGGAGGCGCTTGAAGAAGCATTCAGTGTTGTCGGCAGTCATGATAGTCGTGATCAGACATTCTTCTAATGATCGCACAGCCCTACGTGGAGACCAATCAATAAGGTCGAGAAGAAAGCACTTCTCAGAGCCACGAGACTTCTGGTTGTGTTAGGTAGGCCTAATATAAATCCATATCGCTAATCGTTGTGTACACACAATCCTGATCATGGGCAATATTTCATATTGGGACTAATCATTAATTATTATTATCCTTCAGCTCCACCAACATCCTTCACCACGTAGCACGCACATGCAGTTACGACTCCCATCTCTGGTAGAATTACGGAGATTTCTTGTCCCGTGCGAATCAGACATCTATATTACAGACATCCTGTGGTAAACTGACATTAGTCCACATCCCTATGTAAAACTAATTCCGTCCGAATAGTATTTAAAAGAGAGAGAGAGAGGGCTAGGGAAAGTGGAAGGTGGACTATTGCATAACATTTCTGTGAGTTATTAATTACTTACTCAGAATATGCCAGAAACCTGCGAAATTCTAATAAGCTTACCTGAACTGCATCCCTTGTGCCTGGAGCAGATGACCAAATAAAGAAATCTGTCATGATCTGTCATTATCCTATAGCCAAATAGAAACTACACGTTGAAATATATATATGTTGAAAACGGTCTAGAGCCTGAGGCTTTTGTTTACAGGTATTAGTTCTACATATGTTTACCTCATTATTTTAAACTTATGCCATGTTTAGTATGAAGATCTGACCTTGTAACATTATATAGGCTCTACTGTATATGACAGACAGTAAAGAAAAGCATAACAGGTCCCCTTCAAAAGGATACCTACCAGATGGGGAACTTCATCTGCCAGGGGAAATGGGTGAGAAACTTTTACCAAGGCTGGTAATGTAGCTGTGCTCATGCAGGCTCGATGCAAGATAGGGGACTTCAGTAATGGCAGCCACTGATAAACAACCCAGCAGCATGCGTAGGAGAGTCTGTGATGAAAGGACTCGGGGAGAGGAGTGAGGCCATGCAGCAGCAGACGAAGGTAATTAAAGAAGCCATCATCAGCATCATTAATATGCTAGATCTGCTGTGGCCCACTGACTAGTCTAATGGAGAACATGTCATCATCGTCACCATTAGGGAGAGTGGGACACACACAAACACACGCACACATGGTCTTAATGTTGGGTCACGCCATGATTATCACCATTAAGCCTAGAGTGAGAAGACCTGCTTAGGAAACCTCATTCTCTCCCGCCGTCGTACACGCACATGCACACATACAGTGTACACACACAGACACACGCCTGTAGATCTTTAATTCAGACCCTGTGAGTGATAAGTATGCATATTTAAGTGATGTCAGGCCTGTTGGGTCTTTTAATTAGACAGAATGAATGAATGTTTTATAAAAACGTGTTTAACAATAAATGTGTTCATTAATTTGATGAGAGGATGTGCTCTGATGAGCTGAGTGGAACAGAGTAATGGCTCGTATTCAGCTCTGGCGGTTTGATGGTGATGGTAGCAACAACCGGGCTGTCTGTTTCTGATTTTTTTTTTTTTCTTCCTCATCTCCGTATTCCTCTCTTTACCCAGAAAAGTTAACTTTGAGTTATGTTTATCCCACGACCTTGGACGGCTTGGTCTGTTTTAGTGAAAATGCACTTCTGTCCTGGACAGCTAATGTGCAATGTGATACTAGTCCAGAGCTCTATGGAGAATAGAAAAGATGGAAAATCCATTAAGTCCCCGCAATCGTTTTTTTTCTGTCTGCGGGTACGCTTTGTGGTTCGTCGTGAAAGTTCATTCAGATGTATAAGTTCAGAAAAAGATTGCACAAAGTCCATCTTGTATCTATTGTCAATGCAAAGTGTGGACTGTGGACTGGACAACTCTGCCTTATTTTCACAGAATAAACTATCAAAATGATAAATACTGTTGCAGCAGCTGTAAGGATCCCAAATCCGTCACCAGCACTGCGGTAGTCAACATTCTCTAGCATAGACCTGAAAGGACCAATAGTATCGCCAAACTTGGTTATAAGTGTGTCCCAAATGCATTTTGTTGCCCCTTTTAGCCCCCATCATCTGCTAAAATATTTGTGCAACAAAACCAATCTAAATGTTAAGCAGGTATGCTACTTTACTCCTCCCCCCGCTTGCAATCGCACCTCCTTTGTCGCTTTTTCTCTAAATGTCCTCCTCCCTCTCCCCCTCTTTCTAACACACCCTTTCACTGCCTCCCTTGACACTGGTGGAAACAGAGTGATGGTGCGTAATTTAGTCCTAATCACAACATCAGACTTGTGCTGCGATTTACATCCCTCCACCAGCCGAGCCAGTCAGACAGTCAGGAGGGAGATGTTAATGTGAGACCACAGGTAATTACTGTCATTACAGCACAGATCCTGCCAGTGTGTGCGTGTGAGTGTGTGTGTGCATGTGAAGATGTGTGCAGATGCATTGTGAGCGTGGCTGTGTTTTGAGCTTTTGAATGCTCAGGTTTGATATTTTTGTGTATATAATTAATATCGGAGTATTACCGTGTGGTCTTGGTGCACAGCAGAAGTTCCTTCGCACAAAGCTGTGTGTATGCGTGACACAAAACAGGAGTGAAATCACAAACAACAGGGGATCCACAATATTTATTCCGTTGTTGTTAAATGTAATTACAATCGATGCCCTGACTCAGTTTACTCTTCAAAATTTAATGATCTGATTGATGTAATGTCATTGTTCCTCCAGTTTTTCTTCATTGCTTCATTTGTTGAAATGAAGCCCTGTCTTAATCAGAGTGTAATTAAAAGTGTAATTCTTCATTAAGTTATGAAATTTTAATGGCGCTCTATTCGATATTCAGAGAATTAATATTGCAAACCAGTATTTGCTATGTAAGGATATAATGCAATAATGGCGTCCATCTCTGTTCTTTGTTGTGGTAGACTGTCCAGCCACGTGGGCATGTAGTGCATGTGAGGCCTGTGAGTGTATCCCACCGGCTAGCTAATCGCCACCGTTTTACACAGCATTACGGAGGTCACTGCTAATATCGGGATGCATCGTTGTGAAAGCTTAGCGCCCACTGTCTGGTTCCGTCTCCAGTTAACACTGTTGGCTCCAGCCAGCATTTTTGCCATTGCTAGCACTGCTAGCGCTGCTGCTAGCCAAAAGTTCGGCCTCCTCCATGTTGAGAGCCATGTGCAGACAACCTTTGGCTCATAGATTTGCTCTGAATATCGCATAGTGCATCTTTAATAACTGAATATGTGTCACTGTCATCTTCACAACTCTTTCACAAATGCTGTCTATTCATTTGTGTTGTTAAAGTATCATTCTCTTCTTCCTTCTGACCTTTATTATTTTACATTTTTGTGACAAATGGGTGGTTGCACACATGAGTCACATGTCTCACAGACTTTGTAAATATTAGATGGTTTGTTTTTACATTAATAGTTTTTCAAATATAACAGTATATTGCACAGATACATATTTAATTTAAACACTGAAAAATGCTGATTTTCACATTATATGACAAACATTACAAAAGCTAAAAACATAAAGCAAAAATTAATGCAAACATGGAATTGGGAGGAAAAACATTGATACAATACACTGTATTTCTTTTTATTAGATTTAATTTTACCAATTATTTGAGAGGTCATTACAGCTTTCTCGTTTCTTGTAAAGTAGCTCAACACAAAACAGACGGATATTTAGTGTAATCTGAAGCACTATAGCCTTGTGGGTGTGATATTTGAACCTTCCTGTTTTTCTTGAGACCAGAACCTGACTTCAGTGACAGTCCTGTCTTCTCTGAGTCCTCACACTGCTTCATGCCAGCCTGATGGCCTCCACTGGATCGTATTTGTTTTGTATTATGGTACATTTTAGGTTAAGCGTGCAGCTCTGTAAAGGGTCCACATGTATCAAGTATTTCTCACGTCTATTCCAAAAACATTTGCTGTCGCAGCAGATTTTAATATAAGATTGCTCATTTTGCTGTCAGTTGTTGTTTGGATGTCTCTCATATAGAATATGCAACTAAGTTGACTGGTCAGCTGGTGAACTTTTGAACTGTCTGCCCAGGGTAGATGTGGTGCAGACATGAAAGACTGGCTCCTCTTAGATGAAGTTGTAAATAACTTAAAACATTTTCACCTCAGGCAACTAGAAGCATGATGTTTTCACTTCAACCTCGGGGCGCACAAGCAGTAGCCCTGTTACCTTATTTGGGTGTGGCCCATAGGAGTTCAACTTAAATATAGACACAGTGTTGAATCCCTAACAATCCCTACATCAACAAATGAACATTGAAGGGAATGCATCTGCTTTATTTCTAATCTTGATGATTTTCCATGTTCCTGTTCCTGTGAAGCCATATAATGATGAAATGAAGGATAATTATTTGACATTTTCACTTTATTTTACTCCAGTACTATTTTTTCCATTCAGCGCTACATCAACATGATCAGTTCTCTTATTATCTCTATGTTGCATTTAAGTCAATGATGTTTTCCAGATATGTATCCACAGGAAAATATTTTGGCAGATATATGTGATTCAACATTCACACACATGCACACACACACACAGCACATAATTCAACTCACACAGCAGTTCATTTTTTTGACATTTTGGGTTAATCATATGACATTTTTGGACACTTAAATCATGGCCCACATATTGGAAACTTTTTTTTTCATGTTTGCCCAAGTCTTTGTGGGAAGATGGTATGGTGTATCAAGGTGTTTCCATGGCGATAAGGGTAATGTGTCAGGGTCCCCAGAGTTTAGGCCTGGAAAGGTCCTGACTGATAAGCAGAATGAAAAAGTCAGCAGTTTGGTCGGTGCCATCCCATCCCTGTTTTCACCCCTCACCCGTCTTCTCTCCACAATCTCGTCTTCAGTCTGCCTCCGCTCCCCCCACCTCATCCTCCATCTTTCCTCCTTTGCACCTGCTTAATACCTCACCCCGCTATTTATACCTGCGTCTGCAAATGCCATCTCTTTCATCCCCCATTATTCTCCATTTACCTAATTTTTCTCGTGTTGCTATTATGCTCTATTTTTGACATTTATTTTCACCTTGTCCTGGCTCCCATCTATTAGAGCCTCACTTTCCACCCACCCCCACCTTTTTTTTTTACCTTCCTTTATTTCACACCTTTGCAAGTGCAAGTGTGTGTGTGTGTGTAGAATGAGAGAGAGACCTAAACCCATCCTAATTTAGAAAGCCATTTTAGATGTTAATACTTTCCATTAAGAAAGTAATGTATTTTTAAGCCGTAAACCTCTGTTAAAACAATGACAGGGTGAATACTCAAGTTTTTGTTCATCACGAACACGACACAAAGTTAGCAAAATCACCAATTAGAGGGGAAATGTGAAAAACAGAACAGCATTCAATATTGTTACCATTTAAATTGTTGTATGACGACTTAGGTTGTTAAAGATGATATTTGACTGTGTGTTGTAGGTGGATACATTTCGGTCGGAGCTGGAGGGGACCCAGTCTGACAATGCAAACCTTCGCCATGAGAGCCAGCTGGTCATGGCTAATGTCAACCGTTGGATAACCGAACAAAAGTATGGCCACACTGATGTGTGTGTTTTACTATTTATTACATTCATATGTAAATTTCTATGCATTTCATTGATGTTGTGTGTGTGTGCAGTGTATTTTTCATGTTTCTTTACACTGTAAAGCCCATGACCACTGAATAATCCTGGACGAGCCCCCGATTTGTCATGACCCGGTACATAGGCCATGACAAAAATTGGAGACACACACTGTATCAACTGGAAAGTGCCCTAATGTATTGTTAACAGAAGAAATTTGCCTAAAACATAATTAAGTTATGAGGTGTGTAAATCTGTGTCAGTGTGTCGGCAGGTGAATGGGTGATTGAGTGATGTGTGCAGGGTGTTGGATGGCGAACTGATCACACAGCTAGGCTTAAGTAAGCTGCCAGGTCACTCAGTTACACCCACCAGGACCTGACCACTCACAGAGAAGGCCCGGCTAAAGCAGGAGGCCGTCACATTGTAGTAACACTACAGCATTTTTTTAGTGTTTTACCTTTTGTGTCCTCATCTAAGTATTTTAAAGTTCATTGTTCTCCTTTTAGGGCTTCCAGTGAGAGCCTCGCTGCCCAGATGAAAGCCCAAAACAAAGTTCTGCTCATTGTCACTGAAGAGAAAGAGTGAGTATTTATTTTCTAAGTGAGATTTTTTCAATTAGTGAATTTTTGTTTGTGTGTCGTTGCTGTCTGTGCAGGTATTAATCCTGTTCAGTATGTTCATTTACTAAAGATGGGGGAAATAAAACAGCTCAGCTAACTGCTACACCTGCAAACTAGGTCACCTTTCCCACCAGAGGAGTTTATGACTACATTACATGTGTGTGTGTCTTTATGTATAGTTTGTGTTGGAGTGATTCAGGTGGCCTCTCTGACATGCTTGCACCTGACAGTCATTCTGCATATTTGCATCATCATGACTCACACACACACACAGACACACACACATGCACACACAGACATGGGCGTGACATATTCCTCTTTCCAGAGATCAAAGCAGTCTAGCTGTCTTCTGTCATCCCACCCCCCTGCGGTGCCATACCTCCCTCAGCCCCGCCCAGCAGCACCACAACCGTCTGTGTGTCTGCTTTTAACTCTCTCGCTCTCTCCTAACTTCCACTCCGTGTCTGTGTATGTGTGTGTGTGTTTTGTTCTTACGTTTTTGTTATGGTAACCTGTAGCAATGGTAACGTCTTTAAACAGCTGGAACACACAGGTTACACAAAGTTAGAACGATAGAATATTTCCTCCTTACACTCAGTACATTGCCTGAATATGCAGAAACGTGATACAACTATTTCCGCTTCTATTAAATACAACTATTTCATGCTTCTGATGTGTAGTATAGTATTGCAATAAACATCTGAATAAAAATTGTTTTATAGTTATGGATACTGAAAATTTGTGGCATAACAAAATCGTGAAATAAATAGCCACAAGGGGTAAGTGATGAATGGCTGCAGAAATATAGCGTTTCATTATAATGGATCATGAAGTGTGTGTGTGTTTGTGCGTGTGTGTGTGTGTTTGTGTGCCAGAGATAATGTCTGAGCTGCTAGTTAAAGGCTCTGGAAGCAGAGAAACACAGACACCATTGGTGTTTTGTGGCAGAATATTTTGTCTGCCATGTTAACAGGAGTCTCTTGATGATAATAGGTGTCTGTCTTTCTCCGTGTCAGCCTCTCTATGTATATCCCTCTGTTTAACCCTGCATCTCCCTGGCTTTGTCAGACATCTCCAAGACGCTAATGACACATTGAAGGCGGAGGTAAAGAGACTAAAAGATGTGGCGGATGAGAAAGAGAGAGACGTGGAACACTTCAAGGTGAACAAGGGCAAAGTGGAAAAGCAATGAACTACAAGTGGGGAAGAGACAAAAGAGGGTCGATCACAAACAGGTTTGTTTTTCATTCTGTAATTTTTTGCAGGCCCGGATCCGAGACCAGGACATCCAGCAAGATGAGAGGACGTGAGTCATCTATGTGTGTGTGTGTTTGTGACCGTACATATACATTGTGTGCATCCACCAGCTGATCAGAGTTTAGCATTCACGCGCAACAAAAAGCGTTGCCCACCATGTTTCGCTCTTTCACACACAATCTTGCCCGAACAAAGCTGATGATGGTAATAACAGCAGGAGTGCCAAGTTGTGAATGAAACACCCCGTGGGCCTAGCCACCTGTGATTCCCCGTGTGTGTATATATGTGCGTGCCTCTTCTTCTATCTGAATACGTTATTCATGCTGGGCCTTTAACAATGATTACACTCCAATCAAGGACCCATCCTCTCCTGCTTGCCACCCCCATGGCTGTCAAATAGCATTCATCAATAGAGAGGAGATATATTTATTATGTTCATTAAGGCAATTAAAATGAATGTGGCACAGATGGGATTGGGTGTAGGATGGATGTGAGAAAGGAGGGTGTGTGGGTGAGGGTGTTTGTGGGGGCACCTGCCTGCAGCAGTACTCCCCATACCCCCAGTGTGACCCCCTTGAGGTCTCCCTCATTAACAACTCCCCCCCACCTCACCCCGCTTTACACACATGCACACGCTCATGTTGCACCCCTCCCCTAACGAACCACCAGGCTCTGTTTCCAAAACGGATCAGATTTGTTTTGACTGGAGTAGGTTTCCAATGCTATTCAAAGCTGTCAGTCATTTTAATGATATCATTAAGGGGCCGCGACAGAAAGATGAATCGCTTTTCTTTGTCTTTCCCTCATAATTGCGAATGAGCGAGAGAGAGGGACAGAGCGGGAGAGGCAGTTCATATAGATGTATGCATAAGAGGGGTTTTGATTGAGCGAATATAATAACATGGAACGAGATAAAAACAGTGAATGAAAGCCTCTTCCATAGTGTCTCCCCATCCATTCTCTCTCTTTCTCTCCTCTCGAACCCTTTTCTTTATTACGAGGATTCCTAATTTATTTCATTTCATTATTGTACCCCCCACTCCCCACACTCACACACCTACCCAAAATGCCATATGTGTGAAAATCATACATCCATAAGGCAACAGATGTGTCATGATATTTGCATGGCAGCCATATACATTCAGCGTATGAATCTCATTACTGGTGGCAAAGGGGATATCTTCTGTGTCTCTCTACTGCCACTATCGCTGACAGCAATCAACACGGCGTGAAGGTTTTGTCATTAGATATGCCTTTATTAAAGAAATTTATTATGATTACATGGCCTACTGTTCCAAAGCAGCTGGAGTGTCACAGCGTCACACTGTCGATGACATTTTGTACCAGTAAAGCCCTTATAAAGACGAGCAAAAGGGAAGCGGAGATAGAGATTTAGATTGATAAATATTACAGAGGCCTCTTCAATAGTTAAGTTAGATGAGTCGTTTTAGGCGAGATATAACAGCATATTACCAAATTCAAGGATGAACTTTATGAAAAAATATGCACAGTTTGCAGTTTTGATTCATTATTTTTTAATAAATATGTCAATCAATCAATCATTTGTCACATGATATCATATAAGGTACACCTCCAGTGAAATGAGATCCCTCCAGCTTCAACCTGTGCTTTGCAATCTAGCCCCTTTTTTGCCTCTTCTTCTCTTCTTGCATTACAGTCTGCTGCTTTATAAGTGTCCATGTTGGATCTCAAGCTTTAGTAATCCATTTTTTGTTGTGGAATGATATTACTGTTGTTTGGGGTTCTTTAGTTTTGACTTCATTAGTGTCATCAGTGACGGTAAGGTCATGGAACTTCCTCTAGACTCTGATTGGCTCCATCTTCCTTGGTGTCGTAGTTTGTTTACATTTCATGACCTCAACAAGATGGCGGCATGCTTGCTCCTTCCAAACACAGGCAGTTACTTTGCTCTGCAGCTGCCTCTGAATGGCGCAAAACAGCGACCCAGAGTGTTTATTCAGCACCTAACATTCCCAGCGTCAGACCATTCCTTACTCCACATAAAGCACATGTCTCCTCCCCTTCTCTCACCTGAGTCCTCCGCCAGTTCATGATTTCCCGTTAGAAACTGATGCAGGTATGAAGGTTGTCGAGTTTACTATCCAAAGCCTTCACAACGGCCTCAGATGTAGGTGTAGATGTAGATATGTCTTGATTTTCCATTCAGAAATCGGGATCGTAGTTCATTCTTTTTTTGATTGTTCCTGATGTTTACATTTGAAAAGCTAGCAGAGTTGACAGGAGGAGAGTTTTACAGACCAGTTAGTTGATTTCCACGTCCCTGTGATCGACCCATAGCCACATGCCACCACCGTCTGACTCCAACCACAAACAGCACCACGAACACTTGTAAAATACATACATAAGACATAACAGCATACATTCAGCGTATGTGTAGCTGAGCTAAGAAAGAGAGAGAGAGTGTTAGTTTAGTCAGGACACAATGTCAATGTCAAGCTCAGCTCACATCCCAACTACATCAGCTGATCTCAAACAGCCCATTCAACTAATGGAGCAGCTGATAGATCACGATTCCTGTCTATGCAAGCAGTTAGCAAATCTTTTCAAGCTGTGTCTAACTAATCTGTGTCATCTCTGTTTGTCATTGATGCTGCTCTATTCTGTTCCTGGAGGTCTTTGCTGCTGCTCTCCCTGCCTTAAGCTCTCCCTGCCTTAAGCTCTGGAAGAGCAGAGAGGTGTGCTCTCTCCATCTTAGGCTTTCCATGTAGGCGTGGAAGAGGCTTTCTGCGTAGGCCCAAGAAAGGCAGAGAGGCCCCAGAACAGAGCCATACTTCCAAATATAATACTGCAAATGGAAACAAAGTTTTCTTTGACTAAAGTGTTCCTGACTGAATTAGTACTGGGGTATTTGTTTTCACCCCTACTGATCTTCTGACAAGCGGATATGTTTGTTGGATGGCTGGAGCGAGAATGTGGTTGTTCAGAAAATGTAAGAGGAAGCACAGCTATTGGCTCGACAACAATACTCGTTAGCCTTAATTGCTATAATCTGTTGCACAGTGAAGACACTATCTGAAGTAACAGCGCTGGTATCAATCAACGGTCCCATAAAAAGCTGACAGGCTCTGGTCACGTTGTTCAGTGTGCCTGTAAAAACCTCAGAGATGCTAGTGTATGTGTAGCATGGTGTGTTTTCCAAACCCTGCCTGTTGCTTGGGAGGGAGGATGCTACGTTCCCTGTCTTTCCCTCCCTGTTTTCCCCACAAAAGTGTTTATAAGAGGGGTAAGAATAAAGCTGAACAACAGCCCTCACAGTGCAAAAATGGCTCCTGTTGGTGTCAAGGAGCAGCGTTTGTGCTGTAAAGCAACATTACTACTCTATATGTTTGCTCTGAAATCCATATGCAATGCTAAGCAGAGAAAATTCAAATATCTTAATGTGTTTCTCAGCAGCAATTACACTCCAGTCTCAAGCTAATTAAATGATTTCTTATCAAATGTCTTTCACATTTCACCTTAGTTGATCTTAAGTAATATCAGAAAACATCAAAATACCAGTGCGCATTGAAATACACTAAGTGGCAGAGGCAGAGATGGATGCTGTTTGCTGTGACTGTCTGTGACACAACCCATCTGGGGGGAAGCGCTCATAAAGCATCAGGCTTCATCAGTCGCACCATTAACAATGTGCTTCCAATTAAGAGCACCCAGTGATCACAGCAGAGGATTTGTACAAACACAGAGAAGCAACGTGACGGAGAAACAGAGAGAGGAGATAAGAAGGAGACTGCGGGAGAAGACAGCCAAGTCTTGCATAAAATTTTGAGATGAGAGCAGTAAATAAGAGAGATGAGAGTGAGATTGGACCATGTAGTTTATTGCCTGGTTTAGAGAGCATGGCAGCTTGGCTTTGACACTAATGACTGTAATTATACACACACTGATTGGGTTAGGCCGCTAATTACACACATCCATGTTTGCGTGTAAACACAGGAACACATGTTTACACAGGCGTCATGCCAAAGCGCTAAGCGCATCACTGCCTTCTCACATCGGGTGCATAAATCTCACACAGTTGTCTCAGCGGCGGTGATGTTTCATGATGTGCTGAAGACCACATTAGCATCCAGGAAAGAGTTTAAATCATGTGAAGAATCTGTGGAGATGGTGGCGCTTTGGATTTTATACTCGTGCTTAAAGTTTATGCCTCCTGTTTTTCCCTTCGCTGTAGCAACGGAAACTCATGGGACTCATCTTTTAATTTAAAAGGCATTTACAATTTAAAAAGATCAAAGGAAATTTCAGCATTTCTTCTTATTAATGTTCTTTGTATCATCATTATGGTGTGAAATTAAAAGATTTGGAAGGGTCAGTTGCAATTATGTTCAGTTTATGAATGTCATTTTCAGGAAATGAGGTTTCTTTTAAAAAAATGGCAGAGCTTGATTAGTTAGTTGGTTAATAGGCAGTGATTCAGATGATGTACCGTCAGCTGGTGTATGTATGGATTTTTTAATATGAATTTTCATGGTTCATTTTCTGTTGGTACATGTTTGGACAAATTAATCAAAAACATATATGTACACTGTATAATTTCGTGGCTGTTGTCGACAAGATTATATAACCTGTATTAATGTTTTTGATTAATTTGCCCAAAGGATTTTTTTTTAAATAAATCACAGCTTTTGGTCACACTTTATGTATGTCGGTGGGTTTCACAGATAATTAACCAATGAAAAATTTTAAAAAGAGCTTGCGATCAAATCTCATAACTCCATTGGATCCTCAAACTGTCTAATTGTTGTCTCATTAGTGATCTGATAAACAGAAAGAGAGAGATTATGACAGGAAAAACTGAGCCCACACATAGTTACCATAACCTTTGTAACCTACAGGTTGATTAGAACTTAATGCAGGGGTGTCAAACGTACGGTCTGATGGCCAGAATCGGCCCGCCAAAGGTCCAATCCGGCCCACTGGATGACTTTGAACACATAATAGTGATGCACTTGTGAAGGCTGAGAGGTGCCAGGTTTCAGCAGCAAGTTAAATAGTGAGTAGCTTTGTTATGTAAAATGCTGCCTCAGAGGTTTTTCCACCCTGACCAGAATACAGTTCTTTTCTTGTACTTTAGTTTGGTGTGATTTAAGGATTCGGACAGGAGTGGAAATGTGTAGAAAAATGCACATGTAATGAAAGCAAGTAGTCGACTGACTGACTGTGGAAAAACTAAGAAATATTGTTGTAATTGCATTTATTCTTTTAAAGACGTCAAAGGTTTTTGTCATCTGTTTTGTAAATGGATGAGTGTTTTCAATAATCTTCAAACAAAAAAAAGGGAAACAATTAAGGGTGTTTGATATTTTTAGGATATTATTCACTTCAGTTCCATTTTATTTAGAAAGCCCAATATCACAAATCACCATATACAACATCTCTCTGTCCTTTGGACACTCACAGCAGATAAGGAAATACTTTGCCAAACAAACCCTTTCAGGGGGAAAAATAGTATTATGCAGTGGTTTAACTGGTCCGGCCCACCTGGGATCGAATCGGACTGTATGCGGCCCGTGAACTAAAATAAGTTTGACACCCCTGACTTAATGTGATGCAGTCACTGGCTCAGATGCGGCCGTTCTTATCAATGACAGCCAAAACACATATCTCAACATTTGATAGTCAAAAATCTTATCACTCTGTTGAGTTTGATTTTGGTAAAATGTTAATAATATGGTGACGTATCTGACCTTATAGACACATGTCACACATCGATAACACACTGTTCAATTATTTTGCTTTACCTTAAAAGTAATGGCTCTGGACATAGAAGGTTTCCGTCTGACAGTGACATATATATATATTTGTATGTTGATGTCCTCATCAGTAATTTATAACTTAAACTGTGATTGAGTCATTGGATCGTAACCTGTCTTTGATAGGCTTAATACTGTAATATTTTTATAATAATTGGCACCATAATTGGGGATACATGATAATATCGGCACATTTTCAGTATCGGCCGATATTGGGTTTAAAATGGGATGTCAGAATTGGCCAACATGCTTTTTCTTAATTTTCACAATGAATGAACGTTACAAAGCTTTAAAAGATAAGAGTAAGCATGCATAATATGATGTTAATTCCACTACAGAAGAGACTTAATAATCACTAAAAAAAAGAAAAAAGTGGATATATTGATATTGTTATAGGTTATCGTTCAAATGAGTTGTTGCATATTGGTTAGCGGCAAAAAATCCAATATCGTGCATCCCTAGCAATAATATAAACAAACAAATATTGCACATCAGTGCTTTTTTTTCTTCCTGTTGACAAAGTTGTTTTATTCAGTGTGTTAGTGATGTGTTGTAACTCAAGGTTGCATTGTTTTCTATAGAAAACAAAGAGAAATCAAGATGGTACCATTTTTTATGCAGTGGTGTTAACATTTCTGTTGTTTATGTTGTTGCTGTTGTCTCTTGGTTGAGGTTTGCCATAGATGGTTACAAATACATATGAGCTCAAATGTTCCACTAATGAATCTCATAAACTCTTCAGACCAAAATGTCAGTTCACATATTAGCGTCTCCCTCAAGTGTCTCCTCAGATGTTAAATGTTTTAAGTTATCGCTAATAGGGCCAAAAGTTTGTGTGTGTGTGTGTGTGTGCACGTGTGTGTCTCAGCTCACCCACATCCACAGGAACAATAATGCCATTTATTAGCGTTTCGATGAGCGTGTGCGCGTCTTCTCAACTGAAGCAAAACGGGACCGTCTTTCCATCCGCCGCTCTGATAGAAAATCCCAGCTTGCTCTTTTACAAGAAAATTAACATTGGGGAGGTACAGTGGTACTTTAATGGGCTAAGAAGTCTTCAATAAAGTATTTAGAAGGTTTTTCCGAATGCTAACTGGACAGGTTCACTGGGGCATGAAAGAAAGAGCGTAAAGCGGGGGCAGCAAGCTCTTCAGCCCGTACAGAGCACCATTATCCACCGTCGTTAATTTAATAGACATTCCTTAGTCAGCCCTGAGTCTGAAGATATCAGACCCTAACATTTGTTTGTCATTTCCCAAAACGTTTTTAATAAACAGTTAAAATCTTAAATGGCTTCTTGTACTCTTAATGTTCCCTGGCTGCGGTTGCGTTCGTTTTGTTTTTGTATTTTTTTTTCTTTTCAGTTTTATATGCGCTTTTATATATAATTTAATGATTCCTGGAACTCATTTGCTCACCCATCTTTGAGTTTAGTAATAAGTTATAATGAAGATGGTTATAATGAAGCTGATGTACGCCAACTTCTTTATGCCCCAGATTTCGAGGACATTTGATTGAAACTGTTTTGTCTTGCAAATGCGTATCATTGCACGGAAATACGAGAGTTTAAAAGTTTACCAAGACAGGAGAAGTGTATACCTAATATGCTTTTATGGGAAACATGAGCCAGTTTCAAGCAGCAGCTGGAAAGTTGGGTTTTTATTATTCTGTTTTCTTAAACTACTACAGGTACTAAGATTTAGAGACGTCAAAGCTAATTTCTCAGACATGTTCGTGTGTGTGCATACGCTTGTGTTACAGCATGGAAAAGCAGGGTTGTATGGCTCTAAACCTCAGCAAAATCGAGGACATGCAGACCAGACTGCGAAGCAACCTGGAGGCCATCGGAATGCTAAATCAACAAGTAAGAGTGCACGCACACACACACACACACACACACACACACACACACACACATACAAACACACACACACCAGGTCCTGACAGTCCTTTTACCCGACAGATACAAACACACACCCACACACCAGCCCACCTGCTGTTGAGCTCACACAGAAGAGGAAGCTTTCATGCGTCCAACTTCAAACGCACACGCGCACTTACACACAGGCGCACACAGACATCCATTTCCTCTTCCTACGATAAAAGTGAAAAGTCGGCAGCGGGGTGGGGGTGTGTGTATGTGTGCGGCGTGGGGATGGCGGGGGGGGGACAAATCGTATCGGGAAAAAGCAGTGACGTTTCTTTCCACTGGTAAATGATTTCCCTTTCATGAAACTGAGAGAGGGATGTATATCAATACAGCCGTGCTGATCTCTCCATGACAGCGTAGGGAAATGGCCCGCTGTGATAAAACAATGTGGGGGGAAAAAACACAGAGGAATATTCTGAGGAAAAGCTGACATTTTTTTTTACTGTGTTGAACTTCACAAGAGTCAACAAATCACCAAAGGAGAGACAAATCAAAAGTACTCCTCAGCCCCCTCAGTTCTCCAAAACTCCAGGGCCTGGGGAACGGCTCACCCGACTTTTGTTAGTCTGCGGAATGGCCCGCTGATTGACGGGGTACGACAAAAGCTGGTACTTGTTGAAGTTTTAATGTAGTGTTGTTTCAGTGCAAAGCAAATGGCATTAGCTTGCATGCATGAGGCAGAGGAAGGTGGAGCGGAGGAAGAGGCCGACAGAGAGGAAGAGAGAGGTGTTGTTTAACAGGTCAGGTGTGTAATAGCACCTCTTAATCTCTAGTGTGAATCATTACACACATCGATCCGACATGAACGTCCTGCGCACACACAAACATACAAGCACAGCTGGAGAGGAGAGGATATAGACGGTTCATTTAAACAAGGCTATTCCCTTCACTGTCCACCAGACACGCACATGCTCACATACACACTTTCACACACATACAGATATCAGTAAAGAAGCTGAATGGAATGTCTCAGTTTATCTATGTGGAAGGCGCTGGGTTATAAATCAGGCCTGTGTCTCTGCTTTGGATCAGTCTCATTTACTCATAGTCACAAACTGGTTTAGTGCCGTTGTTTCCTCACTCGCCCACAGGCGCATATTAACACCCGCTGTACAAAACGGGCACGCATGATTTTCATCCGACTATCAAGCAAATTTCATGCAAACTTTTGAAATGTCACACAAAATTAGATGCGAATTAAGTGATTTTTCCATCAACTGGGATGAAGATGAACATCAGAGGGAGAAAAAACAGTGTTTTTCAAGACTTGATTAGCATTAAGCGAGCTGTTATTGTGCTTTAGTGTCAGCTAATGTCCAGGTTGTTTTATGCTTTCATGCCAAGATGAAAAAGAGATGCAATATTCCAGCACACCTTCTGCTACAGGCAGCTACAGGGAGTGATAGATGGACAGGTATTGCGCCGTATTTACACATTTTCAAAACGTCTTTTGCAAATGGAGCCAAAACCCTTTTAAAAATAACCAAATTTTAAAACTTTTTTGCCAGCCAGAAGAAATGTATTCAGAGTTTGCCGTCTCTATTCAGCTTTTCTGGCTCAGTAATTTTCAGAATTTGTGTTAAAACACTTGAATGGAAACCCAGCTATACAGATGAAAAAATGCAAACACACTCATGCACCAGCAATGAACACTCGCCCCCCTCTGTGTCTTTCTGTCTATCCCTTTCTCTCTGCCCCCCCCCACGCCTCCCACCCACTTACACGCATCCTTTTCATCCAAACGTATGCCCACCAGTTCACCCGCAATATGTGAAGGTTGAGGAGACAAGCTGTGATTTTTAATTTCAACCCCCCCTCCTTTGCAATTAGGAAAGCATCCAGAGCCACCAAAGACGAGGAAAATTAAACAGGTCCCCTTGAATATACGGTTAATTACAAATGTCAACCTCAGTGTTTTTCATCTGAAAATTCTATTGCTTTTGGCATAACATAAAATGAACACGTTGAAGGATGTTTGCCTGTTGAAGATAGTAAATACTCTTTAAGCGTCTTAGGATAGTTTTGACACATCGACATGTCATTGGTTCTTTGAGGGTTAAGCCTAAGACCTTGCTATTCCTAGTCATGAGATGTAATACATTTGCTCAGATTTATTGAGTGTGTGTGTGCGTGTGTGTGTGTGTGTGCACTGCGTCTGGAAGGGTAATGTTAGCAGAACCATCCGGAAATGTGTCTGTCTCATCTCCGTTTGTGTTTTTCTCTCCCCCCTAACACACACACACACACACATATGCACACACACACACATGGCCAGACATGTCGATGTGACATCATTCTTGAACCGCAGCGTTCACACAGACGTACACACACTAAAAAACAGATGTGGATGAGTGCAACTGTCATTACCCGACGTGTCTCTTTGTCTCTCCATCCTTTAATTTCTTATTTTACTCTTGCTCACAGCTAAAAATACATTATTTCAAATCTTTTATTCTCTTTTATCTGCCTTATTACAATTTTTAGACTGGCACATTTTGCATATAATTACCACGCTTGTACACCAAATGTAAATGCTTTTTTTTTTGCATTTAAAGCCACTTTTTAACTCACACTCCTCCCCGCCTTTACCCAAATGTCCCCGTCAAAAAATAAAACACCCTCAATTTAGCTAGTCTGTAATTGTGTTTCAGGGAGCCCAATCATGTTCTGACGATGTGCGATTTGTTTTGTGTCACGGATGATTTTGTGTCAAATCGACCTCTAATGATCGCTCAAATTGGTTGTTTTCATGTAGAAATTTACACCGTCGCATGACTCCTACTTGCAACCATTTCAAACTGTGAACACAATGCTCTCCTGAAAACCCCCCTTGCAATTTTCCACTTGCATTTCTGTGTCAACAGGCATGAAAGTAACTGTGAAAGATGAATTAAGCACATAATGGGATGTCAGCTACTTCATCAACTTGATAGCTGTTGACTTTTGATGGTTGATATTTATTGGCAACTTCAAATTAAGTTTGTAATGTGGTTGATTTAACTAAACGAGTGTGATGTTATAACTTCCTTGAAACTTCACTAAATATCGCCCCTCTTCTCTGCTCCCTCAGTCTGTTTCACGGTCACACATGAAGATTTTCTTTTAAAACTATTGTTATTCTCTTTGTCTTTCTCTGTGCAAATGTCTCCCTCAATGTCTCTGTCTTTCTCTCTCCAGCTAAACTCCCTGGGCAGGGAGAATAAGCGGCTGCGTAGGCAGCTGGAGGAGGAGAGGTCCATGCGTAGACAAGTAGAGCGACTGCTCCCTCCTCCTCCCACCTCCCAGCAGTGCTCCTCCATCCACCTCCCCCTCTCCCTCAGTGTCCGCCCACCACCTCTCTCCACCTCCCTACCCTCATCCCTCCGCCTCCCTCATCCCCTGAGCCTGGACCCAGCGACAGGGGACACCGACGACGGGGTTCTAACCCACACCAAGCTGAGCAGAGCTGGGCTGGAGAGACCAGGTGAGTCCGAGGCTTTCGGTGAAGCGCTCTGGATTAGGCCGACTGCCTCTCTGGAAGATGCTTGGTCTGGGAGGACAAACCGGGATCTGAACAAATGAAGCCCCCTGAAGACTTTGACCTGTCATGACTTTTTGACCCCCAGCTCCTCACCAGGGAGCGCACTCAGTATGAGGTTAATGTCCTGCAGGTCAAAGTCAAGTCCCAGGGTGCTTTTTGCCTGAGGGCGGCTCCAGAACCAGCGAATGATGGAATTCCCTCAAATCATCAAAAATCAACTCAAACCATCTTGACTACTGTGCCATGAAGAGATTTATTCCAAGAACACATATTTTTTTTACAGATTTAAAATCTGACACTTTACATAAAAAAGCAATTGATTGCACCCTTAGAATGCTGCGATGCTCTGAGCAGTGTAACATTAGCAAACACTTCTTCAAATAATGATCTTGTTTTGCAAGAAAACTGTAGCACTAAGCACTAAAATATTTTTTATCTGCACTTATTTAAAAATTCCGACAGTTGGGATGAGCTATAATCAATTTCATTCAACTTAAATAGGCAAATGAGCTAAACAGAACAAGTGACTAACTGCAAATTCTTTAGTGTTGATGAATGTGTCTTACACTGCAGAAGAGAGAGTTGTGCTTTGGATAAATGAGGGACGGCACATCATCAGTATCCACAGACATACCTCAGATGTGGATGTGGATGGCTGTAACACAGTCTCTGATTACGCTGCAGCTGTGCGCCATGTGTCCTGCATCTACTGCGGTGACTGTGGCCGTGTGTCTCTATGTGTGAGTACATTATGTGTCTGCGTGCTTCTGTCTCTCTGTAAGTGCCTGCGGGTGAGTGTGTGCTCGTGTGTGATTGAGTATATTAGATGTTTATTATCGTAGATGTTGTTTTATATTTTGTTCCATACTTTAAAAACTATTTATTGATTTCTCTCTGTTGCTGTTTTCGAGTCCCCGCGTTGTAAAGACGGGAAAAATAAAAACAGATACATTTGTAAGTGGTTGTACCGCGGTCCTCCCCATTTTTATTTCATCTGTCAGTATGCCAACCATCTTCACAGCAGGCTAGCAGTGCTACCTGTTAACGTTATGCATTTTTTACAGTTTTACATGACTGCTGGGACACACACAACAACACTGACACATTGGCAACCAGCGGAATAAATAATCCAAAATGTGGTTTTGGAGCAGGGGCGACGGCAAACTCACACCATATTGACCTGCTGTCTTTCCTTGAGCATCTACTGGTGACTCGTGGCTCTTTTTATATGCTTGTACTGGTTGAACAAGGGCACTTTCTCACATTCACACAAGCAGCGGCAAGAAAAAGAAGCATGCAAACATCTGAACTTAAACAGAAGGAGCACTATTATGCTGTGATAATGAGAATTCTGGGGAAAGCAGGTCTCAGACCACAATTGGCTTCCTCATCGTGCCATTCTCTCTCGCTGTCTCCCCCCCACCTGTCCCCCACACTCCCCCACCTGTCTTCAAACCCCCTTTTTTTTAATCCTTCATTGGTTCTGTACATACATAGCTGTTGTATAGCCGGTCAGGATGTCGTACATTTTAATGATTCCAAGTCGAACTGCATGTCCTTGTTAGCTTGGTTTTCCTCATTTGCCATGTCACACTCAAAAATACCCTTCTTTTATGTGCAAACACACATGCGTGCACCCACTCACACATCCACACGCGTTCATATTCTTTCACAAACACACACGCGCTAACGCAAACGGCGCAGTCATTAAAAATGAAACCACAGGCTTTTTTTGAAAACTCCCAGGACTGAGGGAAAAGTCAGCGGCGCAGCGGTGAAAAGAGTCCCCCTGGAAACAATGAGGAGAATGATCATTTGTTGTTCTTGAAAACCCGGTGAGGTTTCACAGAGGTTAAGCTTCCCTTTGATGTGTTTTTAACTCGTTTCAGCTCTGTGGAGGGATTAGTCAGCCTCTCACACACACAAACACAAATGCACACGTTCGCACACACAAGCACATACAGGCTCTTAATTTCCACACCATGAGCTCTTCTCTCACAAAGGCGGAAAGCACAGAACAGGCTCCTTCCTAACCTAATTTCATCAAATGAGAGTGGGTGGTACTTCACTGCTGTATGTGTGGTCCCTTGGAAATCTGTGGTAAACCAGCAAAATATTGCAAGTCAGTATTTTTCTTTTTATCCCAAATTAGCGTCGGGCTGTTTGTGAACAGTGTGGGCCCTCAACCACGAGAGACGGAGAAAGAGAGACAGAGTAGCTGTTGATCATCACGGCACTCATTACAGTGTTTACGAGGCATTATTTGATCCCTATTTCAAGATACAAATGATTGGGGTGCTTGTGCCTATGATGTGTGTTTGTGTGTTTGTTATCAGCTCCAGTCTGGGCTTCCCTGTAGGTCTCTGTGTGGTTGCCCATGCTAATAATCACACAAAAAGAGCTTGCGTTCACAGCCCATGTCGTAAGCAGCTTTGCAACAAATAGTCTGTAAATGGCTCTTAGTGTTTGCTTTAACTGAGTTGGAGTACCAGATGGGTGGAGACAGACCATACCAGGACAGTTCACAGAGGCAATTTGCAGTGATAAACCCACCAAGATAAGTTAATTACAGAAGCCATTTTATGTTAATTTGTTATATCACATCTCTGGAATTTGCTAGGCTCATAATTAGCTGTGCAGAAACTCATTACACTCATTAAAAGAAGCAAATAGATTTCGTCCTTAATCTGATTTATTTGTTTCAATTGAACTAAAAGTTTAAATCCATAGAATTGGGAGTTTTCCTGATTGTAAAAACTGCTTTGGCTCTGTGTAGGTGCTGGACCACCTTAAGTATATGACAGCAGCTTTTTACATGGCTTTGTTGAATACTCGATTCTGATTGGTCAATTACGGCACACTTCAGTCTGTTATTTCTGGATAGCAGACCACTGCTGTGAATAACAGACTGTTGCTGTGGCACAGTTTTCATCATAGACACTTGGCAGAATGAATAAAATCTTTTTTAAATCAATAAACTCGTTTAAAATCAATATTTTGTGTCAAAGTATTAATTTGTTTTGTAAGTAGCCGTGCAGTAAGCAGGATAACCTACAGCAAGTTGGTCATTATCTGCTGACAACCTTCATATCCCAAACTTTGTATGGAAGCAAATTTTAAAAAAAAACTGAATGTTAATACAAAACACTTGATATTGAAAATTTAGTACCATTAAATTCATAGTGCTGAAATATTTTACTTTGAAAAGCATGTATGTGAATTAATTTGCTCTGAATTCACCTCTTTAAAATAAGAGTATGACATTTTTTTATTTGCAATTTCGCTGAATTTGAGTGTTTTTTTTTTTCAGTGTTCACAAATTCCAAAAATTTAAGTTTCAAAATTAAAAAAAAAGCAGTTGAGGTAGTTTACATTTGTTCAATCAAATTCAGATCTAAGATTTCAATTTGAAAAATTTCAGATAGCAAGGGGCTAATCAGGACACATCCAAGCCTGAAGGCAATCAAACCGACTTTTGGTCTGTCATAGCACGGACTGTCAGTCATGTGATCCAAGAAAGTTGAAATGCGAATTGAAACCCAAAGAGAATCACTACGTTGTCCAGCTTGTGCTTTTTTATTCCAAATGTTTGGATTTGCGTTTGAATTTAAGCTTGACTGCCTATCCTGAGAAGCTTGAATTGAACTTTTGGAATTGAATTCATATAATGTTCTTTTGTTTAACTTGAATTTTTAAATCTGAATTTTACCAATTAAATTTCAGAAACCAGAGTAATTTTTTCTTTATTTGTTTGTGTATGTGTTTGTTTTTTTGTTTTCATGTGTGTGAATTTCTTAAACTTGAATTTATGGAGAACAATGTTGCACATATATTCAAATTCAGCTTTGTAAATCCAAAATCAAGAAATTTCATATTTGAATTTGATAAAGGAAAATATAGAACAAATACATTCACACACATGGTTTTCAAAATAAAATATTTTAATGCTATAAATTCAGCAGTGTTTACATTTCAAAATTAAGTATTCAGTAGCTGTTAAAATTGAAATATTTCTGTCTCTTATTTGCTTCCGTAACCTTGAATGGCCCCTTTCTCATGTGAAAAATGTGGACCAGCCCTGTATTCTTCCACTGTTACACTAACTTTCAGTGGGAGAGGCGGTTCTGTCACACCACGAACAGAAAACGACAGAACAGCAACAGAGGGTGAGAAAGAAAGAAAACTGACAGGAGTGCTGGCAACATGTCACCTCTTCAAGTTAGGTCACTCAAAAAAGCAGGAAAAAAGAAGGGAGACAGTTATTCACACAGTGTTTCACTTTTAAAAAGGTGGGATTTTGTTATGTGGTTACTTTTTTTAGACTTTACAGCTGCACTATTGCAAAATGCTGACATTCTGTTGGTGCAGGTGAATTTAGGCTGTAGGCAGAGACTCATTTTCACACTGACAAAATGTCCCAGCAGAAGCCCTCAACTCTCCTCCACCAACCCACACACACAGTTATCACACAATTACCTACATGTTGTCTTTTACTTTGTCACATATTAAAGAGTAAATTAGTGACAAATTTCACATCTGCAAACATATTTATTTGGCCTTTTCTGCCAACAACAACATGTTCTCATCCCAACTCATCAAATATCACAGTTTGGTCAGTGCACTTTCACATCTACATTTGATGTGCTAAGTATCCTCTTGCATCTGTTGTTGACGCTCCGAGGATACTGTGTCACATTTACACTTGTTACATGCAGTGCATCTTTTCTAAATACGCTTCCATTTTCACAGGAAACAGTTCCTGATGCATTAGATGCTCACAGTCTTTTTCAAAATAAACTCACCTCATATTTCCATTTATTTCCTTGTGCAACAGGAGCATGTGGTCAGGTTTAGGAAAAAAACACCATGGTTAGGCTCCATATTCACACAGCGGCCTCCCAAGGGAAATTCTGGGTTTTTGTGGACCCATCCAACTTCCCTCCCGCTCTAAAGGAATTTTCCAACTTTTTATATTACACTGTCACCAGCAGTGTTTCAAACTGACGTTGTATGGTGGTATAAACTGACACACCTTTTGTGGCGGTATGATACACCATTGGGCGGTATTATAAACTTTCAGCGCCATATCACATTGCCCTCAAAGGTGCCTTTTTGCGCCAGTGTCTGATGCTGAAATCAATGACAAAGCGGCAACATTTGACGAGTTTGTAATGAGAACGGGCTGCCTAAGAGGCTGTACACATGCCGCGTCTTTAACCGCCTGGAAGAACGGGTGACTTGATGCTACTTTTGTGCCACTTTTGAGCCAGCTTTCAAGAGCGACGCGGAAGGTTGCGTCTGAGTTTGGTAAGCAATATTTAGCTGAAGTCCTGGGCGCAGAGCTGATCTTCCTCCAGGCACTATTTGTGTGTAGGCCTATCGTCCATAGGACAGTTGAATGTCTCTGGCAGCTCTGCACCAAAATGATCAACTTTTCCATATTTACGGAAGGAGGGAAAGATATCGGTCAGCTGCGATTGGTTGTTCCTCATCACATGACGTGGTGTACACTGCTGCGTACCAAAAGTTGAACTCAGTTTATCCAAAAATGCAGCTATCAAGCCCTGAAAAATAGGCACTCAGGGACACGTGCGTGCCGTGACGGCGTCACTCTGGTGTTCATTTGGTGTCCTCATTAAAAACAATTTTAGCGCCAAAAATCGGGCCCTAAAACTACGACGTCATTCATCCTTTACTTGATGTCAGTATTAACTAAATGAAATCCTACACTGAAAACATAGGAAAATAGTTTTTTTTATCCGTGGACAAAAACATCCAACTTTTTTGTAGTTTTGGCTCCACCTCATTTAGTAGTATTTTGCCTTGCTGTGCTTTGCCTTACCACAGTATCAAATGTTACTGCTTAAGGCATGACTTCAGTTCTAATATCCATCCATTATATCCTATAAAGACACAAACAGGAAGTGTGTATGAAGCTCTTCAAAAAGCAAGATGCAGTAGTAAAACGAAAAAATATCCTGATAAATAAAAATGCATGTGCAAAATGTGCATTCAGCAACTCTAATAATGTCACTGGAATAAAACCTAACTTAGTATAAAAGTACAAGGTATTAAAAATGTTTAAATAATTGTAGTTTTCACACATGATTTCATTTGCAGCACGTGTGACCCTCCTGGTAATTGAACCTCTGCATTGCCAAAATCATGCTTATGGGTATTCCATTAAAAACACAACATCACAAGCAGCTGTAACCTCAAATATCCCAGCGGAGGACTTGAAGTGGTCATAACCAATACTATTTAATGTGACTCCGATGCCCATTTATGAGTTGTAAGAAAAATATAATAAAAGTGGAGAGATATTTTCTCATTGGTAGAAGTACAACTTTTTTATAGTAGGTATTAGTCAGTCTTGAGAGTAACTGTGGAGTGTCAGTGCTTTTATTGTATAATATGTTGTGGGTACACCGCGTACTGGAGCGCAAGTACAACTCTGATTGGCTGCAAAATGAGAACACAATGCTTCTGCATTAGGTTGTCTGGCTCTGTAGTTGGCTGACCGATGGCATCTGTCTTTCTAATTGGCAGGCATCAGTTTAATTACTTTTACCATAGTTGCAACTTCCAATGCTGTATTAGGCACCAAACAGTGCAGATACAGTGTATCCTCTGTCATTTTGTTGGGCCTAGCTTTGTACATCAGACACATATGAAACTTGAAACAAACCGAAATGCAAAGACTGGAAAAGTTTGAAAAGCTGTTGAGTCTTGTGGAGTTGGAGAAAGACTTTAGGGGAATTCATGAAAGGAAAGAAGGAGGAACAACAAAAGTAAACCTGGAAAAGAGTTCACAGATAAAAAGCAGGGACTACAATACCCCAAAGCACTTGAATTGATAGATGAACAGTGTGATAAGCTAGTCTGAAGCTAACAATGTGTGATACTCTACTGATCCCTGTAGGAAGGTTAGACTGCAGGGTTGGCTAAATAGCACTCAGGAGCAGGGAGGGATGCTCTGTTGTCAATAAAGGAGCGTGAACCCAGATTCTCCTGTCGACATTTAAAACAACCCAAAAAAGTTCGGGGCAGAGACTGGACGACAAAGTTGCTAGTTGATACTAAAAAAAGTTTCTCACAAGCTTGTTTGCAGAGCATGGCTTCACACAGATGCAATTCAAAGACTGTGATGAGCTGCTACAGCGAGACAAACATGTAAAAGCTAAATGAATCAGACACATCCATTTGTCCTATTTACATTTGTGATCATGAGATACATAACAGCATCACATCAGAGAACTATCAGCATCAAATCTACTGTAAATAGGAGGCAGTTTGAATAATAACCACATAAAACGCATGTAAAAGAGATAAGATATGATACAAGCATGGCTCCAGCTACCAGAGACTGCTTCTCTGCTTCCCTGAACGTGATGTTAAACTTTGAGTTGTAAACATTATTGACTGTAGTCAAATAGGTACAAATAATGTTGAGTAAACAGCAGCAAAGCTGGGCTTTGAAAAGAAAAATCACCAATATATTCTTTATTAATATGACTATTTTTGACTATTAGATGTTCCCGTGCTCTGTGAGGGGAAATTGAATTTCTCTCTCTCAATTCACTTTCATTGCCTGAAGTAATGGCTCTTAAAATCGTACATTTAGCTCATAAATGGACAGGTTCATAAATGTATTTCCCATTGAAATAGTTTTGAAAGTAAATTATGAATATAGCATCTGTTCTTATTTAAGGATTATACACTACGAGCAACTTTTTATTGCAGATGTCAGTTGTGTTAGGATGAAGGTGCCACCTTCCGTCATAAATATTGTTTATTTTAATGCGTCGTGGAGTATGGTAGCAAACGGGACATATGACAGATTTTTGTGTCTGTTTCAGTCTCTTAATGGGTAAATTGACCATCAGTCCAATTTCTTATAAAAAGTTGATGTGTTCCCTAAAGGAGGAGACAGAGAGGTAAGAGGAAATGGGGAAAAAATGGTACAGTTTAAGACAGTGGGAAACCTAGAGGGAAAAAGAGATTACGAGACAATTTCAGGCAGAGGAAAAGAGTTGAGGGCTATAGGGAAAGAGGAAAGGAAGTAGTGAAGTAGCTAAAGAGGGATGCATGGGGGAAGAGGCTGAAAGAACGTTGCTGGGGATTTAGGGAATAAGTTTGGGAATGAAGAAGGGGGGAAACGCAGAGTGAGAGATGGATGCAGAGGGAGGCCGACAAAGGAATGAAGGAAAGGAGGTGCGGCGTGTGATTTAGAGAGTGGAGAGGTTAAGATGGGAAAAGGAAGAGAGAAAAGGGGAGGAAGGGAGTAATGGGACATTTAGGGAAAGGTGGTGAGATGGAAAGAAGAGTGAAAGGTGAGAGAAGCGTGTGACGGCGAGAATGAGAGATGGAGGAATGAGGGAGACACTGGGGACTTAGCGAGGGGAAAGATGGGAAAAGAGCAGAATGAGAGAAAGAAAGAATGAGAGAGTAGTGGGAGATTCAGGGTATATATGGAAGAGAGAGTGCCAAAGAAGAGCATATTGTCCTTATCGGCCTGCTCCAGAAAGCCTGCTCCCTAATGGGGCCGGTGTGAAGGGGAAATGAGGACTAGGCCTGATGCTACCTGATTAGCCATCGACTCAAACACACATCAAAGGAGGGGAGGGAGGAAGGAGCGCAAGGTGTGTGTGTATGTGTGTGTGTGCGGTTGTGGGCTGAAGGTGAGTCACCATCACCTCATTCAGCGAGGACCACGAATGAAAATCACTCTCACTGTCCCCACACACACATACGCAGACACATGGCCATTTTCTTCAACCTTGAAAGGGAAAGCTGCTCTGAATAAGGAGATCCTCTGAATGGGGGTACGGAGGAGGAGAAGGAGGGGGGAGGAGGAGCAGGGGAGAGGGAGGAAGGAGGGGTAAATAGACAAAAAGGAGGCGGGAGGCGTGGACACGGTGGAAAAAAAAGGGATGGAGCAGGGAGGAAGAAGAGAAGGGGAGGGAGACATCAAAAAGAGTCATCATGCTCCATATTAGCGAAATAATGAAATTTGCCTTTTAGCTAATGACATCTCGGGACAGCTCTGTTAGTTTTCACATAAATTACAGCTGGCCGGACTGCATCTCTCACTCGCTACCTCGGCACAAAGCCATCCACACACATACCTACGCGTGGACACAAGGAAAACACACACACACACATCCAGGGCGATCAGTGGCGCAGCAGCGACCGGTCGGTGTCCCTGTTTGAAATTCAACACTCTCAGAGACCTATATCCCTTTTCTATTCCACACCCTGAATTCATTACTGTCACACGCACTTACACACCTATAATCATATTCATCATACTCACCAGAGCCTCTACCTCTCCCTAAATTTCTATCCAAGGGAGCCCCAATATGGCTGCTGATGACCTTCATTAGTCTCCCCCTTTCTCTTCCACGTTCTACCTACTGTATCCCCTTTTTATCTCTCTCACACTGCGTATGTTCACAGACGTGCCCTCTCTTTGTTTTTTGTTCCCTTTCTCTTATTTTCCTCTGTCACTCACATTCAAACACTTTGTTTCATGTCTCTCTTTTTCTCACGTGTTCTTTCATGCACTGTTTCCTGTGCCTTTCCTTCTGTTTCCCTTTTCTCCCTCTTTTTTTTTTATCTGTCACTCTTTTCTCATTACCCCCTCTCTCTGTTTCATTAGCATACAGAGTAAGAAGATGGCGCTGGGGGTAATCTGCGCGAGTCGGCGGTGACAAAATGGAGGGCGTCATCAGAGGTCGAGGCGCTGTCATCAAGCGCCAAACCTTCCGCTGATGGCTGCCTGTCACACGCTCACGCTCGTGCATGCATCACACATATTTGCAGCACACGGGGGAGAGAGGAGGGAACATGTATCCGTAATCAGGTGTGACACATCACAGCATAAACGCTGCAATCTCACCTGACAGCCACGTACACACGTGCAGTGTTTGCGTTGTGGACCACCGCGACAGAAACAGACATTGACAGGTATCTGAGTATACTCTGAGATGCACATAACAGCGGCTTTAATAAATGCAGCTGGTTGGTTTTGTTTGGGTTTTTTTTTCTAGTTGTTGAATTCATTAGGCTTTTAAAGGATGTGGATGTGGGAGCTGTGCAGAGAGAGACGGACTGTGATTTCTTTTAAGCCTTTTTTCCATCTTCAGATATCACTGGTGATCACTTCAGTAGACTGAGATCGTTTACAGAGAGATTTTTGTAGTTAGGACATCTTTTGTGATCAACAATCTGTCTTCCTTTAAATGCACATGTTTACAAATACTTTCCTCTTTGCCCCGGAACATGCATGCATGTACATAGAAACATCTACTGAGGTCATGGTGTGGCTTCTTTAATTGTCAAGTTGCTTTTCATAGTTAGAGAGAACTGCATAGTCATCATATTATCATGAAATTGTATTAAATGATAAACAAAAATTACTTCCTCCTTCATTCTGGTGACTGATACTTCCGCCTAGATAAAACACTGACGCAAAATTATGTAACTTTTCCTGAATCACAGCCATGTGACGGTTATGACATAATCATATCAAATGATAAAATCTTGTGTAACACTGGCACATGTACAAATAAGTAGTTAAGTCTGCAAGCTGTGACGTTAACCAAGCGCCAACTTCCGGGGCTGAAAAGTGAAGCCAATGCGGCAGTGCCAAAAACTGCAGTTCCTCAAATGGCCACTTGAGGCTGGATTAGGAAGCCAGTCAATCCACATGGACCACACTGTTAAAATGGACAACTTAACAGCAGGAAAAAACATGTTTATAGCCTGGTACAAAAACAGTTTTGGTCTCTGTAGCTGATTTCCCCATTCATGACATCCACCCATCCATTTTCTAACCGCTGGAGCCTATCCCAGTGGCGAGAGGCGGGGTACACCGTGGACAGGTCACCAGACTATCGCAGGGCTGACACATAGAGACAGACAACCATTCACACTCACATTCACACCTACGGACAACTCAGAGTCACCAATTAACCTGCATGTCTTTGGACTGTGGGAGGAAGCTGGAGTACCCAGAGAAAACCAGCGCTGACATGGGGAGAACATGCACTGCAACTCCACACAGAAGGGCTCCGGGGATCGAACTAGGAACCCTCTTGCTGTGAGGCGAGAGTGCTAACCACAGGAATCTGAAAGCCAGTGAGTAGCCTCATGGTAGCTGCGTCCGTTATTTTATTCACAAACAGTGACACAGAAACAGCTGTCTAAAGCTGCCTACAGTCATTTCAATGAGGGCAAGGCGGCAGGGGGGAAGTGGTTTCCAACATGGTGGCAGGGGTATGAAGGGATTTTCACCCACGTGCACACAGACAGGTTTGCTCTACTGCACTGAGTTCACCATGTTTAACTTTTTGATTGATTAAATAGCCCCGTAATGAAGGCAGAAAGAGGAAGATAAAGGAGCTGATAATGTTGAAACCTGAGGACCCGGATTTACAGTGCTTGCAACTTAAAAGGACAACCAGAAGAAAAAGTAGGCCTGGGATAACATTCCACCAAACTTCAGATGACTGGTAAATTGTCCAAATATGTCAGAATTTTTGGGGGGGCTTTATTTGCCTTTATCTGATAGGACATATATAGCATGAAAGGGATAAAGAGAGTGGGGATGGCGTGCAGCAAAGGGCCGTGGGTTAGAATCGAGCCTGCAGCTCGGACACAACCGTTGTACATGGGGTGCCTGCTCTACCAGTGAGCGAGTGGGTGCCTTTAAATATGAAGAAATATTTGGTAATTTCAGTGATTTCCATTGTCTGGCTACAAGTTGTAGCTACCAGCTAGCTTGCACCTGGCTGTTATCGCAGCCATGGACCAATAGCTGCTTTAAAAAACGCTTTGCTTTTGGGGGAGCACTTGTAGGTGGTTGTCGGGGTGGTTACCGTGCAACATAAGTTAACATTATCTGTGTGTCATACCAGACCAAGTACACGTACAGCAGCTAAACCCCTTATGCTATTACATTCAAGTGGCAACTACAGCTTCTCTAATGGTCGCTTGAGGCTGGCTCCAAAAGTGAGTCAAGCTCTGTAGACCCCAATGCCCAGCTTTACAGCAGAAATAAACACGTTTACAGCCTGGTTTAAAGAAACAGTGTTGGACTCAATAGTTAATATTGACCTTCATGACAGCTGTACAGGGGACCTATAGGTTAGCTTTACATTCTGAGCAAGGACATGTCGTGATGTGTTCCTTTTGCTATCTAACATTTGTACACGTGGTTGCGCTTTCAGTGACAGTTTTTAAAGTGGGTGTCTTTGTGTAAAATGTAGTTTGTCAGTGCCTTGAGATTTTCCATACAACAGTACAGTGAATAAATAAAAAAGGGAAAAAGCTCAGCACAGCAGCGGTTAAACACGGCACCGCATATAGTTTCAGCACTTGTGACCGACGTAAGATTTTAAAGTGAATAATACCCAGCATCTCCAGTTTTACAGCACAAGGCTATCTACTGTATGCATACTTTACCTTTTAACTGATCAAAGCCATCAGAGTAAGTAGAGAAACAGCTAATTCACCCTCTGACCTTCACAGGAACCTTGATTTTCATTTACAAATCCTGTCATGTTTTTTTAAGCTTTTCTTCCTCACCAAGAGAGACACTGCAATGTACTATGACAGCGTAGCAGAACTAAAATCATGGGTGTGTGTTGATCAGTTGATGGCCTCCCACTCTGTTCTTGATTAGAAATTGCACACTTATTAATATCTGCGCTTGCTTGACAAGCCAACTGTGTCTCAACAAAGTAAATCGCACAGGGCTCAGAGAATGAGAGGGAGAGTGTTGGTGTATAAAGAGGATGGAAGAGAAGGCAGTAAAAGGAAAGAGACACTGCGAAAGGGAGAAAAATGGTTATATGGAGTGGTAGCCAAGGAAAGAGAGAGAAATGGGAAACGAGAGGGGAAAGAAACGGAGAGGACAAACATAGAGTGAAGGATGAATTCCCAGGAGGCAGTGTTAAGTTGTATTGGTGTGTGAGCTTGTCACTAATAGTGTCCCTGCCATGGTTATGAGAGCTAGAAATACTTTGGTGCTAATAGACAGATTATGGAAAGAAACGAAGCATGTCCTGAAATCCTCTTAGCAAGACTTCACCTTTTTATTTATTTATTTCCTGCCATATTCCTTTCTTTCTCTCTCTCTTCCTCTCTCTACCTCGGTGGCCTTGGCATTGTCTCGCTGAACGTGTTTCATGTTTTGTCTGACGCTTGGCGGGTAGTGTTGTCTCTCTCCCTCTCTCACTCTCTATCTTTTTCTGTCTCACACGTTTTCAAAAGGCACTTTATTTATTGTCCCGGGGGAGCACTACATTATGCATTAACCTGTTCAATTATGCATTCATTTATGCAGCCGTTGCCTTATGTAAATGCACTTTATGATTAAACAAATTGTTTCGCTGTTTGGCCGTGTGTTCCCCACATTGAGTGTTTGCCAGTGACATCATGCAGCAGTAGCAAGAGACTCCATGCCTGCAGTGTGTATGTGTGAGTCCTATTTGTGCCCTATTAAACTGGTGAGGGGGCCTCAGAGATTGCAAGAACACTGTGGGCTTCACAAACTGATGCCAAACAGGGAAAGGCAAGGGTTTCTAAAGCCACTATATTTAGTGCCCCCTAATTCAGAAGGGCACTAAAAAGGCCAACTTAAGAACAGTAACTTTTGGTCTTTAGATACTGCCCAGTTATACTGTGTAAGCTAGCTTTGATTTCCACTATGTTAAAACCAAAGAGATGATGTATTATGATCCAAAACAGTAATTGTTGTAGTCGGAGTCCATAAACTTCTCCACAGATTGCGCAACCGTAAACTAAGTGCTGGTATTTTCATGCAATTAACAAGCTGCTACATTTCTGTAAACATACTCTCCCAGCAGATCTTCTTTTTAGTTTGTTTCTGGACTTGGCAGTGCTGTTCTGTTTCACAAGATGTGTAACAGCGCCCTCATTTTTACAACAGTGAAAATATGGATTGCCGGAATATCTCGTCAATGGCCGGGAAGCGTTGTGTCATAAATGATGGAAAATCTCGTCAGTGGCAGGGATAGTGTTAAGTTATCAGAAAAACAAAAGGTTGTCAGGTGCTAGAGTAGCATCCTGTCTGCGACGTTCCAAACAGCGTAGGAGAAACAATGATTTGTAACATGAAAATGCTTTATTTTGAGTTTTTATAAAGATTTTAATCACCGGGTCCTTTTTGTTTTGATGAGGAAGAGACCTCTGCGGCTAATGTGGCTCCCTGTAAAAACCTCCTCAACAATTACCATTGTAGGTGTTGTAACCAGGAGAAGTTTCAGCTGGTTGCAGTGTACAGTTCTCACCACTAGATGCCAGTAAATCCCCTAAATCCTACACACTGTTCCTTTAAGAGGCTGTATACCTCACTTAAACATTTTAGGAATGTATAGTATTTCCCATGATACTGCATTGCATTTGAGCATCTACCAGTTTGTAGTCACAGTCAACATTTAGTCAGGATCATTAATGACTTTTGTTTTCTGTATTTGCACACCATTGCAAATCTTTTTTAACAGGAAACACATAAAAACATATCTGAGCTGCTTTGCAGCACTTTGCAAAAGTGTCAGAAGTTTTACTTTTCTTGGCTTCATTTTTGTTAGAAAGCAAACAGTGAAATCACTATGGGTACCCGGCCTGCCAATATTTGTACTTTCATGAGATCAACTAAGTGGCTGTGTGCCAAATAATGAAGTTGTTACAGCACAGCGATATCACTGTGTCAAAAACATGCACGCTTATGAGAGCGTAGAGCCCCGAAAAAAAAACGCTAATTTAAAACAAATACCCTTAATAGGCAGCGTTACGATGTCTGCAGAGGCCTGGGAAGTCTCCTATTGACTAAAGACTAAGAGAGTTGCTCCAGACATCTTAATCACAGCTATATATAGCCTTTCCCACTATCTGACAAGAGAAATGAGCAGCCATTTAAGACAGATGAACTGTGTCTGGATGGCGGGTAGACTTATCTAAACCGCAGCCACACCTTTGATCTACTCCAGAATCTTCCATTGGTTTCCATCTGATACAGGGTATCTGATTTACCCACGCCACTGAGGAATGAGAAGTTTTAGAGGAGAAAAGATGAATGGAATATGCATTAAGACACCTTGACTATACAGTCACTCTATTTTTCCGCCATGCTTTCCCCTTTTTTTTCCTCATATGCAGCCATTCCTCAATCATGCGGTTGTAACACTGTGACTGTACCCCCCCCACCCACCACCACCATCTTCCTCTTTCTCTCTCTTCACCTCTATCTCTCTCTTCCCCTGCCTCCTCCCTCGGTGCGCCTCGCTCTCGCTCCATCTCTCCGTCTCTGCCGGGGTGTGAGTGAGTGATGGAGTTTTAGTGGACCCTGCGAGCGGTCCTGTGGTTTTTCAGTGCCACACATCAGAGGCAGAGCATTAGCCCTCTGCATGCTTCGGGAGTTTGGCTTGGCAGAGCACCAGGCCCTAACTACCTCCTCTACAGCACTCGCTGCTGCCAGGCGCAGGCCAGACAAACTACCTGAGCCCCATTCGCAATATACATGAAATTATGCCGATGTCCCACTGTTTATATTTATATTCATTAACCTTTATAAGGACGTATGTGTGTTTTTATTACATTAATTTTCTGAGTGCACCCTGACACAGAATGAGTTAAAGCAAGTTTATATTGGCTGTTTTGAAGGAAAGTGGGTCCCTATCTGCATAATATACAGTAAATCTTCATTATCCAAACCTCAGAAAGACTGTACAGACTGAATGGTTGAAGGGACAAGCGTAATGAAGAGAATATGCACAGCAATGCAAAGTTATAGTCCGATAATTTTGTACATTAATAATAAAGCTACGTGGGACTTGCATCTTAGAGCTATAAAATGATGTGAGCTTTATGAGAAGCTTGGTCCTGGTGGAGATGCTGGACCGAAGGAAGCATGAGAAGTATAAAGAAAGCGTAACGCTGATGTTGGTGCGTGATTCATGTAGTTTTACATATGTATACACTGGTGTACAGTATATTATGTGCGTGTGTGAGAGAGGAAACCTTTCCCAACTGCCTGCAGCCCCTCAAGCAGTACTTGCAATTTCACGTACAGTAACTGTAATTAAAGACAGATGAACATTGGTAATCTGGTTATAAAACACTCCAGGGTCATGATAGTACATGAGTGCTGGATAGAGCCAAACATAAACATCCATTTATTATTTACCGCATATTAGCAAGTATGCTGTATGCGGTCAAAACTGCAGCACTGACAGCCCTGACATCCCCTCTGATTGCAGATATTTCTAAAGCTGCTGTTATCATATGGGCTTTACGGAGCAGGGTTATTTTGTAACATTTCAGGCCGTGGACAAGAGGACATTTATTCTCGCCCTGACCCTGGGTCATTAAAACAAACTAGAAGTCTTCTCAGTAGGGGGCCCACATGAAACAAGGCCCTGACATTTTTTGTCCTGAGACATATTTTAAAAAACAGCTTTATTGTGACTGGCGGTCTGACGGAAGTAGGAGGGCGTCAAGAGTCACTACGGTAGACAGATAGCCTCGGGCTGTGCCACACACCGCCTGCACTGTCTCTCTGAGTGACTGTGTGTCCGTGTGTGTGCACGGCTGTGTGTGTGATTCTGCCAGATGTACATCATATGCACACGTCAATACAAAAAAAAACCATTAAAGCTGGGGTTTTAATTATGCTGCTTTATTAAATAGTAATCATTGAAATGCTACATTGGCATAATTTATTACATTTCTAATGAAGGACAGAGAAGTATGCACACTCCACACATCATGTTCCAGCTAATTCCTGGACATTACATTTGGCTAACACACAGTTGAAACAGCTCTCTGGTGGTGTTGCAACAGAATAATTTATCAAAACAAATGCTCTATTTTATGCTGTCCCTCAATTGAATGTGACCAGTGCTAAAAGATGCAATACTTAGGCATGCAATATGCATGAAATTATGCTAATGCACAACACTTGCATTCATTTACGTCTACGTATGGACATATGTGTAATTTTATTACTTAAAGCTGGTATTGGCAAGACTAAAAAGCCATTAAAATGAAAGACTAGTATAAGAGTAACATATACATTAGAGCTTCATCAACCAAATTTGCTGAAACATCCACATGAGCTGGGTGGTTTAAGAAGGAAGCGTAATCATTCAAATATGCAGCAATGCAAAAACATACCTTAAAATTATGTGTATTTATGTGCTGCCTGCATGATAATGGAAACCCTTCAACTTGAGCATGAACTCTACCAAAAGATTGAGATATTTCCGCCTGATTCTTTTGTAGTGTGAGCCATTTTAGTATTTTGATATACAATTTTTCATGTAGTATTCTCAATATTTTATGGTCTCAATCGCCTGCAGCAAGATTTTTTGGCAATGAACCACAAGATAATTTAAATATTCACATTCATGCATTTGAATTAATCATGTTAACAGATGCATCACACTTGTTTTATAATAACAGAAATCTATATCTATAGTGGCACTGGCTATTTCCTGAGGAAAGTTGCAGCATCCGTTTATCACGACTGAGAAAGAGGCTTCGACTATATGCTGTTAAGTGCTGCCTAAATGGATGTTTAAGGGTCCACACACTCTCCCCATACACACACATATATTATAAACATTCAGTATGCTGGTGACACCTCAGTAGTCACATGCTTGGCTATATATCTATGATAATGGTTACTATGCTGATGATCAGAGCTATTTACTTTAAATGGGTCATTATCAGTGGAAGACTCTACCTTCTGATGGTGATGAGGGCTTTGACAGATATATTGCCAAGCGGGAATAGGTGGTGATGATGAGCCACAGAAGTGTGCTACTATTCTGCACTTTCATTCTCTCCTTGTGTCTCTCCACCTCATCGTCGCTTCACCTCTTTGTCCTTTGGTTCAATTTTCGAATCACAAGTCAGGAGCAGTCAAGTGCTGCCATTCCGCCGCACAACGGCGTGTCTCGGAATACTAAAAGAAGACAGTGCAAATGTATTAGTTACACAAAGTCTGTGCTGTGTTTTTATTGAATTATGAAGAATTTATGACAGCAATTTGATCTGGTGTATCACTTTCAGCTAGGCTCTTGTTCTGCATGTTTAAGATATAGTGCAGCACTTGAGTATCTGTCTCTTTGGGGAGTTGGCAGGGAGCAAAGCATGCTGTGTGATGCTCCGCTCATCCCAATCACAGCTTTGAGTCTTCAAAGAAAATATGATGACTCAAATTCATATTTGACACGGTAATAATAAAACTACTTAAAACTATAAAGTCTCTCCCAATTCCCCCATTTTCATAAGCCCATGTTTATCTCCTCATTTTAATTAGTAAGTGGCATTAATTTCTGCTGTTGCTTTTATCACTAATCATTTACAAGCACAAGGATGATCATGTTAATATTACCGAATTATGGAATACATTCCCTAGGTTAATTAGGTTGTTCTTTTTAATTAGAATGTAATTGTGTGAATTGGTGTCTTTTCAAGGGGAAGCGCAGGCCATCAGACTGCAGAGTCTCAATGTGGCCGAGACTGTAGGCAACAGTGCCCTCTAGATGTCAAAAAGATAACTGCATCGTTGTGTCTTTGTGCTGAAACTGGCCTTTTTTAGTCTTTAGTGGGGTGTTTGTGTGTGAGTGCGTGCTGTAAGTGTGTATCTCTGTGTCCATGCAAGTGTAGATTTTAATAATGTCTGTTTTAGGCCTACGTGGGGAAAAAAAACATCTGAAAAGCACTCCACCAGAGAATGATTCATCAGTGAGTCACAAGTTTATACTAACACTCCTATTTTTGAGGCATTTACTTGGAAATACTTTTGATCTGTGGTAACCTGCTAAAATTAATGTTTGATGTTTTGGGATGACAATCAGCCTTTCCACTCTAGCGCAGAGGGGTATTTCATGGTTCAGCTTGGGTTGTGGGTCAAATTAGGTTTTGTAAAGTGATATGGTTAGTTTAGCATCAGAGCTTGGCAAAAGTGTGGCCTGAGGTCACGTGACTTGTAGTGCTTGAGTCAGACTGGAAACCCAGATTTGAGAATATCAAAAAAGACTTGCAGCTTGACTTGAAACTTTAACACCAATGACACGTGACTTCACTTAGACTTGAGCCTTCTGACTTGAAAATACTTGATACCTTCCCCCAAACCTAGAGATTGCAAAGTATGTTATTAAATGTCATGAATGAATTCAGTTCCCTTCATATTGCTGTTCATTCCCAGCAAGCTGACACTTAGCTGTTTAGATTCACTTTGTTGAAACCAATCTGACAGCATCAAGTCAAATCACAGGAGAATCACCACTTTTAAAAAATCATACCAAAGACAATTGTGGTTGTGTGAAAAAACTATGATTTTTGTAGATTTCATATATTATTACATTGTTGTTAAAATTGCGTTACACTGGGTCACGAGCGCATTACGACTTGTTTAGGATGTAGAGGTTTAGGACTTGTCAGTCTTTATGTGGGACTTCAGTCAGGATTTGAGCGCAGAGACACTAAACTTGCAAAATAATGACTTGGTCCCACCTTTGGAACTCAGGTTAAAGTTTAATTCAGGTTTAGGTTATTTTAAGGCAGGACTGTAGCTTCCATTGAGAACACTAAGGTCGTGTCATCAGTACTGTTTGAAGTGTTTGCATTCTCACATTTTATGATGTATTATACATGTAGTTTTTAGGGCCTGAATTTTAGTGTAAATATCTAAAATAAATAGAATTTCTGTTCTCCATCACAGTTACATGCTGGCAGTGTAGAGAGAGCTTAATAACAACAATTAGACCATAATGTGGGACAGCATTTACTAGGAGAAGGAATAAGGTTTGCATTCAGGTCCTAAATCAAGTCCCAAGTCCTAAACTTTGAGTTTTGAGTCCTGGACCAGTCATAATTCACTCCTCGCCAGATGTACTGCCATTTTATTGACTGTAAAAATCTGTTAAATTTAAAATAATCAAGAATGCTTTGTAAGATTTGTATTTATTTGTTAAAACAAATTCTTTAAAACAAGTGCGACTGAACATAACCCAAAATAAGTAGTGCTGACATTGCACTTTTTGAGCATATCGCACTACCAACCAGTACCACAACCGAATTAATTTTGTATATTTCTGTCCAATCTTTTTGTGTTTTCCTTGTCTCATTTTGGATTATTGTCTCACCTTTCTCAGTAGTCAGTAAATTTTTTAAGTCATATTGTATTTTGTTGCATGTGTTATATCTAAATACATATAAAGATAGCATAACATAAGTTGCATTAACATTAGTTGATTTGTGGCACACGTTTTAAATAACATACTTTATAACTATTGGGACTGGGAGAAGGAATCGAGTAATTTCAAGTCAGAAGGCTCAAGTCCCAGCAAAGTCACAAGTCATTGGTGTTAAAGGCCAAGTCCAGGTCAAGTTGCAAGTTTTTTTATTTTGTCAAGTAGCGTCTAAAGTCATCAAATTTGAGTCTGACTCGAGTCTAAGTCATGTGTTTTAGGTGCACACCTGTGGCCTTCACAGAGATGGAGCCTCGTGGTGGTTCAAGCAGTCAATTTATAGTCACACATACTCCACACACGATCATGTGTATCCACAACCTATCTCTCCCAATAGGTGGTCCATATAAACATTTGGCACTGTCTGCATCCCCGCTGCTACAATTCACTGCTGCCGTCTCTCAAACACGAAACCTCCCCAGCCTCCTCATGTATTAGTTGCATGTGAATTCTATATGTTTCTTAAAATGTGTTCATCAAATGTTGTGTATCTCAGGCTCTGCCGGGGGGGTGTGTGAGCTCAGGGAGCCTGTGTCAAGCTTGCTCAGGCTTCTCACACACCGCCAAACTAAATCACATATTGTTGCAGTAAATGGAAATATAATTTAAAAATTAAATGCTTAAATAAAATATGAAATTTTAAATACCCTGAACACTTTACAGAGTCTTTGATAGCTAGTCTAAAATCTTTTATGAGGCTGGGATTGTGTTGGGGAACATCGCACTCAAAGTCGCAGTATTTCTAAAATTCTGGCTGGTAGTAAATGTTGTCAGCTGGAAGTTTTGTGTCTATCCATGTGTGGACATTATTCTTTACTTGTCTTTCTGTCTATATACCTGTGTATGTTTGCCTACAACTTACACACAGCATCCTCCGACTTAATCATTCAGTGCAGTCCCTCTCCCTCCATCACACTCACAAACAGCAAACATAGCAGGCCACAGGTAAACAGCACTATCTCTAGGCCAATCCTTCACATGGGGTAAGGCAATTACAAACTCTGCATGTCACCCCACCATGCCACCTGCATTACACACACGTACACACATACACACACACACTTGGAGACACACCCCTCAGTCTCGAACCACCCCTGCACACTTTCTCACTATTTCATCTCTCTCTCCCTCCCTCTCTGCATGTCATTCTCTGTCACTCGCCTTGTGCAAAATTGCACTGAGGCGAGCTGCCACAGTATTGAGGAATAGTGTCATATACTGGCAATTTCCTCCCTAGGTGTCAGGCATACTTTACCTTAATATGTCTGCAGCGACTCTTAATAAAACAGTCTTGTCTATATACATATCTCTACCGCAGCCCCGGCCTGCGCCACACTGCACACGGCACTCAATAGCATGCTGTTAAATATTTACCTCCGCTGAATGTCAATGGAGGAGGAGTAGGTGGAGAGGAGGAGAGGAGACAGAGGAGAGAAATGGAAAAATGTGTCCCCGGTTGGTGTTTTAGCTGTCTGGATCTGTTCCAAGGCAGTCTGGGAGAAATTCCATATCAGCCAGCGGAATGTTTTAGGATATCGTGACGCCATATCAATGTAGCTGTGCTTGCTTGAGTGGAAAAAAAAAAAAGAAGATGGCGAGAATTGGAAATTGAAAAATAGTTGGGTATTTGTGACTCAGACAGGAAAGAGGAAGTATTTGGATGCGCAGAAATTTACTGTGCCTGTCTGCCTTGTGTTCTTCAAGCCTCGCACACTGTGTCAGACCTCAGTGTACTGACAAGGCTTTGACTCAGAGATGAACAGTAGGTCCCCTGCAGAGAGTCTGGGCAAAACTTATCAACGCTAACCAAGAAAGACGACTGTGGGTTGGGATTAAGCCATGCATTGCATGATTTCTCCGCTAACCATGCTTCTTCTAGCAGGCTTTTCGGTTTTATTGTTACATCCCACATATGACATCGCAGGCTGCGTATGCAGAGCTGTATTGTGGTACTCTGTGTCCTTGCAGCTGCTAAAGATAGTCTGGAAAGCACATTTTCAGTGCGTTGAGGAGGAAAAATAGACATTTGACACTTGACCTTAACTTTTTAAGGTTCTGGCAGGCATGCTGGATGTCACTGATCTCAGATTGGTCCTGGTTTATGGCTTGTTTTAGCTTGACTCTGGCTTTCTTCAGTGTTGTCACATGTAGGGAACTGATGGAAATGCCATATAGAGCATGTGTGTTACATTTAGTGAGATAGCAAAGGGAGTGCTGGGTATGTGTCCTAGCTTTCAGAGCCACTGGTAAACTGAAATAATCCTGCTGTACACACAGTAGCTACCCTGGATTATACTTTGAATTATGAATCCATTCTGAGTTTTACATGGAAACCTCAAAATCCACCGTCCAACCCTGCGAACTTTGTCACTTAGCATCAGTATTCATTTGAGTGAAAGTTTGAAAAAGGATGTTAACTATGTGACGGGTGATCCTGATAATAATCATGAGCTTGAAGGAAGGAAAGCTAACATCTCCTTTAAGTGCAGATTCTGCAGCTCAGACTTAGAGGCAGAAATATTCTCAGCGAGGGGAAACAGGGAAAAAAAAAAGGAAGAAAAACGGCGGCTGGGTTTTTAATGACTTTCTGCACATTAGAATAATCTGTCATTTCAATTAGCGGGATTGTCATCTATGAGATGTCTCCCGCTGCACTTGCACATAGACACACCCTCGCGTGCGCACGTACACACACGCATACCACACATACCTATACCTTGAGGTTGTCATCTGTACCCCTCATGGGAGAGAAGCAGGGGTGTCAAAGCAACCCCCCCCACCCCACCCACCACCACCACCACGACACACACACCACCAACACCACCACCACAACTACACACACACCATCCCTAAAAAACAAAGCGAGGTTTCAAGGGAAATTGCTTGACAGCAGCTTAAAAGCCAGTCAGGAATAACTTATCAGGCGAGGGCTGCCATCGTGCCTCGCGGGGTCATTTCATTACGATTACCTTACCCTCCTTAACTCAAAGAGAGTGAAGAGAGAGAATGAGTAAGAGAGAGAGGAGGTGGTGGGGGGGGGTTGCAGGTGGTAGTGGTGGTGGTGGTGATGGCAGGGAGGGGGTAAACTCTTCAAGAAAGATAGATAGAAAGGAAGCCGAAGTTTCAGAAAGTGCTTAACTTTTACTTTTCTTCTTTCTCACTCTCTGGTTTTTAAACTTGTCTCAGTAATGAGCTTACATCTTTTTTTTTTTTGGCTGCTCCCCATCATATACAGTATGTCATCTGCTGTCTCTCCTGCAGGTATTATGGAATGTTTCAAGCTGTAGAGGGAAAGAAGTGTGAACGGTTTATTTGTTTCCTCATATTGTCTCCGGTTTTTAAGGTCAACATTTATATACAGCGGAACATATTTGACCCAAGACCTTATTTCCCTCAGGGGCTTTTGCTGCCTTCGGTACAGTGTGTGCAACAACAGGGATTTTAACCGGAGAAAAAGAACTTGCCCTCATGTCCAGCACAGTAACTTCATTAAACTTTTTTTTTTGTTTATTGAGGATTACTTGACCCACTTTCAAGCTGTTATTACTTCTATCTAATTATGTTTTCTAGGGTAAGGAAGCATCTTTTTTTCTTCTTCTTTTGTACCTCAAGGCAATTAAGTGGCTTCCAGAAAATAAGGCAGTATGGCATGTAGGGATGATGTTATGATTGCTAATTATGCTCTGATGCAGCCCTGAGAAATGCTCTGCGCTCTGGCTTTTGTCCGGCCGGCTTTGCCAGGCCCAGATAATATTTATGAAATGTAGACATTCTTGGGGCTAAGGCAGAGTCTTTATAATGGGAGACAGATGGGGTCTGCTTCGGATTAAGAACATCGACTCCACTATCTGTGGGAACACCTTCCCTCCACGTGTGTGTGCACTTAAAATGTGTGCGCACGTTTTTCCTGTGTTTGCATCTGTGCGTACGTGCACTTAAGTGCTCGCTCATGTGTGCGCGTGTGTATGTGTGTGTGTGTGTGAACGCAATTGTCTTTGACAGCCGCAGTGTAGTTATTTTTTAATGCATTTTCTGAGTTATGATAACCATCGCACGGTCTGCCCCTTCCAATGGCTTATATATCTGACAGTGGAAATGGGAATAATTGTACAAAAACGCTTCTCAATAACAACAAAAAATCCCTTACAATTACATAGCTGGAGTTCATTTGGGCCAGAACTTTGTTATTGCCAACAACCAAAGCTATGTTTCCGAGTAAATGTTTCTCCAGTCCTGATTCATCAGAACCAATGAACCTCCAGTGCCTCGTTGAGATGAAGAGATATGCAATACGAAGGCAAATTGCGGATAATATTCCCCTGACAAACAACACTATACGCTATAGTGTATTGTTTACACTGCTAACATGCCATCCTAATAACACACTAATGATGATAATTCCAAGAGCGGTTCAGCAGGCAGAATGTTGCTCTGTCTGTCTGTCGTTTGCAGTTATTGAGATTTAATTATGTCAATGTGATTCCCAGAAAGGGTGAGAGCGAGGAAAGGCGTCGCGTTATGTCCGCTGCCATGTTAGAAGTGTATTATGTGCATTAGATTCTGGGGTAACCATAAAATCAGATGATGTCTCGGGATTCATATAGGTGGTTTTTCCTAGCTGGCACTGATGTTAATGACACCGGGATATCAGCTACATGACTGCCTATCACTCTTTCTCCTCCTTTATCTCCCTGCCGTCTCTGTCCTCTCTCTTTCCTTTTTCCAACCCCCTGTGCCTGCAGTTTTTCCTCTTTCTCACCTCTCTTTCTTTTCTTCTCTTTCTCTCTTCCTCCTCCTCCTCCTCTACTTCTCCTTCCTCCTCCCTGCTCCCTCTTTCTGCCTCTCCCTCACAAACACTTCCCCTCCCTCCGGAGCAGGGGTTGACAGGATAAGAAACATGTTTCAATAAGACAGTCCAGGAAAGGAAGGATTGATAGTGAGACAAAGGAAGGCTTTACTGCAGCGTATGAGTACATGTGTGCACGTATATGTGTGTCTGTAAGTATTCTCGCATGCATGCGCTCCTGTCTGAGCTGTACGCTCGGATCTTTCAGCTGGAAGAGACAGAAAATGTAGTAAAACTTGGATGATTGCATTACCATTGAACGGGGCTCAGATTCAACCAGCGAAACACTGCTTCCATGAGATACGTTGGCTGAAATTCATAAAGACACTAACACTCCAGACCTGAGCAAAGGAAATCAATATTTTGGAAAATATTTTCTCTTGTTTGAAGTACTTTAAGAGTGCTGGACTTCACTTTTCTTAGACTCTGAGATCCTAAAAACTCAAAACCTCCTCAGTAGATTTAAATAAAACACCGAGGCATATGCAGATTTTTTTTATAGTGTCTCTAACTTCTCTGCTGCAAAGTGCTGTAATATGCATTTTTATGACACAAATCTCCAGCTGACAGGTTCAAAGACAAGAGAAACAAGGTTGAATCAAGTCTATTTTGTCTCATATTAATACTTATCCTCCGCTAAATTGAGCAGATGGAAATTAAGTGAATCTATTGAGGCCATATTAGTCCCATTTGGGTAAGTGTCATTGAAAAGATAGTGAACAGAGCTAAGTCGAATGACACTTTCAGCTCAATGAATTAGGCACAGTTAAGGATTAGCCCACAATGGAGGTCAATTGATTAACAGTGTTAAATACAGTCTTAAGTGTTGAAGTTTAAATAAAGGGAACACAGAGAGGAAGAGAAGAAGAGGGCTCACATGAAACTTGGCAGCAATTTTCTTTGTTTTTCTTTTTTGCATCTATCTCAGGTCAGGTTTGCATAATCGCATTTTACCAACTAGTGTCTATTCTCCCCTGTCGAGATTCTGTTTCTGCGGTATCAAAGGCTCGCATCTTCCTTCTTTCATCCTTCCTTCCCTCTCTCCTTCCAGCCTTTTATTTCTCTCCCCCCTCCACCGTATCTTTCCTGTCACATCCCATCTTTTGTCGTTTGCCTGGTTTCAGCCTCCAACAATGGGGGTGAAAATTACATTTTAGCTGGAACGTTTCATGTTGCAAAGCGCCAGCTGGTGTAATCTTTTTTTGCAAAGGTGAAAACATCAGGCTGCATTTGCTGCACTTCATGTATGTAAATCAGAACGGTGATGCACACCTTCTGAGGCCGGCTAGACGATGTGTTTAGACTGCTTAGAGAGACTGATACAATGTAAGCTCTCGGCGTGTATGTGTGTGAGTGTGTGGTTTCGACTGTGCGTGAGTGAGTGTGTGTATGTGTGTGTGTGTAGGCCTATGTTTATACCCTTTAGTGACAGCCTCAACATAATCTGGGCTTGCTCTACAGGCATGGTGGGATGATACTTCAAAGTAAGTACCTGCTAACAGACATTAGTCCATGTAAACAGGGCATACTCTACCTAAGCTGGGTGTGTAGTAGTATGTGTGTTTGTATGTGTGTGCACACAGTATATCTGTAGGTGCAATGGCATATTAAAGTAATTACACACCTGTGTGGTGTAGTTTTATGTCTGTGCGTGCAGTTGTAGTATTAAGTCACGCCGTGCCGGACAATTCGGCATGCACCCACAAGTGTGTGTTTTGATTGTATGTAGTAGTGTGTGTGAGCGCGTGTGGTCTGTTTGCATGTCATATTACCTCTGTGGTGGCAGGTGAGAGAGTCAAATGTAATGAGGCTGTCTCCCTTATGGTTTAAACATGAGCGAGGAAAGATGGAGACAGAAGAGAGAGAATCAGTTTAGCTTCTTGAGGCAGAGAAATAAAGAGGGACTGAGCCGTCAGCTACGTAACAGTTTGCCACTGTGAGGAAACCCTGTAGTAAAAAAAAAAAAGAGAGATGCATTTTTACATCTTTGCATGGATTTATTTTACAGACTTTTATAGCCTGTGTTGGAGTGCATAAGGCTTAAAAAACATCATAAATACAGCATTTCAAACGGCATGTTGCAAAGGTTTGAGACCAGTCTGCAGTCCAGAAGGGCCGTGCGTTACCCTGACGACAACACCAGTCATCACGTATGTCATTGTAGCCTTTATTTTCTTTGCCAGGTACAGTTTGGAGGAAAATAAATTGCTACCTGGATCATAATCACCGGCAATATTTTTTTCAATCCAGGAAGTGTGGCATTTTACTACAGAAAAGTCATACAAAGATGGTTGTTGTGGATGGTTCCATGAACAGTTGAGCAAAGCACAGAATAGTAGAGATAGTAGTTTAGCCTACCAGAACACTTAGTCTGACTCTGCCTGAAATGTGTTCAGGATATTTGGGCAGACAGTAGGCCTATATATGCATATATACTTATTTTCTGTCAGTTTCTTATTGCTCTGTATAATTTAAAGGGAGCTGACAGAACTAATGAATGTTAAAAGGGTGTAATAAACTAAGGCCTACACCTTTTCGGTCCTGTTTTGTTTTGTTTTCTTTTCTTTTTTGTTTACCTTTTTTATGCCAAAAAAACCATTAAATTAATGTTTATACCAGTATATTTGAGTTTTATAAGTTGGAAAATGATTGAACTAAACTAGGTCTTAATCCTGTTTTTTCCTAATATTTAACCACGACTGTGGACTCCCATTGTAGAACCTTGAGTTCGCCGTCTTGTTTTTCTTTTTGGAGCCAGAAGTGACCATATTTGGATGAGAGGGTGGAGCTGTGGAGAAGCGAGGGAGTAGATCTGACTCATAGACTGTGGTGATGCCTCGCAGAGAGCATGTCACTCAAAGCAGCCACGCCCTTAATTATAGCTCACTTTAAACCTTAATAACCTGTAAACAGGTGACTTATAGAAAGATTCACCCACTGTAGAGTAGTCACAAATGGGGAAATTAGCTACAGAGGCCAAATCTGTTTTTTGTACCAGGCGGTAAACAAGCATGACCCTTATGCCCTGTTTCCACCAAGCAGTACAGTATGGTTCAGTTTTCCATTTCCACTGCAAAAAGTTGTGGATGATACAAATGGAACCGCTCTGTACTGTCCCCATTTTTGGTGCCCCCTCTGTTGGGGTACCTAGCACACAGATCTGTTACTAAAAAGTGGAGCTGTGAACACTGCAGTCTGTTGATCAGTCATAGCAGACGGTTACTCTTGCTCAGTGCTGCTCTTACATTTATATATATTCATTTCGGCCAGATTATTTGGACGGCACATATCACAATCCTCACTCGGAGAAAAAGAAAGCGTTGCAGAGTGTTGTTCCTGTGGGCTATGGCAATACAAAACCCCCGAGCTTGCCTTAGAAGGACAAAATGCACAAACCTGCTATTTTTAAATATCCCATGGCAGATAGACTCTCATTGCAGCCTGTTTTATTCTGTGTATGATAAACCAGGAGCAGACTTCCCTCTGTGTCACCTTTAATAAATAAATACAGTGAGCGTAAGACGCAGCAGTGAGTGACAACCCCGCCCACACGAAGAGTACTGTTTGCAGTGGAAATGCTGAACCCATGTTTACTCACAGACTCCTACAGTCACTTTTACTTTATTTTTTACTGATGTAGGGAGATGTTAATTCCTCTGCTCAGATTGCAGAAACTAGTGCTATGATGTCGGATGTTATGTTTTGAAAAAAAAGTCATAGTATATCACCTTGCTTACAGTATCGCCATATATTGCGATATATTGAATCGCAGCCCCTTTATCATAATATGTACCATATCGTCAGACTCTTGCCAATACACAGCCCTATTTAAAAGACGTATTTACTATAAATGATTAGCTTTATAAACAAAACATAGCCCATGTGATTTTACGTTTAAGCATAACTTTTAGCAGACAGGGGTCTTTGAATACGATGAGCTAAACTCATCTGTCAAATGGAGCGCCCATTTCTTTGAACAAGTTTCACCTATCAAGTAAAACAAGAAACACAATCCTGAAACGAGAAGCAATCAAGTGAAACTGGATCGCGGGCAAATCAAATGATCCCGTCCCTCTGCCATTTATTTTTCACTTTTCGTAACAGAAAATTAGATTTTAAAGGCTCAATATGATTCACTGACTTAGATTATCTGTTAAGACAAATAACCTCCCAGCCCAACACCTTTACCCTACACTGCCCAGTGCTGCTGACAGGATATATTTCAAGTGCACTTATCACACACCATTATTACACCTTTAGATGCATCGATGGTCACCCGACTTGCCCAAACCGGCCAGTTCATCCCTCACCGCATCATCACACCATATGTTTCATTTGCCGCTGATAGAAATGAGAGAGCAGAGGAGAAGAGGGTGTTAAAAAAACGCAACAACCTTGCAGGCATCATTCCCACACTGAGACCATTTTTTTATGATTTGCCTTTGTGTGTGTCTTCCATCCAACATACTTTTGCACTTTGAATCCCTCCTGCGTTCTTCTTTTCTGTCACTTCTGTCGCTTCCCTCCATGTCCAGGCTCGTCCCTTATCACTTCATGTTCAACACAGGCTGAGGGACTTCTCTCCCTTTCCCTGTCCTCGCTGTCTCTTTTCCCTCCTCTTTCCCGCCAAGACAATAGGCAGGCAGGATAACCCCTTACTCTAGAATTAATTATCTGCCCCTTTAATTCTGGGCCACGCTGATTAGCTCTGTATGTAAAATGGAGTCCATATTAACATAATATTTGGCTATCTCCTCTAAGCTGAGGTCCCTTGACCTTTTCAGCCTCCTAAGTCTCTCTCTGTGTCTCTTTCTCTGTGCCTCTCCCTCTCTCTGTCATCTTTTACTCTCAGGAGGTACCTGACAGTCCCAGCCTATGAATGTGATTTGAAGGGGTAAATTAGATTTCACTTCTCTCTCTCTTCCTCTCACGTTTCCCATCCCTCCCTCCTCTGTATGTGTATGAAACTAACGACAGTTCATTTCGAGGCCTGGGTATAATTATGTGTGCTTTTTTTTTTCTCTATCATTGACTGCTCTGATGGCAAGGCTGATATGCTGTGTTAATATAAACGTTTAGCCGGGTTATTATGAGCCCTGAGAGTCGTAAAGGACAGCCAACCTGCGCGCTGATTGTCTCCCATACAGGACGTCCACCCTCACTGTGTGCTGCTATTCTTCGCTTTATCGCTGTCCCCCGTCTCTCTGTTCCTCTATTTGTCGCTATCTTGTGTCTTTGTCTATGCCCGATGTAATGTTCCCCGGCAGAATTAGAGAGAACGGAGAGTGCTTTTATCTTTAATTTTTCAACTTTCTTGAAAGGCAGTGAATGGTTGGCACACTTAAGATGGCTGCTGTGGGACTCGTGATAATGTCATTGGGGGAAATGAATGTCAGTGGAATGTAACTAAGTACATTTACTCATGTACTGTACTTAAGTACACATTTTAGGCACTTTTACTTTACTTTAGTATTTTATTCTTATGTATCTTTCTAATTCAACTCAACCACACTTCAGAGGGAAATACTGTACTTTTTACCCCACTACAATTATTGATAACTTTAGTTACTAGTCACTTTACAAATTATGATTTTTAAGATATGATAGGAGTGTAGCTGTAACAATTTTATGATTGATTAGGCAGCTATTTTATTAATTGTATAAGTCATTTAATGCAAAAGCTTTTCATGATTTCAGCATCTCGAATAAAAGGACTTTCTGCTTTTCCTTTTAGTTAGTTTAATTATTTAGATTTATTACATTAATTACATTTTTTTCTGCATAGCTTGTTTGTCAAGCAACAGTCCAAATAAAGATATTGAATTTACACATTAAAAATTTAGTGTATTGTATTGTGTGACTGGAATCAGCAAATGATGGATATTTTTGCGTGACAGAAGACTTTTAAGACCAATCAATGGTCAACATTGTTGTTGACAAATCATTTCAGCATTAATTTAGTTAATTCCATCAATGTTTGTATCGTTAACTTCTGTTCCATATTTATTTGGTTTATCCATCTGTCAGAGAATTGGCTGCGATCACTTGCATATGGTGGTTTATGATGGTATGTTTGTCTACTTTGATTAACTATTTTGTCTTCATCAGTACTTGAACACATCACAGCTGCACAAGGGCTACACATACAGATCCGGATTAGATGATAGTGTATCAATATATCACTATGTTTGCTACTATGTTTGAAGTTATTGCTATTATTTCTGTAACATATCAGCATGTGAAGCTGGACAGTTCACTCTGACTTTGAAAACAGCAGTCAAAGGGACCATTCTACCCACAGACAAGATGTAAACATTAATGGCGCCCTCCTCAGCTCAGTTGTGCTAGGTGAGCTAGCAGTAGATCCACACTTCCTTCTGCGCAGTGATACGGAGGGCAGGTGTAGTTTGGTACACAGAAAATAGTTCCTATACGATAATACAACAAGTGTCTGTGGATTATCTTAAGTAACCAGGTCATGGTTCCTGAAAAGAGACATTGCTGTTGAGTTTTTTAAATGTTTGTTTTTTGGCACCTTAGGCACCAAAAGCCAAGTGGCATATCGTTCCATTATATTGGAGAGAAGGCAGACATTTCTACAGCTGATATCTCCAACACTCTGCAACTCACACCAAAACAATTTGGAATGATAAACAGCACCACGGATATGAGGAAAAATATGTATTTTTGATTTTGGGGTGAACTGTCCCTTTAACAAGAAGGCGTCCACTCAAGGTCCATTTACTTTGATACAGTTTTTTTTTAACTACAGCGCATCCTGCTCTCTGCTCTCTTATCACAGGAATCATGTTCGTTTCACCCCTTAAAAATCTTTGCTTTGTAAGCATTATAAATACCTCTGGCAATCCTCTTACACAGAATCATCACAGTGATCACCCAACAGCCCAAAAAGTGGACTTACGTTGTATTGGACAACGGTTGTTCATTAGTTTCAAATGGTTAGTCCTCCAGGCGCTTACATCAAACTGTGCGTGTGCACACACACAAGCACACTATAGGCTTTTTCCACTGCCCACTCTGTCATTCACTCACACAGAATTAGCAAGCTGTAGAATTAGCAAGATCCACAATATCAGCTAAGGAAATAGGCCTTTAATTGCCCCGTAGTGTGTGGGAGATTGGCTGTGTGTGTGTGTGTGGCTGCACTCTCTTCGTCCTCCTCCTCAGGCCATTAGATATGGTGCATGTTGTTTCAGCTCTGGACAGGTAAACAGTCAGAAGGACATTCCAATCAGCCCAGTGCTATATCACCTAGAAGTTTAATTAATTTCAATCCATAGGGCATGCAGTGTATGGAAAGCCTGCATTACTGTGTGTGGGTTTGTGTGTGTCTGCTTCCATTTAGACTCCCTTATAACCCTTTCACGGTCAGGATGTCTAAAACTGCTGGAAAGGTCAGCACTCTCTTTAGCCTGCCTCACATTTTAATTGACTATCGCCCACGCGCTCCACCCACACACATGTACTTTACGTACACACACACTCCCCCATCATTACGGCGGGTATGGATCCCAGTATGAATTGATGATCTCCTATCTAAAGCCTAATCACTCTGCAGGACCTTAGGGAGGCTCAGTGATCCGTTTCCCTCTACTACTCCATGGGAAACTCACACTCACACGCTGAGCCTGTTGATGAGTAGAAAATGAGCATTCTACCTGGTTTCATATTGTAGTTCATCACAAAGTCCCGTGAAAAATTGAAACGGACATAAAATGGCACTGGGAGACAGGCGTCAAGATTGGTGAGATTGGTGGAAGTGAAGGATTAATAGTAGCACGCAGAGGCAAATTTAGATTAAAGAAATTCCACGATGATTTGCCTTTTATTGGCAAGTAATCACATGTCATGACTGCATATAGATATAAGGTGATAGAATGACAGACGGACGCACAGATATGTAGATCAGGGATTGGCTTTGATCACTGGCATCCTTGTTAAAGTGCCAGCAAAGGATAGCTTTAGAAAAAAAAAAAGTCAACATTAAAGTAGATCAAAAATTACATTTTTAATAGGTTTTTTTTTAACAGCCGGCTGTAGTCAACACAGGTCCTCCTGTGATGAAGGCCTTATATTCTCCACAAGACACCATTTCACATATAAAGTAGGCGTTATTAGTGGTTATCAGTGCCGTAGATATGGGTTAGAAGGGACTTGCTACACAAACTAGTATGTTCAGAATGCTTGGGAGGTTTAGGCCCAAAGACTATGTGGTTAGGTTTAGAAAAAACATCATGGTTTGGCTTAAAATAAGTACATTATGTGGTGCATATCAGGTGACTTCAGTCACATACGTCACTTACGACATGCTTAAAATAGGTCAACTTTGCCTTTTGGGTTCGCAGGGACACAAACCCTGGTCTCCAGTGTGAGGGTCGTGTGTTTTATTCATCACCCAGACCAACCTCCCTACACAAACTCTTTTGCTCTCTACACTATCATTAAATCAGCTGACTTCCTCCGTTACCACATGAAAATAAACAGAGCTGTTTCATATGCTGATAATGACCTTCTGAACATACTAGTCACATAAGACTCTTATAACCATTAATATCATCCACCTAAAGCTGAAAATACACTGGTGCCTCCACAGTGTGGTGCGCCATGTGACACATGTCAAGTGCTGCCCCTTGCACACACCAGAGGCAATGCACTGCAGCTTGTTAACAGACGACCACACAGTTATTCTACCTTTACTGAAAGATCTGTACTTCCTCCACCTTTGCATTAGTTTAAAATTATGTGTAGATAGCCCCTAATTAAACTGAATTTCTCACCTGAAGACCAGATCTCCAGAGCTACGACTTGCTAGGCAATATCTTTTTGGCCATTGTTTTGTAATTACGGGATTGTGGATCATTTAGTTCGGGATACTTCTCGACCTCAACAACAAGTGTCACGTCATCCAGTCTTTGTTGCAGTCAAAACAGCTACAGAGTTCCCTTTGTACATTAATGGTGAGGAGAGGAGAAGAGCTGCCACAGGAGCAGAGAGGAAGAGCTGCTATGGGAGCTGGTATGTACAAGTAGAGAGCAAGTGGGGGAAAATGCGTCCTATTCCGGAGGTGGCAAGGCTGGAAATAGCGCTTGGTCAGTGGCCCTAAGCCTTTAACAATATTCTCTAGGTACCCCTCTGCTGTCAGTTGTGGATGCTCAGGGATGGCATGTAACTTCCGTGTTAACAGGAAATACATGTTTAAAAGTCTTAGTTTTAGGCAACAAAACTACTTGGTAAGCTTTATAAAAAAAAAAAGATCTTGGTTTGGGTTAAAATAAGTATGTTTGTTATGTAACTAAAGGAAGGTAACAACATGATGCATGTCACGTGACATTAACTATGTAGCATTTCACACGCGACACAAACAGCGGCCCCCTGGGCGAAAGTCCTGTATTTGTTTGACCATCACTCCTACCTCCCACCCTACTTGGATTTTCTTGCTCTTTATATTATGTTATTGCCGATGGGTTTACATCGAAGTTAGCTGAAACCCTGTGAGTCTCATACAGATGCTAAAGAGGCGCCTTGTGTGTCTGAATCAGACCCAGACAGCCACTGACCAAGGTGCTGAATTTGATGCACTGGGAATAAGAATCGGCTGTCCTCAAAGGCTAACACTGCTGTTAACAATAGTCTCTTGTGTGTTACGTGCAATGTTCGCTGGCTACGGAGTCAAATATGGACCATCATTATAAGATTTTCACAGCAGATGCAACGGGAGAAACAATTATGCCAAAAGAAAGAGACAAAAGACACAATAACAAAGACAGAAAACAAGAGTGAACATGTGGTACATTATTTGTCCCTTTTAGGAGTTCTGTGGATGCCAAAGAACTATTGAATGACATTGAACTTGCTTGTTCACAATTATTAAAGAAATTCATCTTTAACTAGCAAATTAATTGTTTTATTATGTGATTATTACACTAATAAAAGTGAAATGGTCCAAGAACAGTGTCGCATTGGTTGTAAAGCCAAAGAAGTAATTTATATAAAAATGATGTAGTGCTCCTTTAAACCATGTAACAACAGCAATATAAATTTCAGTTATGATCACTGCCGGTTTGTTTGTTAAAATCCGTAGTTGTTAAGATAGACTGAGAGACAGACAGACACGGACAGAATTATGGAGACCCAGATTTGCAGACAGACCCTAGGTGGCAGCTATTCAAACATCTACATAATGCCCATTGATGCACCATTTCCTGAAGGAGCAAGACAGGACCTCAGCACACACACACACACACACACACACCCCCACTCGCACAAACAAAATGGCAATAACACAGGCCTGCTTTTGTCTCAGCCTTTTGGAAGTGGAGAAAAGGGGAGTGTGAAAATGAGCGAGCGAGAGAAAAGAAGCCCAGGATGAGGTGTGTTATTCAGCCTCGCCACAGGGGGTTAGGACAACTAGAAGACCAGGAGAGTCTGCCCATTGTCCACACATGCCACACACAAACACACGTGCACACATGCCGGACAGAAAGCAGGCTCTGCCGCAGCAAAACCCAATATGTTGCAACATTTGCCAAAGAAAAGTGAAAATGAGTGTAAATTGAGGTTATTTTCTCCACCTCTCCCTCACTACCTCACACTTGTTATCCAGTCACCCTCGGCTGTGATGGGGTTCATTCTACACCCCTTTCTATGTCTGAGGTTCAGCACAGCCACCATATGCAGGTGCCTCCAGAAATGTAAGGAAGGAACAGAGAGCTGGAATTACTTTTTGCGCAACTTACTTCTTTTCTGACACAGATTTCTCATACAAGGCAAAGGTAAAACAGCTGCAGCGTCCCTTTCTGCATTAGTATGAATTTGGATTTAGGCACTCGGAGACCTTCTAGACGGCTTTCTGTGACCACCTGGCTGCAGAGGTGCACAGTAGCATGGATCAGAATATCAGACAGCTTAACAACAACTGACAACAGCACTTAGAAGTGAACTGTTAATCATAGACTGTCTCTCATATATGTGTGAGGATGCAAACTTTTTATGTATTAATCACAACAGGGCATCTTAGCAGCACATTATACAATCAAATCTGATCTTGGGGATTCACTTTCAACTCATCTGCATTTATTAGTCTTTACTGTAGCTCTACATTAACATAAATCTGCATGTTCAGGGAATATATACAGTCATTTTAAATAACAATATATTTGCATTTGTACAACTTGAATTAATGGGATCATCAGCCTCGGAAGCTTGTGATAAGTATGATACCAAGAAAAATATATATATTTTGTGTGTGTGTGTGTATTTTCACTTTTGTTAATTTTTGACACAAACCTCCTGGAGCGTCCTTGTCTCAGCTGCTTAGAGATAACACAGTCGCTCGCCAGAGTGTTTGTGGCAGCCTTTTATTCCACTGTTGAGACAGCCAAATAAAACCCCTCTTGGCAACAACCCCTGCAAAATAAAATGTTGAGGTCTGATTTTTTTGGGATTTGGCTGCTCACATGTTGCAAGAAATCTGTACATTTATTGACTCAGCAAGGTACAAGACCAATGAGTGAGTTCCTGTGCACGCTTGTATAGACTTGAACGTGGCTTAGATTGTTCAGTTTGGCATTTCATAGCATTTCCAAATTATTTATCAGTGTGAATAATTGTACCATTGCATTGCGCTTTTTATGTTTTTAAATGAAGTTCAAGAGAAGCAAAATTCCTAATGACTGGCACAATTAAATTTAGACATGAGCAGCTTTCTTGCCAACAGACAAACCAGTTCAAGATAATCTGCCAATTACAGTCCCTAAAAATATAAAATATTAACTTTCTTCTCACAAAAGGCAGATGAAAATATATTTAAAATGTATTTATTTGTCATGAGGAGTTTTCCTGATATTCATACAATTTAAAAACAACAAGATTAGGGACTGTCGTCACGTCATACAACCCTGAACATTATTTGATGTAATAAGCATAAGAAATGAACATAGAAGCAAAATTTTCTGACTGAAGTCATGTAAAGTTCTCATATCCTGCTCCAGTCACAATTTCACACTTTCACAGTTTCTTGTCTCACATATTTCACTCTTCCCCCCGGGGGGACCAAACATTACAACCAAAATATTGCACCTGTTAGTTATGGGAAGAAATACAAACACAGCATGACTCATTACAACATTGATCAGTTTTCAAAGCTTCGCTGTACTGTATATATTTCTTTCACACCTGTCAGTATGTGATAGCACCAAAATAAACAAGCAGGAAACTGCGATCGAGGCCCTCGATGATGAGGATGAGTGCATCGAGCTGGAATGAGTGATAGAATAGTTTGCTGAATTGCAGGATGTTACTTTATCATGCAGTGAAGATGTATTAAAACCATGTGAACTTCCAGGATGGTCAACAAAAAGACGTCTTCACCGTGTGAGAAGCAAAGCTGCTGTCTGGTGTTTTGAGAATCATAAAAAAATCAACAAATTTCACTTTAATAGAGCTAAATTTACTGTGCATGCTGGCTTCAGCAGTAGAAATAAAATAATTTTGTGCTCCATTACCACTTGAAATCCTGTTTTGCACCTCCAAATAACATATTTTTTGCACATTTTGTTTTTGTGTAGAGGTCAAAAAGAATCCAGAAGTAGCCGATGCATAGTTGTTTATGATACATGAATATCACATACAGTATATCTAGGCCTGAGCATATTTAATAATGCATTAGATGTACTGATTTTTGTGTCATTGATAGTCATCTTTCAAGACAAGTCTTTAAAACATGCTTTTTTGCTCTGCCTTGTCAAAATTCAGTCGAAACCAAGTGTGCAAAATATTGGGAATGTGTGCTTTTTCCCAGAGTCGGGCTGATCAAGGGATTCCACATGAAAGCTTCGATCCTTTATTGATTTCACCTTTTTAAACTGCGTCTCTCTTGAGGGTGAGATTCAGATTACGAGAAAGACACAGGTTAAAAAAGGATTTTTTCAAATTGACAGATGGATTGTGAAAAACCGAATGGAAGTCATTATGAAAATGCCATTCCTAATATTTTGTAAACTCAGTGTTTATTAGTGAAGCTGAGGTCCTAATTTGAACTGTCTTCACGCACGCATCATATTACAAGACACAAGCTCCCGTTTTCCTTTGGTGTAAGATACCCAGTACAAAGTGGGGACATGTAACACATCTGGTTGTCTTTGAAAAAAAAGTTGATAAGGGTTGATAATGATATAGAGAACTACAGTAGAAACTGTCATCATTTGTTCTTTTTTGTAGCACCTTCCAGTCTCACAAATCAAAACTCCAAACCAGAGGCTCTCCATTTGTCTCCAAGCATTTTGATCATTCTGCTTTATCAGTTTCAAAGACAATATTGCAACAAGAAAAAAACGTGTCACAGCAGCTAGGCAATTGTGACACTTGGGAGAGAAAAGATAGAGCTTCGATGAAGGTGTTCATTGTTGTTAAGCACCAAACATGTCTGTTTGTGTTCTCATTCTGTGCTTTGCTGATGCCTTATTCCAGCTGGTCCACTGCTTTAAATAGGTGAATGCAATTTGTAAATGTTGACTTCTGTCAGGTAAGTTTTTGTGTGCTTTCACTAAGTAAAGACAGAAAATATCTTTGAGTTGCAGCTGTGCAAATTCACACCTGCAAAACAATAAATTAATTAATGAGTGTCCCATAAATTACTGAAGTGTTGCACAAGAGATGTTGTAGTTGTACTCGACGTGCTGACGTTTTCAGTGATTTTACAGTAATATAACAGCATATTTTTTGCTCTGTTGTCAAATGAATGGACGGGCTCTTTTCATCTATTATCTGATTCAAACAAACAGTATGTAGGAGGGACACAAAATGGCTCCTGAATAACAGTCAGATTGGTGATCTGTTACATTACAGGGGAAAAAAATGGGCCTCTACAACCCAAGTCCTCATCATTTCACATTATGACCATCACTTAAAGTGATGCGCAGCCATTGGCTGGGCAAATGCTCCATAATGTGCTTAACCATAATGTGTTCATTACAGGTGAATTTGTGAGTGATGGAAATGAGGAGAGGAAATCGTGTTCAGAGAGAGGCCAAGCTGAGATGCTCAAGAGGAGAAAAATGGTGATGTCAATCTTTTCTTTAATTGTCAGAAATCAAGAGGTGTGTGAGGGTGTGTGAGCATCTGCTCACACAGACTCCACCACGCGGGTGCTGTGTGCTGTATGTTTATGAGCGCGGTGTAATGATAGATTCACAAGCTGCTCCCGTCGGACCGCGGCGCCTCTGACCTTTGACCTTGAAATCTCCAGTCAGGTTTAATGATCCAATCCTCTCACACCCTGAAATATGTTACCATGGAAACATAGCCTTTTCTCCCCCACTCATAATGCAGGAGAGTTCTCCATCCGTGTCTAATTCAGTCTCAAGCCAAGTCAGTGACCTCTGAAGAGATGTTTGCAGTCTGATCGGTATATCCACAGATGCACTGTTTGTCCCCCCCGAAGCTGATGTTATGATTTCTGCAAGTTAAATACTACAGTTGATATAATTGGCAGTGACCTCTGCAAAGGTACCCCATGCAAAACAGTGTTCCCCAAAAAACATCTGCATTATATGACTTTTTTTTTTAAATAAGGAGGAGAAAAATCTTCTGAGTCTGAAAATTGGATTATTAACAGTTATTTTACTCTATAAATGTTTTTTTTTTTAGATGCAATAGCTTGTTTGCTATCACTTGACAAATATGACACAGGAAATCCAAATAGGGGCAGGAAAAATCCACATACTGTGTGAGAAGAAGGGTTGGATAAACCTGCAGGCAGCAGGTATCATCAGAAAGTTGAAACTCATGTTGAATGTGATCCATATAAAATGAAGAAAAGTGACTGTACCCACGAACTGACCAATTTTCCTGGCATAGTCACGATCGTTGTTACAAATTACATCATCCTTCAGACCCCCTAACGTTACTACGGTTACACAGGAAGCTGATGAAAGCGTACAAGAGTCTAGTGGACTTCAACAATTTTATGTGCAGTCAGATCTAAGACTGAAATCACTGCTGTCTTGTTTTTTGCCTGGTAAGTAAATGTACTTGAGTATAATTGTCTTTTATGGTCCAGCTCTGTACATGGACGCACCGCTGTCTTTAGCTTCTGTTTTCTGCCTACTAATGTTAGGTCAACTGTTCTTTGAGTCAGTCTGCAGATGACCCTGACACAAAAGTGGACAAGGTCCAAAACCTGATCACATTTTATAGCTGCAACTTGTTTATTTATGATTGATAATGTTTGTAGTTTGATATGGCAACACATTTGACCAATTTTAGCAACAGTAACAAGCTACAACGCTGTAAATTAGAAAGTATTTGTTTGAGGACATTGGGACTTTATTATCGTCTTGTTTGAGGACATAGCAACTTTATTATCATCAACAGTGTTTCTTTTTTTATACTTATCGGGTCCTAAAGATCCCAAATAGCTAGGAGAAATTAAAAATACGAACAAAAAAATAAAGTTTAGGTCTCAGGAGGTTAAAACGCATCGCTTTAACATTTGACATTAGTTGACTTGACTCTGTCAGAGCTAAGACGGAGGTTTTTGAGACACATCTGCTGCTGTTTCTCACCAAGTTTTTACTTCTCCCTTTAAGTTGTACTATTTTTGGGCCTTAAAGTGGCCTTTTTTTCCCAGTTTGATTGTTTGGAACAGCCGTAAACAGCACAAATCATGGATGTAATATGCAAAGATGCTTTTCTTTGTGAGCTTTTGAGTGAATTTGTTTGCATATTGTATCTTGGCTGAAAAGTCTGCTTTTATGCCCTACATCCATACTCATGTTTTACAGTTGTTCACAAGTTTGATTAAATATTTGTGAACGCAGCCAGTTTTATTATAATCATTAATGCTAATGTCTTCTTGTACATGGCTGCATGACTTTAAATCTGCATATTACAAATTCATATTATGTTCTACATTAAAATCGAAGCAATAAACGTCACGGCGAGCTAAATGTTAACCAGATAAAGTTAACAGTGTATGGATTCTGTGTGTCCAGCTATTGCGAAGGAGGAAGGAATGGTCCCTTTTAATCAATGTGAGTAATATTTGTGTCTGTGAGCTGGGGACCGGCCACATTATCATGTCAAGTTACAAATTAAAATGCCTGGCCGCAAACAGACTGGGGATATAAATGGGCCATCATGGCCATCTAAGTGTTCTAATGACATTCTTCGCCTGCCAGACAATTAATTCTATCAATCTGCATAACCTTTCCCAAAGCTCAGAAAACAATGGCATTTTTATGGGTCAAAATGAATGGAGTGCGACTGAAAAGTATGCTTAGGCAATCATTACATTATTTAACAAATGCATTTAATTGGATTTTGATGCCTGGGTGTCTGTTTCTGGAGCGCCGGGGCCAGTGCGCTGACTCCAGCTATGGCTAATTCAATAGGCTAAATGGAATCACTGGAAACACTCTGCAATCATCACTGCATTAGGACGCTCATTCCCATCATGTAAACATTGCTTTGAGCTCTTGCCATTTATCTACTGGTCTCTCTGTCTCTGTTTCCCCTCTATTTCCACCACTTCTCAAGACATTCTTTCATCCCCCGTTTAATGAAAGTTGAGGTTGAGTTCCGTTTTGGACTCAAGTGAATTCACAAAAAGCAATTTACCAAAAAGCTAGCACTTCTAGACGCATGAACTGCTTAGCTCCTCACTTTTCATAAATTAGGGGTGGAAGGCTTCCATCAGGCAGGGTCTCAAAGGGATTGGGAAGGTGCTAAGCACGTCTGCCTTTAACGGAGGTGAAAAACAGACTAATTCATTAAGCATTGATCACCCCAAATGACAGCAAAGTGCTTCGACATTTAGCGGGCAAATAACTGACAAATTGGCACACAATTTTTGTACATTTCCAACTCTTTAATGGGTAAAGTATGGAGCAAAAAGGCAATAAAAATGTTAGCAGACAACCCGATGAACCCACACCCAGCCCATTATGCTCACCACTCCTTATGGCTAAACGCCCTTAATGTCTTAAACTGTGGGCAAGGGCTGCCCTAATGATGCATTTTGGTGAGTGTTTCTTACTTTTTGATCAAAATTACATGTTTTATTTGATTCTTTTAAATGCAGTTTGTAATAGGAGCCCCATTACGCAGTGGGCGAATGGACCCATTATGAAGGGTTAGGCTCAAAGTACCTGAGTATGTATTTGAGTAAATATGCTTAATCTTGGATGGCCTAATATCATTTCGATCAACACTCCACCCTGTTCCGGCCTTTGAGATGAATACTGATATGACCTCATTATTGCATTATCATTGGTTGGACTGCATGGCTGGTAGACACACACATGCACACACACACTTACACCTGCAGACTTCCACAGGAAAATGCAGAAAGCAAGTAGATTAAATGTTTAAAATTTTGGCAGAACACACACTGTATGCAGGAAGATGTATATCTACTGATGGTGTATTTTTAACAGATTCAGCCTTTGGCACAGCTTCAGCTCGAGGACAATTAAAAAGGGTTAGGCCATGTCAGTCAACACAGGAATGCTGGCAGACGGCACCGAATGTGTGTGAGTGTGTGAGGCTGGAGCAGTGCTAGATGAGCAGCGAGCTGACCTGAGCCCCGGCCAGACTTTATTAATCAAGGCAAGGAAACGTGTGCAACCTCTCAAGCTTGGCCTAAAGACTTTGCTCGCTGTCTTCCTGTGATGTCTGCTTCCCCGTCTCAATGCTCCTTCTCTGTTTGTGTTGTTGGCCTTTTTTTCTCCTCGTTCCTCTCTCTGTGCCGGCAATGCCTACCTTACAGTCTCTCTCTTGCATGCTCCGCTGATAAATTTTGTCTCTGGGAAGATCAGATAGCAGCGCAGGGATTTCAAAACAATACCTCTTCAAGCAGGGACTCTGAAAGGTGGTAATGATTTACAGCATTATACCTGCGGAGACCCAAGAACTCCTGTGTCTCCATGATTCATCTGTTTCATCTTCTCATTACATGGCCACAGATGGATTGATGCCTGGTACTGCTACCCTTAAAGCCTTGTTGTTGTCGAGCTAAGTTGTGCTCATTTGCGGTATTTTGTGGTTGGTTGTGATTAAGTGTTTGTGGCCTCCCGTGGCTATTTTACTATTTGGTGCTTATCAGACTTTCTTTGTGGTATTTTATGAACGGTTGTGGTCGTTTGTGTAATGCTGGCTGTATGTGGTAAAGGCCATGTTTTCCATAAACTCTTGCTTCCTGTAACAATGAACTACTTTAACAACTCCTTTATCCTGGCATTGCATTCTCATCCTCAGGTCATCAAATACCAACACTTGTGGGCCGTCCTTTAGCTCACCTGATAGCATGTCCACCTCATAGGCTGAGTCCTTTGCAGCGTCTCAAGTTTGATTCCATGCATGTCACCCCCCCTCTCTCTCCTACCTTGTCTGTTTATGGCAGTTCTATAGATAAAGGGAAAAAAGTTTTTGAGGGGTTTTGTTATGCCCCTCTGTGTGTGATACCAGTTCCAAAGGCATCCATTAGCATCTTTTTGAGATGCAAAGGGCTTTCAGCTACCTCTAGTGTGAACCCATCCTTACTTGATGCTGAGAGCAACTGATGTTGTATAATGCACAAGAAAGAAGCGGGGTAGGGAAGGAGGTTGGATGGGTCAGAAAAACAAGACTTTCACCCAGGAGACAGCAGTTTGTGTCCTGTGTGAAACCAACTTTTACTTTTCTTAACCTGCATATGGTCATCGTGCATTGTTACGTAACAAATGTAATCATTTAAACCCAACACATCTTTTTTTCTAAACCTAACCAAGCAGGCCTAGATTTGTTGCCTAAACCTAACACTAACCACGTGTTACAATGTGTTTCAGTTGTGCATGACATACAGACGCTAAAGGGTGCCCTGTGCATCACTTTGAGACGCTGAGGGGTGTGACAAAGTGTCGTTATTTAACAACCTTTTAATGAGAAGGAGTTGTCAGTACTGGCACTGATCATGTTAGGAGGACATTCCTTGATGAATGTCCACAAACTAGTTGCACACAGATTAAGACTAAAACCTTTAAAAAATAGTTGTAATTCTTTTCAGCAGTGGTCTCGGGAGGTAGAGCGGGTTGTCCACCTACCGGAAGAACAGTGGTTCGATCCCCCGGCTTCTTCAGCACGACTATTTGTTATAATTAACTGGTTTAAGGACCCAAAATGCAGAACTCAGAGGAAGAGTTAAAAGGACTGGTACAATTAATTGTAGAGAAAAAAATGAAAGAAAACTTGATGGAGGAGCGGGCAGGCAGGTCTTTTAGATGAGTCCTCAAAAAACACAAAAGCAGATTTCCAGGGCGTGGCTGACAAATAGAGGGAATGGACTGGTATCTAGGTACAAGAGAGACAAAGTCAGCAAAATCCAAAAAACGTTTCAAAAAGAGCAAAAGAGGTGAAGAGCTTGAGTACTGTGTAGGTAAACGGACGATCCGACGAAGACTGAAGTGAAGAACAAGGGTTTATAAGCAGCAGGAGTCAGGCGTTGTAGTGAGGCAGATTGATCTCAGGTGTGCTTGATGTGTGGAAGGAAAACTCGGGTAGGAGGAGGGTGACCAGATAGCCACACCCTGGACAACAAACACAGGGGAAGCAGACATGAGACACAGGGAAGGGGAAAACATTGGCCACAAAAGGGGAGAGAGGCATACTGCCAGATCCTAACAATAAAGAAGTATTCTTGGGCAACATACTGAACACTGGGCTTTGCTATCTGTGTGTTATCTAAAAACTGTGTAGCAGGTGGCACCTTGTAAGGTGGCCTCGGCCATCAGTGTGTGAATGTATGTGTGTGAAAGGATGAATGTGACTCGAAGTGTAAAAGCGCTTTTGAGTAATCTGAAGACCATAAGAGCGCTATACAAAAGCAAGTCCATTTACCATTTGTATACCCTGTTTAGATGAATGTCTTGAGATTACTCAAGTTATGATTTGTTGATATTGAAGTAAAGTATCATACAAAAACCCTTTCAGGTTAAGTTTTACCTCTGCTGCTTAGTGCTAGGTCCTCAATATTCTAACTTCCTTTATTCGCAAAGAAACCCAGTTGATAGCCTCTGTAAAGTAAGTGGAATAAAGAGAAAAATATCCTTGAAAAGTTACTTTGTTAGAAACTTTGAGAAATCTAATGGCAGTTATCAGTGACTATTGCTCTTACTGAATATTGCTGACGTGATTTGAGCAGTATGCTGTCAAAAGAATTTGCAGAACCAGATTTAGCTGTGAAGTATATTTCACTTGGGGGTCTCAACATTCCTATACCAAATGATGCAAATAAGGCGGAGGAGAATGGTTAATGTGATTGCATGAGTGATTGCAGGATTGATTGATGGTTGGCCTCTTTTAATAAAAAGTTTGTGACAAATAATGTATTTTTTCGTCAAAAGGGAAAGGGAGCAGAAGTACAGCAGGAGTTGGGGAGGAAAGTACCCAGACAAGTTGGTGCAATATTGACTGTGCCATCTGTGATGTGTGTGACTTCAAAGCTACAATTACTTTGAGCGGTTTTAAGACTGATACCTGCTCATGTTAAGAGGCAGCCTCTCACCTCCGGAGAGCTGCCTGCCAGACGAGAAATAATTCATTTTTAAGAAACTGAGGCAAGGGCAAATTCTGCCGCGCAGCTCTCTTCACATCCATCTTCAAAGAGAACCAAGTTCCTATATGAAACAATGGAATATTTGGCTTCTTATTCATGTCATGGGGCTTTTTGCCAGTGCAGGGTCCTTTAATTCCTCTATTGTTACTGACAGGCCCTACTGGGAAGGCCTAAGAGGCTTTTTGGACCCCACTGGACACTCTTAAACATAGACCAATCAGAATGCACAATAACAAGTTGAACACTCATTCCAGAACTGCGGGGATTTCGGTATCAGGATGATCTCCATCTTTAGAGAGACAATAAAAAGTCCCAAAGACATCCTGGGTGTTTCCACGAGAGGCCATTTTGTTCGCTGCAGCTGTTTCCTCATGTCTCTTAAATGACAGCTTTGCTGCAGCCATTAACATGCATGCCACTGAAACAAGTATTATAGTTTAATTCCTACCATGAAAAGCTTCCAGAGGCATAAAAACGGAGCCACGATATGGAGGGGGGGGGTGCAAAGACAGACAAGCTCCAGAGGCCTCATTGCTTGTGTGTTGCGTTGACTTAATGGCAAATGGATGTCATTGGAATTTCGAGCGAGGCAGCAAGATCTTATCGCGCAGATAAATGAATTAATATTTTACACTTCAGCTGGATTTTTTTTTCCCAGCTACAAGAAGGCTAGAGTTGAGGGGGGAGTCAAGTAAATTAAGAAAAAAGAAAAGAGAATGAGAAAGAATAGGAGAGAAATAAGAGCTTGGGATGTGAACTCTTCTAATGTTATTCAGAGGCAGTGAGTCATGTAAGAGAAAAGGATCTTTTCTTGTACCAGTCAAGGACATTATCTGCTCCTGCTAGCAGTTATTAGCATTAGCATTTATATATTCAATGCAATTTTGAGGTCTGGTGATACTCTGAGGGGTCAGGGGAGAAAAACGAAATGAGGGAGGAAGGATAAAAAAGGTCTTTTCTCTGTGTGCAATTGGCGCTAACCAGGACAGAATAACCAATGAGGTAAGACACAAGGACATTTCATGCTGGAATTCAATCTGTGATCACAGCTCAAATTCTCTCCATCAACAGGAGGAGACCACGCCTTGGAACAAAGCAGAAATAATATGGACAATTTAAGTACAATCAAGGAGTGAATGTTTTAAGATTCAGAACTTGAGTCTCAGACAATCAGCTATACATATATTCAGTGCTTTAAACAATACACTCTGCACTTATTTAGCTAAATGTATTAATATTGTACACGCAGCGAGTTAAACTCATCCGAGATCCACACTCTACAGATGTGTGATAACGTTTTTGGGTCAGATGTATTCGAAGCAAATGGTTTGAATAATTGACAATTGAGTGTTAAATTGTGTTTTCTATGAAAGAAAAGTGGGGGAGGTGATCCACTTGATGGACACACACACACACACACACACGCGCTCACACAAAGTGTCAGGACATAGTCAGCTAATGGTTTGCCCCCACCAGCGCAGGAGGGTCAAAGATCGTGAGCTCAAGATGGTTTGACGCAGTAAATGCATCATCTGTTCAATTTAAAGACAATAAAAGGCGATCAGAATGGACCATACCTCGCCGCATAATTGGGAAATTTGGGCGATAATGACGCAGATAATTTTCATTTGAGAGACAGGCAGCTTCTCAGCTCTTTCATATTTTAGAAGTCGTTATTGGTTTACAAAAAAATAAAGCTTTCAGGGAGAACGGGATAAACGGGATATTGCAGGTGGCAAATAAATGACGATACCTCTGGAAAATACCCCAAAAAAAGCTGTGGATGTACTTAGTATTTTTGTATTTACCCTCCATCAACCTCTTGGTTTCTTCTCTCTCAATCTAAAAATTACACCTGCATGCATATTAGCTGTTTTGTTGTTTTGTTTTATTTATTTAACCCACGGTAAAATGTGCACTTTAACATGCCGTTTTGAATGTCTAAGCACCATAATACGCTGTAGTTACTCTGACTTGAAAGACAATAGTTACTCCCAGTCCAGTGATAGCTGTGTGTTTCATGCACCTACATCATTTTAAAGGCAGATGGGATGTAATGCCCATCTTTTCCACTGCCGATGTGCATTAAGGAAGCTCTGAAAACAAAATGAGCTTTTTCTGTAGAGACAACAGAGCAAAAAAAAAAAGCTTTGTGACTAAAACAGCGTCAGTTCTTCATTTTAATATAGAGGAGCGACAGCGAGAAAGAGAATGAGTAGCTGCAATCCATGAATCTTTTATCGACATTCATATTTCAATATAGCTTTATATACTACCTATGTGAAATATCATCTTTACAGTGCATAAATTCATCCCTTAGTGTGTCCACAAAAGTCATCTAATCTCAGATATAATGAGTCTCTTTATTCTCATCATCTTTGTGTTTGTTCCCTGAGTAATTTGGGGGGCCCTAAGTGTCACAATTTGCCCCCCACTCTTCTCACACACACACCACAGCCCACCTTGTCCTAGACAGTCATTGTGCGGTTGTATTAAGTGGTAGGGGGCAGAAGAGGAGGGGATGGGGCACAGTGAGGGGGGCACATTCTCTTCTGAGGCTGACTTTGAGATTGTTATTATCATTTTCAAAGCATCAAAGCTTTCTCTCTCGCTTTCTCTCACTCTCTCTCCATCCAAGCTTAAAGAGATGAAAGTTTGCCTTTGTTCCATCCCCTGCTACATTACCTCTATGCATTAGGCCTCCTCTTTATCCGTGAAATTACCTTTTAGCTTTCTCATTCAGCGCAGGCAGTCTGCATGCGACGAGATGGCTCACACTTTTTCACCACATCATATCCCCCCTGCACACCTCTCTCTCTCTCTCTCTCTCTCTCTCTCTCTCTCTCTCTCTCTCTCTCTTCTAAAAAGATTGTTGCATTTGCAGTTTGATTTTGTCTACACCCCTCTCCCTCTTTCTCTCTCTCCTTTCCACTATATTTCTTCCTCTCTCCACCTCATATAAGGTCCATCTGTCCCTTCATTATATGGTTAGTGTTGTTCTTTGATCGTTCTATCTCCAAAGCAAACACAGGGGTCTGTGTTGTTCCCCCCATCACGCAGATGGCTCGGATATGATGGCTGAGATGCTTCTGTTCTCGCTGCTGTTCAGAGAGCCACTTTCCCGGCCTCTTAAAGCGCTCTTTGAAGCTGACAGGAAGCACTCTAAGAGAGAAAAGTTGCTTGATCGTCATGCAAAAACACTTTCCACCCCCCCCCCTTTTGGTTATGAATGTTTTTTTTCCGCTTTGATTGGGCTGATCTCTCTCTGTCTTTCTGCCTCTTTTCTATCTATGTCGCTATCTATCTATCTATCTATTCATTCCTGCTGTTTCTTTAAGCGACAGCCTCTAAACTGAAATCTTAAGACCAGGTGAAATGATTGTATTTTACAAGCCACAGTAAAATATTCTAAACCTCCTAACTAACATCATTACAAGCAGGGAATGGGAGGGAGTGTAAGGGTGAACGCCTCTGCAACCAGTGCCAAGTCAATAGATTTAATAAATGTCCCCCTGTCCATTAAACGCTCATATAGGAGTGGTCAGTGTGTTTGCTTTGCAAAGCAATACACGTGAGTAAAAGTCCTTTCCACACTCATAAACTCATCTCCACAGAAGCACTTACTGGGCATTGTTTGGCCGCAAGACTTAATATACAAATGAGCAAAAGCGTATAGCCTAGTGTAAGGATGGGAGATACACACAGACGGAGATACACACATATTCTACACAGCTGGAATGACTCTTCGCAGACTAATGTAATTAATAGCTTTTTATCCATGTAGAATTTGAAATGAAGATGTAAATTGTTCGTTTAACATAGCCATAGGACATGGAGGCTTCTGCTGTCAAAGTCAATTACAGACTCAGCATAGTCCCAGACTTTATGAAAACCTAATCAAGATGTGGTCTGTGTGCGTGTGTGTGTGTGTGTGTCTGGACACAAGATGAGACATGGAGTGCGAGCTTGTACGCATGCATTTGGATGTGTGTGTGTGTATGTGTGTGCGAAGCTTCAGTGTGAGTGTAAGCAGAATGTTTTACGCTGATTTTGGGGCAGTTATGCCGATATAAAAATATCTACAAACCAAATCTTATCGACAGAGATAGAAGTTAGTTCTGTTTTAGCCACTGTGGTGGAGGAGAGTTATTATCTCAGAAAAGTTGCTGTAGTCTGTCTCATTTAAAATCTGACTGAAGTGGTACAAATTGTAAAATCATGATATATATTACAGTGCAATGTCTGTTAAAGTTTTACTAAACTAAACAAACATAAGCATAAAAAATGTTATAACAATAGATAAAAAAATAATTTACAGTAGATTTAATTCTCTATCAAACTGATGTATTTTGAGAAAAAAGTGCAAATGCACACATGAATAATGTACAGTGATACATGCATGTCTATACTTTCAGCACTATGATCATGTTGTCATAACTGCAACTTAAACGATTAGTCAATTAACTGATTAGTTGATCGACAGAAAATTTATTGGAAACAAGGTATTACTGAAGCAAAATGTTCCTGGTTGCAGCTTCTTATACGTAAATATTGCTATCTAGGATGTATGTATGTTGTTAATTACTGTTGTGGCAATGTAATAGTTGCCTGGATTATGTTCAGAGACAACTTTTCTTTCAGGTAAACAAACACTACATTTATGTACTGCGCAGGCTTCACAAAGAGGCAGAACTTTGGATCTGTGTCCAGGCTCCTGTTTAAGGGGGAATTTATACTTACATACGTAGCGTTTCTGTAAGCTGAAACCATTTCCCTCGGTGGGAATGAAGCTTTTACGCACTTTATTTTCACAGAACAATAAATGGTGAAGACAATAAATCCTCGACAAAAACAGCATTTTAAGTCTTGTGTGTGATTTATCCTGGCCTCATATGAGCAGAGGAAATCTCCGCTCGTCGCTAGGCTAATTTATACAATGTAAAATGCCATAGGCTTGTGCTAATAACGTTAGCATGTTATATTTGTTTCGAAAACACGTTAAGTATAAGACTGTTGTTTTTTCGTTTTATAGTGTTACTTTTTTGTTAAATGTTGCTGTAGTCCCAGGCTTCATATGAGTAGAGAAAAGTCTGCGACCCGCTAGGCTAATGTATACAATGTAAAATGCCATAGGCTTGTGCTAATAACGTTAGCATGTTATATTTGTTTGGAAAACGCGTTTAGTATAAGACCGTTGTTTTTTCGTTTTATAATGTTACTTTTTTGTTAAATGTTGCTGTTGTCTCTGGCTTCATATGAGTAGAGAAAAGTCTGCGACCCACTAGGCTAATTTATACAATGTAAAATGCCATAGGCTTGTGCTAATAGAACGTTAGCATGTTGTATTTGTGGGGAAAATGTGTCCAGATAAAGACAAGTGCTTTTTGTGGGAATGCTGCAAGTTAAAGCAATACAGATTTGTGAACTTGTGTTTGAAATTGTTGCTATAAAGCCATCTTTAATGTGTGTTTTGGGTGTGTAATTGCAGAATGACTTGGATACACCACACAAGTATAAATGCTCACAACAGCATGGGCCATGTGCGCAGGCTCCCTGTGGCTTTGACAAAAAATTATGTGGAAATAAATAATTATAAAATTATCATTTATTATTCATTAGTATTTATTAACATTTTAATTTTTATTTATCGTTATTGTAGTCCTAAAGTGATTCTTCTATTTTCGACTATAAATGTGTAGCCTATACACTGAATTAAAAGCACATTTTAACATCTCGTCAACTATGTGCCGCATACATCTACAGCCTGGTGCCTTTTTCTAAGGTTTGCTGAATCTCAATAGGAATGGCTAGTCTTGAGTCTCCTTAGTGAGGCTAGCTATTGATTCTAAATCCAAAAAACAAAATGTGTTGGAGGAAGAAAGAGAATTTCATTGTGAGTGGACAGATTTGTTATATAAAGTTTAAGTACCAAATAACCTGCAGAGTAGCTACTTTGTCGCAAAACATACTACTGAGTGCTCATTTAGACCTATTAGAAATGTTTATAGGCTAATTTAGATTAAATAGGCTGTGTTGTGTGTATGTATTGTGGCTCCAGACAGATTTTGTTTTTTAATTTTATGGCCAAAAATTGCTTTTTTGATAGTGAAGGTAGCCGACCTTGGTTAGGGTTGGGGAAATCATGATTGTGGTTAAATGTTAATAAAAAACATGATAAAAAATAATGCTGCAGTCACAATGAGTGGATACTGTATTGCAAAACAACTTGAATATGTTTTTTAGTGAACATTTTCCTGACATGCTCAGTATCAACATTTTTGCAGTTTGCCAGATACATAAATTAGCAACATTTCCTCATTATGTTAATAGAAAATGTAATTTTCTAAGCATTACATTTCCTTTAAAGCGTATAGTTGCGTATCAACTTAATTTCTAAGAGACTGAGCTGACCTGAAACACTCAGTCGATTGATTAGTTGGTTGAAAGAAAATTTATTGGAAACCAATCATTATTTAAGCAAAATACCAAAAAAATTACTGGTTACAGCTTCTCAGATGTAAATATTTGCTATTATTATAGTCTTGCAGAATAGTAAACAGACTATCTTCAGGTCAAACTAAACAAGCTATTTGAATGTGTATGGTGGGTTGGACGTCACTGACCACTCACTGACAACAGCACTGGTATATTTTTTATCTATAAAGCGATGTTGGGCAAACTTCCGGCCGACCTCTGCACCCTTCTGTGTGTCAGCTCTGGTAGTTATCAGCTACGCTCCTCCAGGTGTTTGCTTTTTAATTTACCCCGGGTTTTAACAGATCTGGGGAAAACTGCATTCACCTACTGTGCACCTTGGACATGGAACAATCCTCAAAAACATCAAAAATTAGAAACACTTATATCTATTGATGTATTTAAGGGCATCATTAAGAATGTGGTGATGGAGACATGTGCTTGTTTTTCTTGAGAGGCCACTATGTTTGAATAGTTGTTGTTTTATTGTGGGTTTTTGTATTATATGTTGGATTTGTTTCATTTTAAATGTGTTCTGATTGGATGCTAACTCGGCTCAGTCTCTATTGTAAAAGAGATTTTCAGTCTTAGTTGGACTTCCTGGTTAAATAAAGGTTAGATAAATGTAACTGTGGGCTTTGGCATACTGTGACAGGCGTTTTTTGTTATGTTTTTTACAGCATATAGACCAAGCAGTTATTGATTTATCAAGAAAAAACCCAATAATGAAACAATTCTTAGTTGCAGCTCTTTGTGCATATTCATAATCATCAGTGTCTTTCTACAGAGTCTATTGTAGAAACTGGTACATAACAATAAAGCCACAACATTTTATCTGAAACATAAAGACCCTATTCAGTTTTTCAGCTGCTAAATAAACGGGAGCTTTTTTTTTTTACCCACTTTTCTATTTACCAATACAACACTCTTTATCACTCAAAAAGTCGGAAACAGTAGTGAAAAATCTTGTCAAACTTTCTAATGCAACTTGTCATGCCAATGGACAACTGACACAAATTCTGTTGACAGAACTCAAATACCCAAATGAGCTCAGTGGAGTAAGCCATGCAGACGGAGGTTTGCTTGTGTGGAAAGTCATTTATAAACGCCAAGGGTAGCCATTCATGCTCAATGATTTAGGACTTTCAAAACACATTTCTAGCTCATTTGAATAATAATGGTCATAAAAAACATTGCCTGAGGCGCAGCAAGCATACATCAAGCAACAACAAATGCCTTCTGAAGTTGTCGAAAGGCCCACAAACACGAAAACAATTAGGGCACACAACTTAATTTGCGAAGGGTATGTTTCTCTGTTATGCCACGCTCATTTTAATGAGTTTGAAGGCAGTAGTGTCCTGTAGTTTGTGCTGCTGATTGATTGACTGTTGCAGCCATACAGTGCAGGCTTAGACAGACCTCTATTAAACCTCACAATGTGTTTGTAGGCGTACACACTTATGTGTGCTTACACATGCGCGCACAAAAACACATTTTGCTTTCCTTGCTTCCTTATGCCTGACTTAATCGCACCAGGTAGCTGATGATAAGAGGTTCAAACGCCTGCGTGCGCGCACTCACACAAAGCTGGATCAAACAGACCCTATTCACTTCAAACAGATGACCTCATGATTGCCTTACATCAAAACTAGCATGCAATTAAGGCTGAGTAGTGTTCATCAGCCTAAGCTCGCTTTGTCCAGAGGCTTTTCATTGTCCAGTACACTTAGCAGCAAACATCAGTGTAGAGAATCAAAAGATGAGTGCAATTACATGTCACCAGTCTTTGAGGAAAAAAAAACCTTAACCCTTAACATCTGAATAAAAAGGAAATCTGATTTAACCGTGCATTCTTGTCATGCCACTGGCTTGACCCCAAAGACATAAAACATGAAAAATAATATCAATTTAAACTGCAAAAATATACTATGCAAACTGTATGATACAATAAATGTTCTCAATGTAAGTGAATGGGATTTAACGGTTATGCAAAGTACATTTGTCAAGGTAGTTTTATAGTCACAACTCTTTAGTATCAATGCAATGGTACATTTGAATCATAACTGCCATGTGTCACAAATGGTCAGCGTGACCACATCCTAACCATTCAAAGCAACACAGTGCTGGAGCAGTGTGTACCCCATATCGGCTAAATCCGTTGCAGCGGCACAAGTTCAATTCCAACCTATGACCCTTTGCTGCATGTCATCTCTCTCCCAATCTCCCACCTTTCCTGTTCATCCTCAACTGTACTTAGACATCCATCCATTTTCGTAACCTCTTGAGGGTCGTGGGGGGGCTGGAGCCTATCCCAGCTGACATTGGGCGAGAGGCGGGGTACACCCTGGACAGGTCACCAGGCTATCACATGGCTGACACATAGAGACAAACAACCATTCACACTCACATTCACACCTATGGCCAGTTTAGTGTCTCCAATTAACCTGCATGTCTTTGGACTGTGGGAGGAAGCCGGAGTACCCAGAGAAAACCCACGCTGACACAGGGAGAACATGCAAACTCCACACAGAAGGGCTCCCTCCTGGGATTGAGCCAGGAACCCTCTTGCTGTGAGGCGACAGTGCTACCCACCAGACCACCGTGCCGCTCTGTACCTACACAACAAAGGTAAAAGAAGAAAGGAAGTAATAAACTTGCTCTTGTAATTGACTAAAAGTGGTGAATTTATGCTGCATTCACATGGAATCAGGCAGACGGTAATTACTCTATCAATATCCAGTAATTGTACAGCTTGCCCATGATATGTACTTGTGTGAGGGGCTATGTAACATCTGAGTGAAAATTCCATTGCAGAGGATGGCAAAAAATTAACTTGCTTTCGTCTACTAAAATGATATCCGGTTTGTGGTCTACCAGCTGTCTGACTCCATGTGAACTCAGCATTAGCCCCATTTTTGTGCTGTTATGGTAAAGTCACATCTGTCAGTTTGGCTAAATATTATTCGTGGTTTACATCTGCACTTCGTAATTTGTACTGCTGCTGGAAATGTAACACACACATGCTTAAACATTATGTTCAGGTGGATATCTTATTGCAAAAACTATCTTTATTTGTGTTTTTCTTATATGAACATACTGCAGGCATTGAAGACATTAGTCAAACTGCTCTTCAAAGCAGTGGTTCCCAACTGGTCCAGCCATGGGGTCCAGATTTCTCCTTGGTCATTCATCCAAGGTCCACACTGTTTAATACATTTGGTGTCATACTTGTGTTTAGCCATGTCATCAAGCTAGTTTGCTGTCTCTGTCAAGTAGCTGTCCATTAGTCACTCACTCTACAGCAGGGAACAGCACTTCAAAATAAAAACTCTGTGCTAGAAATCCACTGTACTCCAAAACAAAGTGTGTTTTGTACAAGCTTTGACTGCAGCCCACTAGTTGGGAACCACTGCTTTAAAAGACCACCACATTGGTTTGGTGTAGCTGGACAGTTTGAATAGTGTTAGGTAACTCCTGAGTTGTCTTTGAAATGTTGGATATTTCTTGCAATGTTGCTCATTTTTATCATTAGTGGTAAACCGCCCCCATCTTCTCCTGCAAGTGTTTAAAGTAGCTTTGAAAAAGCAGTTTCCTTTTGTAGCGTCTTACTGAGTGAGTATAAGCTGCAGATCATGTCTTATTGCATTTTTAGTTGGAGCAAATATGAAACGGTTTTGCAGTGATGAAGTTGTTTGCGGCGTCTGTGTGATGGTGTGCAGGGAAAATATCACAATCAAAGTGTAAACATACTGCTTAGTGAAATACTCTAGTAAGACACTGTTGGTATTGTCAACCAGACCAGCCGGACAATCCTTATGAACATTTCTGAATAGCAGCCTTCCTAAGTATATGCTGAGCATCTTCAAGAGGAATGCCAGCTTCATTATTACAGCATGCCAGAAACATACATTTTCATTGTGCTACGTGGAATGACAAGGCCTGTAAAATTATGGTAAAAGATTGGGTAACAAGACAACATCTCATAATTACTACAATGATCTCACTTCCACAACAAAACACGGCAACTTGTTTGCCAGGTGTGTGCGGCACACGTCCATAAGGTTTGGTCTTGAATCACATAATGACTGTTTTTGCTGTTCCATAGCTTGTCATACACAGTGGCCTCACTGATTAGCTTTTATTGTTTGTGTAACAATGAGTATCGCGCGTTTGTCTGTCTCCACTGGAGACCATGTACACCATCCAAGCACTACATGCATGCACACATGAAACAACATGCAGAAGACACACGTACACTCTTTACGCACAGAGGACAATACCCACGGCAGCCTAGGTGGAAGTGACACAAACAAACACGCACAGCTCGCTGACTAAAAAAGCTCCCAGCAAACAATGCAAAGTGAAAAGATATTAATATTTAAATAGATCATTTGCAAGATTGGTATAATTAGCGGCTCATATTCATGTATTCACTTCAGGGATATCACATTGAGACATGTCTACTTATTCAAATAAGATGCAACATGTCACAGGGTGCATATATGCAAATGCACATATGCCGCTAATTACACATTGCCTGTCACAAAGAGAGAAAGGCTTTCAGCAAAAATGTTCAAAGTTTTCTGTGAACTGTTCATCCAGGCTGCTCAGGCTGCTCAGGTCTAATTAAAACATGCATGTCCCCAAGGCCTTATCAAAGCACTGTAGAAATATGTACATCTCAAATAGAGGGGAATTAGCTAAATAAAGGACCTCCCTGGTGCTTTTGTCCTGCTCACATTCCAGACTCTGCACTAACAAACTTTATTTCTGATTGATACTGATAGTCCACCGCAGGGATTTGAGAATATTTTGACCTGAGGCGGGAGACTTTTATTTTGACATCTCCTCCCCTGGCACAATTCCAGATTTGATACTGTACTTGACACCAGCTGTATTGAAGGCTGTTGTGACAGAGGCTGTTATTTCAATGAGGTGGAAATGAGAGGTAAACTTCTAGGAAGTGTTTTCTAATTAACCAAATGATTTGGCCTTGAGGGTTGGCTACTGACAAATTGTACATGGTGTACCACACAAGATTGATAGCCGTGTTTATTTTAAGGCATCAAAAGAAATCAAAAGCTTGTGGACTTTTTTAATTGCAGCACAACTTTTGACTGATTCTTAATGAGCATATAATTTCATCATAGTTTGATTTAAATCATTTATGAAGTACATTATTTAAAGGAGCAGTGTATATCATTTAGAGTGATGTCGTGGTGTATAGCAGTGAGGACTGCAGATTGCAACCAGCTGAAACTTCTCCCGATTATAATTCCATCTTTGTTTTGTATTCAGGAGGTTTTACCAGGAGCCAAATTATTCGCAGAGGTCTCTTCCTCTCTAAAACAAACAGACCAGCTGATTCAAACCAGTAAAAACTGTGAACAAAGCAGTTTCATGTTACAAATCATGCAAGTGGTTAGGTTTAGGGAAAAAAGAACAGGACAGAACCCATCACCTGCTACACTCGGACTTTCCCCGCCTTAACCTTCGTTCTTGTCACTCCGCATTTCCCCCTGACACCGCCAAGCACTACCGTCATCCAGCCGCATAAGGCCATGTGAAAGGACGTTGGTTTCTGACGCCACAACCCACTGCCCAAGCGCCTTCGGAGTGAGACTGGGCTCAGTTTAGATGTTAAGGAGGTTTTGCCACTAGCCAATTATCCACAGAGGTCTCTTTCCCTCCAAAACAAACAGACCAGGGGTCTGCGTACGCACAAAATGAGGCCTGAAAGAGGCGTACGCTTCTTCCCACGGAAAAGTTGTGATCTATAAAAACAGACTTAAAGGGAGAAACTTTGACCCATGACTATGAACATTTTGGAGACGTAAAAGTGGCGATGCCGATGGTGAGGTGGAGGCATGATTGTAGAAATTGTTGAATATTTTTTGGGGCACGCCATCTTTGGCTTTTGTCTGTATGTACATTTTTAGTATGGATCCTATGCACTGTTTTATAAATGAGACCTTAGGTGATTCAAATCAGTAAAAACACAGAATAAAGCAGTTTAATGTAAAAAAGAAAAGAAAAATAAAGTGTTTTTCCAGTGCTTCTAACTACAGTGGCTGACATGGAAACATGGATGGCCCTATCCAGAGCCAGAATTTGGTTCATCCGTTCTGGGCTACTACAGGAAGATGTTGATGTGACATGGCGATCTCCATCAACAATGACACACAAACAAAACAAAACACAATGATTCTTATTTTCAGGTGAGTACACACTAAAGAAATCATACTTCTTATACTGTATTTTACTCTGCCAACACATCTCACTAAATCCTACACACTGAACCTTTAAAATGATGAAAAGCTCTATTTGTATCTAAATATTTACAACTACCCCAGCATGTAACGGCAAGGTTGAAGTCTATTTACCTGTCACAACTGCTACTTACGTGTTATTTCATGCTATATGGGCTTAATAACATGGTTGACATATGTGTTGCTGAACCAACTGTGGTGAAAACAACATCCACTGTCACCCTTTCCTCAGTCCATTCTGTTTCAACAACACGCAAATGGGGCTTTAAAATGTTTTTTATTACATGTCGTGTCAGTGTGGATTAACAGACAGTTTTTACGTTAAAATTTTTGACCAATGAAAAAAATTATTTGAGTAAATTCTCTTACAAAAAATCCCCCTGACGGGTGTGACAAATGCACCTGGCAAAAATGATCACTAAAAAGGACATTTTGCGTCTCACTCTCCCGCTTTCAAATACATATGCATCAATGTTAACACACATTTGCATTTGCACACACAAACACAAAGGCTAAAGCATCCATTCTGGAGAGCTCAGAGTGCAGAGCTGTCCAGAAGCGCCTGTCTGTGTGAGGAAAATGTATGCAGCTCAAATCAAAGTGATGTTGCACACAGTAATCTTTCTCTATTAAGGATGTCACATTTTGCAATCTTTTCGCAATTGCGGCCTAATATCCTTTACCACTCCACTGCTGGGTTGGTGAGCTTCTGCAAGCGCGCATACACACATCCACTCACTGTCTCATCACACACATCCACGGTGTGTAGGTATCCCGCTGAAGGAGTCAGTCATGTGTGTCTTTCAGATAGGAGTTGAGAAAGCCCTTGATTAGGACAGGAAGTCATGTGTGTAAAATTCACACTTTTTACCACCACTGTCTCACCGTACGTAGCGAAGGTAGTGTGTGTCTTTGTGTGTTGGTGTGTCTGTGTGTAGCGCACACGTCTATAGAGATCATAATTAACTGACGTAAAGGTAAATAGTAATATAAAATTAATTACACGCTAACAGTGAATTCCTTTGTACCTTTTAAAGTGAGCTCAGTTCTAATTTCGGGGTAAAATAATTATATCCGGAGCTGTTTTGGAAATGAAAGGCCTTGCCTCTTCTATGAAAGGCAAATTATTTACACTTGGTTTGTTTCTGATGATAAAATTCAAAATGGGGACCCAACAGTCTTGTGAACTGGAGATAAAAGTGGCTATTGTCTAATTCGACTGATCTTCCTCAGGTGCATTTAGATCTTCTTTTTCTGTTTCATGATTAAACTTCATTTACTCAGCAATGCCCTGATTCACGCTGATAGTTACACAAATTTCCCTTTGCACGCCAATGTTAACCAATTGCCACCTCCACCTAAGCAACTGGAGAGCCCACCTTAAAGATAACCCTGGGCGTTTTTATGTATTCATACATTTTAGGCATTTTTTGTAATGCTGTTTGATAAGACAAAAATAGAATTTGAATTAAGATACCTTGTTTAATTGTGTCTAATTCTGTTGTTTGTAATTTTCCAAAATGCCTCTTCAGAACCCCCTGACAGAGTTCTTGAACGTCCTAGCCAGCTGTTGAATTGGGTGCGATGAAGATGGAAAGCTTTTCCAGGTGAGAAAAAGTGAGGGTCACCAATAATTCAAGACATAACATGTCTTATGACTGCATTATTGCTGTATGGGCTATTGATGCGACTGTCACTGGGAAAAAATTGCCATCTCTGCCTCTTCTGTGATGGATTTGTCTCTTATTGTTCAACATGAAAATGGTCAAAAGTCCTTCCTCTTGATTCTCCACGGCTGAAAACAAACACCTGGTAAGATCTGACGATGATGTCTTTGTTAAAGTAGATAAAGATTTTCCAGGTATCTAGCGTGATTTTGCCTGCTGGAAACATCTTTGTATATCATCATATCATTTTCTTTTTGTTATCTTAGGAATACTACATGAGATACCAACTCTTTGCTCATGGCCCAGTGCAAGGTAGGTTGGATTTTCTATTTGTTTACCACAAATATAGCCATATTTTTAGCCATGCTAGGAGCACAGCTCTGTGGACGGCAATGTCAGCTGGTCAGTCGGGTCACCACTTTGGTCCGGACTGAAATATCTCAACAACTACCACATACATTACTGTGGAATTTTGTAAAGAAATTCGTGTTTCTTAGAGGTTGAGAGATTATCTGACTTGGGTACAAATTGACCGTCAAGAAATTTGGTACAGGTACTCATGGTGCGCAAAGGATGAATCATGATGACTTTGGTGATTCCTTGACCTTTCCTGTAGGGCCAACAGTAATTCAAAGTTTTCACTTACCAAACTAAAATGAAAGAAGTCTCTCTCTCTTCTGTCTACATAAGTTTGTCTGTCCTTCGATTTTCTCGACAGCCGTCAATCCGATCGACTTGATACTCTGCGGGTGTATTGCTGAAGACCCAAAGAAGTATAGTGTTGAGTGCAAGCTCTTTAGATCTATGGGACATACTTATTAGTGGGGCAAAATGCGACCCCCTATCAGCTGGTACCACAGAACAGCTCACGGACAGATGAAGAAAGAGAGGCCAGAGGTGCTACACTGTATTAAACTCAAATATTTCAGGCATTGGCGATGCAACTTTCAGATGGAACGGTTTAGCTCCTGGAAATAGCCTGGTCCCTAATAGCTAACTGGTAGCAAATGACGCACATAGTCCAGCATTGCTGGAGAACGCAACTATGTCATGGCATGTTAACTGCTCAGAACCCAAGGAAGCGCAGTGTCGAATGTATGCAACGCATTTTAAATGGGTACTGATCTAGTCTAATGAAATCTACCAAATGAATTGGCACCACATTCATGGTGCCTAAAAAATGAAGTCAAATGACTTTCTGCATGACCTTTCCCCTGCCACCATGAAGTTTTGTGTGAAATTTCTTGACAACTTTTATATAGAGTGATTTGGTGCCGACATTAATGCTCACCTCGGGATGACTTGAAATAGCTTTGTTGGTCCCGTGACTTTTCATTTATTGGCATCATCTGGTCAAATTTATTGAACCAACACTTTGGTTTTTAACCAAATACGTAGCAACTAACGTCATTCCCATCAACCACAGCTGTACTTTGTGTTCAGTGCTAATTGGCAAATGTCGTCACGCTAACACGCTAAAATAAGAGACATCACTGTCATTAGCATTTAGCTCAAACCACAGCTATGCTGACAACATCGCAGAAGGTCATTGGTTGACCCCTGCATTAGCCAGCATATCCAATCCCATCAAACTGAAACTATTGGGTCTGCATATCAATGCCCTCAAGCGGAGGGTCCCTGAAGGGTGTCATTTGAACCAAACACTTAAGCATCTAATTCAACTGCAAAACACTGCTTTAACCAGAAAAGTGAAGGTAAAAAGCAAAATCAGCCTCTTCTTTGGGTAGAATGAAAACCTGCAGACTCTTTGGCCTGCATGTCACATGGTTAAAAACAACTAGAGTGAAGGCATCTTCAAAGAGAGGCATCCAGCCGTACTTAGCTTTGATTCCATGCTGCTTAGTGTATAAATAAGGGCAGTATTCATGCACCCTTATTACGGTTTGATATCACCTCTTATGGTGCAAAACATAGCCCACCTACACACTACAATTTGCAATACATTTAGTGTTATTGACCAAGGTCCATAGGCACCCTATAATTTAAGGAACCAAGCACAGACTTTTACTGCGCTTCACTACAGGGCTCCTAATATCCTTTGGATTGAAGGTGCTTTAGTTTACGCTGCGCACCCGCGAAAACATTAGAGGGGTAAAAAGGTAAGCATTTCCTCAATGCAGATGGAGATATCTGAAATCATGGCTCTAGTATTTAGTCCTCTCCCTCCCTCCTCTCCCCTCTCTCCTCTTCTCCTCCTTTACTCTCGCCCCTTCTTTCTCAATTGTGTCCCTCGCCTCTGGCAAATGGGAGTCATTTGTTTGTGTGAACTTCCCATAACCCGCAGCGCGTGAGACACTTATCATTCAGAGTGGGGCTGCTTCGTCCTGAGTTGTAATACCTCTTCTTCTTCTTCTCCTTCTTCTCTTCCGTCTCCTTCTTCTTCTTCTTCTTCTCTTTTTCCTCTCACACCACAACCATATCTGTTCCAGCTGACTCTCACCATGGTTCATCATCTTTCTCCATTCTTTCACTCCCTCTCATACTCCCTGCTCACCCATTTCCCCCCTCTATAGTACGCCCCCTTCACCCTCTCCCTCCTTCTCTCCCTCTCCCTCCAATCTCATTCCCCATGTAATCTCGGGGTACACAGGACCGTTTTCATTACTGCACTACTCATCTTATCATCCTCCCTGTCATCTCCTCTGTCTCCTGTCTTTTTTATATTCCTTTATTCTAACAAGTCTGCATCTCAGAAGCCATCAGTGGTCCACCCCTTTTCATTTCCCTAATGTACCCCAAACACACATTCGCACACACACACCCTTGCCTGGCCCTAACCCCTAATTTCATTGCCTTAACCTGGTTCCTATCATCATGATGTAGAGCACACCCCAGTTCCCTGCAATCCTGTAAATCACTCTGTGTTTGTGTATGTGCAGTCAGCAGTACAGTATGCATTTTTTTTTTACATTTTCATCTGTGTGTGTATTATCTCTGCGGGCCAAATGAGCGGTGACAAGACAAAACAGACAACCTAAACAGGGAGTGAGAGAATAAAAAAGGATGAAAAAGGGAGGCAAAAATGAAGATGGAGACAGACAGAGGGGTGAGACGGAGACAGACAAAACGAGAGAGGAAGAGAGTGATTTTAAGGAGGGAAAGCTGTCATTGAAGGCCGAGGTGTGCCTTAACCCTCTTGCTTGCTTTAATCCCTCATTTATGTGAACTCAGCTTTGGAAATGAAGCTGTCACTGTATTTTCCTTCCCTTCACCCATGCTGTGGTATAATCAGAAACCACACATGCATGCAACACACACACACACACACACACACACAGTCACAGGACGGAGACACAGAAAATCACTCAGGAGAGGTTTTAAATTCATTCCAGAGTTGGAGGCAGAGATTCGTACAGCCTCACCTTGTCTCCTAGAGGAGGAATCATCGGATATGTTGGAGACAGAGGGGAATTATGGGTAAATGCACTGGTGAGGAATGATAGCCTGCAATCTCCGGCTCTAATCTGGGATCGCTGACACATGCCATTCATTTCAGACTGTGCCAATATTCCCCCTGCATGGTGTAGAGCATACATGTGTGACTTTGTAATCTATTATACCTATTTTTGAGACATATATTTATTTAAACAGTGTAGAGACAGTGTGCATGTGAAAGTCAATTTAAAAAAATGCTAACACATTAAAATCCTCTGTTGTTTAAATAATCTTAATATTAACAGATGTGTTAAACTGCTGATGCATATATGGATATTGTTAAAACTCAAAAACAATTAAACATATGTCAGAATGTTTTAGAGTTTTGTTGAAAATAATTGACATAAATTAATATATATACACTGCACCATCTTAAATGATGTAAACAAGAAAGGGATGCTCATTAAAATCCTTAAAATATGATTGAAAAAACATTTTAATTACATTTATTTTTCCTCTGTTTTTTAATATTTTGATATGGAATGACAGAGGAAGGGCAAAGTACATTGATAACAGCCATTAGGGGGCAATTTGATCATTGTGGAACCACAGACCTGTACTGCCATCTAGTGGTGACAAGAGAAAGTGGACAGATGGAGGGATGAGTGGATGGATGGACAAATCAGTTATTTTATGGACAGATGACCAAAAAATGGGAAATATCAGATCCAGTTTTACTGCAAACTTTAACAGTTTTTATAATGATAAAATAAATATATTTTATTTTTATTCATTTAACCATTATTTTAACCAGGAAGTCCCATCGAGATTAAAAATGTATTTTATAAGAGAGACCTGACCGAGGTAGCAGCCAATCAAACCACATTTAAATGCAACATAAAATACAAAAATCCCCAATAAAACAACAACTATTCAAATATAGTGGCCTCTCAAGAAAAAAGCACATGTCTCTGTCCCCCGATCTTTATGATACCCTTAAATTCATCAATTGATTTAGGTCTTTCTAACTTAAGATCTTTTTGAAGATTGTTCCATGTCCAAGGTGCAGAGTAGGAGAATGCAGTTTTTCTCAGATCTGTTAAAACCCGGGGTACATTATAAAAGCAATAAATACGCAACAAGGAAGTTGACCACTTTCCTACTAACTCTTCAATGTATTTTTATTTATCATGTGCATCAATTATTGTCAAAAGTGAAAGTAAGAACCTTCTGATATGCTTAATTTTGTAGGTTTTATGTTACTTTTTCAAACAAATATATGAGAAAAGTACATAATCAACACCTGACTTAAGGAGAAAATAAAAGCAGTGTGAAAATTAGAGCCTCAATCATCAGGCAAAACTTAGATGCAGCAATGTGATAATACAAGACAAAAATATTTCATATTCCTGTCCATCCTTTGCTCCTCCATCCCTATATCTCTTCGTCCCTCTATTTCTCCCCCTCGTCGCCCTCCTCAGGTGAAGCAAGCGTCATACTGGTGTGTAATAGCGTGCTGTCAGTGTGGGCAGCGGCGAGGTGTGGGGAGGAGAGCAGTGCGTCTCAGATGAGATATGTGACTGGCATGCTAACACCCAGTTTTATCTGAGGGAAAAGAGAGAGACAGGGCCCCCACATCTCCTCACTATAGGCCTTTGATTAAAGCTCCCTGCGTACACACACACACACACACACTCCAAAAACACATATACGGAAGTGTACACACATGCACCCGTGCAGATTATAAATAAATTGCAGATGGGAGCGTACACACACATACAGTATATATGCATACACACATCCTCCTGTTGTTGGCTGTGTTGTTTTGACCTAAGCCAGGTAGCTTGTCCATTATGAAGTTGATAGGAGGATTTGGCCATGTTGATTCTAGACAGCATCATCTCCTCTACCATAAATAACCTGAGTGTTTTCTCTGAGTCACACAACAATATACAGAGAATAAGAGCTCTCAGCTTTATCCCCTGGTCTCATCCACTGCACATAAACGCTCACACAAACACACACAAACCCCAAGACAATGATTGGGCGTGGATGGACGTAAACAAAATAACAGATTTAAAAGTACAGTTGGCCCCAGTACAGCTCAGTTTCAGCTTAAATTGTCGTTTTACAATCTAGTTTGGCTTTAGGGTTTGTCTCAAAGTGTGTTTTCTCAGATGGACGGTGGGGGAAACTAGTTTGATTTTAGATGAGCAGCATCATCCGGCGCTTTGGTCTCAATAGCTTGCCAATAAAGCGATGGATACACACTGTATACCCCTAACCAATGGAACTGTGGGGGAGCATGATGACTTCCATGACGGACATAATGGATAAACCACACTCGGTATTCTTGCATGTGGAGAAACCGTATTGAAATACATCCTGTCAATTTATCATCATTTGTCGGTCTGTATCGTTTTCCTTTCAGGATCAAATATGAAAAAATGTCAATTTCCTTTTTCCTTTGTTTAGCTATATCCATTGAAGTGGTTTCTAGTGGCTGCAGCAACAGTTCAATGTTCAATTGGAAATAAATTCCTCCTTTTCCATCTGATACTTTACATTTTTATATTTAAAGAAAGAAAAATAAATGAATGAATGCACACTCATTTCATACAGTGAGGTATACAGATGCGTACAACACTTACAATAAGTACTACAGTCCATTTACATTTGGTACCTTGTTGTATTTCCTCTCTTTACAGCAGGAGGGTGCTACTGCATCACACCATATGTGACTTCAGTGAGTGTTTCTGTGTCTGCATCATGCATTTTCACTTGATAAACAATCAAACAACTCATTTCAAATACTCAAAATTGCATTTTAATCAAAATACAGCACAGATTTATAAATGTACACATTATCAACACAAATCAAAATACACAATTGATTTTAGAAATGATATATAGCAAGGCACTGATGATCTAAATATTTCCTATCATACAGTAAGTTAATAAAATATTACAATTTATCCACATTCCTTTCTGCTTTAACATGAAGTGTGTATAAACTATTTTACAAATGATATCATTATTATCATGTTGATCTTGGATACAAACTTTGTACTCCGTTATTTTATGTTTTACTTGCTTTATACATGTATGTTAAGAATATATACAAGTCATTGTGTATGTGAGATGTATTCATGGCCATTTTTTTTTGCACAAAAACTGTTGAAATAGTTACTTCCTCTGTACACTACACTGATTTTAGGTAGAAAATTTCGGTCGTTAGAGCACAATAGCTGATCTTAGACCAGTTTACAGGTGTAATAGGTCCCACTGATGCATACGGTTTATACAAATAGCGAGTCTTTTCTCTTTGTTACATTGCTGTGGCCTCTGCAGTTTATGATTAAATAGTATTTTGTACATTTACACATTATTAGGACTGGATTGACATGCACACGTGATAGACTGCACATAAAGAACCATGAGGACGAAGGGAATTTTCTGCACATGCCCAATCAAACAAGGCTTTTTTAAAAAAAAAAAAAACACTTTAACAATGCAAAAGTTAAAAATGGCATAAACTTTTTTAACATAATTTTACAATTCCCATCATGTACGTGTTGTGAAACTGAGATACTGTGTTGAAAAACAGTGTGTTGGTTTTAGGTGACCACAGAAATGCACAGCATGTTTTTTTAAACCCTGGTTTGGTGTTTCATTAGTTCACTGGATTTAAAAGTGACATATTGAAGTTTGAAAATGCTGCACACAGCAGCTTTAATTACGTCTTAGTTATTGTTGCAACACCACCAAGAGTCACGGGGGGTAGGAGCAGGGTAAAGTTTAACCACAGACACTGAACAGGGATTGCTTTCATAATCTTTGCATGACTTGGACGATGAATAGAAGACAAGGAAACTGTGCCCATGTCAGCTTGTTTGACAGAGTGCAGGGAGAAGTCAGAGATCGGCCTGTGTGGAGGGCGTGGGGCTAGCTGGAGGACAAAGAGGCTGGGGAAAGTGTTTGTACTTCTCCGGGGCAGGACCCTGAGGGGGCGAGGGGATGGGAGTGTCTGGAGAGGCTGCAGGGAGAGAGGCAGGGACAGAGAGATATTTTTTTGCAAATTAAAATGTTTTTGTGTAGGGAAAAAAAGGTAATGTTGTATATGTAAAGTCTGGAAAATGTATCGACTGTGGCCCACGGGAAATATTACACATAGCTGCTGCTTTATAGATACAGTTTCCATCAATCTCGTGTGGCCATTAGGTGGTGTAATACTGCCAAAAGCATTTTTTTTATTTTTAAATGAAAGCATACAATAGGCCAATACTCATCAATTCTTGTAAATGTTACATTTTTATGGATTTTTTTTTCCCACATTCAGGATGCCTATTTATTCGTTTCAAGTAAGTTAATAGAAACACATCTGGCACACACTTTTCTGACATTTCATTCGGAGCGATAAAATTGAACATCAACATCACTTTGATATTTTGTGTGTGTGTGTGTGTGTGTGTGCTTGTCTGGGAGAAAGCAGTTTGTCTGAGTGCATGCATGTCTCACAGTTGTCGAGTATTGCTCTTACCTATCTGTGGTGTATGAGTGACAGGCATGGTGCTGATGACGAGCGTGTGTCCTGTCAAAGGGTCCTGGGCCAGCTGGGTGTGTGCTGGGTGGTGCAGGTGTGTGGGCTCTGACGTAAAACCTGAACACATAACACAGTGCTTTTATTATGTCGTTACCACAGATATATTTCTGCGTCTCATCTTTTTATCAGGGCTCACACACTTCAGAAAGTATTTCACTAGTAGAAAGAAAGCCTTTTCATAAAACCAGGCTGTCTACGCAGTAGAAAGATGCAAATACTTAATGTAAAAAACAGATGAAAATGGCTGTGGGAGTTGCTTTCACTGAAGACGCAGGACACCTACAACTGCCAGAAGAGCAGCTACTTGTTCTGCCCACGAGCTACTGTACATGACTCGCCCACTATCAGTCCGTGATTAGCCCCCTTTGCCCCTTGGTTCAGAAGCAGAAGCCCTGCAGAAAATGCAAAGTTAGCATTTAGCTAGCTGAAGTGTTAGGTTAAGAGAGGCGGCTCAGGTTAGGGTTAAAATAAGAGTTACATCTCATTACTTATAAGGTCTCATTACTTTGTAGGGGGCATGTCCTGTAGGCTTCAAACATAAGAGAGTGCCCCAGGAATGAGTCCTAAACCCTGGAAATGAGTCGCATTTTGCTACTCACTACGTTTTTCGAGTGGGTTGATGCCTGAAGTAAGGTCTGGGGGTCATACCGCCCTAGACTTTTACATTTTGTTCTACAACATAAAATATGTCAGTAATTTTGAAGCATTTATGTGTCTTAAAAAAGGCAGCTACAAACAAGTGTCTGAATGAGACCATAGACGTCATCACACCGGACACAGTTTTACAGCCTTGTTGTCACAGGGGTGTTAAATCATGCGACCATGATGTAGTTTGTTTATAGCCTAACGTTAGCTTTTTACTTCTGGAGATTGCATTTAGGCCTCAAAAATCATAAAAGTGGTGTTCATTTGTGAAGATTGTCTTGCTGAACAAAACTTGTAAGTACTATAAACGTTTGTTTGCCACAGTGCTTACTTTCTTTCCACACTTGCTTATGAAAAGAGAACCAGGATGACGCTTACTTTTGCGTCAGCCTACAGAAGAACGAGATCCCCGGGATGCATGGTCTCGAGTCTCATTTAGCCAGTTCTTAGCAGCCATCTTTTTTTAAGACGGATAGAACCCTCAAAATGCGCAAGTGGGGTATTTACTGATGTATTTTATGTCATAGAACAAATCGTAAAAGTCTCCTACGCTTGTGTTAAACACAGACTTTATTTCAATCATCGAACCAAAAAAAAACATTAAAAACCATTGACTCTGAGACGAGGGAACTGGGAGTACAAAAAAAATGAATCTCTGAATCTCAAGGAGGCTACCTCATCGAATCTCACCGGAGGACTGTTGCAATGTAAAGGACCCTCCAAATTCTACCTCTCCGTGAATTTTCAAGGCTGCATGTGTGCATTCTCAGTGGGCACGAAGTACCCATAATTCGTAGTGCATGCACACCTGGGCACTTGCTAGCCTGTTCCAATGTGTGCTCACCAAATGCTTAGAAGGAGTCCTGCCTTGTCTCTGTAGGACCTGACTCGGAAGGACCCGTCCTACCAAGAAAGCATCTTTGACTTTGAAAAGCACCATATGCAGCTACATATCTTGTTTTTTCCACAGGAACTAATATGGCGGACGGCTGGTAACAGACGTCAGATTACAGTTAAATGGTAAGCTTAATATGCTGTATATGCTTTTAGGTGAGAAATATGCAACACAATGACAGAATCTTGGTTCATATTTTATCAGCACTGCTTAGTTTTACTATTTGGTCTCAGTTTTTTTAGTCTCTTGTTTTTATGCACACTTCTTGTTCACACTCAAAGCCGAACAGTGCACTAATATATGTTTCTGGAGACATTTTAGGTCAGAAATAGGCAATGCAGTGACTGAATCTTGGGTTAGAATTGATCAGCACTGCCTAGTTTTACCATTTGATTGAAGTTTTGTTTGAGAGAGACAGATATGGATGGGTCTCTCTCTCAATACGCTTCTATACTCTTTGTGTCCGTGGTGACAGGTATACGAAAATCCATGTGTGGTTCAAACAACAGCCCAGAGACAGTGAAAATCCGCTGCATGACGCCAAACAATTTTAGTTGGAAGATGAGCAAGGAGCTCTGGGTGCTGGTAAGATGACGGGAAGTTCACCACAGTTCATTTACACATACTACTCACATTGTAATGATACAAAGCTGGTTAAAAATCTGCAAAGTATCCCTTTAATGAAACGCTCCAAAACACAGATGTCTTCTTGCACATGGCTTTTTCACCTAACAAGCCCTTATCAGATTAAAAAGAAGAATATTTTTTGCCAACAGCGCTAGTATAAATCTGTGTTTTGGAACTTTTAATTAATTGAGTGAGCAAATTTTACAAATTTATGCAGAGTATATTTCAGTCTGTGCCTTCAAAAGTGTATCAGCATATGTGCATGTCATACAGTAATTGAGTCAGGCCTCCTTTAAAAGCTGACAAATTTATGTAAGCAGCTCCGTAGCATGCTAAAATAACCCCCATTTGTTGTATTTTAATAGAATGTAGAGGGATGTCAATTCATTTTCCTAATTGTTTGGCTTAGTTGGTTTGTTTTTTGGTTTCAAACTGTATATATGTGTGTCAGCATCACCATGTTTTATCAGTTGTATATTCACATTACTAAATATAATATCATCTCAACAATATTTCAATGGCCTTTTTTTTGTTATGTTAGTTCCACATTCCTACAGGATGCTGAAAAATAAAACACACACTGCTCTTTCTGTACACTGTCTTCTAAGTCTGGTTGTCATATTCTGGAGTTGTTTTTAGCATGTATGGAGAAAAAGTGAAGACATTTTTGGAGATGACTTAGTACTTTATTTCCACGCCTCATCTTGTGCTTGAGCTTGTCTGTCACGGCCCTGCTTAGAATATGTTTGATGCATTCTGCCTTTAACTACACACTTCCTTATTCATACACATTTAGATGTGTTTGCAGATGTCACCCAGCAGCATCTCATGTAGCAAGTCGTCTATTTTGGCTTTGCCTAATGTGGATTATACAAAGTTATACCGTCTCTCTGCAAAAGCCCTAACTTTTTGTTTATCCGGGAAAACTTTGTCGAGGACGTATACTTTTTTGTTTTTCACATTGCTTCATGCTTGTCCAGTTCTACACATTTATCACTGAATAGCTCCTCTGGAGCATGCGGTGGTCTTGCTGAAGGTCACCCTATTTTTCTTTCTGTAGGTTTACAAGCACAGACATGGGGCCCAGTCTCACCTCCCAGCAGCATCTCATGCAGCAGGTTGTCTATCTTGGCCAGGCCACAGAGCTTAATGAACTGGAGCTGTTCGATCATCTGCCAGGTGATGCTCTGCAGGGTGGGCAGCAGGAGTAGGAGCTCTCCGAAACGACCCCTGGAGTCATACTGACGGTCATTAATGTAGTCTTCCAGACTCATCTGGACCTGCAAACACAAGGCCGAGTTGGTGTAAGCAAACTGCCCTTGTCCTTTCTCCAGATATAGTATTACAAATGTGTTAAGTAAGTATAAACAGGCAGTTTAAAAATCAAGCTTAAGATGCCCATCCTTAACACTGTTAATTGGAAATCATAATAGACCATACCAGATAAGAAATGTTTGACCCACCTGTAGTCGAACGGCCTTGATCTTTGATGGGTCCCTCAAAGACTTTGCATCTGCAGATTGGGAGGCAAAGCGTGGAAGTGGGGGATGGATTAACAGGGGGAGGGGTGGAGGAAGGGATTGAAGGACAGGAGGGTGAGGAAAAAAAACAGAAAGATCAGGAATGGAATTGAGGATATGAGTGGAATTGATGGAATGATTATGGTCAAACTGGGGCATGGAGGTAATATGAGGGGATTTAGCGAAGGGGGAGGACAGGTAACAGAAGATGGGGGCAGGAATTGTGGTCACACGAGACCAAGGAGACGTTTTTTAAAAAAAGCAATGGAGGGATTGGGGTCTAACTTTCAGGGGAAATGTAACCAGATGGATGGGATTGGTTGGGAAAAGGGGGATCTGGACAGAAATGGCAATGGGTATCAGATCAGACAAGGTATCAGTGAAAAATATTCAGCTTGCTATTTTCAATGTGTCACAATTTATTATTGTAAATTTTCTGTTTATTTCTTGTCCTTGTTTTTCTGTTTTTTATTCTTGTAATATGAGTACATATCCCTCCCTGTAAACAACACATTTATGTCATGTATTGAGCTTTTAATATCTATCCTTAATTAATGCATTTTTGGAAATAATGATAAACTGAAAGCCATATTTCATTTCACTTACTGTAACAAACAGGAATTTAAATTACACATACAGACTATAGTTCCTGAATGGAGAGGCAAGAGCAAGCTGCAAAAACAGGGTATCCTGGTTCCTAGGATTTGTTATCAGCTGAACCTGACAAATCCCATGATGGCTGAAAGTACTAAAAGTAACTTTTTTTTTACCTGGGTCAAAGAAGACAATTGCCTTGAGTGCTGCATACTCGTTGTCATCTATCTGAATATCCTGGAAGGGCTGGACCAGCTCATCCAGCACTCGGTTGGCTACCTTATATAGCTCTTGTTCAGGACTGTTCCTGTGGATCACACAGCCGTTACCTGCAGACACAGTGAGTATCAGTGAGTGTTGAACAGAGTTGAGAGGGAGGGTAAGGTATGTAGGTGGTGTATGGAGTGGAAGTGTGAGGAGAATAAGTTTAGCCTTGAGAGAAAGAAAAGTTGAATCCGAGTTTTGTCACGTCTACTTTAGGGCTTCAGTCAAGGCTACAGTAAAGGTCCTAAAACATACAGCAATACACAATGTGTGCGTCTGACTGCTTTAGTGTATTGTAGACAGACCTGCCTATAGTATGATGTTGGTGCATGTCTAGGTAATGAGTAATGCTGTTTACAAGAAACACTTTTGAAGTCACAATGAAATAGAAACCTTTAGTTAATCATTATCAGCTAACATAACATTTGATCTGTGACGCTTTACAGTATAGTACACCAAAATGTTCTTAGTTACTCAGGCAGGATGAGAGACGACCTGATAACTGATGAGTTGTTCCTTCAAAATTTGGTTTAAGGTCTATTAGCATAACAGTGGGACTAGGACACTACAGTAATGATTAGTTCAAGAACGCCCACTTTCATCATGAGTAGCTCCTCAAACTAGCAACGACTCATTAATTACCAATGATTTAATCGCTACGTACACTTTCTTTGCTCCCCTGAAGTAAAGTGGTGCATCATACTGAGTACTTGCCAAGTAGTCCCTCATTACTCCATGATTATCTGACCATTACAACCATTAAGAGCTTCTTTATGGTCCGCCTCAGAGTTAAAGCCGCTCACTGCTCACTGAGCTGCTCGTGAACGACTCATTAATTATCAGGTTGGTCCTGATTTCCTTAGTTACTACTCACATTATCGTGTATACTGTACTCAGTGCAGAGCTGCCTGATTACTTCAAGTATAAATAACATGCTGTTTTACTGGTGAGTTCATACCTAAAAGCAGGAAATCCTTGAATGGCATTGACCTTTTGGCGACCCCGAGCAAAAGGTGTTCACCTGCGTGAGCCCTGAGCAAACTCACCTGGAAACAAACACACACAGTTAAACAAAGACTACAAACAATGCAACAATGCCTCCCCTCTCGCTCTTACGTACATCACAAAGGGGCCATGTTTGTTCTGCAGTGCTGTATACTATATTTAGTAGTCTTAAAGTAAGATCTGTTACACTCCACTTAATTATTGCTTTTAATATTCTTTCATCTCATAGTGCATTTGGTTGATTAAAGAGAATCTTTCTTTCATCCCAACTGAAAGTGCTTTGACAGAATAAGCCATTTGTAAGAGCAGCAAGCACACTCACACAATCATACTGGTCATATAAATATAATCACCATAAAAACACAGCACTTCAATATGTTATTAAACTGAAGTACTGAGGTCTGAGGTATTAGCTTAAAGTTAGGGCATGGGATTAAAATGTGCACAAGGATGACTTATTTCTGCAAACAATAGCATATTCAAAGTTGAGCTGTCACAGCCATGTTACCTGGTCATCCAGTGGCAGTTCTCCAAATGCAGGAATGTACTTGGCCCATTCCACCAACACCAATAACTGCTGTCTCATAGAGTCACATACATCTCCGACAGTGGCGGACTTCTGCTCTGATAAGTCTGCTATTCCAACTGGAGCGGTGATCTGGAGGGAGGCAGAAAATAATGATTTCTTGGGGTCACAATCTGTGGATGTTCTTGTGCAAGTAATTCAGTCATGCACATGATGTGCTGTGTAATAACAAATATAACAAAAAGGGAATGTCACCTGTTGGGACAGGGATTCAGCTTGGGCCAAAATAGTTATGGGTGGCAAGTCTTGGGCGTCGGGGATATTTCTTCGGGAGCTGATCCGATCCCTCTCGTTCTGTACGGCTAAAAAGTAACAGACAGCTGAAGTTACAGAGTGTGTGAAACAGAAAGAGCAACAAGAGACACTTCCTGTATTTACTTATTGTTCAAATCAACCAACTTTCAAAGTCAAGCTAACATTCAAATCTCTATCTTAATTTAATGTTTGCAAGAAGTTCTAAACACAATGTTGACAGCAGCCGCTAGGGCAGTTAATATTTAGGAAAATAGCCATGCAGGCTGGCACCAGCAAGAGAAGTCAAACGTTAACCAGTTGCAATCCAGAACAACATGTTTGAATAACACATGATTAGGTGTCATAAAACCCGGTGCCAAGGTTATACCCCTCATAAATACACACACACACATACATACACACACACACTAAGTAATCACCTATTTTACAGCTGAGACCATTTCAACCATCTTGAAGCAGCTTTCAGATTCTCTGAAGACAGCCTCTCCTAAAGTGCCACTAGTTTGAAGTCTATACTTTCGTTTCAGTGGACAAAAAAGAAAACACATACTACCTACTTAACACCATGAACGTTTTTGTATTTGTACAAAAACTAAATTATACACACACAATTTTGACTTTCTATTTTGTATCGCTACATGTGAACTTTCAGTGGAGTTTCTAGAAGGGAGAAAACATAACACAGTCTATACTTTCTCTCTTGTCCAGGACGTTTCCCTACCTTCTTTCTTCATGCCAGCCCTGAAGCATTTGTTAAGTCTGCAGAATCGACACTGGTTCCTCTTATCTTTATCCACGATGCACTGTCTGCTGAACCTGCAAACACCAAGCACACAATGATGTAAGTAGCTTTACAGAACAATACATGATGACACAGTGTACTGTAACATAAGGTAACTTGATATGACATGCCATAACATGATGACTGGGCTGAAAAGGAAGTTATCAATAGGTAAAGAGTTCTGTTCATGATCATAAGGGTACAAGAGCATGTTAAAGGATGTTAATACTGTTACAGTATCAATAATGGAAGCGTGGCATGATTTTTATTGCCCTGATTTTTATGTATGTATGTGCTTTGCTATCTGTACCTGCAGGTGTAGACATGACTCTTGCGTATAGAGCGTCTGAAGAAGCCCTTACAGCCATCACAGCTGGAGGCTCCGTAGTGTTTCCCAGTGGCTTTGTCTCCACAGATGGCACAGTTACTGCTGACCCCGTCTGGACCGACCTGTAGGCTCGGCTCTGTCGGCATGCTGTCTGAAACACAGAGAGACACCCACACAGGTAAATACACACACAATACAAAGGCACATTGCATACATTGGTATAGAGACAAATACACTAACAAACAGCGTTCACTGTATCTTAAAGTAGTTTGTGTAGGGTTTGATTCGTACATCAAACTAAATCAGGAACAAAACAAAATGGCAGTTCAATCGCCAGGCATTTAAAACATCATTGTTGATGCTTTTATTTTTACTCCTCATCATCAGCATCATGATCAGTATTATTATCAGCAGTAGCAGCATTCTCACCACAATCAAAACCATAATCATCATCACTGTCTGCATATTTATCGTCTGTTCAAAGCCTACCAATGGAACACAACACGAGTGTAGCATATGCAGGTGAAAGCTGATGATACATCAACACAGATACGCTCATATCCCCCTCACACACACACACACACATCTCTCTCAGTCCCACCAGGCAGTGCCAAGGTGAGATGAATCAATGTTCGACTAACTTTCTGTTGTTCAGTGTGTCACTGAGATGCGTGTTGTCTCTTCAGTCAAACACCTTTATGACACAAACCTGCAATTCCTGCCTAAACACTTTTATTAACAGTCTGATTTCATGCTTTTCCAACCTTTACCCAGCCCTCCTCTTTACCTCACGACCATGAATATCCACGTATATATCCATACACATAATAAGCAGATAAGGAGGGAATTAACTTCCCACAGTCGATGTCAACAGACAACTGGATACACGCACTGTTGGCCATCATCAAAATGTCATGACTTTCCACGTTGCTTAATTTAGCTTGCTATATAAAAACAGGTGCTTACTGATTAATTTCCCTTTATTCAAATAGCAACTCATTTGCCTTCAGCTTCTCTCACTTCATCATTAAAGTTCTAGTCTCATAAGCTAACAGTAGGTCTAGTCCACCTCCTCGCCCAGCGCTCACATAGACAGCCCATCCCAAACACTCCTTCAAAGATACACCATGTTAAACAGGAGACTACAGACTTATCAGATACACAATACAAAGCTCCATCTTATTTCTCAGTCCATGTTAAGCCATTTTGCAGGACCTCACTTTATTGTGGGATGTGTGCGAGTGAGCTGCTTATTGTGTGTGTGTATCAGAGGTTGTAAAGATGGAGTGTGTTACAGTATCTGTTTACTGTCTTACTCTGTGTGAGTATGTATGCTGAAAACAGATGTTTTGTGCTTCAGTTAGTGTCTGCATGTCATGTTTGTTTATACATGGGTTTGTGTGTGTGTGTGTGTGTGTGTGTGTGTGTGTGTAGGTGGCTACACGCTCTTACCTCCTCCACAGAGCACCTCTGCGTTCTCAAAGCCCAGTGTGCTGTATGAGGGATCCAGGCCTTCACAATAGTTTGCTACCTCCATGTCTAACAGAGATTTACTCTGAGGAGCAGAAGGATACTTCATTCCTGTCTCGGCTCGGACTTCCTCACACCTTCTTCTTTCTCTCTTAGCTTCCTTTCTCTCTATCTCCTTTCCCCTATCTACTGGTCTCTGCTTCATCTATTTCTTACAGCCATGACAAGGGAGATGCATGGCATAAAAGATCTATAATCCTATCTGATTGGGCCAGGAACAAGGAGAGGGGAGGAGCTGTGGCTGAGACTTCTCACCTTATTGCACATTACTTATCTGTCCTTCTCTCACACTTATCACAGGGATGAATAGATAATGGTGAAGGAGATATTTCCCCTCTCCCCCTCTGCCTCTTTTTTTTAAAACATGAGATAGATTTCATCAGATTTTGGAGGACGACTTGCACTTTAGGTGCATGTTGATTTGTTTCTGTGCGTGTGTGTCTGTAGAGGCACATACATTTACGAATGTGTGTGTCAGTGTGTTTGTGTGTCTTTGTGTGTGTGTGTGTGTGTGTGTGTCCTTCCCAGGCTTCCTAATCTAATCAATAGTGGAGTAATAGCACCACCACCTCAGCAGATATAATCTATAAAGACACAAAGTGAAGTGGAAAACACTGATAACTTCCATTAACTCTTCCACAAACACACACCTTCAGCTTACATCCAACCCTCATTCATAAAAGTTCATAAAACTTTATCTTACGTATTTCTAAATTGAGTGGTCATATAAACTTTTCAACGGCATTAACCTCATTGGCCACACTCCAGTTGATACATCTGTGTTTTTGGTCTCTTGCATTTTTATTTAGGGGATTTTTAATTTGCTAAGTGATTTGTTATGGGTTTCGCTTTCATTGCTGTCATTGTTCGTGACATAATATCAGTAAATACCTACATTTGTACCGCTGCTAAAGATGAATGAGAATTTTCAGGCAGGGTTATACACATTTGGTCTTTTCCTTTAGGAACGATGAGCCAATCTGCAACGTGTAAAAGTGTTAAATACTACCTGAGCAGCAGCATATTAACTCTATAGTTCACGCTTCATTTAGCTGTCTCATTGTAAAAACAGATTAAATTTCCTGAGAAATGCATTATGAAGAAAGGCAGGGACGTCATAAGTGAAAATCAAAAGTACAACTTGAGCAGTTCTCCGTGAGCTGCCTTCTCTTTCAGGGCAGGAATGCTGTAAACACCCTGTAATTTACCACCATAAACCAGTTAAAATGTCCCAACCCACCCATTTTACATTGAGAGTTTCATTGCACTAAATCTTATTGTGTGGCTTAAAGGTAATCAGTTTGGGGCATTGTGTGAGAGAGGGCTGTAAATGATAAGAGGCAGTATTATGGGAGATTTGATGCCCTACATCAGTAATGAGCGGGCCAGTCAGCCAAGCACCTACAGTATATGAGCAGACATGGGGGTAATATATTGTCTCTGCAGGCTCGGTAAATGAGAATGCACATTATCACAGATTACTTACCGGACATAAAGAGGAAGAGCAATTAGTATCCAGTCACAGGGTAATAACAGACATCTTAGTTAATACACAAGGCTGAAATAAAGGGGCTGAGTGACACGAGTCGAGAGAGACGGAGAGAAAGAGAGGGAGAGACGTGATAGAGAGATTACATTTTAACTAGGCAGTGAGGTCAGGCCTCCTGACTCATCAGCTTTGTGGAGAGTGAGGAAGAATTTACTCTTTACAATCACGTTCCCAATCACCTAACACATAAAAGGGCTGGCACAGTGCGCTGTAGCATGAGTGTGCCGGATTTAATGTATCATCACATCAGATATATGAAACTATATCTGCATTAATCTAGGATTAGGAGGTGTAAACCTGACCTGAATGTAAGAAGAAGGCAGGAGCAGTGTGGATACACTGTAGGCCTATATATTGCATGTAAGGCTATTGTGTGATATAGTTGGGTTTACCACAAGCAAAACCCACATGTAGACAGCAGCTGTGTTAGGTAGTTACAACAGGCCTCAGTGCACGCCATTATGACAGGCCCTAGTGCATGTCAGTGAAGACACACACACATATGCCAGCTGAACTGCTGCATTGCTGCAAGGAGGGGGGCGTCCCTGTTTATAAAAAAAAAAGGCAAAGGAATCTAATTTAGGGACCTTTGCTACCTCCTCCTCCTCCTGTCCTTCTTCTCTTGTCTTTTCTTACTGTGCCTTTAATGTTTGAAATGCATGACTGCTCACAGGGTTTGCAGATGTGTTCAGCTTGTGTCTTGACAGAGTTTGTGCCTGGACTAGCTGCTGTAGCTCCTTCCGCAGGTTCACACACGGAAACCTTGTCACAACTTTTACTTCCTCTTAACAGTCAAGTTTGATCATTTGTCAGCTTTGAACTGGGCAACATCAGGATACATATTAGCCAGCAAGCATTGTATATCTGTATATGACAAAAAATACCAAAGAAAATGTGAAATTATTAATTTAATTGAATAGTTTAATGGTCTTTTTAAAGTTTTTTTTATAGTTTATTTAAAATAAGCATTGTCATTTATTTTATTTTATTTTATTTTAGGTTATTTTATTTTATTTTATTTTATTTTATTTTACAGGGACAGTCCACAGGTATTTTGCTGCACCAGGGTTAGCTATAATCTAATTTTCATCTGTCGTCCCTGGACAGGAAACAGAGAATAATTTCTCTGCTAAAAGACACTATTACATAAAAAAAAAAACCACACACACAATTACAAAATACAACATATTCATGGCACATGGCTTCAGCAATAACAATAGCAAGACAACACAACATCAAGTCACAACAATAACAACAGCAACAACAATAAAACTACAACATTATGATATAAAAACATTTCATAATGTTAGATCAAGTGTTTGAGCTCATGTGAATTTATATTATAATAAGCATATTAAGTAAATAAAAGCCATGAGGGAGATGGGTTTGTCTTTTTGAGGGCATATACTACAAATGCCAGCATGCCAGCTCTCCTCCCAACATACCGCTGCAGGACCTGCTCTCTCCATGGCCCCCCCCAACACACGGGCCCCAGCGTAACCGCACTGTCTATATTTGTGCCCCTGATCGATGGTTACAATATCACAGTACAGGTAAAATTGAGCTCCTTTAGCCTCACCCTCCAATGTTAAGTGCAAGGAAAACAAGCCAAGGAATTCAAGCCTTTATTAGTGTAATAATGAGAGCCTTTGATCTTTTTCCTCCTCTTGATTTACTTTTACCAGGATACAATAACACGAACACTGATGTGTTAACTTTGTTCACTACACAAAGATACTTCAGCCATGTTTTAGTACAAACCTGGATCACAGTAAGTTTAACAACCTAAGACTTTATAGGGATTTCAAGCCACTTCTCCTTCACCCTCTCTCTGGTGATAAAACCACAACGTAGAGGCTTCTTTATTTTGGAATTTTTAATGTAAATGCTGGTAAAAATACATGATTGCCACATTCACTAAAATAATAAAAGCTATTATGACGTCTTCGGCTGAGAACCAAGCAGGACGTCAGTGAGAGACCTTGCGTCCGCCTAGCAACCAAAAGCTCTTTGAGGCCATAAAACTCAGTGCTAAGAGGCCATCTCTGTGTGAACTGGCCATAATGCTGTCGCCTCTATTTAGATTAGAGGTTTTGATAGTCGCAGATGATGATCAGCCGCCCAACTGACACTAGTAAACCACTACTTCCTGATACATGGGCAACAGTAAAAAATACACAGTACGGTAGAATATTATTCACACTTAAAACTCTAGCGAAGGATCAACTTTAAAATTGTGATTAAAATGGAAATCTTTTTTGTGACAAATGACTTCTCAAGCTCATGTGCTTCAGTATACAAAGGGTGAATGCAAACACCAGTACAGTTTAAGGCAGACTAATACAACACAGACCACATCCGCAAATATCAATCAACAGTTTTCTGCCATGACGTTAACAAAACTTCACCATTGCAACCTTCACAAAAGTAGCTTTACTTAAGTGCTGTTGTTTTGGGTGCATCGTATTGAACTTGTTTTTCCGTTATTGTGTCCGCCGGTGCATACACATTGTTTTAGCTAAAGCTTTTTATCAAACAATTAGACGTCTGGGGGCGGGAATGACAATATCTAATTAGTGAATTATACAAACAATTTATTTTAAACATTTTGGAAATATATGTATATTATTTCACTAGACACCCTGTTATTTTTTATGTACTTTTAGTCGTAGTATCACATTGGTCGTGCATCACAGGAGAAAAACACAACTGTATTACCATCTTCCTGCTTAGCAACCTGCTGCAACACTGTTATAGATGACGTCCTTGTACAGGTGAAATAGGTTATCACATGATCTTTACAGCACAACATGCGTGACAAAGTGAGTCTACCTTATCTGTTCTCGCAAAGTGTTGTCTGCTTACACAGGGCTGAGAACACTATCTCATTAAATACACTAGACAAAACACAACAAAAAAAATCTAGCAGACTTGAACAACCCCATCCTGTAAATATATATTGTACAGTTAAAAAGAGTACCAGCTTTCCTCTTAGGACACCTGAAAGCAGTTAAAGTGTGTGAATAGGGAGCGCTACCATTACCACCAAAATACAAACCACGTGATTTAGCAGAACATGTTACCAAACTTCCCTGAGAAACTGCTGAAGGTACGCTTCACTTCCTCTGCAAAAGGAGCATCTTACCTAATAATTCTCACAGCCGATGTGGATATTTTTGCTTTTACAGCGACAGTGTACTTCACAGGAGGACTTTGACTCACCTGTGTTTCTGTTTCCGCGTGGGATGTGCATTTATCCAGGTGCACCGTTGTACTCCGGTAGTTAGCAGCCCCTCAGTGCGACATTAGTGACACTGAGAATAGGAAAAATGGTGGGTTTGACAACATTAAAAGGGAAGGTTGAAGAGCTGAGCGGCCTATAATTCATGGAGCGACACATTGGATGGCGCCACCATAGCCCTGTCATTAGATCGATTTACTAAACAAACTCAAAGTAGGGTGGGGATGTTAAACAGTAACCCAGAGCCATAAAAACCCAAAGGAAAGGATCACCAGGTGTGTGTGTGTTTGTGTGCATGTGTGTATCAGCCGGGGCCTCTAACACCACCTCTGAGGGCAGAAGGTAAAAGATCCAAGAGGGTTGAGGTAATGTTTCACAAAATAATGGTAAAAAAGTAACAATTTTAGACATTTATTTCACTCCAGCTATGCACACAGGGGTTAAGTGTTAGCAAATAAGGTAAAAAATTAGTCATTTTTTATTTCCACTCACGTGTTTCATATGAAGTCACACTTTGGATGAAACATGAAGAAACCTGAAGACCAATAGCATTATCTAGCAATACAAACGTCAAGCTTGAGGCCGGTGTAGTATATACAGAGACCAGCAGGTGGCAAGAGTTCATTCATGTTGACTCAAAAGCAAAGGACAGTTTCCAGACATGTCATAAACAGAAAAGGTGCCCTGGTAGCCTGGTAGTAGGTTTAGACACACACATACATGGCCTTTACTGCATGTCACGCCTGTCTCTCACTATCACTATAACTATCTCAACTACTTTCAGATATCAAATAATGGCAAATGTTATTATAATAATTTAAATAATTACAACGTAGTTTACTAAGTCACATCACAAAAAAAATGTAGATGACAAGATGATACAACAGTGGTAGGATTTAAGGATCAGTGTGTAAGGTTTAGGGGGATTTAGTGGCATCTAGTGGTGAGGATTGCAGATTGCAACCAGCTGAAATATCTCCTTATTAGAGTGTTCATTGTTCTGAATTATTCATGGAGGTGTAGTCCTCTCCAAATCAAACAGACCAGATGATTTAAACTAGTGAAAACACTGAATAAAGCAGTTTCACATTACAAAGTGTTCCTCCTGTTCTCCATGTTGGAGACAAGCTGCTAGCCCAGCACCTGCTAATGTGTGCTCACCTTTTCTCTCTGATAACTTTACATCCAGGGACCAGTTGCACAAAACACCTTTAGTTTTCTCTTTAAGGCTTAATTTCTCCTTAGCTGAGGGACTCACACATTTGCACAGAATCCCTTAAAAGGTTTTCTTTGTTAAGGAAAAATGTTAACTCTCTTACTGTGTTGAAAGAAATTTTACAGCGGTAAAAGTTTGTTTGCTTAAAGTCACGCTTGTCATGCCCGTTATCGTCTCACAAAGCTGGCTTATGTTTAGGTCATGAAAAATGGCAGAAGAAGAAAAGACAACGAAACCATATTGGCCAGAGGAGGAAAAGATTATACCTCTAGTCATAGCAAGCACGAACTACAGAGTAAATCTGATCACATGTGCAATGTACAAAGAAATTGCAGCAAGTCAAATCTGAAGTATAAAATCAAAAGCGTATCCATTGGCTTGCTAAGGTCTCGACAAAGACAAGGAGAAAACCATAAATAATAAAGTGAATATTTTAAGGAAAGACTTAAGGGTGTTTTTTGCAACCGATTTTATTTTGAGGAAACCCTAACTAGGACTCTAAGGAAAATCTTAAGGTGAGGTGTTTTGTGCAACCGGCCCCAGATTATCAAGAGATTTTTACGATTTGCGAGGTAATTTCCTCTTAAAAACAAACGGACCTGTTGAAACCAGTAAAAACACTGAATAAAGCATCCATCCATTTTCGTAACCACTTATCCTCTTGAGGGTTGCGGGGGTGCTGGAGTCTATCCCAGCTGACACTGGGTGAGAGGCAGGGTACACCCTGGACAGGTCGCCAGACTTTCACAGGGCTGACACATAGAGACAGACAACCATTCACACTCACATTCACACTTACGAACCAAAAACCCTTTTGCTGTGAGGCGACAGTGCTAACTACTACACTACCGAGCTGCCCCTGAATAAAGCTGTTTCACATAAAAAAAAAAAAAATCAATGCTTTTCTTTCGGAGGGCTTTTAACCACAGTCAACGCAAAAACATGAATGGCCCTATCTATAGCCAGTGTTTGGATTGACCTTTCTGGGCTACTGTAGAAACATGCTGGTGCAACATGGTGAACTCCATAGGAGAGGATCCGCTTGCTATGTAGATATAAACAGCTCATTCTAAGGTAACGAAAACATAATGACTCTTATTTTCAGATGATTATACACCAAAGAAAACATACTTACAATATTTCATTTCTGCCAATTTATCCAACTAAATCTATACACTGGACCTATAATGAAGCAAACTTATTAGAAACTCATAATGCAATGATGAACAGCAAAGAGAAATGAAGTTACAAATTAAAAGCAACCACCCTGACACACATGCTACCAACAGTTATCAGATCGCCTTTCCTGGGTAGCACATGTAGCAGGTTCTCCTCCCCAAAAAGGTGAGCATGTCCAAGCAGTTAAAAGTGGTCAGACTCAGAAACACCTCATTGACATCCTGCAGATGGAGCCGTTCTAAGTAACTCAGCCGGAATATGTGGTAAGGGATGAAGCAGACCACCATAATGAGAGCAAAGCACAGACTCTTCAGCTGAGCCCCGAAGTCCTGCTGAGAGGTGCATCCCTCGTGGTGCTTCCTGTATAAAACCCTCAGGACATTGGCTTGGAGGGCTGTCAGCACGGTGGCCACCACTATGATGATTGTGCTTATGATGTAGTTCACCACCTTGGCAGAAGCCTGTATGTTGTTACCGAACTGGAAGCAGCGCGTGGTATCGTTTTCCGACTGCTGAGCCCCTGGGTCGTTGCCGTAGGAAAAATGGATTATGCACGGGACCGTGATGAGCACCACCAGCCACACCACAGCACTGCCGATGAGCGCATGAATCTTCTGGAGGGACGCCATCTGCTCAGCTCTGTGGTAGAACGACATCAGGCGCGTGATGAGGATGATCACGTAGAAGATGAAAGACATGTACATGTGGATGTGGATCATGCTGCTGACCACTTTACACCACTCGAGGCCCAGGTTCCACTCATCAGCCGCGTAGTAGTAAATCCTGAAGGGCACAGTGAGAAGGAAGATGAAGTGGGCGAAGATGAGGTTGAGTACGGCGATGGAGGTGATGGATGTCGTGCTGGACTTCATGATGTGCATCATCAGGCTCAGGCTGATGGTGCCGCTGACCAGAACCACAGAGTAGATGGCCAGGAGGACTGTGTGGTACTTTTCAGAATTATCGCTTGGTTCTGAGGTACTGCGTAAGGGGCTTGAGGTCATCATGGAGCTCATGGCCGAGGATAGTGCGCTTTGGGTTACTGTGGAATTCATCTTACGAAGAGAAAGAAAGGGACAGATACAAGAGAGAGAAAAGGGGAGAGTTTTTTCTTATCCGCATAGAGGGTGTCATGTACTTTACAGATTGTGAAGCTCCTTGAGGGAAATTTGTGGTTTGTGATATAGGGCTATATCCTCCTGAGACCCTGTGTCCTCATATGAGGACATCTAAATTTGGGTTTACTTGACCTTATACTTCATTCTACTGAACTTGGACTTGTTGCCCTTGTTCGTGGACACTGTTTTGTCCCATCTAGTGGCCCTGGCAGAGCGCTCAGAAGATGATCAAACTTGACTATCTGGAGGAAGTAAAGCTGTAACAAGGTCTCCATTGGCGCGAACGCACTAAACCATGCAAAAACAAGTTGGCATCTATCTCTGCCGAATCAGTCTGCAACCGATCCCAACACAAAAGTGGACAACCTGATCACAGTTTATGGCTGGAGCTTGTTTATTTATGATTTATAACGCTTGTAGTTCGATATGGAATACAAATGTGACCAATTTTAGAAACAGTACGAAGCTAAGACTCCGTTAATTAGGAAGTACTTTGTTTGAGGACACTGGGGCTTAATTATCATTGACAATGTTTAGTTTTTTTTTTTATACTAATCACATTCTACTGATCCCAGATAGCTAAGGGAAATTAAAGATGCATACCCAACAGTAGCTCGGGGTCTCAGGAGGATATAAGTGAAGCTGACTTGACTTAACAAAAATAAAGAAAGGCCAGAGAAAGAAAAAATACATGCTTGTAAAAACTGGCTGATAGAACGTATTTCTGGCTCTTGGACACAACACCACATTATATTACATCCTTAGCTGATACGATATTTTGCGCATATGTGAAGACACACATGAAGAAATTAAGTATAAATATAGTATAAATTCAGTTTGACATGCATTACAACAATTTAAATTTCGTTAAGTTTAGAATAAAGATATCACTCTTAATGTTCTTATTACCAGTAAAACAGTGCTACAATGTAAATTGCATTTATAAATAACAAAAAGTCAAAAGCTTTAAGGACTTTCAGTAAACTTACATACCTTTTGGTTCTGAGAGGAACTGCCTGCCGAGTGCTCTTGCGTGAGAAAATAAGGCATTAAAGGATGTGTTTGTCCTTTACATTGAAGCTCATTATCGTCAGCAAACAGTTGTTCACACTTGTGTCGTCCAGCACGGGAAAAGCCCTGCAGTGTGTCTGAGAAAACTGCGTCTGTATGTGTGTGTCTGCTTGGACGCTTATGCTTGTGTGTGTGCGTGCCAACTTTGTGTGGAAGTTAAGGTTAAGCAAATGAACTGTGCATTTGTGTGTGCTTAAACCAGAAACCACAGTCCACTTTTGCATATTGTGTGTGTACTGTGTGTATTTGTTTGTGCACACGTGTTGTCAGAAATGGGAGGCGATTGCACACACATATGTGCAACCACAGAGCTGGCTGCTTCCTCCTTCTGATCACCCCCTCTACACACACCCGTTATTTTGTGTCTGCAGTGTTCACCTAAATAGACGCCATTAGCGTGTAATGTAGAATTGACATAGACATAGAGTGACAACATGTAAAGCTGCTGATGTGCTTTGGTGCATGATTGCAGATATGTCTTTTGGCTTTACATTTATACCATGATATTACCAGAGGACTTAACAGCATAAAGAACATGCCAGTTTAGAAACAAATACTTAAACATGCACTATACTGTTTAAGCAGAAGAATTCTCAGAAGAAAGAAAAAAAATGCTGATTTCATTGATGCACAGCGCCGCCCACGCCTATAGCTTCTGCATTTTAGTTTGATATCAGAAACAAGAAGTCTAGCTTTTATCTTATCTTTCACCTTTAATAACCAGGTTCATTTAGATATCTTATGTGACTTAATTAGTTTGTCCTCCATGGAAGCATACGTCTTAATCAGTGTAACAAACAGTAATTAACGTTTTAAGTTTTTAAAAAAATCTGCACAAACACAGAAAATCAAAATCTGCATAAGTTTATCCTGACTGGCCAGAAACATCTCAGCTCATGTACTAGTCAGATCTTACATAAATACTGTTTTTAAAGTATTGCAACAAGATAAGTGGCACTGATACACAATCTAGACAGCCAGTCGTCTCTGTCTTTACACTCTGGAGTCAACATACTGGCTAATTCAAAAGAGAAGAAGTGAGAGAGGATGTGGTAATGCTAGCTGTGATGTTGACAAGTGTGTTAATCTCCCATGAACATCTCAGCGAGCACTCAGTTATATGAGGCATAAACTCAGACTTTAGCTGATGACTTCGCAGGCCTTTGAGTCTGCAATGGAGCAGAAGTTTATGGACATATTATTTATTAGCATATTAGGGAAACACCTCACTGCATTTCCCGACAGGGGGGGAAGTAAAGGAAACCCCCTTGAGATCAGCCTGACCACAAAGCAAGGTTAACTTGTTAATGTTGTATAGGTTGATCTGTTGGGAAAACAATGTGACACAGCAGAGCAACTTTTAAAAATGTATTTATTAAAACTTACAAATGATAGGCTTTTTTAAACACATCTCAACATTCTTAATTTCCAACTACAATCCTAGTGTGTACTCTTTTAACTTTCCTCTAAGCCAAGCCCGTGGCAACATTTACCCTGATGTGCAAACACAGAGCACAATGACAATACTAGTCCCTAGTTTAATTCTGTTAATGGTTGCAGTAAGCACAATACACTGGTCCCTTTATGGAAATTCCTGTTTCCATTCCACTCCTTTATTTTTATAAGTTAAAAAAACACAGAGTACATAAAAATAGCATCCCTTTCCTTTTGAACAAGGACATGTTTTAGGCAGCTTCACAGGAAACATAGTTACATCCTTAGAGTTATCAAGTTACCTTTCTTTGGTGGATCATAAATCAGCACCCTTGGCAAAGGCATAATTTACAGTCAAATATTCAAGTGGTCTTAGTGAATTCATCAATGATTAATGTAAAAACAATGATGTTGGAACAGTCACTGAGTGTACAGAGGAATACAGTGCAAACAGAAGTGTGCAAAAGTCTTACGCCACTCTGGAAAATGTTCTATTAAAACCATCTAACGAGCAGTGAGTGTTTGTTTTATATGAATACAAGGAAGACATTTTCTACTGAGAATGTTCTGCACACATGCCATCTATTGCATGTCTGTCCGTCCTGGAGGAGGGATCTCTCCTCAGCTGCTCTTCCTTCCTTCCTTCCTTCCCCTGTTAAAGTTTTTTTGGGGGGAGTTTTTCCTTATCAGCTGTGAAAGGACAGAGGGATGTCGTGTGCTCTAAAGCCCTCTGAGGCAAATTGTGATTTGTGCCACTGGGCTTTATAAATAAAATTGAATTTAATTAAACCTGAATTAATTCTCTATCTTAGACCATCATGTAATTTTCACCTGTAGTCATGTGGTACCTTTTTTAAGCAGTTGTAAGAGGACAATGAAAAGTATCTGGCTAATAATGACGTATATAAGAGGGGATTTCCAAAACAATTTAGCCAAGTGGCGTGAGCCCTTGCTATACAGTGTAGAGTCCTAAAACAATATCCCATATCTTACATAAACAAACTCTGGCTCAGTAAGGCAAATACTAAATAAAAAGTATCTAAAAAAGTCAAATAAATACTAAACATTTGGTTTAACTAGCATGTGTGGATGCACGGGCACACACAAACATGTTTATTTAGGGGAAGTGCATCTTGAGTCTCCTCCACAGGATGAGTCTTTGTGAGGTGAGAATGTGTGTGAACACACTGAGCAGCATCAGGAAGATGGTCATCGACATCACGATCACGTAATGACTAATACTGAAATAAAAAGAGGAACAAGTTTAACATGTTTAGGTGTTCGCATGAAAAATAAAAACAGAGGCTGAAAAAGCACAAGGGAGGAAGAGGGACAGTGTGTGCATATGAGTCAAGTTATTAATTAGTGATTAATTAAGACTTAGAACTGTGTATATCTCAGTTAGCGTACCTTGTGCCAATGTCCAACCAGCTGCCGTAGTCCTGCACCAGGAAGAAAAAATGCTGAGGAGAGAAAGAACGAGTTAAAAATTGATTTTGTGGAGTCTACACCCAGAATATGTAACAAATAGGAGAAAAAATATTTGACAAAGAATATTACAGTCCACCTTTTAAAAGACAGCTCACACCAAAAAAAAATCCTGTGTTTCCTCAGTCTGAATTGTTTTAGTGTGAGATATCGACCGTAGAGATGTCTGCCTTCTCTCAAATATAATGGAACAGGATAGCACTTGACTTGTGCCAAAAAATACATTTAAAAAACTCAACAGCAAAATCTCTTTCCAGAAGTCATGACCTGGTTACTCAAGATAATCCACAGACCTTGTTGAGAGCAGTTTCATGTAGGAACTATTCTCTTTCTACTGAAATACACCCACCAATCGTGCAGAAAGAAGCGTGCATGTACTCATGGATGAGGCTTGTGCTTGTGACAGCGTGAGATGAAAACATTAATGCGTCCTCCCTGTGTGAGCTTTAACGTTTGTTAGCTCATGTGAGCTATTAGTTAGAAGACTATTGTTGTCTCAAACCGGAGCCTCTCGTTCATGAGTAGCACTCTTTCAGTGTGGTAAAATGGTTGGCAGGTGTAGTTCGAAAGAAATAGTTCCTACACGAAACTGTTCACAACAAGGTGTGTGGATTATCTTGAGGAACTGGGTCATGATTTGTGGAAAGAGACATTGCTGTTGAGCTTTTCAAATGTATTCTTTTGGGCACTTTGAGCACCACAAGCTGAGTGCCATCTAGTCCCATTATTTTCGAGAGAAGGCAGACATCTCTACGGCTGATATCTCCAACGCTTGGCATCTCACACCAGAACTAGATGGATAAATAGCACTACAGGTAAGATGAAAAACATGCATGTTTGATTTTGGGGTGAACTGTCCCTTTAACTTAACACTCAACCCTTTTTAACCTTTCAAACAGCCTTACCAGAGCCATCAAGTCGGAGATGACCAGGACGATGAGGAACAAACTAGAAAAGAGGGATACACAAGCACAGAGGTAAGAAAGCGCTATAAGCAAGATCGCTCGCATTTAACAGCCACAATGACACGTCTACTTCCTGTACAGTATGGACAGTAGATTGAAGAGTTTCACACGTAATAAACCACATTATGAAAGGCACATATTACTGACTTATTTGAGCTGACGTGTGGTTTAAGATCTACGCCTGACACCTGACAAATTCGGTCTAAAATGCAAATAGCTGTATTAAATTTAAAACTGCATATACAAGATGAGATGCGGCCTTCTGCTGGAAAGTGTGAGGCGATCATAGGTCTGACATTAAGAGCTGGTGTTTACCTGAACAGGATGCACTATAGATCAGTGATCAGATCAATGATAAAGGTTTGTGACAGAACTCATCCTATAGCAGATGAGTTGAGTATCTTATTTTGAAGGCTGCTGCCAGGAGTTACCTTCTTGATGAGAGCTGTGTTGCAACTTGGATGGTCTCAAATGTACACATCACTATAATGAACGGAATGATAACCTGGAAGAGCAACGGACAAGACATTTAAGATTTAATGAAGAAGTCCGGGGAAACATAATTAATTGAAAATGAGGTTAAAACCTAGATGCATCAGTCGATCATGACTCGTCACAATCTGCAAAACTACTTCCCTTTCTTAGGAACTCATTTCTTAAGCTAAAAGAAAACTTGAGGAGCGGCTACACAGCGTATACCATAAAAGGAAAGTGTTTAAAATATGGTACCTTCCACATCATCAGCCCTCCCATGATGAAGGGGTTGAAGACGGTGAGGAAGCAATAAACAGATGCTGGGTCAAAACTAGGAGAGAGAGGCAGAGGAAGTGACTGCAGACGACTTAAAAATCTGTAGAGTCATTCTTTCAGAGCACAAATCTGTCTCAGGGATACAGCTCCATAGATGTATTTATCTTTATAACCTTACATAAAGTACAAAGGCATAGACTACACAGAAGACTTGCTGGTCTAAACGATAATGCAAAGACAGTGTGAGTCTACTGTTTTTATTCCCCACGGACAACTTAGATCCTTCCTATGATCAAAAAAAGCACACAACCTCTTACCAGACATTCACTTCACCCATGCTGAACCATGCACAGCCACATAACCCCCAAAACACAACTTCCTGTCACTTACCACACACAACTACATCTCAAAACAAAGACCTACATACCTGTTAATAGAAGCTATGTTCCCTGTGCCGAAGAAAGCAGTTATTATAAAAAATACCTGAAGAAAATGTAAAGTCAAGGAAAGTCTTTTTTTTAAACCTGCTGACTACTAGTTACAGATACACTGGTGGTCATTTTTTGTACTTTAGCTAATCTCACTGTTGTAAACACTCTAAAAACGGATACAAAAAAATAAGATCGCCTGATGTCATCCAACTTCAGCTGTCGGATCTTGGTGATGTCGATGTTTGCGGAGAAATCGATAGTGGAGAGCTGAAAGAAAACAGACGCACAATAGAATGACCGTACGCCTATTCATACACATTCACAGACACACCCAAACACATGATAAGACACAATCGGCACTGAGGCGTTATGTACATTATGTAGAGCTTTATGTAAACCTACTTCACAGATTACAGTATGCTATCACGTGTAGGGATTTCCCTGCTTGTTTGATTAAGGAAACATTAAAGGAGTGAATAGTAGAAAAATGAACACCAGAACATTTCAGAGAGGATAAGCAGAGGCTTCAGAATATATATTTATATTAAATAAATAGGCGTAAATATGCCCATACAAAAAATAAATCACCTCAGCTTATAGAGGCTAGTGTGTGTAAAATAGTGGTAGCTGTTATCTACTATCTGTGGAAGCCTACAGAAACACACTTGTCTCACTATTGAAATCTGCATCCCATTTAGTCATGCAGTTCACACTGCTGTACCAAATCTAACTTTGGAAACGCACACCAGATGGTTTTACCTCTTGTCTGCCAGAGACACCCTGAGCGAGCATAGCTTCCTGTTCAATGTTGATCCACACAAACATCAACCAAGATAGCACAGGGGGGAACAGTGCCTCTGACCTGGGTGGGAGAAAACACACACATCAGAAATGTGATCATTTCGTAGCTTTGCTGTGATAGTGAAAGTCTGCACGAGACATAATTTGACGTGCTGGTGCAGTTGCATGATGTGTGTGTGAGTAATATGTTGTCTTACCCAGTGCTGAGCAGCAGGTATGTGGCTGTGAGGGAGAGGAATATGCTGAGGAGTCGGTGGAAAAGGCGTGTAGAGCTCAACAGTGGAACCAGCATAGAAGATGCTGAGAAAAGACAAGGGACAGGTTAGGGCTGTGCGATACAGACAAAAATTCATACCTCGGTATTCATAGGCTGAACGGCGATACATGATATATATCTCTGTACATGTTTAGTTGCAAGTCAAAGACACAGTTGTGATGTCACAGGCACTTTTATAAAATCAGACTGTGATCAAAATAAAATGCAAAGACGGGATTTTATTCCTCTGTTTGAAAATAAACAGCTGCACAACATGTAAATGAAAAATTATATAGAATAATTAGCGTTAGCTTTTTGCACATAGCACTGTAGCTGCAGAGGTTTAAAGGGTTGCAGCACAGGACACAAAACTATAACATGAGTATTAAAGTATTAAGTGGGTTTGAAAAATTAAAAATCTTTGTGGGGGGAGTTAAAAAGCTGTTTTCCATGGTCTGTCATGTGAATCTAGCGCTAGAAAAGTGTGGTGGTCTATTCAACTGCAGAAACTCTGCCATCTGCCTGTAATTTCTTATTTTCTTCTTCTTTTACTATGTTCAGGATGTTCCTGGGCCCAGCACACACCTGAGGTCAGGACTTTATAGGTGGTGACCACATGCCTGACCAAAAGCAGCACACATCCAAGACAAAGCTAGAAAACTTGTGGACACACGCAGAAAAATGCTATGGTTAGCTTTCACTAAATGTTTAAAAATGGTAACTGACAGTTCCTGCATAGTAACACCTCTAATGAGATGGGATGTGGCCAGACCCATAAACATTTATTTATATCTTATATATCTGATCAATATTTAAAACTGAAACATAAATGACAGAAATACGATTATAATCTTCCGAGGAAACTCTAAGAACACCTTAGAGTTTCCTCGGAAGATTATAATCGTATGGCCATGAAAAGATTGCAAGCGCCAGCTCACGTCCACCTACCTAATGTAACCCAGCTGATGATCTGATTAAGAAGCGGCAGGCCCTGTTTCTGCTGCAGGCTGGAGTGTGTGAGGGACGGCACGTACGCACACACTGCCACATGGAACATCTGTTGTGGAGTTTGACAGGCAATCTTTTATTTTTAGAAAATGTAATGACACACTCACACACACACACAACATGACATGTACTGTAGTTACCTGGATGACAAACTGCTGTCTGTCACTGATGTGCAGTGGTGTTCTCTGTCGTGATGACCAGAGGTAACAGGCTGAAGTGAAGAGAGTGAGTAGACCTGCACAGGTACTGAGCAAACAAACATCATATGTTGCCTTATTATTACAGACATGGTCATGACAAACAGCTTTAAATATGCTGTGCAGCTTGCTTGTTGTGGAGAGTCCTGTGTAGCTTGTGAAAGTAGCTGTATGTCCTCTATGGCTCTGGGTGAAGTCTCAGGAAATAACCCGGATAATGTCAACAGGGTTATTTCAGCTTGATCTTGAAGAATAAAAATTTCTAACAGAAAGCCTGTGTATGTTTAAGATTTAGACATGTGATAATTTTTGTCTAGTTTATTGCAAAATGATGCAACACAGTTCATTCTAATCATATTATTTTACGTATAATATTGCATTTGCCATGTATTGGTATCACAAGAATACTGATTGCAATCACACAACACATTTCACAGCTCGGTCATGATCTTTAAGATTTCTTTAGAACGGAGATTAACTCTACTTCCTTGTAACAGACTGAGGTTAATCTGGCTTCTGAGTTTTGCCATGGCAGGACACTGTGGTAAACTTTCTGATAAATGTAAGCAAATGGAGGAAGCACTCACACCAGATGTATGTTCGGCTCCCTGCCCACAACTGGCATCAGGGGGAAAGCAGCCAAGCACAGGCAGCCCAGACACCAGCTCAATGAACGGAACTACAAAGGGACAATGAATTCATGTACTTAGATACTGTATGTGACCTTTAATTTAACAAACTACAGTAAACTTTACAATAATCTTGTTTTTTTGTGGAAAAAACAGCAAATTTGGTTAAAATATTTGTACTTCGATATGTTTTTCATGCATTATATATTATTGTAATGATGCAAGAAAATAAAGAAAGCTGATTTTAGGAGTCAATGCTAGCAGGATAGAGGACTCTCTGTAGCATAGAATACAATATGCCAAGTCATGATGTAGCATTTGGTGATGGAAATCTAAGAATAAAACAGGCTTAATCACTGATCACAATTTAAAAAAAAAAAGTTAATTATTCTGATTTCATTATCTACTGATAGTGGTTATGATACATTTGTATTAGCTTGGACACATTTATTTCTCAATAAAATGTGTCTGTTTAGTGGTTTAACATTCATTTGTCAATATTTGTGTAAGCAGGAAATATGCTTCTGTATTCACGCTTCATTTGCAGAAAACTGAACCTTGACTTGACCTAAACTCTGTGACACATCACTTTCCATAACCTTTTCAGTTATGGAAATATTCAAATACCCTGACTTTCCCCCGGTGTACCATGACTGCTGGAGCGGTGATCTGTTACGTAGTTACCTTGGCCTTGCCAAAAATCCCAGTCAGGAAGGGCCACAGAGAGAGGGCAGCCAGGCCCACAGTCAGCATGGCGCGATGGAAGAAACTCACCACCTGGGGGCAGCAAAGGTAAGCTGTCATCCACATTACAGAAGAACCTCAAACAGCACACAATAGATCCTTTACATTATGAACAGTTTGTGATATGTACTGCATGTGGAGGTCAGCTAAAGGCTGATAAGTAACAATATATCAGTGTATTGACACAGAAATATGCCTTTGACTTTCCTTCAGAAGACATTAAAGATTCCTACCAGTAGCTCGATCCCAAACGCCACCAGCACAAAATAGCCAAAACATTTCCACAGCGGCAGAGAGGGAGCCGAGCGGACCAAATCTGTTAGAGTTCCAGACCTAAAATGGACCATTAATAAGATTATTTTTCCTGTTGTAAAAGGGAGTAAAAAAAAAAAAGGAAACTGCAAAGACCTTTCCTTTCATCCATTAAAACATGAATGGATACAAAAAACACTTCAAAGGATCTAATTAACACCTCACTGCAGCTGTGCCAGACACGCATGACCGAGTATGTTTGAGGTAAAGTACATTCAATGAAAACTGCTGCATTCATTGATTGTTGAGATCTCCATTGATGTGCGTTAATATTTGCTGAGACCCTGTGTGTGTTTGCTCCACCGCTCTCTGAGACCAGCATGCAGGAGCGTTACACATTTGTTTCATTAGACTGTGTTGTATGTGTGCAGATGTGTTTCATGTTACTCACTCTTTAAGGACAGAGTACCATACAGGCACAGGCAGCAGGCAGTAAATATAGTAGGTAAGGGGACTCCTTTGGATAAGCAGGAACACAGCGATCACCACTGTCACACACATACACAGCCTCGCCAGGGTATGGCTGGGATTCTGCGCACATATACAAAAAGTTCATAAACTTGCCTTGGTAGTAAAAGGAATCTTTAGAGGCAAAGAATAGGGGATTATAGTGACCCGACCTGTTTGAGGACGCTAGGGTTTCTATTGAGGCTGGCATGAGTCTTCAGTATGACTAGGACAACATATGAGGTCCAGCCTACGAATCCCAGCACCACACTGCAACCCAGGAAGAACCTGTCGTAAGTGTGGTAGTAGACCAAGCCATCCAGAGCGTGGGAGATCAGAGAGCGGCACAGGGAGATCTGACAGGAGACAGATGAGGGGAAATGAAAGGGAGGGCTTCAGCAAAAGCAAATATCTCATGGAGAGAGTGGACAGACTAATCTGCAGGGAATGTAAAGTGATAAGAAAAAGAAACTGGGAAGGACAAGGCATACATAAGTTTATTGATGTAGACAGCATTTACCACAGCCTAGCTGGTTCCACTGGCGTCAGGAAGTGACTAACTTTGTACTGCAACATCAGCTGATTATTCTACGACAACACTGGTCACTACACAGTTCTTTAAAATAGCATTAGTGCTAATTGTTGTATATGTGAATAACATGTTTCAACACCAGCTTACTGAATATTAGTATGTGACCTGCTTGTACAACAAGCTGCAGACTATCCCTTCCCAAATACTCACAGCATCGTCATACTTCTCCAGCTGAATCAGTATTCTGGCCTTGTGGATGAATTCCGCTTGTTTTGACTCAGTCAGTAGTCTGAGAAAATAGGTGAGACGAAGCAATAAAGACAGAGCGCATGAAATTGCACTTAAATGTGATCTGGAAATTTATTTTTGACCAAATGAAATGCACTTCATTTGCCTTCATATTTACACAACCACAATAATATCAGCACATTGCGCTGCTTATTATTTTGCATAGGCCTGCAATAGAGTACCTCAGCATTTGCCACTTATGGTAGTCTTACGGAAAATATATCTCCAAGCCTTGCACACTTTGTACATTACATAATTAAACATGATCCCTTGGCAATTTTTTTTTCCACTAAACACACAGCAAAGAAAAAAGTAATGTTATTAATTCACTAATTCACATTTATTACAGGTTGTTAACTCACTAACTGTACTTACTCGTATGGGGTGAAGAAAAAAGGCAAGGTTGTCTCCTTTTTCTGGGTCATTTTCATCTATAAAAACATACACAGCTCAGTCACCATGGATTCATAGACATGTGCAGCAATAGGCTTTCCACAACTCAGAAGTTAAAAACGACACAGTGTTTAAATCTATCATGTTAAAGTTATTGTTATGAATCAAATAAATTGGACTGGTGGTACAGTATGTTGTAATACCAACATATTAGTATACATTCAACTGACAATATTGCTCATTTACCACTATTAATGCTTGCATATTTATTTGAGTTCAACAATGAAGTGACAAGCCACACTAATGTTCAGCAAATCAGTAAAAGCAGGGCTGAATGCTTTCATACCTTGTACTGCTCTAGCACTTGAATAGCATTAGTATACATGCTCTCTGCCTTGAACTGGTCACTGTTGTTAAGGTAGAGGAGAGGTAACACACCCTGAGGAGACACAAATACACATAAAGGTGAAGATGAAGATGTTTGGACACATAACTGTGTACTTTTAAAATCCCTTTTCTGCAGCTTTAATGAACACTTAGATACAACTTTGTGCGATAAAAATGACTTTAACATTTCTTTTGTCCTAAGTTTATTTCTGTACTCACCACAGAGTTAACAGGAAAGGGCACACCGATGAGAGAGGCCATGAGGGGAGCGATGTCTGCCTGCAGAAAACGATAAAACAGTAGAAAATATTTCAGTTTACAACCTGTTGTTGTGTCATATCACTGCTTTTGTACATTTTATATTAAGTGGCAATTGATAACAGTGACATCATTAAAAAGCGAGGCCTTACCTGATTGACGTCAACTCTCCGAAGGTGCTCCAGTTTCCAATCTGAGAGAAACAGTGGGGATAAAAATCAGAACAACATAGACTCGATAAACAATCTAATGTAAAAAAAAAAAAAATCAGGACAGGGAATATTGATATTTTTGTTTATTGCAAATAAAAAACAAAATTCCACTCTAAATACATATATTTTTGAAATCTTAAGTGGGTGTAGAAGAACCTGAGTCCTAAACTAAGCTAAAAACCTGCTTGAGAAACACTGATGCAAGCAGCTGTGAGCACAGTACATGAGGTAAGCACCTTGCAGGAAGCCATCGTTGTACGGTTGGGGTTTTGTAACTCTGTGGGCATTATGAACTCCAGCTCCCCACACCACTAAGGGGGTGAGTGTCTCAGACGGATGGCCCGCACCGTGTGAACCTGGAGACACACAGATGATATAAAATACTCCAGTGATTTCATATGCTTTTTTTTCGATTGCACACATACACAAACGAGTCTTACCCCAGTTCGTCATGCCGTGATCAGAGGTGAACACATAGGCCGTCCTGCCATCATGACCGAAGAAGTCGTCTATCATAGACACCAGCTCAGCTACACCAGTGTCCACGAGACCAATATTATCTAGGTACTCCCTAGACAAACATACAAGATAAAGATATCACTTTAGGTGAATGCTCATTTATTGATTTCATTTTTGTGGGGTGGATCAAAACAACAGGAAATCCTAATAACATTCTCTTACTGTGACATTGGTCTGTGAGCGTGTCCGTTTGTGTCAATGCCCAGCAGATGCAGGAAGAGGACATTCTTATCCTCGAGCAGACTGGCCCTCAGACTGGAGTTAGACTTTGCTGACTGAAAGAATGACTGGTGTAGAAAGAAAAATAAAGACATAGTCGGATTCAGTCAAGATAGCAATGTGCAAATCCTCACTGATAGTACCGAGGGAGTCTGGCACTGACATTAACCACTATTCTCCCATAAGGCTTGTAGCAGATGTACTAAATTCTTTTGTAATGACTCCATGTGGCTTCACATTTTGCGACATGAAAATGCATTATTTGACCAACCCACAACCCCTGCTGCAATAACTGACAATATGAAAGTGGAGAGATGAGTTTTACACAAGCCACTAATTAATCTAAAGTTCTATGACTCAATTATTATTGATCATCAACAGCTTCATAACAACATGCATGATTATCATCAGTACTTCCACTACCATACTTTGACTTGAGTGAACACCCAGGTGTCCAGCCTAGAGGCATCTGTGGATGCAAAGTCCTCCTCCTGCGCTGGGTATGTGTGAGTATACACATGGTCTCCAGTGGCACCTGGAGGAACCACAGGAAATGAGCGTCATCAAAGGAATTTAACCATTTTCGTAAAATAGGTCAAAACATTAAAGCAGTCGTGAAGAATAAAGGAAATGTTTTCGTAAAAGCAAAAAAGTTACTGAGCTGAGTTACTGAGCCTAAATTTCAGATTTTTGATACAGACTTTATCTGTGACTGTTTGCTTTGATATTGATTAGGCTGCTGGTTCTGATTGTGTTGTGTGTGTGCCTGTATACCTTTAGCAAACATTGGCAGGATATCAGGGCTGCCCCAGCACCAGGTGTGTCTGGTCTCATTAAACACTGAGTCAAACTCCACAGGATTCTCCTTCCACCCTGAACACACACACAAAAGTGGTCATTGCACAACAGCAGTCACCCACACAGACAAGTTTACAAGCATATGAGCTGTCAAAAGGTTAGTCATCTTTCACGTAACCCTCTCTGTACCTTTAGCAACAGCACTAACATCCTCATAGAAGCCAGCGATGAGAGCAACATGACCGGGGCGAGACTCAGTTGGCACGCGAGTGTGTGACACACCCCAGGTACCACTCTCCTCCATCACACTCCTGATATTGGGAAACACACAGACATGCACACACAAACACCAGTTAATCAGGAGTTGCAAAGCATGGAATTAAACTATCCAGAATAACAGTCACACAAACAACAACAACATTAAAAAAAATGATCTGGTGTGCTCTGTACTGGTTTCCTAACCTCAAATATGGGGCCCTGGATGAGCCGTTGGGGAGGAGTGTGAAGAGACTGTCTGCCCTAAGACCATCGGCCACCACTAACACCAGTCTGGAAGCAGGGGGTGGCAGCGGTGTGACCTGCGGTGTCATGCCATGGACCAGGGGAGAGGTGAAGTAGATGTCAAAGATGGAGAGGAAGAAGACCACATGGACTGTCAGTCCAACCAGGAAGAAGGTGATCATCCGCATTTTGAGTGTCAACACTGAGCTGGGTCTGCAGAGCAACCGAGGGCGTTGAGGCAGATGAAGGAAGATTAAATGTGTTTGTATGTGAAAGAAGGTGAGAAGACAAAGAGACAGAAATAAAGACATACTAAAAATGATTATGGACAAACATAAAGTTATGCAGATCAGGATTAAGAGGTTAGTTCAAATGTAGAAGTAGGTATTAGAAAGATTTAGTATAATATAGACTAGTTAATCCAAATGTGTGCCATGTGAAAGACTGCTCAAGGGCAGGGGTCATCCATCTGTCACCATATGCCATTAGACATGGTGCAGAAATAATGACTTTAATAGTTAGGGTCATTTCAGCTGTAAGTTACCTATTATGCCACTTGTTCTTGAAGCTTGTTTACAATAGAGTAAAAGCAGTCACATCTTTAGGCCATGCAAAAAATAATTACCTGTGTGTAACGTCGGATGAATCTGCCCACAGAAACCTGGGACGCGGTCTCGTTTTTGAATGAACAGGAGAGCAAAACAATCTACAGTCATTGCACCCGTTCACCTGATTCAGATCCCATTTAATATTCGTAGATGACCAATTATACGTCCAGAGAATCCAACAGGTTGAGGCTTTGTTGTACGAAACGAGATCAACATAAGCTTTGAGGGCGTCCTTTTACGAAACCAACTGTCCCTCTTTCTACAGTAAGAAGATTAGTACAAGAAATTCAGGTAGCATGAGCAACCACTTCCTTGTTGTGACTTTGACGTGTTACGTTGACGTATGCACGCTGCAGCGGAAACATGGGTACTGTAGTTAACATGTATTTCCCAGCCTGCTTCATTTTTTCCGAAAAACATTTTATAAAAATACATTGAGTCGCGTTATCTAACAATATGTGTTACGGAGCAGTTTCGCTGGAAAATGTTATTTTTACAGCTTGTGGTTGTTTGATAACACGTTAGCTAGCACAGGCTATCAGCTGTCAAATGCGCCCTGCCCAGTTTTCCTTTCTGTCTCGACATTATCCAATCATTTTACTGTATTCCATAAAAAGGGCGGGCTTTGAAGCACCGTTGACCAATCACGGCTTCGTATTTTTTCCCCTTATCAAAGCCACCTACCAAACCATAGCTAGCCTTACTGTCCATTCAGGAAGAAGCGGTTCTGATTAGCTTAGCTAGCTTAGATTGCTAAAAACCTTTATAGTGCAAAAATGGCGTCGGTCAACCCGTTTAATCTCAGTGATTCCGAGGAAGAGGCTGAACGGCGCCCCAATGAAACAGTTGACACAGAGAGAAGCCCGAGTGACGGTGCACCAGGGCCGCCGCCAGGTAATCCTTTCTCTCCGCCTGCGGACGCCGAGCCTCCGACGCTCCTGCTGTCTAGCAACCGGACGAGCCCCAGCGGTGAGGGCTTGGGCTCGGTCGCGGCCACCGCCGCTATGGCAGGCACCGCCGAGACACGGATATCTGTGGATGTTATCGCCGCTCAGCTGCTACGGGACCAATACATTCTCACGGCCCTGGAGTTTCACACAGAACTGTTGGAAGCAGGCAGAGAGCTTCCGAGGCTGAGGGATTATTTCTCCAACCCTGGCAACTTCGAGCGACAGAGCGGCACTCCGCCTGCCAAGGACCAGGTACTCGGACCTGGAGGACCATTGAGTAAGTATCGTTAGCTGCTCCCAGTGCTAGTCACGTAGCTGTCAGCTAAGTTAGCTCTATCTTTAATGCTGCATGCTGCAGAGTTAGCCCACTGGCTAGCTAACGTTAGCCTAAAACACTGGTTTTGGAAGCCAATCGATCATGAGATAGTGTTATCCGCTTGGTGCACCTGCCCTCTCGGTTTAGGGCCCACGGCCAGCAAGCGGGTTTCGTGTGTGATCTGTGTTGGCTGACATACAGAAGACATCATCACAGAAATGTGATGCTACACCACACTGTCTAGCTGGATGAGATGGAGGAGTGACACCGGGACAGGCCTATAAGAATCATCCTAATGTAATTGAGCCCTGAAGGGAAATACACCTCCTTTCTTAAGGCCAGAGAGAGGTCAGAGGTCAGGATCAGCTACAGAACAGGAAAGAGCCAACAGAAGTAGAAAAGGCTTGTACAACTTGCTTTTGCTTTAACCATTTGTACTGCTGGTAGGAATTAAGTGTTTCGCTAAAGAGGATACAACCTGAATTTGATTTGAACCCACATCCTCTTGCTTAAGATGACAGTGTCTTATTAGTGGTTTTGCTGCTCTGTATCACATGTTTTAACAGGCTAGGGAGACAAATGTTATTTATGGTTATTGGTCAAGGGTGTATACCTGTAGCATTCTCATCCACTTACAGGACTGGCTCTATGGGAATAACCTGCAGCATTACTGTGTGTGGTGAATGACATGTCTGGCCAAATAAACAAACATGCAATGCAAATTGTAACCACGGAAACAGCCCAAGCCACAAATAAATAAAGCCTGCTATAGAGTAAGCAGGAGTAGTATTACCATAAACCTTAGTGCAACTCTCTGTAGCAAAGCACAGGAGCTTGGCAGTGAAAGGAATGTGATTGACAAAACCTTTTCTTGTGGCCGCATTTCACTGAGGTGAGTGGAGCAAATCTATTCACAGTTAACATAGACCTATAAGACACCATAACGCTCCCTCTGGTCTAAAAGAAGCTAAGTAGCTACATTCAAGAGGGCTAGAAAGGTAAAAAAAAAAATACACTGGGAGAGTATTTGACTTGCCAGGTTGGATTGAGCCTCTGAGAGCCTCGTATAAATGTATGACCTGTTAGAGGATTGTATGTGACTTGAAAGAGATAATATGGATTATAAAATGCCCTTTCCTGCACCTTTTTTAAATTGAATCCTCTTAATGACTTTTAGGTTTTAATGAAAATGACTCAGCTTGGTATTTTCCACTGCAGTGATTGGATCTGTCTTGTCACAGCATATTTATCTTAGATCCAGGAGAGAAAGGACAGGAACAATGTCAGTGACCCATATGGATGGTTACCCACCCACCTTATCTTTAAAACAATAAAGAGACCTACAAGCAGGAAGCGCTGGTGGCTGTGAATTGAATTTACCTAAACCTGTATCCCTTGTTCAGTGCTCTGATTCAACAAAACTGAACAGATCTTCACTAAGTCGTCCTCCTTTTACCTGTCGCTAAAATTATTTCCATTAATCATCCTCCATGAAAGCAGATGTTCTTTGCTACTCGTCGATAATCTAAGTGCAGTATCACACCAGGGGAGTGATTTATCACTTAGACTGTAGTGTCAAATTAACAAAATAAATATTGCTTTCAGTATGTGCCAAAATTGGCTGCGGTGCATGCGATCAGAATCAAGGCAGAGTGAATTGGAAATGTCGTGTTTCCTGTCAGTTTTTTGTAGATGTGCAGGGTAATTTTGGTCATTCATTCATTTGAGGCTTTCCTCCTCATCACTTCCAGGATTCAAATCAGTGTCTCAGTTTCCAAATGGTCACAAAGGAGGTCTGCACACTGTAGGCTCTCAATAAATAGTTAATTTCTCTTTTCTTGTCTTCAGTGTTTCGATATGTAATATCTCCCTTCCTATTCGTTTCTGAATGGCTCACAATATCTAACATATATCATGACGGTGGCACTGCTATTGTAATTTTTTTTACTTTTTGGTTCAGGCTGAGCAACAAGGCCAAGATGATGAATTTTCATTGTATAAACATTTGGCAGTTTTCCAGCTGAGGGAGCCAGAGCATATAAATAAATGCTATAAAAAGAGAGGATCTGGTTTTATAAGCAGACGATTTATTTTCCCGCATTTGGATGCAGTAGCAATGGACAATAGCTTGATGTGTCAGGAGACTACTGTATAGTCTTGAGTGTGGGTCTAGTCAGCTAGCCTGAGGTTAGCTTGAGCAGATAGCAGATGACAGCCAGTCAGCTTCACTGCAACCCTTGCCTGTCAGTAAGAAACCCCACCCTGCAGAATTAAATATTTGTGTAGACTGACTTTCTATATGTGTTTCAGAGACCACAGCAGAAACACAAACAACTGTGAGCTGTGTGTATGTGTTGGTTGCAAAGGTCTGGTGGTTGCATTATCATACAAACCCCCGAAAGGTTTGGAGCACGGTATCAGAATAAATGTTTTATGAGGATGTCTTCAAAAAGCATGACAGGACTTGACAGCCCCCTGTTGTGATACTGGCAGGAAAGTCATGGAGAAACAGTGATCTCAGCCTTATTAGCTTTTGATAAGACTAAGGGTTTCTTAAGAATGCGGAGTCCTGGATTCCTGATAAGTCATATCTACCATACAGAATGTAGATGGAAAAAAACGAAGCAGTCGATGGTAGCCGATGACGGAGAAAGCAATGGACTCAAGACAATGCCACTTTTCTTTCCAGTATAATCTGATGGCCAAGACCTCATGTGATCACTGGAATGATCTTTTTCCTCATGTTTGAGCAATGGAAGATTCAGTTGCTGAGGAGGGAGGGATGCTGACCAAATGTCATCTGTTGTCAATATAGCAGCAAGATGTTTTGGCAGCCAATTTCCAATATGATTTTTCAAACAATACCTACCCTTTTCAATACCTTGTTTTTAGCAATGTGGTGTGTAAAGAAAGAAAAAAAAACTCTACCTTTGATGCACTTATAAATAAATGAATTTGGCCTGCACATTTTCTTGCCTTCAGAAAGTGTTGAAAGGATGCATGGGGTTTTATATGATTGCATGTCACAGCATGATAACCACACAGATAGGAGTCCAGCCAGTCAAAAGCATTATACAAGAAGTGGTATATCATTTGAGTGTAATGATAGTTTGCCTGGGTGGTCCATGCTTAGGCTATATAGTGCTATTATAAACAGTGCTAATATTATGTTCAGGTATTGCGTAATGGTTCTTATTGTTTTGATAATCTAAAAGCGCCCAAACACATAGTGACTGTTCGCTGTAAGCGGTTGATTTCACTGAGCATGTGTATGGATAATTAATGTGTTACAGGCAGCATCATATCTGCAGCTGTTGCTCTAAGCCACATGGCAAAGCAAGGCATCTCTCACCACCTTGCTAATTAGCAGCAAGCAAGCATGAATGGTTCTCTTTCCACCCCTCATCGCGTATCCAGGTAGTTATTTGCTCATATGATGCGAGGAGCTTTTGATGTAGCATGCCAGTCACTTAAATTGCCATGCACGAGGTTGACGGTAAGCTGCCACATTTAAGAAGATGGTGTGGTTTGCCACATAAGACGTAATACCAGAAAGTGGCTGTATATTTTCAGGACATGGATCTGAAAGTTAATTTGTAGTTGCAGGCACCTACCATCTGCTACTCTAGATAGGTCAAATAGTAGCTTAACATGATAAGTTTGAGGTAAGGTTGTTTGTAACCACTTTGTGCTTTCCTGTTACAGATATGTAGTTGGCTCAATGGCAATCCAGGTCAACCAAACACCATTGTCAGCCTGCTGAAACAATACTATGTGTACCTTTCCCTTTCCTTAGGAGCACTGCCTGGTCCAACCTGACATCCACTGTCTCTTTTTCTCATATTTTCCCACTTTATAATGTCTCTCCATCCTTTCCTATGTCTGGGGCAGGGAGCTGCTATTGTGGGAGAGGGCGATTAATGATATTGTTGGAGTGCTGGCTAGGCTCCACGTAGTTCTGGACCGGCACCGGCTGGCTGACTGTTCACAGCACTCTGCCTTTTATTGAGCTATGTGTGTCTCTGCAAATGAATGCAGGTGGTTCTGTGCATATTTCTCAGCAGTGGAGCAAATAACAACATGGGTTATTATTGTGTGAAACCTTTCCACATTTGTGAATTAGCACAGCATGCTTAATATTTTACTGTGTAATCACACCAATTTATTACCTATCTGCTATCTGCTACATGCATGGAAGTCAGGTTTGCAGATAGTGAGGTGACAAGCATGCCAGTTTATACACAGGCTTATTCATTGTTATATTTAATTGAATATATTGTCATACTTTTGATATTGTGAGAGGAATGTTGGCACAGGTTTGTGTGCCCGCCTGAGCGTCCTTTATAATTTGCTCCCCATCGTGTCATCCCATTTATATTTTCGTAATAGCTGACAGTCTTGCCAAAACATCCTTCCTATTAAAAGGGCTTGTTGGCTACCGCCTGACCATCCATCTTCTCTTGTCTCCTGGCTTATTTGTTCCAGCTCTTTTTAAATGTATCTCTTTGTTCTCATACTAAACTCTTGCTCCTCTCCCTGTCTCCAATTTATCTGCTTTTTTTATACTTAGAAAAAATCCCTTTCATCATGTTTGTTTTTCCTCTTTCTTTTCTCTAAGACGCTCTCGTTGGCCTTCCAATAGTTTTTGTAAGATAAGTATTTTCAACAAACTACTAGTGAGCCAAAGAAGTTTCTTTCATTCAGCGTTCAAATAAAGGCTCATTTGTGATTGAATGTGAGATGGTGACACTCATGTACTCCAGAGCATAGAGGGAGACTGTGAGTGGATTTGTGTGCGTGGATGTGTGTGTGTGTGAGTGTGTGTGTCACAAGCTGCCCGGCAGGAGTGCAGTGAAGAGGTGACAGTCTGAAGTGTCAGATCTATCACAGCCCAGACAATACGCCACAGGCACAGAACTGAAAGGTCAGCCAGGAAGAAATACTCGCTTTTTGCAAATTGGGCACACAACACAAAAGAAATCTGTGCACACCCCAGCACATTGTGGAATTGCAGGTTTTTCTCACACACATACATGCATACAAACCCCTCATTAGCCACTGATTCACCAAACAGATTTCAACCCAATGCAGCAAACATCCTCAGAGGTTATCAGGAAGTAAGGACCGCTGGAAGTGTTACCCACAGGAAAAGGGGTTAAACTGATATCAGCATGATAGACCATTATCATGGTCAGAAAGACTCTCACTATACAGTCACATGACCTAAGAGTGTGTGTGCTTTTTGGAGCCACATAGTCATGGATTCAAACATGTGACATACAGTACACAACCACACTAACCATAAGCATCTACTTTATATGCTTTTATCCCCCAAATTAAGGTCGTTAAAGGGGAAACTTTAGTATTTTTAAACCTGGGCCCTGTTTTCCCATGTATTTGTATCTAAGTGACTAATGGGAACAACAAAATTTAAAACTGATTCAGTATTGAGAGAGACCGCTGCAGCCACAGCAGAGAAACAGACTGCAATGTAATCCCTGTGGGCAATTATGCACCGTGAATTTACGCCCATTAAAAGTGCATGTTTTTTCCACTGACATGCTAAGATTATTATGAGTGTCTGACAACACATTTTCTTCTTACCTTTCACTCGATGTGGTCTGTTTATTAGTGTGTGTAACCAAGTCTCACTCAGAGAGAAGTCTCGACTTTTCCACATTGTTGAAATCAGCTAAATGTTCAGCCATTACACTGAAAGTCTGTACTCCAACACAACACACTCTTCCTGGCACTCCTCTCTTCAACTCTCACTTTCATTTCCACTTTTGTCTTTCTGCAACAAGTCACCTCTCGTGAGATACTTCTAGGGTCCTTTCCGTAATGTTGTCAGACACCTCTAATTACAATTTGAGCCTGTCAGTGGAAAAAGACACACAATCAAGATGGACATAAATTGATGGTGCACAAATTGCCCATCGGGATTACATTGCAGCTTTTTTCGCCACTCTCTCTAGATACCCAACCAATTTCAAACATAGTTGTCTCCATTAATCACTTAGACACAAAGACATCGGACAGTAGAGTCCAGTTTGAAAAATACATAAGTTTCCCTTTAACATCTAGTATTTAAAGAAAGACACATTTCTTGTTGAGCATTACACACACACACACAGGTGCACACATTAATTTTCCTTTGACTTTTTCTCCTTGCTCTTACTATCAAAGCCACATATTTCTTTTCCCTTTTGAAAAGGTCTTGGTCATTTGAATAATACCAAGTCATAATGTACTCAGAGGGCATTTTCAGAAAAGAAAGGAACATTGACAATGTCCATTTGCAAGGCTAGCATGAATTGATGTGAATCATACCCAGGCAAAACAGTATGCTCAGGTCAAGGCCAGAAAAATCAAGGTCACTAATGGATGTCAGCTCACCGAGAAAGACCCAGTGGTTCTTTTTCAAATGTCTTTTGTCTTTAATGTAACCTCAAAGCCAAAGGTCTCAACCCGCAGTGCATGTTTTTACTCAAGATTAAATGCTGAATCAAAATATCCACTCGTGCAGCAACAGTGATTCTCAGGTTCATTACTCACACGGTCACTGAGTCACAGTACTTAGCTTTGCAAGCAAAGCAAGCCATGGCTTTAAAGTAAGTAAACACGCTACATTTGGACTGACCTTCCACTGTATCTTGATATCAGAGAACAAATAGTCCAATCTTGCACTTGTATTGAGGCGGAGGAAAACTAACACCATTGGCTGAGCGACCAGGTCAGCATACCTCAGTGAAATAGGAGCACAAGTATGCTTATGTATCAGCTTTATCTATGTTTTGAGTGAATACTTTTGGCATCCCTACTCAGATGTAAGCCTGTTTTTTGGAGGTATTAGTTTGGAAACCTGGCATTTCCATTAACTGAAAAGTTAACATTTTATGATTGATCTGTTTTCCCACATGTGCAGTGACTCATATGTTTCTTGGCTAAAGTGTAACCTTCCCACATAGTTTTTAAAGGTCTCTGCTTTTAGCTGAATTTAATAAACTTTCCATCTGTTTTTTAGAAGATTGGGCTAGTGGTTCGTCACCCTCCTGTAACTCAAGCCCAGTGTCAGCATGTTTCCAGACTGGTTAAAGGTGCAAAATACTAAATCCCTACCGCAGTGGGGCTACTGTTGTGTAGCTGACCCTGTCCATTTCTCAAGTATCAATGCATTGTCACATTTCTAAGCCCTGTGAACTGCGTGACAGTGGACTCCTCTAAGTGTGTGTATCGTATACATGACTGATTGTTGTCTTTGTCTCCGTGTCTCTGTTCAGATCGAGCCGGCAGCATCAGCACCTTGGACTCTCTGGACTTTGCCCGTTACTCAGATGACGGCAACCGAGAGTCGGACGAGCGGGTGGCAGGTAAGATGAACCGCACTGTCAGGGCTCCAAAGCAAGAGACCCGGTTTACCTCGGGGAAATAAAAAAATGCCGAATATGCAATGGCAGATGGGAGGGTGGCATGGAAACAAAGAGAATAACACCTGACAGCTGCATCAAAGCCTGTATAATAGCGATGTCGGTGTAATCCAAGCCACCACAAAATTGAAATGTGAATTAATTCTGATGTTATCACAGTGGCACTGCTGTATAGGAGTTTCTTTAGTAGTGATGCCCAAATAAGGAGCATAATTTTGACATATTTGATTCAGAATTCACACTAAACAATAGTGTTTCGCTACAGAGTTTTTGAGGTAGAAAGGTAGCACTGAAGCTAATCAACAGAACTGCAAAAGTCTTGGATCTTTGTCGACATATTCCACTTTCAACGTACTGTACAGTATGTTTCTTTCTTTAACTTGCTAGAGGTGTTGGAGCCTCCTCCCATCAACTCTCACTCTGTTGAGTCAGTCTGTGGTATTTTTGGTACAAGACCTGTCTCAGCATTGTTTGAAATCACACCCCTTTCCCCCTGCGGCTCCGTCGTGACACACTCATTAGATAGTTTTAGCCAAGTACATTAACAGTTGAGCCTGACGCCAATGGTGCCTCATCACAGAATGCTGGTTTTAAGAGCAGCTGCTCAGTTACGAGCAGCTTGTTGTTTTTCAGATACTGTGTGATGATGAGTAATTTTTTTTTAACGCTATGTCGACTAAAGGAAAACAAACAGATGAGTAAGCCTTTTACTTTAACAGTATTGCAGAAAGGAACAGTGCTGTCACGCAGGGACTAATCGTATTATGTTCACTTAATCTGCCTCCTGTTTTCATCTTTCTATTTTATAATCGCCAACATGAAAACATTACTTTTTAGCCGTGCACACATAGCACAGTGGTTACCATTATCCATTACCAGCTTTCTGTAGTCATCCACCCATTTGGTTGGTAAGTGTTAGTTAAGTCAGTGAGTTCTGAAAAGCCCCAGTCCATAACTGCATTATGGAAATGTGCACAATTTCGTGGCATATTTTATGCTTTATGTGTTTTCTTTGTTTCATATTAGATTGTTTTTCCCTCTGTATTGTACACAAGTGCTAAGCATGAGAATTAGTGTCCTCTTTTAATCTAAAATGATTGTTTACATGTCTGAATAGTTAGTCAGTAAATTTAATCTCTGTATTGCATTATGAGAGTAGAACAAGAATTACTATTTTGTAAAGGTCATAGTGAAGTAGGTGGATACACCTAAAATGTAAAGAGTGAACTAGCTTACTTGTGGTTTGGGGCTTTTACCAGTTTATGAAAGCATACTGTACATTAATGCATAGTAAGGGCTCAGTTAAAACCATGCAGCAGAGATGTTGGTTTCATGCTCCCAACTACAAATTATGCATCATCAAATTGGCACTTTCCCCCTCCTCTCTTCCCTCTTCACCCAACCCCTACTCTCATCCCCACGACCTGTTCTTCTCGCCAAGATGCCTGCCCCCAGCTGTCTGACTCTGGGTTTTCTGGCTTTCTCCTGACGTTGATCAAACCCCAGTGAACAATACTGGACAAGTCACTCCATCCAGACTAGCTTTTTGCTTTTTTTTTTTTTTTTAACCTTCTCCCCGTTATTCAGTTCTTGGTTTTCCATTTTGTTGCGCTTGCATCCTGTGCACTCTTGATCTGCTGAATAGGTTTGGGATGATGTTGTCAGAGTGGGTGGATTTGGTCAAAAAAAGTCCAACTAATGTGTTGATGTCATTTCTTTTTGCAGAAATGTAGTATTCTTAAAGTTGTGGGAAAAGAAAATTGACATTGACCTTACAGGAAATTACTATTATTAAAGATTTATGAATACTTTTATCTGCTCTTTGATGTCTCATACTGGTATATTACGTATGAAACCTCCTGCAATACTTGTTGAACCACAATCCTAGACATTAGATGACGACGATGATGATGATGATTAGATACGGGGACATCAACTGCATCACATCAGATGGCAGATTTTCAGTGCACAGCTATGCAACATAGTTTTCCTGCTCCATCGCTTCTTACTTTTTGCGTGTGTTTTTAATCTAACGTGTCTAAGAATCTTGTGTGTTCTTTTTCTTTACTCAGTGTTAGTTTAGCTTTTCAAATTTCAATGCACAAATCAACAATTTTACCCAAATGTCTGCTGCTTCTGATTGTATAAGACGTCCGAAACAGCAAGATTGTGTTGTTCATAGTATGATGGACTAGACGTAAAAACCTGAGCAGTGGCTGTCCTTTGAGTGGCTTGAAACCAAATGATTTAATTACTTGTTAGTGAGGCATTCGCCTGGAAAAAAATCCTTTGTCAGACAGCTCCTAGATTGTTAACGCTACATCTCAGTAGCTTGAATATATTTGTTCACCTTAGCTACAATTAAAGTAACTTTGGACTCCCATTTTTAAGTCAGTCACACCAGTGCTGTAAATGGGAGGAATATGAGGGCAGGGAATCCTACCATTGAGATGAGTCTCAATGCATTACACACACTTGTCAAACAGACTGTCATCCAGCCGGCTTTACCATGATCCTCTGCTGCATGCGTTCCTTAGACCCATGATTTGCATGTATCCTTTTTTTTATTATTTATTTTGTTTTATGACTCTTACAATCTTTTGTGTGGTTGTTTTGTTTTTCATGCCCATCTTTGTTTTATTTGTTTGTTCCCTGTCTTTGGTTGGATGCATTTCCTGTGTGTGTGTGTGTTGTCACTTCCTGTCCAGTGCTGGAGTTTGAGCTACGGAAAGCAAAGGAGACCATTCAGGCTCTGCGCGCCAACTTGACTCAGGCAGCAGGTGTGGCGTACTTTTAACTTCTTCTCCACCTGAACCCTCTTTTGTTACAGCTTTTCTCTCTTTTTTTGTTTTAAGAGAATTCCTCTAGATGAATAACTCTCAGCATCCTCTCAAACTCATCTGTAATCTTCTCAATTTCTCAGAGAGCGAAGTGCCCTCTCAGGAGAGAAAAAACTTCAAGTCAAGTCCTGAAATTCAGGTGGGGAATCTTTGAGCGTTGAGAATGAAAAGATTTGTGAATTCCTCGTCTTTTTCTCAAATGAATCGAGAGATTAAATATGTTCCTTTAAACCCCCTGTGATAATATTACCGCCAGGTTTGAGTAAATCATTTCACAGCTTCTCTTTCCTCTCTATCTCAGGAGCCTATACGCCCACTGGAGAAAAGAGCCTTAAACTTCCTTGTGAATGAATATTTATTAAAAAACGAATACAAACTCTCATCCATCACCTTCTCTGATGAGAATGACGATCAGGTAAAGAGTTTTCTGGCTGTTGTATGCTTTAAAGACAGAATGTCAAATGTCTGAATGGAGTTAACCTATCATTTATTTCTGCCTGCTTCCTAATACAAAGTCTTTCTATTCGTAAGGCAAAATACACAGACTTGTAAGCATGAGGGCGCTGGTCTGAGAGCTGTGGTTGGGTCATGTGACCATAAATAAATTCAGCAACTCGGATCAGCTGTCCTGCTTTGGCCCTGCATGGTGCTTTATCTATGCAGAGGACACGCCTACTTCTGAGACAAATTAGTTTTGTTTAATTTTTGTTATTTATATATTTTATTTCCAGGACTTTGAGTTGTGGGATGATGTGGGCCTCAACATCCCAAAACCCCCCGACCTGTTACAGCTCTACAGGAACTGTGGTACCCCCCTCCCTTCTCCTCGGGACACGGTTGATGTTTCAGTAGGTGTGGACTTTGGCGATCTTCCAGGAAACTGCATCGCCCAAGATCCCCCAAAGAAGCCTGACCTCTCACATCAGGTTTGTGTGTCCGTGTGCACATACATGTTTGACTTTCGGCTTCTCCTTAATGAGTGAATCTGTCAGGTTGTTTGCTTTTGGCTTCATCAAAAGCTTTGAGATCAGAAAATTATGACTGTTTCAAAGTCGAGATGAATACTCCATGATCATAGACACACACCTTTTTGCTCTCACTCTTAAACTTAATTTATTTGCATGATTTAGACTTGTATATTGGACAGAAACTATCTGAAAACGCTCATTTAAACACAGTTTTAGAGAGAGTGCCAGTTTCCCCTGAAGGTCAATTGCTCTGACACATCACAGCAAAGTGGAAGACGCAGTCTGCAGAGCTACAATGATGATAATGAAAAACTTAATTGCCCGCTCTACATTCACATTGTTTCAGTGAAAGGCTGTGGAACTAAATGAAAAGTGGCTGCTTTTTTCAGTAAAGTGTGAGATATCACTGTTATGAAGCGATTTGACCTATTGGAGTACCTACTCTTGAGCTTCTGTGGTAATAAAGTGTCTGTATAATCTTTTTGTCCCTCTATAGCAACAGACAGAAGTCGTCCAAGAGTTGGAGTACCAGATAAGCCTCCTCAACAATGAGAAGCAGAGCCTTGCTGAGCAGATCAAGAAACTGCAGAGGTGTGTGCCTGAGTGCATGTTTATGCTAATATACCAGTCATTCAGTATGTAAGACATTTCTTACAGTTGTGCTATAGGCCTCATTAAAGGGGAACAACCTAAATTAAGAATTCCAGTATGTTATTTCCATGGCCTCAGAAAGTCCGATCAATATTCGTCAACATGAGGTGCTGTCTCTCAAAGCCAGAAACCAGAGAAGTAAGTCTCAAACTTGTGATGTCGTAGGGTATAAATTCTCAAGCTGCCCCACAGACAATGAATGGGAGCCTGAGTTTGTGGACCCACACGATGTTTGCCTTCTTTTTTATACCCTAATAAGCTTTATTCTATTGAAGTGGTCTCAGTTCTGAAACAGAAAATGTACCCATATACTCTTAACATTCCCTTGGGTGCTCTCAGTGTCATGTATTACCTCTTTTCCATTACCACTTTTGGCCGCACCAAGTCAAACCTTGCCACATTGATTTGCCTTTCCATTATCAGTTAAGGGGTGCTAAGCTGCGCCAGAGATGCACCCTCTCAGGAGAATGGCCAAAAGCAAGCCGCCTGCCTCCAGGCAGATAGCAGTGACGTCTTGCAGACCTTAGCCAACCTCTGACAACCCCCCTGCTCCTCAAACGAGCATGTGTTGTGATACTCAGAGACCACAGAGAAAGGCGTTGTTAAAAGTCTCTGTGTTCAGCTCTCAGTACTTGTGTAGCTTCTAACTAAATCTCTCTAGTTTGGAGTTTGGTTTCTCTCCTGTGTCCTGTTTTTACTTTAGATATCTGCTTTATTTTACTGTTTCATGCTTGCTTTGAGCCGTAGAGTCTTGTTAGGTTGCTGCTGATGAAAACCCAACATTTCCTTATTGTGCTACTTCACAATAAAAGCTTTTACATAACAAAATAACGGGGGACTTTTATGGTGAAGAATCTACAGGAAATTAAATGTGTTCATCGCTGAATTAGCAGAACTTTTCGTCAATATAACAACTCTACTAATACAGCTGCAGAGCTGCAGACGACAGGCTCTTAATGCACCTCTGCAAACAGCTCACCTCCAACAGGTAAACTTCTTTTACCTGCTGTGCTTAGTGATGGAAAAATGTTTGCAGCAAAACAGCAGAACTTTTTAGCCATAGATCAGCCCGCTGCTTTTTAACATCATCACTCAAGACAAGCCGTTATCAGTTAAAGACACCTTCGTGCAGGTAGTCCTGTTGTAGTGGAGATGCAAATCCCTGCCGCTCTAGCCTAACATGTCAAACCAAGCCAGCACATCAGTGTGGAAAAAGGGTATATAACATCTTTCCCTATTAAATGTATATGGAGCAGTTCCAAACTTATACTTGACAACATCACAAACTTAAGTTTTAGCACTCTCGTTTTTGGATTTAGGAAAGAGTTGTTCGTGTTTACTAATATTTTTTGTCTTAGACCATAGGAATTATGGAGAACAAAAAATGACATAAGTATAAATAAATAAATAAATAAATAAATGTATAAATAAATAATTAAATACACGAATAAATGAAAAACCAAGGACATTTTGGTAATAAAAAAGGTTATTTCTGTATTTTTACATGTATTTATTTATACATATATTTATTTATTCTTTTATTTCTACATTTATTTATTTATTTCTACATTTATTTATTTATTTATTTATTTCCACATTTATTTATTTCCACATTTATTTATTTATTTATTTCCACATTTATTTATTTATTTATTTCCACATTTATTTATTTATACATTTATTTATTTCTGTGTCAGTGTCACACAGAAATGTAAATATGCTAATTAGGTGGGCAGGCCTACGTCAGTGGATGTGATTGGATCGGATTAGAGTGCCTTGAGAGAGGCAAGGCACTCTAGATCGGATCTACTAGTGCTGCCTTGATTTGGCTGGCTCTCACGTTAGCCTTTAGTTTGCTATTAGCAATGGATAGTTTTGTGCGGGCTATTGCTGCTGATTTAAGAGCATTAGCGGACAGTTTCGATAACAGCGAACCTACCGACTATCTTCAGTTTCGTTTCAAGAGATTACTCGAAGATTTAGCTCAACTCTCAGCTGATAGGGACATAGAAGTTGACGTGGTGCTAGATGGTCTCCAAGAAGCTGCCCACGAACTTCAAATCTGCTCGGTGACAGAGGAAGAGGGAGCGACGTTTGGACGTCCACAATATATTTTACCTCCTGATATAATTGAAGCTCACCTGCTTTTGGGACACACCGTTGGAGACATTGCACAGTTGTTCGGCGTGTGTGAGAGAATAATTCATCGGAGGATGGCACAGTATGGGATAAGGTAATGTGTGTAACGTTATGTCAACCTATTAAAATTCCATCTAGTCTGTCTTATTTACATTCAGGGTGCTTTTGCCAGTGGTGGAAAGAGTACTGAAAATCTGTACTCAAGTACAAGTACTGTTACATTGCTAAAATAATAATCAATTACAAGTAAAAGTACTGGTGTTAGAAAAATACTCAAGTAAAAGTACAGAGTATTCGCCAAAAAAACTACTCAGAGTATTAGTTACTTTTAACCGTTGATGTCACAGTCACCTCTTCAGTTAAAATGCATTTTAACTATTGGTAAAGCAAAACACAAAATTTAGAGCCCTAGTCTGCAAAAGACTAGTAAAGCAGAAGTTAAAATGCATTTTAACACCAGTACTTTTACTTGTAATTGATTATTATTTTAGCAATGTAACAGTACTTGTACTTGAGTACAGATTTTCAGTACTCTTTCCACCACTGGCAAAAGCACCCTGAATGTAAATAAGACAGACTAGACGGAATTTTAATAGATTGACATAACGTTACACACATTACCTTATCCCATACTGTGCCATCCTCCGATGAAATGTTCTCTCACACACGCCGAACAACTGTGCAATGTCTCCAACGGTGTGTCCCAAAAGCAGGTGAGCTTCAATTCAGTGGCGACTGCTGGTCTTTCAAACAGGGGAAGCTCACTTTAACTTTACATCATAAAATTTGTCATATTTTAGCGAGGCAGTAACTTATAAAAGGAACATTTAATTGAAGCCGTTTTTCAACCACACTCATGCCATAGAACCATACCTGTCAAGTTTTGGATTTGAAAATAAGGGAAATTTTCCGGTGCTCGCTGCGAGCCGTCCCACCACCCCAACCAAGCTCCAGTATCCCTTACATTTTAAGACAGGTGTACAAGATATCTAAAAACAACTTGTCAACCGCTTACTAACTACAGTTAGGTGATCAGAATCTGATAGGCCAACCTTTGTTGACACTGAAATGCTGTGAACATTCCTACGTTATAATACAGCCTAAATGAAAACACAAAGGGTATATGAAGCACATTTATTTATGGTTTATAAAACGGGTGCTTCCCATCCTTAAATGTGATTGGCTGAGCCGCGTTCAGCGCCGTTGTAAAACTCAGTGTAACCCACTGGTAGACCGCAGCGTCTGTGTTGCTTGGCAACCATTCTGTCCACTCGATCTTGCTTGGTGGAAGAATGAATAGTTCTCAGTTTTATTGTTGCATTATTACCAATAAATTGATTATTTTTTTCTGTGTGTGTGTTTATTTTATGGGCTATATGTAGGGTAACCGTTTTATAAAAGCTATAAGCCCCGAGAAGCTGTGAGTTACAGTGATTTTACAACGGCGGAGGGGCCCTGAACGCCCCTCAGCCGTTGTACCATCACTGTAACTCACGGCTTCTCGGGGCTTATTGCTTAAACATATTTTCAGTTCATAATGTGCCCCATCCTGCTCCTCTGTAGGAAAGTAAAGTCGCTGTCCCATTTTTCGAGATATTTACAGGACTTCTTTGTTTTTTTGGCAGGAATGCCTTCTCCTTCGTCACATCCATCATCTCTCTCTGTTGTTGTTCCGGGTTTGTTCCCGTTGTCGGCACTAACCTCGCGACAACTGCCACCCAGGCTACTGCAGGTGGCAGTTCTCGCGAGGCTAGTGACAGAGTTCAGTTTGGAGAGGCAGAGGAATGTTGTTTTTATTATAATACGGGAGATTTACGGGAGAATACTAATACGGGAGGACGGCGGGAAAGAGGGGTAAAATACGGTAGTTTCTCGGCCAAAACGGGAGACTTGACAGCTATGACTCAGAAGACTCCGCTTGCAAAATCCGCGATGGGACTGAGCTGAGCTGTCAAATCTCCAAATAGCTGTCAATCAAAACGGGATTCAGCCTTTCGACTGATCCTCCAATCATCATGCAGAAGCTCAGCGTCCAGCCCGGCCGAGCCCCGCCCACAGCTCCATTCACCCCCAGAGACGCTGAGCGTCCGGGGCGGGACAAAATCATGGCATTTATCCAATGACCGTCGAGTTTCGAGGCAATGAAAAAAACTGCTCCCTGCAGTCCCATTGAAGTGCATGGACGCTCAGCTTCTACAGGCAAATGCCATAGACCGTATGAGAAAACTGCGCTACAGGAATGTAAGAGAAGTTAACAACATCGATAAGTAGCTGATTCTGAACGAACGCGTCTTCGAGATGAACGTGTTTTAACGCATCTGTAGTCAATGAAATGTTAACACAACCATACATATTTGACCATTCAATTTTTTGACATTTTAGGGGAAGCTGAGCTTCCCTTGCAGTCCTAAAGAAATCGCCTCTGCTCTAGACATCTAGGCAACTACCCAATTTGCTCTTTCCTCTGTGTTGTATATGTGTTTTTAATTTCCCACAGTAGGAGAAGGCAGCAATTGAGACGATCATGGGATTTGAAATCGTTTGCTTCTGTCTGGTTTGCCCAGTTGACCAATCGGGCTTTACTGACGTAGGCCTGCCCACCTTATTAGCATATTTACATTTCTGTGTGACACTGACACAGAAATAAATAAATGTATAAATAAATAAATGTGGAAATAAATAAATAAATAAATGTGGAAATAAATAAATAAATAAATAAATGTGGAAATAAATAAATGTATAAATAAATAAATGTGGAAATAAATAAATAAATGTAGAAATAAATAAATAAATGTAGAAATAAAAGAATAAATAAATATATGTAGAAATAAATACATGTAAAAATACAGAAATAGCCTTTTTTATTACCAAAATGTCCTTGGTTTTTCATTTATTCGTGTATTTAATTATTTATTTATACATTTATTTATTTATTTATTTATTTATACTTATGTCATTTTTTGTTCTCCATAAGGAATAACATGTATGAATTTTGAAAATGGACGTAGTTCCCCTTTAATTATATGACCCCAGTTCGTATACTATTATGCTGAAACCAGTTCTTCTATTTATAGCAGGTATATGCCATTACAACAAGAACATTTACCACGACCACTAGAAGCATTCATGAGAAAAGCACTTCTGTCCACATTATTAGCATAACTGTGACCAAAACAGGCCGTGAGGTAGAACCAGTATGGAAATTTCCCCCAAGCGTGACATGAAATTACAGAGGAAGCCCTGGCCTGATACATTAGTGGAACTTATTTTCCTCCCATGTGGAATTATTAAGATTCAGACAAATTATCTTTACCGCAATCCAAAATAAGTTGAAGCAATTTACAGGCGGCGCGGTGGTGCAGTGGTTGGCATTGTTGCCTGACAGCAAGAGGTTCAAACATGTGGAGTGTGCATGTTCTCCCTATGTCAGCGTGGGTTTTCTCCAGGTTCTCTGGCTTCCTCCCACAGTCCAAAGACATGCAGGTTAATTGGTGACTCTAAATTATCCGTAGGTGTGAATGTGAGTGTGAATGGTTGTCCGTCTCTATGTGTCAGCCCTGTGATAGTCTGGCGACGTGTCCAGAGTGCATCCTGCCTCTCACCCAGCATAGAAAAAAATAAATTTTACAGAACTGTTTGGATGGATCTCTGTTTTGTTGACTCGTGTCTTCACTAATGAGAATTATGCAGTGTTTTCTGACAGTGTCCTTTCATGTCTCTTTTCCCCTACTGCACAGTGAGATTCAAACACTAAAGAGGACTGTCTCCTCCCCACCTCCGTCCACTCTGGACCTGGGCTCCCAGAATACATCCAATCCCTCCTCCTCCTCCACCACCACCACCATCACTTCCTCCACTGACCCTCCCGCTGTGGTATGTGCTATGAAGGGATAGGAAGTGAAGCTTTCAAACATTCAACTGATTCCAGTGTGTTTGCACATTTCTCAATGTAGTTTAACAGAGGACTTTTCAAACATTTGAAACTGTTGATTCTAATTTAGTCTTGTCCTACCTTTAGCCTCCGACAGATAACGGCCAGTATCTGGACATCCGGGGTGTTTCAGAGCCTGAAACTAAACCGGACCCCCCTTCTGCTCAGAACGTATCACAGCCTCACCCACAGTCCCACAATAAGCTTAAGAGTCGGCCTCCTGTCCAGTTCGATCAGCCTAACAGGTGAGATATAAATAGACACAAGAAAAACTGGCAGTCCTTGTGTCAATAATGTTCTGTTTGTCTATGGTGTGTTTCTTGGTACACTTTATAGATATAGGATGATAAGATTCTCTTACCCAGTCCTTACAAATTTTGCTGTGAGGCAGAATACAGAAAATTATAGTATACTCAGTCCTGACCTGTGAAAACCACATGCCCCATCCCAGTGTAGTTACTCAATTCAGCCACTAGATGGAGGTAGTTATCAGCTTATGCAGTCACAATGGTCTGTACAGGAGCACTTTTTTGGCGAGTTGTGGCCCTATTCAGTGAAAATGTAGCTTTTCTGAAAACACATAGCAGCCCTGGTGGGAATTAAACTTTTGACTTTTGCTCAACATTTCTTACCACTATCCCACCCATGCTGTGGTATATTTAGTGCACCGACATCTAGTGAATCATCACTCAGTGGAATACTGTGTTTCGTCTATACCCTCATTTATTTCCCTTTTATGAGATTCATATACAGTTCCAAAAAATTAGTGGCGAGATACAGTTAGTCATCTATCATCTGCTATTGAGCGGGTCCCAGTGCTGCTGTATTTTCTTGTAGCCAAACCATCTATCCGTAGATTTTATTTTTTATTTTTTGAGTTCCATTGAAAGACACAGCAGTGACACAGAAGCGTGGCAGCGCTAAGCTCCAGTCCAATCCTCAATCATTCAGTGGTCAGGGCAATCTCCAGAGTTCTTGCGGAGTACAGATTAAGTGGTAAAGACTGTCGTGACTGTCTTTTTTCTTTTTGGTCTCTTGTTGTTTGCGGTGTCGCAGGAAGTTATCCCCGGCCTTCCAGCAAGCCCTGCTGTCCTTCTGCAGAATGTGCTCCGACAGCCGCCTGGGAGCAGAGGTCAGCACACTTTGATGCAGACACAGATACAAACACTTGAAGCATTCATGTCATGACAGCACACAGTACTTAATGTCCCTCTCATTTCCAGGTGTCCCGCATAGCAGACAGTGAGGAGAGTGTGATGTTAATGCTGGGCCGCTGCCTCCCTCACATCGTCCCTAATGTCCTTCTTGCTAAACGAGAGGTAACCCCACTGCTGCTGCTCCTCTTGCTCCCCTCCTCCTCCTCCCTGTGCCCCTTTCATTACTGTCATCATCACAGTTTTCTCCTTGTAGTATCCGATAGATACACACACAGCAGTAGGGCTAAGCAAGGTGGAAAAAATTGAGGAGAAGCTGCAGAGGACACAGTCATCCTCAGCTTGCCAATTCCCATTCCAAACTATGCGTATGTAGATGGGCAGTGAACCAATTCTAAACAACCTTTGCTGAAGGGCATAATCATGATGAAAGTGATTTTTCTGTTGATGATTCACCCATTTCACCATCTGCTATCGTGAGAAAGATTTAGTTTTGTTTGGTTTGAAAGAACGCCACCCTCCTTTTGGTTTGTGCCACAAGGCATTCCCAAATTCAACTAGCATGCAGTTTAGTATGACACATCGTGTACAGGCTTCCAGCGTTTTTGACAGCGGTCTAATTGGTGAGATTTCTGGTTTGTTTATGGTAATCATACTAATGTCTCAAACCCAATGCACTAATGCTTCCTTTCTTCTTATAACCAAGATCTGACTGTGTCTCCTGCTAGCACGCTGTGTGAATAAAGAGCTCAAACACAGACCTGCAAATACCCAGCTGACTTGTGTCTATCTATTGATTGGGAATATCACCTTCTTTTTTGATGGCGTTTGCTTTCACCAGTGTCATCATCATCATCATCATCATTTCTCCTCTGCTGTTTTTGTCCCCCACCCCCAGCTCACGTTTGCTGTCCTTTTGCCTTCACTGGTTTTATTTTTTACTCTTCTCTTTTTCGTCTCACTCATTCTCTCACTCTCATGCATGCCTCTCTTCTAGAGAATGGTTGCACATCTTTGCCAGGTGAGTCTTTCACGCACTCATCTGCATGGTTCTCACGTGACCTGTAGACCCAGAAATACGGAACTAATACCCAGCGCCTGTTGGCTACAACTGCTGCCACATTAGGGTCTGACTTGCCAACAGCTAGCAGGTAGCTCTTATATTTCTTTAAAGTGCTAATGACTGTCATTTTGCCGTCTGGCATTGTCATAGCAGGAAATATAAAAGTTGATTAATAGCCAAAATATGAACTAACATGCAAAGATGACTCGAGGCATGCAGTTTTAGCTTTACAGAAGGTGGGTCATGTACTGAATGTCTCTTAAACCCAGTGTATCTTTACTCTGTCCTTTTCTGATTGGTTCCCTGTCTGATTTATTTGCTGTGGCTTTTGAGATTCTGGAGTGATTTTGATTAATCTGATAACAACTGTTTAGAATTAGCTTCATGCTATATTGTTATGGCTGAATAAAACCAAAGAGAAGTGTTTTGAAAGTCCTTGATATGAGGTGTGCAGTGATTCCAGGCAACAAAATGTAAGCCCGCTTCCTCCCCTTTAACAGTTTGGGAACATGTCTGCTTTTGTTTTGACAAGATTGAATATTAATTTCCACTGAGGAAGGGAAGGAGATTGTAAAATGGATTAGGCATTAACAAGGCTTGCAAGCTATAATATAGACACCTGCAATTTAATTCAAATTACAATGGAAACCTCTTATAGTGATCACGTTTGTGACGTTTTTTACATCTTTTACAGATAATCATCTAATTAACATTTGCAGTATTTATTATGCAAGTATAAAGTAAGAAAATGGATGGCTTCTCTATTTACTAGATTTTATTGACTGCTTTAAAATATAGTCGTTCCAAACACTTTTAAAATTATCGTCAGGTACTCGGAAATAAATTCCGTTCTCGGCATCCTAAATGTTTTCCTCCATGTATTCTTGCCTCATCCGTCCCCACTGCTCTTCAAGACATTCATCACGTGTCAACGTGTCAGCCCCAGCAGCCTCTCCTTACAGTTTCATAAACACAATGTTCTCTTGCTTTTTAAATTGCTCCAACCAGCCTATGGAAACCATAGAATTGTCCTCTCCCAGGCTCGTTGCCAAGTCTTCTGCTTTTACCCTCAACAAGAGCCTGCTCAAGCGGGCATCGCATGACCGGGCATTATCTGTCCCCTTGATGAAGGCGGCTTCAACCGCAGGTGCTTTCCTTATGCAAGTTTAAAAACAAATACAATTACCATAGTTTTACCCTTTTTTCATATGTTGTTATGTATGAAGACGCCAAATTAGCGCTAAGTGAATGACTTGATTATTATAAGCAAAATATTTGAACCGCATCTGTACAGGAATGTTTCTGTCCCAAGCTTTTTGAGCCATACAATCACTAACCATGATCAGTATAGGCGGTTTCCATAGTACTGTATATTTCACAAGGCACTTAATTTGCACAGGTGGTCTGCCTACACATAACCGCTTGCATGCAATTTGTGTTCGTGTCTGTCACTATAGGAATATCATGTGCCTGAATTTTGCACACAGGGTGTTGAAACTTGATAAGACACAAAATGTGTTTGAAAGAGGTAAGTCTGGTTTGAGTAGTTCTCATTCGGGCTGCTTTGCATATCACAGTGGTTATATTGTTTCAGTCAACCTCTGACAGTTATGGAGAACCTAATCTCTCTGCACAATCAAGATAAACATACCGGGGGGAGAAGATGACAAAGACAAAAACACAGCAGAACACTTAGGCCTCTGGGTCTGAGTGGTGTGGACTTTGTACTATATCCGTTAGATTCACCAACCATGACATTGCACACACACACACACACACACACATGCACACAGCTGCTCACACTTACATCTTGCAACTTGAAGCTTTTTAACCACCCTAAGCCTGGAGACACTCCTTTAGTTGTGTGAACGTGACACCCACTTAAGAACAAAAGGTGTTTGAACGGTGGAGCGATGCAATGAAACTCTGCCTGCCACCTGGCTGTAATATCAGACACTGTAAATCATTAAACATTATATTTTCCTTCAGTAAACTGTGATATTTTAGCACAATGTGATGAGCATTCTCTGTATAGCTCCTCATTACTTATATTTCACTTTTCTTGTGGTTAAAAAAAGGTTTTATTTGTGGACTTATTTTCTTGATCCCGTTTAATATATAGTAAAGGGTGTGTCTAGGCTTTCCAAGAAGTGGTATCACTATGAGGAGAGTAAACGCAGCGTGCAATGATTGACTTCCTTTTTCTAGTGGCCAGATTAACTGTGATCTTTAACGAACTACTGGCAAGACAAAGAACATTGACGATGTTATCAGGGCTGTTAGGAGACAAAAGATTAGGTGTTAAGCTATAACTCAAATGACAGATGCTGTTAACATTCTGTTGTCTGTTTGTACTTAAGCTGTGGTTTCTCTGATAATGTGGTAGAAAGTCAGTATGGATTAAAAAAAATAGGCACCTGGAAGAGAGAAGCCAAAGCAGCAAGCCAAAAAAAAAACTAGATTAAGTAGTAGTAGATACTGCTTTGCATGGCTATTTACCTGTGCTACAATCGCCTGTGTTCTTATTTCCTGTTAAACATTCATGCACTTCATTTGATTATTAAGGTGTGAGAACAGCTAAGAAACATTCAGTGATACAGATTTGATAAGATTTGTGAAGGTGGAATAGGAATGTAGGGCATCACAATCAAAAACTGCAGCATTTGGATGCAGGCTCTTGCACATAGCGGTCCTTGGACTGGAATGCGCAGTTGCTCGGCTCTTTAAAGTAAAGCATCAGGCCCCCTGGCCTCTGGGTCCTGGCGTCGTGCTGTCCACTCTACCTGCCCACAATGTTTATCCAGGACCGGTCAGATATTTAACCTCCTGAAGGAGTCTTCACATGAGAAACACAGGAGTTCACACAGAAATAGAACAGGGTCAGCGTGGCCTCTGGCTTTTCAGATGTGTGCTGTTTATGAATTCCTTTATTTGTTTTATCAGGCCAGTGCTGTTAAGTCTCCAAAAATGTCTCTTGTGAAGATGTATGGTATTTTTCAGAGGCCAGGACAGAAGATTATTGAATGTGACAGGCAAACTTCCCTAAATACAGTTAATTTGCAGGTTTTTTGACGCTTGAACTGATTTCACCCATATTGAACTCGTCATGTAGCCACTTTAAATGGCCCTCTGATACTTAAATGTCGTATTTTTACTTTTTAAAAGATAGCCAACATGGCACTGACTTCAGAAGGTTGGTCCAGTTCTGAGCGGGTGACTCATCACAGCCTATCTTTACCCAAGTGTCTCTGTCAGGTCCATCTGTCCGTCCAGCGTTGGGGTTTTGCTCGTTCTTCCAGCACTTGGCAGGAAACTATGATATCTTCCTGGAAAAAAAACAGAGTTTGTTTGAAAAAAAACATATTTTTAACTCTGTATGCACTCTCTAATTTGGGTGTGTGTGGCGGGAATTTAGGGCTGACCACAATTTGGCCATGGAGGCCCTGTATCAAGGGCAGCTGAGCTCTCTCCCCTCTGGCTGGAAGGTCCATAAACTCTATCTGAACTCTGGGATAGAGCTGTGTTGTAGTAAGGGAACTTGTGAAAAAGGTATGTGTGTGTCTAAATGCAGCTGTGTCTGGGTGTGTGCATGCACAGTTTAAGTTTCTTCAGTACGTGGCTCTAATTGTATGTGCGTGACTTCAAAAGCCAAATGAGTCAAGGTATAACACCAACAAGGTATTAAAGGTAAGCTTGTTTTCACTGGTGTTGACAGACTCCTGTTGGTTTCAGAGGTGACCCCCTGTGTTTACTTCTCCCTTTGACTTTCCTGTTTTCTCTCCTCCTTTTATTAAACACCTCTCCCTCTTTCCTACTCCCTGTCCTCCATAGACCTCCAGGCCTGCTTGACTGCTAGCGACCATCCTTTCCCTGTGTGTTTCAACCCCACTCTCCTTTTATAAAGTTATCCAGACTGATGCCACATCTGTCTCTGTGTGTCTCTTCTTCAGGAGTTGATCCCACTCATCTTATGTACTGCCTGCCTTCACCCAGAGCCTAAAGAGAGAGACCAGCTCCTCCACATCCTCTTTAATTTAATCAAGAGACCAGATGATGAGCAGAGGTGTGTGTAGACGGAACAATATGCTTAGATACCACTGTTAAGCCCCAAGACAGTGAGACAACCATGAGTTGATCCAGCAGTGTGTTCTCATTTGTTTCTTTGTGTGTGTGTGTGTGTTTCCAAAGACAAATGATCTTGACAGGATGCGTTGCATTTGCAAGGCATGTGGGTCCTACGCGTGTCGAGGCTGAACTACTTCCTCAGTGCTGGGAACAGGTACAGTTTATACACTGCAGGTGGCTTTTGTTACTGAATATGCTGTCATGGATTTTCTGCAACGGTAACACAAAGAGAGCTTCATCAACACTTGCTCCGAAAAGAAACCTAGTCCTCTTAATTGAAGTTTTATTATTTCATCTTTTGTTGTTGTTGTTTTCGTTAAGCCTACTGTGACATTTAATTTCCACATCTGGAGGATGTTTATGTGTTTTATTTTAGCACAAAGACCAGAGCATTAATACCAACCATTGCTATTTTTGTTGTCGTTTCCACTTTGCCTCTTCGTAGGTTTTACCAAAAGGAAAATATTTCTGTTGTGCAAGAAATGCGCAAAGCCCTAATGCAGAAATATTTAATTGTGCAATATATTAGAAACAAATGTTAGTTGCGTCCTGCATGTAGTGAGCACCCATTCAGCATTGTTGTAATTGCATATTCTAACTCAGAAAGTCACTGTTATTATGTCCCTGACTCATAATGATAGCAGTTTTGTTTTCATTGCCACCTGTGTCACCTCATGAAACACATTTATGGCAACAACAGCTGCCGGCAGTTTGGAGGCTGAGAATCTGCCTAGAATCACCAATAGTGGTTTCCACAGGGTCAGCGTGTTGATGATACTCGAGTTGTTTCCATTCCACGGTGGCTGCCCTCCAGTCTACTTCGCTTCTCCTTTTGCTTTCTGTTCCTGAACTTCTTTTTACACTTTTTTGCTCTAAATATTTTCTTTTTCTGCAGATTAACCACAAATATCCAGAGAGGAGATTGTTGGTGGCAGAGTCCTGTGGGGCCTTAGCACCATACCTGCCTGTAAGAACAAATTATGCTTATACAGATTGAAAACAGAATTTACATGAATATAGATGAATAAAAAATGTATCTGTGTCTGTCTGTTTTGCTTTCTGTCTCTGCAGAAGGAGATCCGTAGCTCCTTAGTTTTGTCCATGTTGCAGCAGATGCTCGCTGAGGACAAGGCTGACATGGTCAGAGAAGCTGTGGTCAAGAGTCTGGGTATTATCATGGGTTACATTGATGACCCTGACAAGTACTCCCAGGTATGTGTGTTGTGGGAGGAAGTGTGTACAATATTAAGTGTTATACTTTCTGTTTCATGAATAATATCCATAGCGATTAACTGTGCTGTGTCTGCAAATGCTTGTGGGTAAATCTTCATCTCATGCACATCATTGTGTGTATCTTCCAGGGTTTTGAGCTGATGCTGCTGTCACTTGGGGACCCATCAGAGCGAGTGGTCAGTGCAGTCCATCAGGTCTTCATTCCTGCCTTTGCTGCCTGGACCACAGAGCTGGGCACCCTGCAATCTGCACTCATCCCTTCTCTGTTGGCACGTATAGAGAAGCTACTTATGGTAAGAGCCTGTGTGAATGTAACTCTAGTGTTGGGCGTCAAACCTGAGAACCTTTCCCATCCCCTCCTAACAGTAAAAATCAAGCCTGTTGAGCTAAAAACATCCAAATGATGTATATAATACACTGTATGTTCAAGATGTGTAATGTGCAGTAGATTAGAGGAAAAGAATTTTCAGAGCAAACGTGAATTTATAGTAACATGCTGTAAATATATACTAGAAAATCACCGGTAACGTATGTAAACATTATGGTGAAAACTACCCAATGTCACAGTTAGGTGTATTTTCAATATGTTTGTAGTAGTGGTCTACCCTTGCAAACAAAATCTACAAAAGCATTTAAGTTGTGTTGATGGTATAAACAACACATGTATGTGTGCAGACACTTCGTTTCAAAGCGACAGATCTCAGCACCACACAAACAATAAATGTCACTCTCAAGTTTGTTCTCTTTAGTTCTCTTTTCTCTTGTTCTCATCTTCCATACTTCCCTCTTTCTATAGCAAGGAGAACATGGTCTGGATGAGCACAAGCTCCATGTGTTCCTTTCCGCGCTGCAGTCTCTCATCCCTCCTCTGTTTGCCGTGGTGCTGCAGAACGCACCCTTCACCAGCAGAGCCAAACTCAATGGAGACATACCTGCAATAGAGGGTAGGACAACCACACGTGCAGACACACAAGTCACAAGCAGAAGAAGTAATTGTTAAAGTAGCACATGTTCTGATTTTCTCTTCTGTTCCTGTGTCTTTGGTCCTGCAGTGACCCGGTTCCCCAGGCCAGCGTCTCCCCTCCAGGACGTGGCAACCATCATCGGCAGCAGGGAGATGCTGAGTGCTCTGCTGCTACTCTACGACCACCAGCTGGAGCATGAGGGAACCACTGGCTGGGACAGCCTCCTATGGGTGGTCAACCAACTGTGAGAAATGCACACACACACACATACACACACGAGTAAAGTCATATATGTATATAGACAGCTTTGTACATGGTATCGTAGGCATACACGAAGGCATACACAATCGAACTGATTTCCACCTGTCTGCTCTGTCTCCAGCCTGCCGCAGCTCATAGAGATCGTGGGTCGTATCAATGTGACGTCATCGACCTGCGTGCATGAGTTCTCTCGTTTCTTCTGGAGGTTCTGTCGCACCTTTGGCAAGATTTTCACCAACGCTAAGGTAAAACCATGTGACTCGTCAAAACTTGACATTCACCCATGGGTACAAAAAACTGTGCTACTGCAACACTTCGATTTTAAAGTTTTAGTACTCTGTCTCATCTCTTCTTCTCCACTTTATAGTACACACGTTTAATTTTTTGAATTTAAAAATACCAAAATCCATTGAGGCATGCACTTCATAGTTATATTCAGCCATTTAGTGTCTAAATTCTGAGTAAAATGTATGCACTACTTTGTACCTTGAAAATAAGGTATCCTTGCATGCACAAGGTGTCTGAAATATTTGTTTACTACTAACTTTCGAGTAACGTTTAAGTGTAAATCTTGTAGGGAATAATGAATGCAGTTTTTTTTTCTGACCTTGTAAAGATATTCATCAAAAATCCATGTGAGGTATTGAGAACTGTTCAAGTGTAAAATGGCACTTTGCAGTAAATGTCAATGATGTGTTTGAATATAAGTGATGACATTTTGTTTATACTAATGACCTTTTCAGGTTAAACCACAGTTCCAAGAGATCCTCCGACTATCTGAAGAGAATGTTGGTGAGTCCAGATTAAACTTACATGTACACACAGATGTGCATTTGTTGTAAGACTTTCTCAGCTCCCTGAAGAGAATGTTGGTAGGTGGAGTTCAGGCGCAGGCCCTGTTGATGTAAACAAGCTATTTGGAGTCAGTCATGGGTGTTCCCCTCTTCTTCTTTTTTTTTTTAATTCCGGACATGTTTCTGTAGTTATAAGAGGTGCTTGGTCTCAGCTGGCTGCCAAGTGATTTAGCTTTGGTATTGTGGCCATTTATGAAATGTGTTTTGTATTGGGTCCCAGTCTGTGTTAAGGTCATTGTGACCTTACATTGCAACTGTCCTTTTCAGTATATTTTTGTCAAACCACAACGATGTAATGCATTCTGTAAACAACATGTTACAGACACAGTCGTGCTACCAAATGCCAAGCACAAGATTATAGACTGTACCTCACCTCATGTCCTGTCATATTTAATTGTACGTTGGTGTATTGTTAATTTCTGTGATTAATTAGGCAATGACACAGGATGGTTCACATGTCCGGCACAGCGGTCACTGTGTTTAAAGGAATACTTGACCATTTAAAGGAGTAGTGTGACCGTTTGTATATCAGTTACTCACTGTGTGCTACATTGAATTAGTAAAGAAAACTTTTTTTCTTCTCGAATGCTTCTGGTGAATTAAAACTGGAGAAAATTCTCGGAGATTTGAAGTCATAGGGGTCCACATTTAACAACAGCAAAACTATCAAAACATCTGTTTACAAACTCTCACACAACTCATGCAGTATAATCCAACTGTGATTTATCCAGTCATATCCGCATTACTTCCAAAACAGACAGCCCTTTTCAACAGGTAACTGAACTAAAAGTGAAACTTACCTATGCTCTCTTTATCTCCAGACTCCATTTACAAAAATAGTAATTTTACCTCACTGAACACGGGAGCTGCTGATTGACCGCTACCTTGATAATTCGTTTGTTAGTGTTATTGTGTGACTCTGCTGAATCCAAACTAACCCTTTAAAACATCAGCGTCACACGATAACAAACAAACTCACTGATCGAGGCAGCTGTGGACCAGCAGCTTAACCAGCAGTTACTTGAGGTAAAATTACTGTTTTTGTTGATGGAGTCTGGCTTTGAAGAGAGCAGAGATAAGTGTCACTTTTATTTCAGTTTCCCGTCAGAAAGGGCTGTCTGTTTGGGAAGTGCTGAGCATACAACTGGATAAATGAGACCTGGATTATACTCCATGCGTTGTGAGAGTTTGGTATAAAACAGATGTTTTATACAGTTTTGCTGGTGTTAAACATGGACCCCTATGACTTCAATCATCAAGAATTTTCTCTATTTTTGGATTTATCGTTTACCAGAGGCATGTGAAAAATGTTTTCTTCAAGGATTCAATGTAACACAGGCTGAGTCACTCATATACAAATGGTCATTTGGGGGTGAAATGTTCCTTTAATAGCAGAAAAAAAAGAGTGAGTGCCAGACCTTGAGCCACAATTGTGTAAACAGGGACCTTTTTTGTTTTGTTTGCTTGTTGTTTTTTTTTTTTTTTATTTCATCCTGATTTTGTTCCTCTGTCAGATGCTACAGCAGGGAACGATATTCTCACCAAAGCCACAGTGCCCATCTATGCCACTGGAGTGCTGACTTGTTATAACCAGGTAACTTAACAGCAGACCACAGACAAAAAGTTGTTTACCTTGGGTTGGGCAATATGGAGAAAATCAAATACATTATATTTTTGACCAAATACCTCAATATTGATACTGTGACAATGTTGTAGGGTTGACTATTGGTGCTTTCACAAAATATTTACACAGTAAGGTTTTTAATCAGTCATCGTCAGTAATGTGGATACAGTATAATGAATGATGAGTAAAGGCAAATAATAGAGCAGCTAGAGCAGTCTGGTAAGTGCAGAAAATCACATCACTTTACTGTAATGCAGCCTTTAAAACCAGGAAAAGACTGCACGTACAGTGTAACAATATCTAAAATCTAAGACAATATATAGTCTCATACCATGATATTAATATACTATTGATATATTGCCCAGCCCTAAGATGACCTGAAGTTGATTTATAACAGTCTTGCAAGATAAATCAAGCAATAAAATAATGATTTCTTCTATATAGTTAGTTGACATAATGAGTATTCTTGGCCCCTTTTTATTCAAATGTTTTATAGTATGTATGTTATGAGCATGAACCACATTACATTTTGGGTAATTCGTCTTTGTCACGAGGGAAAATCCACTGCAAAACACATCAAGCCGCCACATGTTCTTGTTTTGATTTTAGGTTCACAAAATTATGCAGCACTTTCATAACACTGTGGACAGCACATGCTGTATTTTTATTTACCTTTCAACACAACATTTCAACGGAATATGGTCAGAGCAGCTCGTTTTATTTCATGGTGAAAGTGACAAAGGATGTCTGCTATCCCAAAATACTCTAAGCGATCTGTAGAAATTTGCACACGTGTACATATTAAGGTGTAGAGGTTAATCTATGTGTTGTCTTTATTATGTAACCCATAAAAATGAAATGGCCTCTGTGCAGGATGAAGATCGCAAGTTGTTGGTGGGTTTCCTGGAGGATGTCATGACCACCCTGTCTCTGTCCCATGCACCTCTGGACAGCCTGAAGGCCTCGTTTGTAGAGCTAGGGTGAGACACACACACACACAAATACATTCCTACATTACCAACGATGGACTGTCATTCCACATGGACCAAGTGTGGACCACTGTTTATGGTCATTTTGAAAAAACTGAAATACATACAACTTTTTTTTTTTTAAATAATATAATATTACTGTTGTTCAACTGCACAAATATCCCTTCAACAAATACCATCATCATGATGCCAACGAATATAAAAGCCAGTGAATTCTAGCAGCTGATGTGTCATTGAATATTGTAACTGTTCTGTAAGTTTTAATTGATGTAATATGTTAAAAAATATAACACTAGCAGTTTTTCTGTAGTGAGTGATGCTCGATTTAAGCTTCAAAAATTCATTCACAATGATCTGAGTAATGAAAATGATGTCACAAAAGCAGATTGAATGGATTGATATTTATGTATTTTGCTAGTGGCTTTATAAAAATAAGACTTGCTTTGACATATACTTTCCTCTGCACAGTGTAACTCATTTACAGCGCTGTTGTTGTGTGTTAAAAATTTCTCTCACAGTTTGAAAGTCAGTTGTTTATTGACAGCTGCCACCGTGTTACCCAGTATTTACTTCATGCTCTCTTTTCAGTGCCAACCCAGTGTACCATGAACTGCTGCTCACTGTTCTGTGGTATGGGGTAGTCCATACCTCTGCACTGGTCCGGTGTACCGCAGCACGGATGTTTGAGGTAGAAAACACACACACAGATAGTGTATTGAAGTTATTAAAGATGTTTGGATTTTTGATTGGCTATTATTTACATCATTACGCTAAAATATGCCATTGTTGACGCAGCTAATCCTTTTTACATTGTAGAAAAACAGAAGGATAAATTATTGTTGCTCTATTACAGTGTGTGTACCAGTAGAAAATAACAATTATGGTTGAAATGGTATGTCAGGGTTAGGTTATTATTTGCAATTATGTAATTATCCTGAAGCATCTTAACTTTATAACAGACAGTACATTCTAAATGAAAGTATACATACTGTATTTTTGTGCTATAATTGCAGTCACACACAGCTGTGCAGTCTTTTATTATAGCTACGATATTCATGTTTATCTTTTTGCTGTACATGTGCCAGCTCTGCTTGCTATTGCTGCTGTTTAATATGCATTTGATATTTAGCTACTCCGTCTTACGAGTGGGAGTACAGACTACTGTAGCTTATGAGCGCCCTGGTTCCAACTGTATGACTAGACCCTCCGAGAATTCACATCAGACCTTTGACTGTGCACTGGTCTCAGAACGGACTACATAAATATCTGCTGCATGTCAGAGAAAGACTGAAGTCAGCAACCTGAAAGTAAAGTCGGAAAAGTTCCTGTTCCTTTTCAGTGTTGTCGGAAAGTATAATTTAATCAGAAATGTTTTCTCATGAATGTTTTTTTTTAGTTTTTCAGTATTTCAAGTCTTTTGGAAATTTAATACTCCAACTATTTTTCAAGGGAGACAACCGTTTCCTTGTTTTTGTCCCTGCCAGGCTGTCAAGGCAAAACTCCTGGCCTAAACAACCGTAACAAATCTCCCTGTCCTTTGAGATCAGTGCACACTTTAGGTCAAAGATTGGGCTGAGGATTTAGGTATAGCAGTCGAACCGGGCCTACGTTGATCTAAACTTGGGGGAGGAGGAGTGGTAGGCTGTATTCATGTCCCCCCTGTTTTGTGAAGTACTTGCCCTTCCCCAACACACCGCACTGTCACCATTCCATAGTGACTAGCTGTCCACCATTGCCAAAACTGTGGGTTGAAATGTGGTTCTCTGCCACGGATCCCAGATCAGATTTGTTTACTGCCAGCTATTTATCAATCTAAATGGAACGAAAGAATCTGACCTGGAGTCTGTGGAAAGAGCCCACAGCTTAATGCTCACCATTCTGTAAAAGTGTTTGTGCAGTTTAGCTATGTTGGCTTCGCCATTTCTTCTGCATACATGCGTGTGCATGTGTGTGCGTGCGTGTGTGTGTGTGTGTGTGTGTGTATTTGTTTGCGTGTGCGTGATTGTGTGTACACACACTTGCTCGATACATGCAGTGCCGCTCCGTGCCTTGCAGCTATGGTTCTTGTCATTGTATATCACTTTCTTCCTATCTTTTTTGTGTTTGTTTTTCTTTTTTTTCCCTCCCCTTCTTCTGTTTTGCTTTTTTTTTTTTCTTTCTTTTCTCTCTATCTATTGGCGGTGTTGCTCGCTCTTGTCCCAATGCCCCGCCCACCTCTGTGACATCACGGCTGGCTCTGTCCAATCCGATCAGCTGCTGGTGAAGGGGGTGAATGAGACGCTGGTAGCTCAGAGAGTGGTGCCGGCTCTCATCACACTGTCCTCCGACCCTGAAATGTAAGTGGAACAACAACAACAATAAACCGCGCCGCGTCTCTCTCCCCCCTTCTCTTTGCCGCCTGAGAACTATCACACTGAAACAAGTCTGTACCTGCCAGGAGCAAATTCAGCACAAAACAATTTCTGAAAGCCCGAACTGTGTTGATAAATAATTTATTCCATTTGATATCAATTCTGTGATTTCAAATCCTTCATGTTCTCCTAATAAGTGTCCTTTTGAATGGCAAAGTAATTGTGTGAAGCTGCTCCTGTGTCGGTTCAGGCAGGGCCATGAGTGGTTCATCAGCATAACCACTGTTAACTGCACGTTTGCATCATCAGTCTGCAACACTAACCCACGCCAGCTCTTGTCACCTCATCAGTCTGCGACACTAACAGCCCAGATTTGTACGTGCACATTGCCTGCATGCGGCAATAGCACAGTCCCAGCATGCTCGTCTGTAACCCATCCTCTCCTCCTCCTCACCCTACTCTGTTTAAGCAAGGCCCCTCCTCCTGACCGATCCGTCAGCTAGTGATTGGTTATCTCCACCCCGTCTCTCTCAGTTTTATCCTGTCACTCTATTTTCCTCTCTTTCTCTCTATCCTCCATCATCCCCTCTATCTTCTATCCCCTCTCTCCTCCCACCCTCTATCTTTCCCTCCTGTCTCTGTCTCCTCCTCCTCCCCCCTGCCTCTCCCTCTCTCTCATCCTGCCGTGTGATGGGTTTGCAGTTGGTTCTCCGAGGCATGAGTGAAGCATTAGTAGATCGCCGTGCGGCTCCGGCCCTTATAACTCTGTGCAGTGGGCCTGAATTGTGAGTCAATCGACACAAGAAAACCTCTCTGTAAACATTGTCATTTTGTGGGCTGCATTCTTACAGTGTGAAGCAACGTCCTGCTAGAAATCTGTCTCACTGAGCTTGAATGAGCACTAGAAAAAAAGACATTTGACCATGTGACACCAAAACCCTTCAGCACATCTGAAGAACATCAGTGGAAGCTTCTCTAACCACCACAAACATTCAGTGGAAAAGGAAGTTAGTGCCTGAAGTCATTTGCTGCTCCTCTTGTATCCTGTCTTCAATGATCCACCAGTCTGGAGCCACAGGGATTGGCTTAACATTTGAAGCTTAACAAATACTTAAATCTCCCCTAGTTCAATCTTGTGACAATATTAGCTACGCTCCGACAGATATTAAAAGATCAGCTCTCCAACAAACACATTTTTAGGGCTGCAAGCGTACAGCCGTCATGTTTGTGATCAGATGAAGAAATTAATGGCGACACTGTTGGAATGCAGCCCTTCTCATCACATCATTCTCTGTATTGAAAATCACATGCTAATGGGTACACACTTGACCCAACTTGTAGATTCAACATATATTTATATTTAAATCTTACAATATGTTTTCTTTTTGTAGCCTTTAAGATTTTTGGCCTGACATCTGTCACATATGTTGCTGTGTCCAGGATCAGCAGAGTCCAAGATGGCTCAAGTGTATCTTTTAGTCTTTCCTGCTCCTACTGACAGTGGAATGATTATCTAACATCACCCTAACAGCACCCCATTAATCTTGCTTGTGGCAGCTCATTATAATCATGAGCATTTTCAAATATCTTTATTGTGCATTATTAAGTTTTTTTATTTTTATGATGGCTTTGGGAATCGAATGATCAATTTACAGAACGATACAATTTAGATCTTGGTCAAATATTATCAGCAACATTTAGCTAGTGAATCCAATAATTTTATGTACCTGTTTATTTTCAGTGGGTCAGGGTGCACTAACTAATGTTCCAGATTTCAGTCAGATGATTGTTGTTGCAACTGCCCAGTCAAATAGAAACTCACTAGGTGTTAGCTAATAAACTGGCAGTCCCCATGAACAGTCACATAGGTCATCGCTGTAGTTACTGTCATGTCATTACTATGTAATCACTGTATTTTGATTAAACCGAGAACATGTGTTAAACAAGTACCTCATTGTGGTTTTATAGTAAACGCTTACTGGGCACTTGATGTGCCATTGTGATAAAAAATATGCCGAGAACTACTTGATTTCTTAGACTTATTTTTGAGAATGTAGAGTAACTTTGTAATGCTGTGTTTTATTTATTGACTCAGTCATTAACATTATTTGAAAAATCAATACAGCCCCAGGAAACCAAATTGCTCCTTCCCTGCTAATCACATAACCCAAGGCCATCTAAGTCAATTTAGTTAAAATCCAACATGTTTAAATAAATCTACAAACTATATGCAGATAATATTTGACTTATCCTGATTCCTGCTGAAAGGCACACTTGTGGAAAAATTGGAGAACACCTTAAAGTCATGACAGTGACTACGAATGGTCAAACCTTTGTCTTGCTCTCCCGCTGCTTTTAGCTCAGTGAGGATATCCACTATCCCTGCCTTTGGTACCATCATGGAGACGGTCACACAAAAAGAGGTACACAAACCTAATGTGCTGACAGTTAAAATAATAAGATAAATCATTTAACAAATCATCTCAGAACATGCCTAAACATACTTTCTGTGTGTGTGTGTAGCTGCTGGAGCGTGTGAAAATGCAGCTGGCCTCATTCCTGGAGGACCCGCAGTACCAAGATCAGCACTCTTTGCACATGGAGATCATCAGGACGTTTGGAAGGGTTGGACCTAATGCAGAGCCACGCTTTAGAGATGAGTGTATGTAACAGTAGTGAACTCTGTCTAGTTTTTTCTGTCTCTCATGTCTTCTTCCTGCACACTAACTTTTTCTGTTTTTTTTCTTTCTTTCTTTTTTTGATTCTTCTAGTCGTGTTGCCACATCTTCACAAGCTGGCGCTGGCTAACAACAGCCAGACAGTGGAGAGCAAGAGGATTGATATCGCCACCCAGCTGTTTGAGGCCTACAGCGCCCTCTCCTGCTGCTGTATCCTTCTATAGGTCATGCTTAATAATCTGTATAGCTGGGCCATACACTGGTCAGCTTGGATTTACCTTCTTCAGGAGGACTTTAATGCTGTATTTATAGTTCTTATTCTGGATATATGCTGATAACAGTTAAACAACCTTTTGAAACTTGAGGGGAAAAGTTTGCAGTCCACAGTTTCCAAGAGGGCAGCTCACTCATATTTTTTTAACTACTGTGCTGTATGTATTTCCAAAGCATTTACTAGAAGTCTGTTTCAAGGTTGGCTCGAGTTCAAGACTAGCTGTTGTAACAGTGAGTCAGTGGGAAGGCCGTTAAATAACCAGCCAAACGCTTGCTGCACAGGTTAGCTGTGCTCCTGAGTGTGCCTGTATGACTGTGTGGTGCGTATCAGCGTGGCCCCTGTGCCTGAGTGTGTGGTTCACTGTGTGTGTTGGCAGAGTTTGCCCGTCATTTGGCAGGAGCAGAAAGGGAAAATAAGCTGCCTCCATTTCGGGGCTAGAGGTAATTACAGGGTTAGTTAAGCAAAGGAAAGGATGAGAGAGGGAGAAAGAGCGTGAGAGGAGGGAAGAACTGAGCATCAGCTCCAATTGTTGGGAACAGTTCCCAGGACAGGACTCACGTTTACATTACCTCTGCTCCGTCTCTGTCACCCTTCTCCTCTGGGATTGTTTCTCCTCTTACTATTTCTCCTTTCTCACACTCTTTTTTCCTCTCTCTACTCTTCTCTGTCAACCCCACCCCAAACACACACACACACACACACACACACACACACACACACACACACACACACACACACACACACACACACAGCTGGTCTGAGGTTCATTCCTGTGGATCTTTGTCAGGCTGTGATTTCACAGTGCAGTAGTGTCCAGGAGGTATAGCTCTAACCTCAGAGGCTTTACCTCCCACTTGCACTTCTTTCTCGTGTAATCAGTGTGACAAGCTCTGAAATTGTACATTCCCATCTCTATAAATATAGATTTGTTCACTCTGTGTCCCGCATAACTTCACTGGCTTATGACAGGTGGCAGAGCACATACAGTTCTGGACAAAGTACCATTGTGCCATATAGCAGTAGACTTATTTTAAGAATGTTTGTACAATCAAAGGAAAATATGCTAAAAACACATTTGATTTTCAGTCAGTAAGTGATTTTTTTTTAACATATATATTTCGAATTATCCCAAAGTAGTAAACTCAGCCTGGCCTTGAAAACACTAGCTCTTTAGTTTCTATGTCTATACATAGTTAGAAAAACAAGTAGTATAGTCAAGACAGTGACCATGAGCGGTGTAGCTTATATATTCAGCTATATTCAGTTAAAAAAGGGTTGTTTTTGCTCTCTTTTTTCATCATTTTCATTCTCAAATTCTTCAATTTTAAATTGAACACCCACATTAGGAGCTTGGATAGTTAACATTCCTTCTGTATGAATAGCACTACACTCATTCATGGTGGTGCAAGGTGCTTTGGATCGACTGGTATTTTATTGTACTAGTTTTTCATTCCAGTCCTTAACTTCTCGCGCAGTCATTTCCGAGGAGGTGATGGTCAACCACTTCCTGCCTGGCCTCAGGTGTCTCCGCGCCGACATGGAACAACTATCTCCTGAGCACGAGGTCAGACGCCGTCTCCAACACTCACAGTGCATGCATTTAGTATCTCGTTCGCATACTCATGCGCTGTCTACCTCTGTCTGTCCATTTTTCTGAGAGGATCTCACTCACTATTGGTAAAGACAGACAGACAGTCTGACTCTTCACCTCATTGTCAGGCATACTCATACGCACACCTCTGCCATTTTTATTTGTGTCTCAGAATCTCACGCGATGCATTTCATGTGAGCATTTTCCCAAGGTGACTAATGATCAGCTGATTCTTTTCCGCTGTACACATCCGCTCTGTCTGTAAAGTCTGCATACCAGATCCTAAGACCGGGATTCTTTCCAAGCTGGAAGTTTCATGCATTAAAAAAATGCAAATGGTTTTTATTTCGTTGTGTCGGGACGGAATTAGATCCCCACACCACCTGTCTTACATCCTCATTACAACTGTCTGTGTAGATGGCATTGCTTTCCTAAAAGAAATCTTCTAGCAAATCACCAGATTCAGTTTTGTTTTAAGGACAATGAGCCTTTTGCTTTGTAAAGGTAGCATTTCAGTTTAATCTGTCTCTGTCATTTCCTCCACAGGTTATTTTGAGCTCTATGATTAAGGAGTGTGAAATCAAAGTGGAAAACAGAGGGATGGCAGATGCTCAAGGGTGAGAACAAACTAACAGTCACATTCACACCATCGCTTCTTCTGAAATGATTTGCGAAATATTGATTGTTATTGCGTGAGACGCAGTGACGGTGAAGTGAAGAGAAATTTGGAGGGGGAAGAAATAGTCCAACTGTGAGGAGAGGGTTCACTTAACAGTGTTGGGACTGGGCCGGTATTGTGGGTTTATTCCCCAGAGGGAGAGGAGAACATGTAAGAGTGTTGGAACCACACTCATTATGTGGGTATCTTCACAGAGAGAGAGAAGGAAAAATGAGAGGAGTTGTTTGGGTAAAGCTAAGAGAGCTGGGACAGCGGCCATGCTGTGGGTGTCTTTTAAGAGATGTTTCTCCCATCTTGTTAACATGTGTTCGGGGATCATTAAAAAGAAAAGTGTGCATAGATGGATGTAAGAAGTGTGTATATGTCTGCTTCTCCCTGTGCACATATACTCAGTTTTGGGTGTGTCCCCCCCAAAAACCCCAAGTCAGACTCTGAGGTTAAAATCTCCATGTTTGTGCCGAGAGATTTTTGTCCCTCTTTCATTTTGGTCTCTGTCAAGTCTTTCTTCGACTTCTAATACTATAATTGATCATTTGGATCTTTATTGTCACAGTATGAATCTTTTATTGAGTTTTGACCTTGGAGAATTTATTTTTTCCCCATTTGTTCCATTATTTAATTCCTGGTCTGAGATATTCTAGGAAACCCTAACATTTTGTGGCTGTCCCAGCTTAGCGAGCATTGAAGTGGCATCACATAACATTGGTGTAATTCTTTGTGGCCAGTTTCCAAACTCCAGTGTATTACATTTCACACGCCTATGCACATTTCTTGCTAAAATGCTAAATTGCTAAAATTGTATCTCCTATACATACTGTGTATGAAACATGTAAAGCCATACTAAATATGCTGTATATCACAAGATAACGCGCTATAAGGAGCACCAATGGTATGAAATGGTTCCACTTCCTGTTTCCTAAGTGGGCACAGTCCCTACCCCCCCAACTTGCTTTAAAGTGTTGTGGATGTTATGTGGTTGGATGAAAGCAGATTCAAAATAGAACACTGGATGCAGAACAAAGTTAACTTTTGCTCCTTATTTTGCCAATCATTTGTCTCTGCTAGCTTAATATCTGATTTCAACCGAGTGCAAGATCGAATCAGTTGCTGCCAGATCTCACGACAGTGTGTGGCTGAGACTAGGGCTGTACCCAACTCAGAATTATTTCAGTTGAATCAGATTTGGCTGTTCAATATGAATGTTTAACTATTCATTCCTTTATTTTGTATAGAATTTAAGAGTTTGAACCAGGTTCAGCAAGACGTTCAGTGTGACAGTAATATAGTAAGCAAGCTAACTACACTAATGACAGTTCGGACATCAAACAAAAGCCAGAGACTGTATTGTATTACTTCGCGATGCCAGGGATCAGCATGCCCCACCCCTGCCTGCTGCCTGGCACACAAAGCACCAGACCCTGATTTCCGTCCATGCGGGTGGTGGGTCACAGGGCGCTGGCTCCATGTGGACCAGTGGATTGCCCCCTCTGGGTTGGGGGAGAGTTACTGCCCCAAGCGAGGGAGTTCAAGTATCTCAGTCTTATTCACGAGTGAGGGTAGAATGGAGCGTGAGATGAATCAGCAGTGTGGCTTCTGCAGTGATATGGGCACTGCGCCGGATCATCGTGGTGAAGAGGGAGCTGAGCCAGAAGGTGAAGCTTTAGATTTACCATGGTCATGAGCTCTGGGTAATGACCAAAAGAATGAGGTTGCAGATACAAGCGGCTGAAATGAGTTTCCTCAGTAGGGTGTCTGGGCTCAGCCTTAGAGATAGGGTGAGGAGCTCGGACATCCGGAGTGAGCTCGGAGTAGAGCCGCTGCTCCTTTGGATCAAAAGGGGTCAGTTGAGGTGGTTCGGGCATCTGATCAGGATCTTCCTGGGTGCCTCCCACTGGAGGTGTTTCGGGCACGTCCCACTGGTAGGAGGCCCCGGGGCAGACCCAGAACTCGCTGGAGGGATTACATATCTCATCTGGCCTTGGAACGCCTTGGGGTCCTCCAGGAGGAGCTGGAAAGTGTTGTTGGGGAGAGGGGCGTCTGGGGTGCTTTGCTTGGCCTGCTGGCCCAGCAACCCGGCCTCAGATAAGCAAAAGAAATGGAAATGTGTTGTATTAAGTTGCTGTGAGCTATAAATTTGCCACTTTAAGCAGAAGGCAAAGACAACATTATCTCGGAGCCCGACAGATGCCTGTACCAGAGAACAGCATGAAAGCAAGGAGCGCTCACTCTGCAGCTAAATCTGGGGACCAAAACGTCCCCAGAAGTAAACTGCACACTGACTGACCAAAAAAAAAATGCTGCTTGACTTAAAGGGACCTCAGTTGACTGAGGGGTTTCCAACTGATGATGCAAGTCTGTCTTTCAGGGGCAGCCTTAACTGAGACAGTGACAGGTCTCGAACAAAGTTAATCATCACCTGACTTCTACGTCTGAAAAACAGCATTTTAGCGTCAGAATGTTCGGGAGATATATGACTTTTGGAAAATGGGTCCAGTGTTTACTTCAGCGACTCACATTCATGTCTCCCATTGGAGCGAGCAGACTCGGGACCTGCTGCGTGTCTCCTAAAGGGGCGGGGCAGTGGCGAAACCTATGTGACACAGAATGACGTGGGAAATGAGTGTCAAGTTAGCCGTCGCCCTCCTGAAACGCATAAGAGTAAACAGTTCGCAGGAAAGGCCACAAGACATGAGTCATGCTAATATTTTTTTGTTTTCATACGGCGTTCAGATGGCGTTCACTCTGCCATCACGTGATGACGTCACGTGATGGCAGAGTGAACTCTGAAATTCATAGACTTTTTGGTGTTAAGAAGATCTGATGTCTGTCCTTCTGTTGAGCAATGCAGCAGCTTGGCAGTGTCGTAACTGCTTCATTGTGTTACGCTGAATCCCAGTTAGCTCAAAAGAGGAACTTTTGGAGCCGTTAGACTGTAAAAATTAGGAGGGGCTGTATTGGCAAACAGTTTCCTCTGTAAAGAAGTAGAGTAAAGGCTGACATAAGGTCAGCAACAGATAGTGAAGATTGTGTAGGTTTTTTCTTCTTTACTGTTGGCTTTATTTGTGTCTGTCTTTCAGTCCATACACGTTAATAAAGCTGTGTTAACCTTGTTGCTTCATGACGTCCAAATTAAACCTTTTTTCCCTCCCGTAGCTCCATGTCCATCGCCTCCAGTTTGGTGGGTGAGGATGCCAAGACGAAGTTTCTGAGCAAGATGGGTCAGCTTACCACCTCTGGCGCCATGCTGGCCAACGTCTTCCAGAGAAAGAAGTGATCACGGCACTGACTGATGGACCGCTGCGACTAACTGACGACCCCCCTGCTGTCTTTGGGAGCATTTCACTCTACTGGGAAAAAAAGCATTGGTTCAGCTTAAAGTAGAAGGAAACCACATGAATTGTTTATTCATTTTTTAAGGAATGAAGGTTTGCTGAAAGTTGTGTTGATTTCAAATCTCCAGTGCAGCAGGACTCCGTGCTCTTTAAAGGTGAAAAGCAATGTTTTTTTTGCATTCAAAGCTGAGGTTTTCCCCTCTGCACATCCTCCTCTTAACCCTTAATCATGACGAGAGCATTGACGATGACTGGGGATTTCGTTTTTATGAATCAGTGTTGTTAACATTGTCATTTCAGTGAGAGTCGAGAAAGAGAGGAAGACACTGAACAGTGTTGAGATGCACCCAAAGTGATGACAAGGGACTTGTTTCCTGGACGTTTCTGGACTTCACAGAATTTAATTTGATTTCCGCGCAGTACTTCTTTTATCGGAGGAGCTTCACCCGTCTCTCGGAAACAGAACCCCGAGCACGTCCTGCTGGATTTCATTTAGAATATTAAGCGCCGTCTTGGAGCAGAAAGTTGTGCGATTGGTGCGTTAACTTGCATTTGTCGGAGAATAATCATACTGAAGGGCAACAAAATGGCTCTGTTAAGAATGCCTTGTACGGTGTATCTGTACGGCTCAGAAGTATCGCATACTTGAAGCTATAAAAATATTGTCTTGCCTTTATTTCTTTCAAAGTCTGTCACTGGTTTTTGTTTTGACAGCTTCTATTTTATAACTTATTTATGTCTTAATGAAAAAAAACAACCTTATTCCAACTTCCAAAGAAATTTGCACTTCACTTTACTATTTTGTTCTTTATTATGAATATATATATATGTTTTAATTCAGAGTCTTATACATACTGAACGTTATCACTACTGTTACTGAATTTCTTTTTTGTTTATCCGTTTTGGCAATGTGAAGTTGATGAGAACACTGATCATAATTATTCCCTCTCTGTCCGTTGCATCGTGTCTCTCTGTGTTGCAGTGTCTCTGATAATTGTACTTTTGTTTTTCTAAAGTGGGTATTTGGTTCTATTTTTTGTTGTTGTTCCTTTTCAGTATGCTCTAAGAGAAACAGTAAATAACTGTATCATACACTGAACTGAAGAGGAAGGTACCCATTATGTATATTTGAAATCGGTGTCATGGTGTAATAAAAGATGGAGACGAGTTGTGTACTTAAAACACTTCTGGAGGTCTCATTGAATGTCTGCGTGCTTTTAGACATCTTGCGGCCCTGACTTTGGATTATGGCTCAGCGTCGACAGGTGTCGAAGGCTGTAAAACAAAGTCATTTCACAGACAAACACACTCTGGCCGTCTCCCCCTCACATGCAGCCTTTTGATGTGGTCTATTGTTTGCTTAGTACAACAAACCAAAGTCCATCTTAAGGGACATTCCCAACAACTTACCCCAAATAAGTACAGATGTAAAAGCTCTGATCTGCCGTCAAGATTACACTTATGTCTCAATCCATGTTATCTACCCTTTATCTTTTTTAATTAGGCCCTAAATCATCAAAAGAAGACGATTCATCTCAGTTGTGCACCTCAGACGGACCACGTAAGAATTCAACAGCCAATTAAAGCATAGTCTGTCTTCTAAAAAGTAAAGTTAAAAAGCAGAAAATGTGGTTGCAGTTTTAATCTTTGCAATAACAGACAGTTCTGATTGACTTGTAGTGTAGTCCGATACAGTCAGTGTTGTAAATAGAAATGGGTCAGGCAGGCAAATAGAGCTGCGCTCATTCAGTGGTCGAACAGAGTGCACGAACACCTCGTGATAAAAAACAGAATTTGCATATTCAGGCTAATATTCAACCATCATCGCTGATAAAAGGCCAGGTGGACAAATAATTGATACACGACAGGGTGGAACTGGAGGGCACGGTAGCGTTGTGTGTGTGTGTGTGTGTGTGTGTGTTCCCATTCCTTTGTGGGCGTGCCTGTGTATCTGTAGATATGTGTGCACAGAGACGGATGCCTGATGTGTGATTTGCATTCCTTGTGAATTCTTTTGTTCTGTGTGTGTCAAAACAACCTTCAACTTGCCAAAACCCCTCTCTTGGCCTTTCAGCGTGGTAACGTGTCACCATGTAAGCATTCATACCTGCATGCACATCTGGGTGTGGGCCTGTGCTTCTATATGTGTGTGATTATGAAAATTGTCCTGGCATTTTTTTGTCTCTGCCTAAATGGCGTCAGCGGGCAGCTCTTACTCACATTGGTGACTCGGGTGACTCACGGATCACATCTGTTTCCAAAGCAAGCAGGAGCAGCGGAGATCCAACCCTCAACCCACCGGAACATGGTGGCTAAGCCTTAATGATATTATTCCGTTCTGTTCTGTTTGTATGGGAGGGCCATGTGCATGTTTTTCAGCTCTGTGTACTTCTCAGTGTGCTTAAGGGAGAACGTGCCGATCTCTTGAAGCTTCCTCCAAAATCATGGTACCAAAACAGGCTGTGGCCGCTTTCTTCTGTGGAACGAGTGTGTGTTACTTTAATGGAAACCATTCAGTGGCTTATGGCGTGTGTACACATTTTTGTGTATATGAGCTGTCTGTAATCGTCCTGCTTCATGAACTTTGACTTGTTGTAAGTGATGCTAAGCAACAAAACCCACATACTTACAGAGCTACAGTCTGTGCTCTGACCCCGGTCATTTGAAGTGTGATGCTTGTAAACCAGCATGGTGTCCGCCTACATTTTTATACATCAAAACAAGCTACATTGTAACTTCTATGTTTGAAGCGACTTCTCTGTGTTTCCCAGTTCAGTTTGGTTGTTAGAGGTTGACTTCAGTGTGAATATCTGGGTTGCGTTCAGAGTCAAGCTGAGGTTTGTGTTTGCTATAAGAGTCGAATCTGGCTTTTAATTGCTACTGTGCGAGCTGCAGAGGCTCCACCACAAAACGGCTTCTCTCAGCATGTTTTACGGGAAGACATGAAGAGGGTGGACAGAGCCCATTACCTCAGCTTAAAACTCATTATTTCTCCTTTCTCCTCTCGTGAAACTTCTCATGAGTTCAGAAGTTCTTTATCCAGCTGCACACCTCAGTTGCAGTGGCGCCCTCAGGAATTTTAAATAGAGGTGGCCAGATGTGGACACTGAAAATCTTATGGTGGCACACGAAAAGCAAAACCCATAACTGAATTTAAGAAATTGGCTCATACTGTTGAAATTAAAAGACTAATTGAAAACTATGTCATTATGCAGAGTTAAGGAATCTGACTTGTTTTACAGTTAATGCTGCCAGTTATCTGATGTGCACAGACCTGTGCTGGTGCAGGTAACATTTTGAGTTCTACAACAGTCCTGTTTAAATGTGCTATGTATATATACATGTGTTCAGGCATTTATTGTACTTCAAATAGGTTGGTTGTCCATTTACTTAAAAGGCAAATATACAGCTCTAGTTTGAAGGTGTACATTGATTGTAAGGAACAAAACATTTACTGGAAACAAGCCTTTCCAAGGCTCAGCCGTAGAGATAGGATGAGGAGCTCAGGCATCCAGAGGGAGCTCCGACTAGAGCCACTGCTCCTTTGCATCAGAAGGGGTCGGTTGAGGTGGTTCGGGCATCTGATCAGGATGCCTTCTGGGCACCTCCAGTAAAAGGTGTTCCGGGCTCATCCCACTGGTAGGAGGCCCCGGGGCAGACCCAGAACACACTGGAGGGATCACGTATCTCATCTGGCCTAGGAACACCTTGAGGTCCCCCAGGAGGAGCTGGAAAGTGTTGCTGGGGAGAGGAACGTCTGGGGTGCTTTGCTTGTGAGCCAGCCTTGGATAAGCAGATGAAAATGGATGGATGGAAGCCTTCTCAAGTTTAGGGGAGACCATAGCGCCCGTTTTCACTCTGATGAGGTAAGAATTCAAGATTTACCTTTGACAATGGCCATTCCAGTTGTTCCAAAGCTAAAATTTAGCCTGAATTTTCAGCTTTATTCAACACGCTTCCCAACAAGCTATGCTGACAAGGTTGATACCGATGCATGCCTTAGATCAGTGGTTCCCAACTGGTGGGTCGCGGTCCAAAAGTAGGTTGTGGGGCCATTCTGAATGGACTGCAAGTGACTCGCAATCATGTCAAGTCTGTAAAAACACACTTTATTTTTAAGTACAGTGAATTTCCAGCACAGAGTTTTTATTTTGAAGTGCTGTTTCCCTCTGTAGAGTGAGTGACTAACAGACAGCTACTTAACAGAGACAACAAACTAGCTCAACAACATGGCCAAACACATGCCGATGCTGAATATATTAAACCATGTGGACCCCATGGCTGGACCAGTTGGAAACCACTGCCTTAGATTGTCTTGTTTCACAAGATACTCCTACTTTTGCGCAATCTTAAAAAAAAAAAGTATGGCAAAACTTCTTAAAGACAATTATGTCTGCCTCCAATTATTTTGCTGGGGATGCCAGTGGGAGGGCAAGTAATTGTATCTGGGGGGTGCATGGGCCTCCCAGTGGGGCACCACTGCTCAATGAGCACCAGTCACTGTTGATCTTTAGTCATTCTTAATGGACATGCAGGATAATTTGTGCTTTTTTCTGCAAACATGCTGAGTATCAGTGAGTGCTGCACATTAACACAGATATCTGAATGATTATCTTTTTCCTCTGTCCAGTTTCATAACTCTTGTCAAGGACTGATGATTGCTTCATCTCTTTACATCTCTTTTTTTCCTTGTTTACCTCTCCTCTCATGCAGATCAGCCCTGTTTTATCTATTCAGGACCTACGCATGCAATTTAATATTTGCATAACTGTCACCTTGAAGAGAACATATTCTCCACTCTCTCAAACCTTCCCTCTCTTGACTTGCCAAGGTGGGTTGGGTTTAATCTGCCATGCAAATTCAGTGTTTTTTTTTTCTCCTCTTTCAGCCCTGGGGAGCAGAGAACAGCTGTTTCCTGGAGGCAGTCGATACTTTGAAATAAATGGCTTTTTTAGACTGTAGGAATAGTTATGCCTGTTCCAGGACCCACGCTCCAGGAACTATGCTGCGACCGGCCCACTCATTTCTATGATGAATCGCAAATACAGGAAGTGAAATCTATGGATGTGACCACATGCTTTGCCTCCAGTGTGTGGGGTCATCGGCATTCATCTGTGGTGTGAGGTCATAACGCAACTTGTTTGGCCCATCACATGAAAAGTGTCACTTGATAATCTCTTTCAAAATTAGTTGTTGTGCAGGCTCGTGGGAGTGCAGGGTGCTGGACAGCTAGACACTGGAGTTAGTTATCACATGCAAGTGTATCAAGGTTCGTGATAATCTTACATCACTGACAGCAATCAGGCACACTTACTTTAACTGTCACACACACACTCATTCAGAGAGATGCGTGCGTATAGAGCCAGGAGGCAAGAGGGGGGTTGAACTTTTTTTTTTTTTTAACATATGACAACGTGGGAGGAGTTCCCTCCCTCCCTCAGTCACTCAGTCAGTTTTTACAAGCTGTTGCATGCAGCTCCCTCCACAACGCGTGGGTGAAAGCAGAAGGAAGATGAGAGGAGAAGAAAGGTGGGAACTGCAGCTGCCTAACCGGGAATGAAGGCGCAAGAATGCCCTGTGAGAACGGTGTGGAGGCTCCGCCACATTTACGCACACAAGAAGAAGTGATTTACTGTGAGGAAATCTGAAGAGGAAGAGTCGGACCTTGGTGTTAAGAGGCTTCACATTTGCTGAGAAAGAAAAAGTTTGCCTCAGAAGTTGCCTACATTAACCAGCAGAGATGAGATTGAAGTTTTCTACAAGTTGGATTGTCCGAGGCTGGATAACATGCGTCCTTGTCACCTTTTACGCACAGGTAAAAACACACTTTTGGCACTGAAAAGAAGGTTCTAATTTCTATAATAGCTGAATAAGGGAGTGCATCTAATTGCCATAAGAGTTGGTAAGTACTTAAATGTAAACTCTGTCTTCTGTGCACTACTTTAAGGGCTGTCTTGTTTTATTGGAATGAGCGGCGATGCAAAATAACAACAGCGGTGTTTTCCTTTTCATGACTAGATGCACAAGGAGGTATGTAACAGTTACCAGAATATGTGTCATCACTTCAGATGATTCCTGTGAACTAGTCAGAGGGAGAAGGAGGGGGGCGAGGGTTGAATTTTTACGCCCGGACACTGACTGGAAACAGTTGTGTTTGGGTCGAGTCCACCTCCCCTGTTCTGACCGCAAAAACGCCGCTGGCAACTGGATCCTCTGCTCCCTTTACCAAGCATTCTCTCCCGGTCCAGAGGGGACCGGCGCTGGCCAAATGGCTCATCAGGAGCCTCATTAGGTCTGCCAGAGGAGAGGTTTCCAAAGTGAGGAGCAGAGTCCAACAGGGGTCATACAGAGAACCAGAAGGGTAGCCACTACCACTAAAGATATTCTAGGGTTTACAGCGTGATTGTATTATGTTTCACTGTCACCATCTCCACAGGCAGTTAATGCAAACCATCACTTGTGTGTATGTTGACATTATAAGAGCTGTAATGTCTCAGCTGATCCACTGCCACAGTTTTATTTGAGGAAAAAAGTGAATGTCCCATGACAAGTTGTCCATGTTGTTGTTTAGTCCAAGGATTTAACTCCGTCCAGGTGGAGGAGTTTATGAGATGTGGTTGTAGTGGTGGGACTGCCGGGCACCAGTGATCTCTCACTGCCTGTCTGCCTGTGTTACCGTAAGCCAGCATCGTTATGACTTTGACTGGAACAGACGCACGTTCTTCCCCGGTTTTCTTCCCTGCTTCACCAAAATGTGTTGCAAGAGATAATGCTTAGGGAGGCACCACCACCACCGCGTCTTGTCCATGCTGAGCTCCACAGAGGTGATGATGAAAGATGGTGTCAAATGCAATTTGATCAAGCAGTGGCAACAAGAGTGCAATGCCTGGAAGTCGAGTCAGCGTGTGGAGAGGGAAGAAATATTTCTCATTTACGTTTGAAGGTGACACTGCAAACCTTTGGCTTTGGTTTGTTCTCGCCATGGTCTTGCCATTACTGACTCACAGTATTCCCAAAGAAATCCCCTTCATTTTCTTGGTTTTCAACCGCTTCATCCAATCCACTCTAAATTAATTTCAAACTGTCTGTGTGACATTGAGCAATACGAGATTACTTCAAGATGTGCAGGGCTTAAAAGTCAATACATCATGAATAAGCTGAGCTTTGGTAGATTAATTTGCCTGTCTGCCCGCATGGCTCCTGTACTTTTTATAAACCGGCTTCTGTAGCCATCCATGCATTCATTCATCCGGCCGTCTCTCTGTCATTCAGTCATCCATCAGCACCCTGTCACTACCTCTCCTGACTCCCTACATCTGATATTCAACCAACAACCCTTCTTTATTTTAATCATTTTCTCATCATGAGCTTTTTTTTTTCATCCATCCATCCATCCATCCATCCAGTAATCCGTGTTATGTCTACCTCAGGTTGAGCAATAACTGCACATTGCCTCAGGCCTGCAGATCCAAACATGATTTAACTACACAGACAACAGAGACATTCAATTGATAAATAAAGCGTGCAGTCTTGAGTAACAAAAGAGCTTTGTTTGAAGATAGTAGGTGGAATTAGAATTGTTTTAGGACCTTCAGTATGTCTCTAACACACCCTGATTAAGATCCATCTAGTTCAATCCAGAACAGTTAGCAAAGATTATGGCTGTCTCGGGACTTGTTTTCCAACTTTTTGCAGTTATCTGTTCTTCTGCGGTCGTTGAGTTCCTTGAGGATTTCACAGCTCTTCTTTTGTTTTAAGCCACTCTTTCCTGCTGCAGCTCTAAAATGTGTCATTTCATGTGCACCAGATGATTTTCCCCTTTAAAAGTCTGCACTGCCTGTCACTTGATTCCCAGTTTTATTGACTGGGCAGCATGAAAATCACAAAATGTTTTTTAAGATAAGACAGTGCAAACTCTGTCTGATTATGCTCCTCAGCCACAAACAGTTAAAACGTCTTAAAGCAGTTGATAACAAAAGTATTGCGTATGCTCATATGGTTCAAGTTTTGGGAGGTTGTTGTTTTTAAAAATCCCGATTTCAGCAGGTGGCACTTCAAAGGTTTGTTTTTATGGCTTTTAAAAAATGAATCACAGGCACACACGTTGTACAAAGATTCAATTGTTCATTATGCTTTTAAAGCACCTTATTGTGGATAAGGTGATACTGGATAAAGTCACGCCGTGCCTCTCTTGGCTTGGTGCCAACGGCTGCCGTGGCCGTTATGCAAATTCTCTGGTACTCTGACAGCAAATGGAATGCACTCTGCACTTCACTGTTTGATAGGATAACACAACTGGTACAGAATATTTAAATGATAAACACAGCATGAAAGAGATGGGAAAAAAAGGTCTGGTGGGGCAACAGGACACTTAATGCTCTTTTTTGTCTTTTTTTTTATTTGCTAAAACTGTCACTATATTCTAGAAGAAGTACATGAGACAGATAGTCTGTGAAATAAAATCATGTCCCTCCCACTGCCTCTAATGGGCTTTGCTAGAAACACAGCACAGGTCAGCAAGAACCAGTCAGAGCCGAGGAGTCTCTAACCAGTCAGGTCATGTCAGTCACTCCAGTGAACTGTGGTCAAAATGTCAAACGAGGCAGCGCTGATCACATATGAGTCAAGATTCTGTTGCTGCATTGTTTATTTCTCACCTTCAGAAACATATTTTAGTGTACTGTTTAGCTGTAAAATGAGATTGTTGGTTGGGCTGGTGGGCGGAGCTTAGTTTAACTGTGTGCTACACTGCAGCCTGGTCACAAACTTTCTCATTTCACAGCTAAACAGTGCACTAAAATATATTTCTGAAAACATTTAGGCAAGAAATATTCAACGCAGTCACAGAATTTTGATTTATATTTGATCAGCTCTGCTTATTTTGACAGTTTGACTGCAGTTGAAGAGCTGTGATTGACATGATTGAAAGCTACATTAGGGGCCGTGCACAAGCTGGGTCTTTAACTGCCTGGAAAATGTAAGGTTGGGTATTGGGTGCTACTTTTGTGCCTTTTTTTGAGCCAGCTTTCATGAGTGCGGCAGCAGGTTGCGTCTGAGGTTGCTAAGCAACCTTAACAGGCACCTTATCATAGCCTGTTTCCCTGAATCCAAAGTGCAGAGCTGATCTTCTTCCAGGCGCTGTTCGTAAGTGTGTGGGCATATCATCCGTGGGACAGATGTAAAGCTCTGGCAGCCCTGCACCTAACTTATCAATTTTTCCATACTTACCACAGACTGATATTTACTGAGGAAGAGAAAGATATCTGTCGGCTGTGATTGGTTGTTCCTCGTCACGTGACATGCGGCGCACTCTGCGACAGCATTGCTCTGGCGTTTGATCATGCCTGCTGCGCATGTACATTGAAACCAATTAATTTGAGGGTGCAAAAACATGTGTACGGCCCCTTAGAGACTCCTCAACTTTGATTGGTTGTTTTTGGTTACATGCAGTAAGGCCGTTAGAAATGCTGCCAAGCTAGGCAAAGGAGCGTGATTTTTTCACAGATGGTCAGTCTCATTTAGTGCTGTGAGAATGCAGTAAAAGTTTCAGTAAGTATGAAAAAAGTAATTTTTTATAAAAGTTGCTGACTGTACCTTTAATATTCCTGACTCTATCCATCCACATGACTATTTCTCCTTTTCCTTCACCCTTCTCTCTCTTTTCTCACACACACTCAAACACAAGTGTATATTTGAGTCCATTAGAGCAGATAAAGTTAGCTTTGAGGTTGGATGTTCTATCTTGACCGTCATGATAGCCTATAATCATATAGGGTGGATAAGCTCTTTTCCTCTTACATATATACTTAGTGAGTCAAAGCTACTGCCATGCATAACTGAGACCCAATGTTTAGATGTGGCGGTAGCAAAAATACAATTCCCAGCATTCTTTTGGCTTCCTGTGTTCTCTGGCCCAGCTGTACGGATTGACCACCACTGGCTTTTGTGTCTCCACATCTCTATCTACCTATCTATCTACACAAACATGAACCTCTCACTAGCATGGGAACCTTCCCCACTCCTGTCACTTCTGTCTGCTGCAGCACATGGTCCTCATTAGCGCTGCGGTCCGAGCTATAGGCGCTGTGCATCATTACCCCTCTGGTTAGAATCTAAAACAAAGACTGGCTGATGTGTGAGAGGCTTAGTGGAGGTAATTAAAAGTTTGCCAGCTTCATGTTGTGCTGTTGTCGCCTGAGGACAGACAGACAGACACTGAGACTAAACAGAGTTTAACGTGGAGGTGTGAGAAATAGAGGGAAAGAAATAACAAGGGAGAGGGGAGGAGAGGGTGTGAGAGACAATGTTGGAGTTATTAGGGTCCGGGCTGCTAAGCAGCCAAGGACCCTATTGTAATCGGAAGAATTCTTTCTTTCTTTCTTCTTCCAAGGAAATCATACTTCCCATGGGCAAAAACTCACCAAACTTTACAGAAATGTCCGACCCCATGCCAGATTTACTCAACTCCAAGGACATGTGCCCCCCCCTCCTGGGGGGGGCACAATAAACGTTTAAATTTAAAAACTTTAAAAATTCCTACCAAACCAACGATACATGCTACACTTTTGAAACTTCACCACAGTGTAGCCCCAGTACTGCAGAAACTTTTGCCCATTTAGACTCATTACAAATTATGAAGTCCATCACTCTGTTTTTTTTCAAAAACTGTAAAACTTATAAAACGTATCTCCTCCCACAATTTTTGCTCAATTGTCACCAAACTTGCTAGAGAGCATCTCCAGACTGTCCTCCACAAAACCTGTTTCTCGGATTTTTGATTAATCAAAAATTGAGCCTACAGTGCATGAAAACGTTTGACTGTAAACACTACTGTAAACATATACCATCCAATTCTTGCTAAATACATTTTCAATCTTCCTGAAAAAAAAGACAATATTTTGGAGTCGTGGTTGATGAAGTTTGGAAAATATCAGAATTTTATCTCCAAAACTGAATTTTCTAGAACATTTTGAATTCTGCTCTCACGGGAACAACTGGAGTCAATGTAAAAGTGGCATTTTTAAACATCACATTTTCTCTTGTGAAGCAAAACACTTGTCATTAAAAACAAATCACCAACATGTCCATGCTGTCTACATGCAATTTATGTATTGTCAGATTTTTGTTTAGATGATAGAATTTGTGACATTTTGACTATTTTTGAAATCTGCCACAACAACTGCAGCCCGGTCGGTGACTTCCTGAGTCTATCTGAGAAGCCACACACCAAGTCTCACTTCCGGACAATTAGCTCAGTGAGTTAGGAGCTGGATCACAGTGCGAAGGACTGTGGGTTCAAGACCCAACAAGGGGGATGAGTATGACACATCAAAACTACAACGAGTCTTTGAGAAACAAATGTTCCACTGATACATAAGTGTACTTTGCAAATTTATTCCAATATTCAACCACTTTTACTTTTCAATTGCTGCAATTCAATTTCCAGATGATGCAACCTGCAAAATGACTCAGCTGATGCTAAATGCAGATTGTAATATCAACTTCCTTGATGTCTTCCTATTCTTCTGCTTGTTGCTCAGAATTGCCTAAAAATGCCCGGACCCGACCCATCGCTGCGCAGCAGCTATAATATCACATTCTTTTTGATCCAAACTGATGATACTGTGATACATTTTAACATGAAACTAAAAAAACTATGACTGTTATTATTTTAGGAAGGTTGACATTTGAGTTACAGTCTCAGATTCACTGTGAGAAAGAAAAGTTAGTATGATGACAGAGACTCGTGACTGTCGCCTATGGGGTGAGCAGGAGGATGGGTTTGTCAGATTTCACTAAACTGGACGTCTGCAGCACCAGCAGTTTTTAACTGTACAAATTACAGTGTGAATGATTGCACCGGTGTATAATTTCATGGGAAAAAGAAGCCTTCAGAAGGGCTGAGGGAGAAAAAGGAGGAGGCTGGTCCGAGGTCAGAGTGCAGTCAGGCCTATAGGTTGTATTTTTCTACATTTATATATAGACGCTGTGGCTTTGGCGTAGTTTCTGTCATAACAGCCAGATTCTCTAATTCAGCAATGTGGCACAACCTCCAGCCACCCTCATTTCGGGGGTGGCTGGAGGGTTGTGTACGGTGGGTGAGAGCGTGCATGGTTTACCTTTGTTTTCCCACTTATTGTTTAAAACGTGCACAGATGTCTCAGTGTTTACTTACACGTTGCTTGCAACAAAAGTTCTGGCGCTCCATGCTAACGCTCAGCTTACATGGTTGAACGACAGAAAAAGACTTATTATAGAATTATAGCAAGTTAGAGTGGAAGACTTTTAGGCATGAACTCTTTATTCATTACTTAAAGGTCCAGTGTGTATTGGCAGAAATGGAATTTAAGGTGTATAATTACCTGAAAATAAGAATCTTTGTGTTTTCATTACCATAGAAGGAGCTTTTTATATCTACATAAGGAGCGGGTCCTCGTTTACAGAGTCCGCCATGTTGCACCGCCATGTTTCTACAGTAGCCCAGAACAGGCAAACCAAACACTGGCTCTAGACGGGGCTATTTGCATTTTTGCATTGGCCATTATAGTTAGCAACCCTTCTGCGATGAGCAGCATTGTAAAACACAGATTTTTTTTTTTACGTGAAACTGCTTTATTCAGAGTTTTTCCAGTTTAAATCACCTGATCCATTTGTTTTTGAGAGGAAGAGACCTCTTCATATAATTTGGCCCCCAGTAAAAACATCCTGAAGGTCTGGATTTTATCAGAGAATAAGGTGAGAACACATCGACCCATCTCCAACATATTGAACAGCGTCACACACTGATTTTTAACGTGAAATGGCTTTATTCAGTGTTTTTACCGATTTAAATCACCTGGTATCTCTTCAATAAAATGATGCGTAGGACCCATACTAAAAATGTACGTACGGACAAAAGCCAAAAATGGCGTGCTCCAAAAAATATTCAGTTTCTACAATCAGGCTTCCACCTCACTATCTCTATCGCCAATTTCCCATCTCCAAAATGTTGGTAAGCACGGGTCAAAGTTTCCCCCATCAAGTCTGTTTTTAATAGATCACAACTTTTGCGTGGAAAGTGGCGTACGCCTCTTTTAGGCCTCATTTTGTGCGTGCACAATCTTTATAAATGAGACCACTGGTCTGTTTGTTTTGGAGAGGATTAGACCTCTGCAAATAAACACTGACTACAGATCAGGCCATTTGTGTTTTCACGGCAGCCACCGCAGTTAGTGGGCCCGTTATGACAAGCAGTGCTGGAAAAATCACTAATCTGTAATGTGACACAGCTTTATTCAGTGTTTTTACTGGTTTTAATCACCCGCCCAGTTTGTTTTGGAGAGGAGGAGACCTCTGCGGATAATTTGGCTCCCAGTAAAAACCTGAAAAATGAACACTGAAGGAATTTGAGAGAAGTTTCAGCTGGTTGCAATTTGCAATCTTAACCACTAGATGCCACTGAATCCCCCTAAATCTTACACACTGTTCCTTTAAAACCTTCACAGATGTTTCACTGTTCGCTTAGTGCTCCGTGCTAATGCTAAAGCTTTGGAATCACAGAAGAAGGATTAGCACTGTAGCCAGTCAGAATAGAAGACTTTCAGGAATGAACTCACCCTTAACATTTTTTATTCTCACCATTTACTTAATGGGCAATTTGATCCTGCCAAAAACATGGTAATTTTCTTTTAACAGCTCACTACTGGTGATCAGGAAAATATCTACAGCCAAGTGTTTTAATTCCAAGCCAACTGGAGGTGATTGTATATAGCTCCAGTTGGTTCTCCTTATGCAACTGGTTGCCATTGGTTTGCTGGTTTGGAGGGCGTGCAGTGCTGTGGTCAGGTGCTTCTGAGAGTGTGGAAAGAATTCCTGGGCATGTCTTGGAAACGTTTTAACCATCCTCTTCCTCTCATTACTCACCGCCATCTCAAAATATAAAGTGTGGATGTGGAAGATGGACTGAAGCAGGAGGAGGATTGCCATAGAAGAGCGTGGCATGGAAAATCAGTGTTACTGATGGAGAAGATCGTGATATTATTTGGCAACCTGAAGAAAGACTGATAGTTCTTAAGTTTTTTTTACACATATTTTGTCTAAATATGTGTTGTACAGGGGCGTAAGACAGCATTTGTGAAATAAATACTCTGTTTCCTGTCATAAATCCTCTGTTTCCTGTCATGTGTCATGTGAAAAGCTAAACAGAAAAGTAAATTTGTGTCTTTATATTTTTTAGAATGTGATCTCCAAGTCTCTCCAGTGTGATGAGACACATTATTACAAGGGCTCCAGATGCTGCAAGAAGTGTAAACCAGGTAACACACACACACACACACACACACACACACACACACACACTGAACAAAGTAGAACACAAGAAAATACTGTTAAGTGAGCGTATTTACGTATCTGGTTTACTCAATGGAAGCACTGCAGCATAAAAATAAAAATAGATTTCCGAGGATCCCGAAACAAAAGAGGAAGGATATTTAAAAACGGAACATTTTGGCTCATAATAGCTCGGCCATGCACATGTGTTTTCACAACCACACACACTCACAGTTTTCATCGACATTTGATCCACTGGAAGCGCCCACTTATTTAAAAAAGGAAAAGGGCTCTAATTTAGTCAATTTCCTTCTTCTTTCTCTCCGTCCATTAGGTTTTTAGTGGTTACTGTGATTATGTACGGGTTGTTAACTCCATCTGTCTTTCTTCCTCCCACTGTGTCTTTCTCTCTCTCTTCCTTTTTTTTGGGTTAGGCTTCCGTTTATTTGAGGACTGCACTGATTCCCACGAGACTAGTTGTGTCAAGTGTAATCGTGGTGAATACCAGCCTGGCTGGACTGACAAGATGCGCTGTCTTCAGCAGAAGTTCTGTGACCCAGGTCAGTACCTGCAGCCTGAACAAAGATTTTGAAGTCCTATAAAAACATTTTAAATGTTCTGCAGCTTATGCCTTAACAATACAAATGTTTAAATACGACGTTTTGTGTCCAATTATTTTGTAGACTCCTGTTTACTGACACTGGAGAACAAACACTAACACCTTTTGAAATCCTCCTGAGACCCTGTGTCCTCATATGAGTACATCACATTTTGGGTTTACTTGACCTTATACGTACCTTAGACCTGTTGTCCTCATTCATGGACACTTTTTTTGTGCCATCTAGTGGTAGTAAGAGCACAATACACTAATCCATGTAAAAACAAGATGGCAGCCATCTCTGCCAAGTCAGTCTGCAGCCGATCCTGAAACAAAAGCAGACAAGGTTCAAAAGCTGATCACATTTTATGGATGAAACTTGTTAATTTATTATTAACAATGTTTGTAGTTTGATATGCAACACAAATTTGACCAATTTTAGCAACAGTAACAAGCTTTGAGGACAGTGAGACTTAAATATCCATGACATTGTTTAGTTTTTTATACTTATTGGGTCCTACTGATCTCAAATAGCCAGGAAAAATTAAAAATGCATACTAAACCAAAGTTCAGGTCTCAGGAGGATATAAAGGTATCCTTTACAACAACCAGAAGGTCAAGGCTCTGAAACAGTCTCAACAAAAGTTAAGATGAAGAGTTAAATAGAATATTTTTTGTAGTGCTTTTGTGTCCATTTTGAGATTCTCTGTGTTATTTTGATGAATGCCAGAAAAGTATCTCCTGGGCTGAAAATGTAAATTGCACCAAAATTTGTGACATTATCACAATCATCTCTAATTCCTTGTAACAAAGCCAACTCCAAACAGAGAGAGAGAGATCAGCCTGTTCATTCCTTTTGAGGATTTGGATCTCCCTTTGCACTAAAATAAATTTCCCCTTTGACTGCCAGGTAAGGGTTTTATGGATAGGCCTGAAAACTATGAAGCAGAGGAGCCGTGTCGCTGTCGTCCTGGCTACCAGTGCTCCCTCATCAACTGCGAGTACTGTGAGAGGATACCCACCTGCAACGCTGGGGAGGGACTCGAGGAGGACCTCGGTAAGACACCCTGACACAAAACACAATTACACCAAAGTGTCACTTAAATCTAAACTATAATGTTTGTCACTAATTCCAGAGTCTACTAATGGAAGGAAGACATGTGTCGCATGTAAGAAAGGCTTCTTCTCTGCTGACAACACTGCTGAACAATGCAAACAATGGACAAAGTAAGTGTTCCCACACACACACACACAAACACACACACACAGTTCGTAGCCTGGAATCTTTTGATGTTGTGAAGGGAAAATGCAGTTGGGTAGTTGTCGTCCGCCTCACCACCAGCCAGCTGTAAGTGAGTAATACTCACACCACTTCCTCTGGAACCCTGGACCAGACACCAGCTTCCACTGTCGGACAGATCCATAATGATGATGATGACAACTGAGAGAGGGGAAGAGAGAATTTAGTTTTTCCCTCCATCTGTTCTCTCTTTCTGTCCTTCGTCATTGCAGATCCAACCGTGCAGGCTGGCAGGTTGGCTTGAAAATGTAGAGGGAAAGAGAAAAACACATGGTATGTCCAGTTTTACAATTATTCCTCTTCACTCTGTGGTTTTGTTATTTCCTCCTCTCCTCTAGTTGTAAAGCTGAGGGCAGGAGTGAGACACAGCCAGGCAGCGCTCAGGCTGATGCAGTGTGTGGATCACAAGTGTCTGGTAAGACATGGATACAGTCACTGCACACTGTCACCATACAGAGTTAATTTAATGCAGAAATCAAAACACAAATACAGTTTCCAGGGGCAAATATGATTTCTGCTTTTTAGAAGTGTAAATGTCACAGTAAATGTAGAAAAAAAGTGTCTGATTTATTGTATCTTTGACAGATATGTACGACTTTTTGTATCTTCGGCAAGTGTTTATGACTGACAACAGATGAAGAGTTGAAAAGCAAGCTCTGAACTGCTCTTTCTTGCAGGTGCAGCACCCTCCTGGGTTATAGTTTCAGTGCTGTCAGTCATCACTGTTCTGTGTCTACTCATCCTGCTCCTCTTCTGCTACAAGGACAAACTGAAATTACTCTCTGGTAGGTTAAAGCCTACATTAATCTTAAAGTTCTCCCCAAGCTATAATGTTTTTATTTTGTTCCCTACATGAGTTTATGATTCCGAAGGTGTCAGACGTGTATTTACGTAGTTAGGTGGTGCACGCTGGACAAGACTGGCTATTCTTACGTCTGATCACATGTAGCATGTAAAAATCAAAATTTGTTTAGATTGTACTTGCTATTTAAGCTGGATCCACCAGCCTCTTTGCAGAACAGCATCACCATGAATCATTAATATTTCTGCTCCTGCATTTTGTGTAAATTAAGGTGCATTATGTTGTTTCTTTGTCTAGTAAATCTGCGATCCTGTGTCCAGAATCTGAAGAGGACGAGGATACAACAGGTAAAGCAATGAAAATGCATTGAAACCAAAGTTGTCGCAAGTAATCCCAGCTATTTCTTAGATTGTTTATGAAATATATGATCAAACAAAACCATTACAAACAAATAATAACAGTTACTTGCAATCAGAGGCGGAGCACGTGCCGTCTTGGGCTCCAGCCTTAAATGTTATTTTAAACGCACAGAATCTTTTAGGTTTTTAAAATTCTTTTTACATTCTACTCTCTACTGCATTCTGATAATAATGTATACCCATGTTGTTGGCCTAATATTTAGAGTGTTGAAGACCACATTTACTTGACATTGTTGGGGATCCTTGATTTGCAACCCAGATTGTTATGGCATAGATTTGAAATGAAGCACATTTGGCAGCTAAACATTCATTCTGTGAACTCTACTCCAGCATAGTGAAACATTAAATAGGTTTTAAGTGGGGAAAGCCAAATTCTCTCAAATTCTCAGAGAAGGAGCAATCATCAAGATTTTGGTCTTAACCACTCTATTTCATCATAAACAACCAGGAATGGGGCTCAAAGTGCAAAACACTGGACTTACCCTTTAAGTTTATGTCAAATAAATGTCAAAAATAAGGATGCTCAAAGTGCAAAAAATAATAGAAAGCGAATAAAAACAGCAGCAAACATTTCAGTCCTTGACAATAATCAGTGCTACTGATATGAGCGCGTCACAGAACAGATGTAGACACAAACAGATTACTGCCACGTGTGGTGAGTCAGTCAGCTGGTACCACTAATAAGATGACATCAGCTCTTACAGGCCTGCCCTGACTATCACATCACAATGACCTGTCCTATGAGTAGTGTACTATTCACAACATCCTCAAACACCAATGTTTGATAGCAGAACATATACAAATGCACCAAGAACACAAGTGTACACAGAATTTAAAAAATTAATTAATGAAAAATGAAAATAAAATAGTATAAAATATGACAAAGCCTATCCAAAAGGGCCATGCTGGTACATGCAGATGTCTGTGAAAATCAGGACAAATTAAGTGTTTTAAGAAGAAAGATCCATCATTTTTGTGTTGTGGTTCCAGATGATGGAGATAGTTGGAGAACGATTAGATACAAAATGGGATGTAGGCTCTACAGTATGTTTTTTTTACCTTGGCAACTATCATGTTTTTCCCAAATTATAAACAGATTTTTAGGCATTCTAAAAATAGTGCATATAGCTGCCACAAATGGGGAAAAACCTCCCTGGGAGAGCATGCCTCTGGACTCCCCTACGTTTGAGCTGAGCCCTAATTGTTTACAATGTCTGGCTCCCTCCCTGTTTACAATGCTCCTTTCTTTTTCTGTTGTTCCAGGAGACGCTGGCCCCTCTTTACCACAGTGCAGCAGGAGGAGGCCCTGGAGGCCCCAAATGTACACCATGTGAGACAACCAAACTCATCTGCCAAGCACCCCACAGCCCCGCTGATGAGATCCCATGCACCTTCCCCACCTCTGGTCCAGATGTCAAGGTCTCACTGCCCTTCACAGGGGAAATGACAGAGAAAGAGGGGACCAAGGGGAAGACGGTGACGGAGGATCAGAGTGAAGGGTCTGGAGAACCTGAGGAGGTGTCAGAAGAAGAAGAAGTTGTGAGTGCATCTCCCCTTTTGGCAGGCTCTTGCGTGTGTGTCATTCCCGTCCGCGAGCCATTGGAAGTAGGGGAGAATGAGGACTGTAGCCAGGCTGTCAGCCCCGGGACTCCAGGGACCTGCTCATGTGGAGGGCTGGATGGAGATGAGACTGGGAGAGAGGAGAAAAGTGAGAGTGTAAGGGCAGACAGTGGTGGAGAAAAGGGTGACGGAAATCAAGAAAAGATGGTTTTGTCCAAGTGCGAGACAGGTGTTGCATCTCTTGTCTCCCTTTCTCCTCCACTCCTCCACACCTCCTCTGTAATCCCTCCATCCAGTCCACTAACTGAACTCTGCCTGCCGTTGTCTCAGGTGAGACCAGAGGTCAAACCTCACTTGACTGACAGGTCACTGGTAAAACAGGAGGAATTATACAGACTGGCAAGCACAGACTCCACCTCAACAGAGAACAGCACAACCTCTGCAATGACCTCGGTCAGCCCCTTGATGACTTCCTCATCTGTTGGAGATCTCTACCTGGACAAGCCCTCTGAAGCCTCGAGCCTGGAGCAGGGCCAGGGACTTTCCTGGGGGGATAGCAGGAGAAACAAGCTTTCTTCTGGGGAGTCAGAACTGGAGTGCTCACCTGAGAGTCTCCATAGTCAGCTGGCTGAACCAACTCTTACCTCAGGTAGGTGGAAAAATGCTGCCTCAAAGACACTTGGTCATGCATTGCACCAAAATGCTGCTATGGAAGTTCATTTCTGCCAGAAAAAAATGACTGAAATAATAGAAATGGCAAAAATAAAAACACCTTGAGATGATAATTTAAAATGAGGAATAAAGGAGGTCAAAATTATGAGGCACTTTATAAGAATAATGAGTTTAAGCTCAATAAAATGAGATACTAGTTGGGGGCGTCAGTAGCTTAGTGGATAGTGTTGGCACCCCATGAACAGAGGCGCAGCCTGCGGGCTCGACTCCAGACCTGTGGCCCTTTTCTGCATGTCATTCCCCTCTCTCTCTCTCTCTCTTCCCATTTCACACTGTCCTGTCCATAAAAGGCCAAAAAAATAATCTTTAAAAAAAAAAAAAGAGATACTAGTTGAATAGAATTACTCGCTAAAAGTCAGGATTTCTAATACAAATCATGCTCTCTCATAATTTTTACCTTTTTTTAAAAAATATTTTTAGTAAGGCATACTTTTAATTTAGTCTCCAAACTTCGGAGTTCAATTGTCCTACTATCTAGAAATTCATAATATGAGTTTGTGTATTGTGTAATAGTGACTTTAAAAGTCACACTTACATAAAAAGTCATAAAAATCATGACTTGGAAAGTCGATTTTGTAATTCTGATTTAATATCTCATTATTTTTTACCATTCGTGTTTTTCTTTTTTTCCCCCCAACTTTCTTTTTTTTGGCAGAAATGGGCTTCCATACATCTATGTGTGAATTCCCAGGTAATCCACACTGGGGTTATGTTCAGGGAGCAGCTGATTGGAAAAAGTCATATGGCTTAGAACTTAGAACAGTGGTTCCCAATTGGTCCAGTCATGGGGTCCAGATTTCCCCTTAGTCATGTCGTTGAATCTCGTCAGCGTCATAGTTGCATTTGGCCATGTCGTTGAGCTAGTTTCCTGTCTCTGTTTAGTACCTGTCCATTAGTCAGTCACTCTGCAGTGGGAAACGGCAAGTAAAAATGAAAGCTCTGTCCAAGAACTTCACTGTACTTCAAAATAAAGTGTGTTTTTTACAAACTTGACAGGGTTAGCCAATCACTGTCCATTCAGACATTCAGTCCATTCAACCCACTTTTGGACAGCGACCCACCAGTTGGAAACCACTGACTCAGAAGTAATAGAGGAAGTATTGCGAGAGGACATAAAATTTTATGCGCGAGAACACGAAAAAAAGAAATCTAGCCATGAACCTTGGAGCAGCTCTGTAGTATCATCATTAGTGTTTTTATTTTATTATTACCAAACTTTTCAACCGTTCTTTTTTAATGGCAGCAATGGGCCTCCATACATCTGTGTGTGGACTCTCAGAAGGTCAAGCTGTTTTAGAGTGTCCTGGGGCGACACAAAGATGCTATGGAGCTGGATATTTCCTGGATATTTTTGCAGCGACCACTCAACAGTGTCAGTGAAAACTGAATGCACAGTGGTTGTGTGCTTTGGGGATAATGGCTCATTACAAAGACTGTGGGACCACAGTCGTGTTTGCCAGGTGGACTCTGTGTTCTTTGTTTGTGTAGGCAGCCACCACTGTATTGCCACAGGGTCATACCCATACATGATTTGATATACTACATAGCAGTGTTCTGTTCCCGCAGAATAGGTGGAACTAGCGACCAAGAACAACACAATGAAATTCATGTTGGTTTAAATGGAAAGTTTTACTGTCACATGGTTGAACTCGTATTGTTCTCACAGAGACCTTTACTTACTGCCAAAGAGAAAAATCTCCGGGAAACGTATTTATGTTTTGTGCCTTGAACACTGAGTGGTTATGGTTAGTTATAAAAGCAGTATTATCAGAACAGTCTGATCGGGGCAGTGGTTAGCTCAAACTGGGGTACTATTAGGTGAACAATCTGAACACAACCTACAACAGAGGATTGGTTTCAGCTTAAGAATAAGAAATGTGTGACTGTTTCCAAGAAATATGTTTTATTAAAGCCAGTAGTGATAGTTGGACCCCAAATTTTGGGGGACCACACAGGCAGCAGGAATTAGATATGTGAGTGTTTGATGAGCGAGTGAACCACCAGAACCACACTTTAACATACAGTGTTGTGTGTGTGTGTCAGTGTGAACTATGCCATCTACAAAGCTCCTGTTTACCCAGAGTTCCATAGGGTTGCGCAAAGTGACCACAGCTTTAATTGAAGCAAGATGTGCGCAGCTTGAGTAATACTTTTATAACCCTGCCCACCCAACAAAACACACACTCGCACATAGACAAACACACACACACATGCACACAAACTTGAAGAGTTTTTCTGACTCTCACTGATGACTGTCTTCTTTAATTAAACTCTGGCTGGCCTGAAATGAACACCATTTCCCATCATGCAGTAATAACAGGTGATTAAATGGACTTCCCGCATGTGCCTTTTAGAAGTCAAGCCAGGGTCAGAGGTTTCACATGCATGCACACCTAATAGGTCCCACTGTTTATTTCTATTTGTCTCACATAGCTCACACAGAAGCTGTGCAGAAAACAAACATGTCTTATCTGCTGGACACCCTGCAGCTCCACTGAAGCAGTTTTGGGGCTTAAATGAGGTTGTTCAAGGACACCTCAACAGTAGTAATGACCCATATTTATTTTACTGGTAGAGAAATTAAGCTGGCAGCTGTCCAGGTAAAATGAGCAAGATTTTGGGGAGAGCTGTGTACATTTGTGGTTTTCTTTGAGATCGAACAGGAGAGGGATTCTACAAGAGTTCAAGTGAAGTCTTTCATTTAAAAAACCCTGTCAGTCGGCTCTTTTGCTACAATTGTTGGGCATCCAGAAAAATCAGCTTGGTATTAAGAAAGGATAAACACAAGAACCAAAGCAGATTCCATGGAGCTTTGTTTTCAGAGTTGTGGTGAAATGACATATTTTCGAGCTAGACCTCTCAGACTGGTATTCCGGGAAAGGCTCTCTCTATGGGGAACACAGAGACACACTTTCTGTGAGTGTGTGATTGTGTTTGTCCGCCGCTGCAACTTTATAGGGCTGTGTGTGTTTTTCAGTGGATGTATGTGTGCGGGGGGGTGCAGAAGTGTCTGCTAGAGCCAGTTTGCTTACATTTACTGCGATTATGTGTGTGTGTGAGCGCGTGCATGTGTGAACAGACGAGGCATGAGCTGTGAGTCACGGAGGGTCGGCTTGTTCTGTCGGCTGGAAACTCAGACAGGAGGCTGGATAAAATAGGAACCAGAGGCTTAATGTGGTGGAAGATGGCTTACAAAACAAAAACAGACTGTTTATTTCCTAATTCACCTGGTTGGCTGAAATCCATACATGAACAGCGCATGGATCAGCAGATTACTGCAAGTTGGTGCAAATGATCTTACAGCAGGTTTAGATTTAAGAACAATGTTGAGATAAATCATGGAGAGTTCATCGCTGGAGAAACAGGCTGCAGTACCAGAGGCGAATAAAGGTTAGCGAGAGTTGAGCAGCACTTTTTCTTTTTTTGCATTTATTCAGCCGTGTCTGTAAAACCCTAAACCCTTGACAAATGACTTGTTTTCAGAGGTCTTGAGTTTCTCACGCTAAAAAGTGCTGGACACTCTGAAACAAATAAGGCAGAAAGGATATGATATGGCGGTCTATGTAGCTGCGGCCTCTCTGTGGTCGTCCTGCATGGTCATTACACCCACTGTCCATTTGTCATCCGAGGTTAGCCAAGATATAGTCCCTTCTTCACTGACATCATGATTAGGGGAGGCTCTATCTGCCTGTGTGTAGTGGGGGAATTTGTCTTACACAATCGTACCATATATATATACATACAGTATTGCTACACATTTCCCAATAAGGCGTCATTCTGCTTGCAAATTTCTTCACCAGTTAGAGTGGGAGATGTGGATTTATGTGTCATGAAACTTTTGTCACACTAGCCCACTTGTGGCAAAAGCGGAGGTATTTTAAGCTTTAAAAAAAGGTGGAAAAAAATATGTACAAGCTAAATAATACGCATAAATAGTGTCACATTTCTTTTACCACTCATGTCCACTGACTACGCAGGGCCCATATGTGAGGAGGGCCCGAATGAATGGCTGTGGATGCAGGGTTCAGAGTTTAGTGCTAGGCCCCTGCTCGTGCCTCCATCTTTATGCAGTTTCTACTTCTCACAAGCTCTTCTTTTTCCCCCTCCTGCATTTTTCCTTTCAGGTCAGGTGTCTGGGAACCACAACACCACCTTCATCTCCAGCGGTCAGGTGATGAACTTCAGCGGGGACGTCATCGTCGTCTACGTCAGCCAGACGTCCCTCGGCAGTGACGGGGCGGGGCAGGACGATGCCTTCGGGAGCCCCGTCCAGGAAGAGGCAAATGAGACGGCCCAGTTTTTCCAGAGCAGCCTGAGGTCGCAAGGGGACTGCATTTCGCAAAGCACCTTGCAAGACGAGACACTGCCAGTCCAAGAAGTGATGGAGGAGCGGCCGCCGGGGAAGTGAAACGTGACCAGCGGCTGTTTGTTTTTTCCGGACAGTAGTCATCTCTGTAACCATCAGACATTGCAAAAATGACTTCTGATCATTTCTGTTGGTTACTTCATTTTGTATATCAAAGCTCCCAGTTACATTATGAAAATAAGTTAATGAAAAACACCATTTGTCTACCATACCAGCTTCTGTACAAGAACAAGAAGGCTTTCAGAGAGCAACTCTTAGGGATGTGAAGCTATCGATCAATCCCTGCATCATTTGTTTGGAATGTAAACTCCTATAACTTGTCCATTTTCTCACATTAGTCACTGAATCTTGCTTCAGGCATCTCCGAAGTGCCTTTTTTCATTTTCCATTGGAAGGCTGCATGCTCTTTCAAACGGAAACTCCCTCCAGTCCAGACAATGATGGGGAATTTTGTTAGGAATTGGATGTGGAACTGGAGTTCAGACTGGAAGAACGTCATGTCTTTATTGTTGTATGGAAATTTCAGCTGGGTCTCGCTACAGAGGAGTTAGTACATTTTTTTCATTTCCCATCTTCCACCATTCAAAAGCCCAGGTTTAGGTTTGTAGACTCCTCCTGTTTTTCAACTGTTCTAAATTTGACATTTGGATGATTTCAAGAGTTTCAGAGTTTCCTTACATAACAAAATATCCACCATGTGGAAATAATTGTGTTTGCTCTCACAAAATCATGCCATGAAAGTAAATATTTGAACGGCAGAAAATTCAATCTACAAGCTACATTAAGATCTGGGATTTCACTGAGTGAATTTTTTTCTTTCTTTTTTTGGTTTGCAGGGTTTAACAAAAGCTAATTTACAGTAAAGAGACACATCCAGTTTTGGTACGACGCTTGTTTATCCCATATGTAGACTTTTTTTATTCTCTTCCTATTGCACCAAAAGTGCAGTTTGTGTGTATGAAAAAAATGCTATGCATTTGATAAGCTATTTTATTACTGGTTTGTTTTGTTTCATTATTTTTAAATGTACAAGCCTTAATGAAGAAAAGTAATATGTCAGCCTGTTTATATTTTAATTAATTTTACAAAGTAGATTGTTTATGTAATATTTCAGAAGATGCATATGTGATCGATGTTTGTATATATTTCAAAAGAAGCATTTGTGGAACAAGAATGAATACTCTCTTTGTGCTTCCTCTCATTTGATTTTATTTGAGCTGTAGATGTGTTAAGTGGAGCCATTAACAGCAGGCAAAACACACACTGTAGGAGTTACAACCTCACCATATGTCTCACAATAATCATGTACATATCAATCCAACCTATGGCAATGAATGACTGAAAGAATATTTTGATTGAAATTAAATATGTTTTGCATCTAATCCTTCCAGGGATGGCTGCTATCCTACATTCTGTGGTTTCCCTCTGTCAACTTTCCTATTCCGGGATCGTCAAATTACAATGAACGAGCCATTTATCTCCTCAAGATGATCTATAATCTTCGTGAAGCAATGCTAATTACACATGTGGCGAGGCCTTCTCTGTCTTTGTCCCCGTGTTGACAGACAGACAGACAGGCAGCCTTTCATCAGGCCCGTGGATGGTGAGCAGCTGTGAGGAAAAACGCATCTAGCAGTCAGACCAGCTAGCGTCACAGAGAGACCACATGAGAGGAGCTGGCAGCACTCTTTTAGGCCTGGTTTGGGTCAGCAGGAGTGTGTTTATGTATGTGTGTGTGCGTGTGTGTAAGTACGCATCTTGTCTTGGCTTATTTTATGGTTGTTTGGGAAAACAGGAAGTTATGACTAGCTTTCACATGGTTTACATGAGACCTGGCTGCCCGGACAACACAGAACCTGACTGTAGATCTAAATGATTTCAGCTTTTTTTTTCAGCCTTCCATGTGTGAGAAAACAGTCCCTCATTTGACTGGAGATATGTCCAGAACCTCTCCATGTTGCTACAGTCTGACCCCTGGTGGTAGCTGTGTGTTAAGAAGACAAAGGACAAGAAATCTCAAAGAAATATTAAAATTCTGATTTTAAAAGCAGATGAGGCATGGCTCGGTTTGATAGATTTTTATAAGCAGGTCCTGCATTGACTAGATCTAATCTGTAGTCTCATTAACACATAAAACTACAAGTTCAATCGCTTTGTTTCCCTCCTCCGTTGCTTTGGACTCGAGCTGCTTTAACGACTGCATTTCCCCAGTGTAGGATTAACAAAGATTATCTTATCTTTACCACCACACACACGTTTTAAATGCTTATGAAATAAAAGAAGTAGAGGTTCCCAAAAAGGGAGAGGGGAAGCCCACTTTTGAGTAATGCTCCAGGTTTAGCGCTGACACTGCAGCACTTTCAAGGATCAACTGACTGTCATGTTCACCCCAATCAACAATTAGGATAACAGCCTCACCTAAAGCCAGGTGATAACTTAGACCTTCCTGCGGAAAGCACCAGAAAATCCACAGCGATGAAATGTTGAAATTACAGTCGGCTCACCTGTGGATCCAGGTTTTTAGTTTCACCTGCAGTGAGGATTAGTTTTGTTTCCGCAATGTTAATTTTTTTCAGCAGATGCAGTTTTTAGTTACTTAACAGATTTTGCATGCAGGACATCTGAGGAGCTCACAAATATGATGAACTGCTTAAAAGGTTCAACTCAAACTACCATGAAGTATATAAAGTAAGTCCACTTAGCGACACCTGGACGAGCAGACATGAACTTAGAATGCTTAGCATGGGCGGATTATGAGGTGATGGACCCCTGGGCACAGTTATGTAAAAGGCCCCCACCACCTCTTAAGACAGGAGCAAGACACAGACTTTTTGGTGGTTTTACCTCTTTTTGTTGTTGTTTTGCATCGTTCTCTAGTATTGACTTGTAGTTTTGTGTCTGTCCAACACATTCTCACCCCAACCTTGTCACATATTGCCATTTGGTAATGAACTTTCCACGTACTGATACGACATGCAAGGTACCCTGGGTGTGTTGGTTGTTGACGTTTTTGGATGCTGTGTCAAGTTCTGCCTGTTACATGCATTGTCGTCTTTCAAAATACACTTCCGTTTTCACAGGAAATTTACCGTTTACATACAGTCTCTCATCCGTACAACACTGCAAATGGATGTTTTTTTCCTTCAACAGCAAAAACGCGTGTTTAGGTTTAGGAAAAAAGAACAGGTCGGGTTTGGCTTTATAATCCTATGGGATGCAAATACCGATCTCTCGGGTGAAAGTTGGTGTTTGTTGGACCTATTCACCACCCCTAAAACCCGCCCACTTGCCCTACTAAGATTTCCCCCGCCTTACAGTAACTTTTGTTCTTCTCCCACCATGTTTCCCCCTGACGCCACCAAGCCGGTTAAACTATAACAGCGACTAGCCGTGCATCATGTCAAAGGACGGCTTTTTCGTCAGTGTCTGACACCACAAGTCGCTGACCAAGTGCTGGATTTCAGCGACTTCGGAGTGTCGGTCTCTTTGGCTCATTTTGTGCCTCTTTGTGGTTATTTTGTCCATTTTTGTAGTTATTTTCTGTCTCCTTGCAGTTTCTTTGCAAATCTTTGTGGTAATTTTGAGTCACTTTCTGGTCGATAATTTGAGTGACCGCCCCTGAGCCTATGCCCGGTATGTTAATGTGAATAAGAAAGATAAGCATGTACAGAAAAAAGATCTGGGATTTTGTCATGTGGAGGATTTTTTCTGTGTGGCACAGCTACTTTTACACAAGTAAAAGAAGAGGGGTGGAGAAAAAAGTTACGTGACATTCAGACAATCTGCTGAGTCAAAGGTCAAGTTCAATTTCGGAGTTGCAAGCATAAAACTGTAACTAAATAAACAAATAGTTCTCTGTCATTTGGGCTTATTGAAGTATAGCAGTATGTCTCATGTGATTATTCGCCAGGAACGCTTCGAAATCGTAACAAACTGATTAGTTACATTAACCAACTTTTAACAGAGGGGGGTTTGTACAGTATGTATTTCTCATTTGCAGTTGCACTGGGAGTGATTAAAAAGGGAAAATAAGGCTGTTACTTTTCTCTCTCTCATTTTTTTGTCGTCCTCTCTTTCACATCCCTGGACCCCAGTCTTGAGACAACAGTTGTGAAATACGGAGCCACTCAAGTTACTAGAGGGATATTACAGTTTATGTCACCAGCTGCAAAGATGCAAGCAGTCAGGTAAGAGACTTCTGATGTTGCATATTGTGTAGGCCAAATGAAATAAATTGAAAGAATATCTGTTAGCAAATTACTTTATCCCAACTTTGGCACATGATGGGTGGAGATTGTTGCTTCAGGTCAGCTCAGGCAGACTCTGAAATGCCAAGCGAAGCTGCAGAGTGAGCTTGGAGCCTGTGACTTTTAGCTTCATTTTATGCGATGACTGTTTTTTCTGGCGTTCACTGTTTTGCCTTAGGTGGTAAACCTCACCCACCTTGTAATTTAGCTGCTGTAAGTTTCAACAAACATGTCACATAAACAATAATTTATTCCCTTCACTTGTCTTACAAAGTGTTTTTTTATTCCGTTGAGGGTAAAAAAAAAAAAGTGTCAAGATCCCTCTTGATTCTCTAATCAATTATATCTTCATGCCTCATCCATCAGGTCTCTGTTTATCCCCAAGTGGTCTTCAGATGTGCGTCTAGAAGGGAAGACGGCGATAATAACTGGAGCCAACGTCGGGATAGGCAAAGAGACAGCTAAAGACTTGGCCGGCAGAGGCAAGCAAACAGAACCGCACATTTAAAGACAGACAAATGGGTACCACGATGACTTACAGGCTCTTTGTATTATTCTTTCTTGCTGTGTGACTCAAAGTGCCTGTGTGGAAACTGTTTAAAGCCTAACAAGCTCAGCCAACAATAACAAATATAATGAGGTGGCTCAAGTATTAAAATGCCAAATTAAATGATAATGCTCACAAGCACACGAACCAATACTGGTTTGGATAAAACACAACTAAAAACATATGAGACCAGAGCAGAGAGCTGGAGCTAATGCCTGCCATACTGTATATGTTGATATATAAACACTGAGACAATGCTTAAAACTAAAGTCAACCCCACCTTACCTTTATCAAATTTCAACATGAACGCACACGCAGCACACACCATTAAGAGGTATTAATCTCCATAGGTGCACGGGTGATTCTGGCATGCAGAGACATGGCTAAAGGAGAGCAAGCTGCTCGTGACATCATGAGGGTGGTGAGCGGAGCCAAGGTAGTCGCCAGGCAACTGGATCTGACTGACACCAAATCGATCTGCCAGTTTGCTGAGAATATCTACAACAGTGGGTGGCACATGCACACACACATAGACGCCAGAATACAGTGTGTATTTGTTATGGAGAGTGTAATAAAAGGAAGCATTTATTTTGTTTTCCAGCTGAGAAGGCTCTTCACTATCTGATCAACAATGCAGGCGTGGCTATGTGCCCTTACGCCACAACAGTGGATGGATTTGAGATGCAGTTTGGAGTCAATCATTTGGGTACGAGGTTCAAATACACCAGTTTTGGGGAGCTGTCCTTGTGCTAAGTTAATTCTGAGGGACTGTCATTGCTTGAAATACAGCAACTGATTTTTTTATGTGCTGCACTACTTATCATTGTGGCAGTAAAGTATTTGCCGTAGCACGAATTATCAACAAGCTCATTCTGGTGTCTCTGTTCTCATCACTGAGTGGACAACCAGTGGGACAATCTCCAAAGCTTTTGTGGATATCTATTACAGTTTCTTCCCAGTTTTTTTTTTTTTTGATTTTGCTCCTTCTGTGTCTTTTCTATCTTGCTCCAACTTCTCGGCCCACTATCTCTCCACTCTCACCCACTTTCTCCCTCTTCAGGTCATTTCTTCCTGACCTTTCTTTTACTGGACTTGCTGAAGCACTCGGCCCCATCCCGGGTCATCAACTTGTCCTCGATTGCTCACAACATGGGGAGGATCCACTTTGATGACCTAAGCGGCGAGAAACACTACCACCCTATCAAGGCCTACGCGCAGAGCAAGCTGGCCAATGTCCTGTTTACCAGAGAGCTGGCCAAAAGAACCGAGGGTAGGGTGTGTGTGCCACATTTTGCGACATGTATATTTGTCTTAGCATTTCTCTCTGTGTCTCTCTGTCTCTTTCCCTGTGCATAAAAAATGGATCTGCTTCTGTTGCCAGTGTGAGAGTCTCATGCCTCAACCACAACCGCTCTGGGCGAGAAGCAGAGCAAGGAGGAACTTGCTTGTAAAAAACACACAAGCCTTTGCTCCACTGATCACACCTTGTTTGTCAGTCTTACTATTAATCATGTCTACAGAGGTGTTTATGAGTGAAGAAACACTTTTGTAAATGTATTATGATAAACAATGTCTGGATTTTATTCATATGTAAAGCTCAGAGTAAATGTTGTACCAGAATTTTGATGCGGTGGATTCATCATTATGACCTTGACTTTGGACCATGTGATTTATGTTTGACCAGGTTGTTGTCAAAGGTTTTCTTTACATCACATTGACCAAGATGCTCCAGTAGGACAGAAAAGTAGTGTGTTTTCTGTGAAGTTGCCAACCACATCAAACCATCTGAAAGTAATTCTCTACCTGATCCTTTCCTTCACCTACAGCTATGGGTGTGATGGCTTACTCTGTGGACCCTGGTTCAGTGAACACTGAAATAACCAGGCACATAGGGCGCCCTCTAGTGGGGACAATCAAGATGTTCAGTTTCCTGATCAAGACCCCAGCAGAGGGAGCCTACACCACCATCTACTGCACTGTCACTCCTGAGAACCAGCTGCTCACTGGAGGACACTACAAGTCAGTCTGAAATGTTATTGCAGCAGCAGCAATAGTCAGGATCGGTCAATTCAAATTTGGCAAACCAAACTACTTAACAAGCTTCCTGAGAAGTAAAAGCAAACATCAGGCAGCAACATAAACACAAACATTTAAATTACCATATTCTATTGTTTCTTTGATGGTGCATAATTAGTCACAAAATTCATAGTATCTCCTACCTGCTCTGGCGTTGTGGGTGTTGCAGTAATTCCATACCAATCAGATACAAATCATTAGATTACGAGAGACAGGATGTTTAAAAGACAACTAAAGTGTTGCATGTGCAAAGAGGTAATCAATCTGTCTTTCCTTTCTTTACAGGGACTGTGCCATTGCAGACAGCTGCAGGGCAGCGCAGGATGACGGCACTGCCTTAAAGCTGTGGGCTGTGAGCTGCCACCTGCTAGGCATCCGCTGGAGATAAAATTACATATAAATATGCTCCCCTATAGCACTATACATCCATACAGTGATATGCAAAAAAGCTATTACAATTATTATGCTGATGCTAGATTTACTGAATGCTAAAGATGTGATGTAGGTGAAAACTGTGTAGTGGATACCAATACAAGCCTAATCTTCTCATCAGAGAAGGTTGTGACTGGTTATGAAGGCTGAGGTGCTAATATGTTGGAAAAATAAATGTTATTATTGGTTGCTGCTAATAAATGATATCACTGATGTTCAAAACTGAGAATTGTCCTGAAGTGTTTTGTCTGGTTCTTAGCTATCAACATAGAAAACTTCATAGTATAGTATGTCGTCCAAAATCATGAAAAAAAGTCATAGTATAGTACGTCGTCCAAAATCATGAAAAAAAAAGTCATAGTATAGCATGTCGCTCAAAATCATAAAAAAACTCACAGTATAGCATGACGTCCAAAATCATGAAAAAAAAAGTCATAGTATAGCATGTTGTTCAAAATCATAAAAAAAACTCACAGTATAGCATGTCGTCCAAAATCATAAAAAAAGGTCATGGTATAGCATGTCGTCCAAAATCATAAGAAAAGCCGTAGTATAGCATGTCGTCCAAAATCATGAAAAAAAAGTCATAGTATAGCATGTCGTCCGAAATCATAAAAAAAGTCATAGTATAGCATGTCGTCCAAAATCATGAAAAAAAAGTCATAGTATAGCATGTCGTCCAAAATCATGAAAAAAAGTCATACTATAGCATGTCATCCAAAATCATGAAAAAAAGTCATACTATAGTACGTCGTCCAAAATCATAAAAAAAAAGTCATAGTATAGCATGTCGTTCAAAATCAAAAAAAAAAGTCATGGTATAGCATGTCGTCCAAAATCATAAAAAAAGGTCATAGTATAGCATGTCGTCCAAAATCATAAAAAAACTCACAGTATAGCATGACGTCCAAAATCATGAAAAAAAAAGTCATAGTATAGCATGTCGTTCAAAATCATAAAAAAACTCACAGTATAGCATGTCGTCCAAAATCATAAAAAAAGGTCATAGTATAGCATGTCGTCCAAAATCATAAAAAAACTCACAGTATAGCATGACGTCCAAAATCATGAAAAAAAAAGTCATAGTATAGCATGTCGTTCAAAATCATAAAAAAACTCACAGTATAGCATGTCGTCCAAAATCATAAAAAAAGGTCATGGTATAGCATGTCGTCCAAAATCATAAGAAAAGCCGTAGTATAGCATGTCGTCCAAAATCATGAAAAAAAGTCATAGTATAGCATGTCGTCCGAAATCATAAAAAAAGTCATAGTATAGCATGTCGTCCAAAATCATGAAAAAAAAGTCATAGTATAGCATGTCGTCCAAAATCATGAAAAAAAGTCATACTATAGCATGTCATCCAAAATCATGAAAAAAAGTCATACTATAGTACGTCGTCCAAAATCATAAAAAAAAAGTCATAGTATAGCATGTCGTTCAAAATCAAAAAAAAAAGTCATGGTATAGCATGTCGTCAAAAATCATGAAAAAAAGACATAGTATAGCATGTCGTCCAAAATCATGAAAACAAAGTCATAGTATAGCATGTCGTCCAAAATCATAAAAAAAGTCATAGTATAGCATGTCGTCCAAAATCATAAAAAAAAGTCATAGCATAGCATGTCGTCCAAAATCAAGAAAAAAAGTCATAGTATAGCATGTCGTCCAAAATCAAGGAAAAAAGTCATAGCATAGCATGTCGTCCAAAATCAAGAAAAAAAGTCATAGTATAGCATGTCGTCCAAAATCATGAAAAAAAGTCATAGTATAGCATGTCGTTCAAAATCATAAAAAAAGTCATAGTATAGCATGTCGTTCCAAAATCATAAGAAAAAGTCATAGTATAGCATGTCGTCCAAAATCATGAAAAAAAAGTCATAGTATAGCATGTCGTCCAAAATCATAAAAAAAAGTCATAGTATAGCATGTCGTCAAAATCAAGAAAAAAAGTCATAGTATAGCATGTCGTTCAAAATCATGAAAAAAAAGTCATACTATAGCATGTCGTCCAAAATCATGAAAAAAAAGTCATAGTATAGCATGTCGTCAAAATCAAGAAAAAAAGTCATAGGTATAGCATGTCGTCAAAATCATGAAAAAAAGTCATAGTATAGCATGTCGTCCAAAATCATGAAAAAAAAGTCATAGTATAGCATGTCGTTCAAAATCATGAAAAAAAAGTCATAGTATAGCATGTCGTCCAAAATCATGAAAAAAAGTCATAGTATAGCATGTCGTTCAAAATCATAAAAAAAGTCATAGTATAGCATGTCGTTCAAAATCATAAAAAAAGTCATAGTATAGCATGTCGTTCAAAATCATAAAAAAAGTCATAGTATACCATGTCGTCCAAAATCATGAAAAAAAGTCATAGTATAGCATGTCGTTCAAAATCATAAAAAAAGTCATAGTATAGCATGTCGTCCAAAATCATAAGAAAAGCCATAGTATAGCATGTCGTCCAAAATCATGAAAAAAAGTCATAGTATAGCATGTCGTCCAAAATCAAAAAAAAGTCATAGTATAGCATGTCGTCCAAAATCAAGGAAAAAAGTCATAGTATAGCATGTCGTTCAAAATCATAAAAAAAAGTCATACTATAGCATGTCATCCAAAATCATGAAAAAAAGTCATAGTATAGCATGTCGTTCAAAATCAAAAAAAAAAGTCATGGTATAGCATGTCGTCAAAAATCATGAAAAAAAGTCATAGTATAGCATGTCGTCCAAAATCATGAAAACAAAGTCATAGTATAGCATGTCGTTCAAAATCATAAAAAAAGTCATAGTATAGCATGTCGTCCAAAATCATGAAAAAAAGTCATAGTATAGTATGTCGTCCAAAATCATGAAAAAAAGTCATAGTATAGCATGTCGTTCAAAATCATAAAAAAAGTCATAGTATAGCATGTCGTTCAAAATCATGAAAAAAAGTCATAGTGTAGTATGTCGTTCAAAATCATAAAAAAAGTCATAGTATAGCATGTCGTTCAAAATCATGAAAAAAAGTCATACTATAGCATGTCGTTCAAAATCATAAAAAAAGTCATAGTATAGCATGTCGTTCAAAATCACGAAAAAAAGTCATAGGATAGTATGTCGTACAAAATCATAAAAAAAGTCATAGTATAGTATGTCGTACAAAATCATGAAAAAAAGTCATAGTATAGCATGTCGATCAACATCACGAAAAAAAGTCATAGTATAGCATTTCTGAGGTGCTAATATGTTGGAAAAATAAATGTTATTATTGGTTGCTGCTAATAAATGATATCACTGATGTTCAAAACTGAGAATTGTCCTGAAGTGTTTTGTCTGGTTCTTAGCTATCAACATAGAAAACTTCATAGTATAGTATGTCGTCCAAAATCATGAAAAAAAGTCATAGTATAGTACGTCGTCCAAAATCATGAAAAAAAAAGTCATAGTATAGCATGTCGCTCAAAATCATAAAAAAACTCACAGTATAGCATGACGTCCAAAATCATGAAAAAAAAAGTCATAGTATAGCATGTCGTCCAAAATCATAAAAAAAGGTCATAGTATAGCATGTCGTCCAAAATCATAAAAAAACTCACAGTATAGCATGACGTCCAAAATCATGAAAAAAAAAGTCATAGTATAGTATGTCGTTCAAAATCATAAAAAAACTCACAGTATAGCATGTCGTCCAAAATCATAAAAAAAGGTCATAGTATAGCATGTCGTCCAAAATCAAGAAAAAAAGTCATAGTATAGTATGTCGTCCAAAATCATAAGAAAAGCCGTAGTATAGCATGTCGTCCAAAATCATGAAAAAAAGTCATAGTATAGCATGTCGTCCGAAATCATAAAAAAAGTCATAGTATAGCATGTCGTCCAAAATCATGAAAAAAAGTCATAGTATAGCATGTCGTCCAAAATCATAAAAAAAAGTCATACTATAGCATGTCATCCAAAATCATGAAAAAAAGTCATACTATAGTACGTCGTCCAAAATCATAAAAAAAAAGTCATAGTATAGCATGTCGTCAAAAATCATGAAAAAAAGACATAGTATAGCATGTCGTCCAAAATCATGAAAACAAAGTCATAGTATAGCATGTCGTCCAAAATCATAAAAAAAGTCATAGTATAGTATGTCGTTCAAAATCAAAAAAAAAAGTCATGGTATAGCATGTCGTCAAAAATCATGAAAAAAAGACATAGTATAGCATGTCGTCCAAAATCATAAAAAAAGTCATAGTATAGCATGTCGTCCAAAATCATAAAAAAAAGTCATACTATAGCATGTCGTCCAAAATCAAGAAAAAAAGTCATAGTATAGCATGTCGTCCAAAATCAAGGAAAAAAGTCATAGCATAGCATGTCGTCCAAAATCAAGAAAAAAAGTCATAGTATAGCATGTCGTCCAAAATCAAGGAAAAAAGTCATAGCATAGCATGTCGTTCAAAATCATAAAAAAAAGTCATACTATAGCATGTCATCCAAAATCATGAAAAAAAGTCATACTATAATACGTCGTCCAAAATCATGAAAAAAAGTCATAGTACAGCATGTCGTTCAAAATCAAAAAAAAAAGTCATGGTATAGCATGTCGTCAAAAATCATGAAAAAAAGTCATAGTATAGTATGTCGTCCAAAATCATGAAAAAAAAGTCATAGTATAGCATGTCGTTCAAAATCATAAAAAAAAGTCATAGTATAGCATGTCGTTCAAAATCATAAAAAAACATCATAGTATAGCATGTCGTTCAAAATCATGAAAAAAAAGTCATAGTATAGCATGTCGTCCAAAATCATGAAAAAAAGTCATAGTATAGTATGTCGTCCAAAATCATGAAAAAAAGTCATAGTATAGCATGTCGTTCAAAATCATGAAAAAAGTCATAGTATAGCATGTCGTCCAAAATCATGAAAAAAAAGTCATAGTATAGCATGTCGTTCAAAATAATAAAAAAAGTCATAGTATAGCATGTCATCCAAAATCATGAAAAAAAGTCATAGTATAGCATGTCGTTCAAAATCATAAAAAAAGTCATAGTATAGCATGTCGTTCAAAATCATAAAAAAAGTCATAGTATAGCATGTCGTTCAAAATCATAAAAAAAAGTCATAGTATACCATGTCGTCCAAAATCATGAAAAAAAGTCATAGTATAGCATGTCGTTCAAAATCATAAAAAAAGTCATAGTATAGCATGTCGTCCAAAATCATAAGAAAAGTCATAGTATAGCATGTCGTCCAAAAATCATGAAAAAAAGACATAGTAGAGCATGTCGTCCAAAATCATAAAACAAAGTCATAGTATAGCATGTCGTCCAAATCATAAAAAAGTCATAGTATAGCATGTCGTCCAAAATCATAAAAAAAAGTCATAGCATAGCATGTCGTCCAAAATCAAGAAAAAAAGTCATAGTATAGCATGTCGTCCAAAATCAAGGAAAAAAAGTCATAGCATAGCATGTCGTCCAAAATCAAGAAAAAAAGTCATAGTATAGCATGTCGTTCCAAAATCAAGGAAAAAAGTCATAGCATAGCATGTCGTCCAAAATCAAGAAAAAAAGTCATAGTATAGCATGTCGTCCAAAATCAAGGAAAAAAGTCATAGCATAGCATGTCAGTCCAAAATCATGAAAAAAGAGTCATACTATAATAACGTCGTCCAAAATCATGAAAAAAAGTCATAGTACAGCATGTCGTTCAAAATCAAAAAAAAAAGTCATGGTATAGCATGTCGTCAAAATCATGAAAAAAAGGTCATAGTATAGTATGTCTCCAAAATCATGAAAAAAAAAGTCATAGTATAGCATGTCGTTCAAAATCATAAAAAAAAAGTCATAGTATAGGCAGTCGTCCAAAATCATGAAAAAAAAAAGGTCATAGAATAGTAATGTCGTTCAAAATCATAAAATATCTCACAGTATAGCATGTCGTCCCAATATCATAAAAAGAAGGTCATATATAGCATGTCGTCCAAAATCAAGAAAAAAAGTCATAGTATAGTATGTCGTACCAAAATCATAAGAAAAGCCGTAGTATAGCATGTCGTCCAAAATCATGAAAAAAAGTCATAGTATAGCATGTCGTCCGAAATCATAAAAAAAGTCATAGTATAGCATGTCGTCCAAAATCATGAAAAAAAAGTCATAGTATAGCATGTCATCCAAAATCATGAAAAAAAGTCATACTATAGTACGTCGTCCAAAATCATAAAAAAAAAGTCATAGTATAGCATGTCGTCAAAAATCATGAAAAAAAGACATAGTATAGCATGTCGTCCAAAATCATGAAAACAAAGTCATAGTATAGCATGTCGTCCAAATCATAAAAAAAGTCACAGTATAGTATGTCGTTCAAAATCAGAAAAAAAAAAGGTCATGGTATAGCATGTCGTCAAAAATCATGAAAAAAGACCATAGTATAGCATGTCGTCCAAAATCATAAAAACAAAGTCATAGTATAAGCATGTCGTCCAAAATCATAAAAAAAAGTCATAGTATAGCATGTCGTCCAAAATCATAAGAAAAAAGTCATAGCATAGCATGTCGTCCAAAATCAAGAAAAAAAGGTCATAGTATAGCATGTCGTCGAAAATCAGTAAAAAAAGTCATAGGCATAGCATGTCCGTCCAAAATCAAGAAAAAAAAGTCATAGTATAGCAAATGTCGTCCAAAATCATGGAAAAAAAGTCATAGCTATAGCATGTCATGCCAAAATCATGAAAAAAAGTCATACTATAAGTATGTCGTCCAAAATCATTAAAAAAAGTCATAGTAATAGCATGTCGTTCAAAATCAAGAAAAAAAAGTCATGTATAGCATGTCGTCAAAAATCATGAAAAAAAAGTCATAGGTATATCATGTCGTGTCCAAAATCAATGAAAAAAAAGTCATAGTATAGCATGTCGTCCAAATCATGAAAAAAAAGTCATAGTATAGCATGTCGTTCCACAATCATAAAAAAAAGTCATAGTATAGCATGTCGTCCAAAATCATGAAAAAAGTCATAGTATAGCATGTGGTCCAAAATCATGAAAAAAAGTCATAGTATAGCATGTCGTCCAAAAATCATGAAAAAAAGTCATAGTATAGCATGTCGTCCAAAATCATGAAAAAAAGTCATAGTATAGCATGTCGTCCAAAATCATGAAAAAAGTCATAGTATAGCATGTCGTCCAAAATCATGAAAAAAAGTCATAGTATAGCATGTCGTCCAAAATCATGAAAAAAAGTCGTCATAGTATAGCATGTCGTCCAAAATCATGAAAAAAGTCATAGTATAGCATGTGGTCCAAAATCATGAAAAAAAGTCATATGTATAGCATGTCGTCCAAAATCATGAAAAAAAAGTCATAGTATAGCATGTGGTCCAAAATCATGAAAAAAAGTCATAGTATAGCATGTCGTCCAAAATCATGAAAAAAGTCATAGTATAGCATGTCGGTCCAAAATCATGAAAAAAAGTCATAGTATAGCATGTCGTCAAAATCATGAAAAAAAGTCATAGTATGCATGTCGTCCAAAAATCATGAAAAAAAAGTCATAGTATAGCATGTCGTCCAAAATCATGAAAAAATGTCATAGTATAGCATGTCGTCCAAAATCATGAAAAAAAGTCATAGTATAGCATGTCGTCCAAATCATGAAAAAAAGTCATAGTATAGCATGTGGTCCAAATCATGAAAAAACGTCATAGTATAGCATGTCGTCCAAAATCATGAAAAAAGTCATAGTATAGCATGTCGTCCAAAATCATGAAAAAAAGTCATAGTATAGCATGTCGTCCAAAATCATGAAAAAAAGTCATTAGTTATAGCATGTAGTCCAAAATCATGAAAAAAAGTCATAGTATAGCATGTCGTCCAAAATCATGAAAAAAATCATAGTATAGCATGTCGTCCAAAATCATGAAAAAAAAGTCATAGTATAGCATGTCGTCCAAAATCATGAAAAAAAGTCATAGTATAGCATGTCGTCCAAAATCATGAAAAAAACGTCATAGTATAGCATGTCGTCCAAAATCATGAAAAGTCATAGTATAGCATGTGGTCCAAAATCATGAAAAAAAGTCATAGTATAGCATGTCGTCCAAAAATCATGAAAAAAAAGTCATAGTATAGCATGTCGTCCAAAATCATGAAAAAAACGTCATAGTATTAGCATGTCGTCCAAAATCATGAAAAAAAAGTCATAGTATAGCATGTCGTCCAAAATCATGAAAAAAAGTCATAGTTATAGCATGTCGTCCTGAAATCATGAAAAACGTCATAGTATAGCATGTCGTCCAAAATCATGAAAAAAAGTCATAGGTATAGCATGTCGTCCAAAATCATGAAAAAACGTCATAGTATAGCATGTCGTCCAAAATCATGAAAAAAAAGTCATAGTATAGCATATGTCGTCCAAAATCATGAAAAAAGTCATAGTATAGCATGTCGTCCAAAATCATGAAAAAAAAGTCATAGTATAGCATGTCGTCCAAAATCATGAAAAAAGTCATAGTATAGCATGTCGTCCAAAATCATGAAAAAAAGTCATAGTATAGCATGTCGTCCAAAATCATGAAAAAAGTCATAGTATAGCATGTCGTCCAAAATCATGAAAAAAAAGTCATAGTATAGTATGTCGTCCAAAATCATGAAAAAAAAGTCATAGTATAGCATGTCGTCCAAAATCATGAAAAAAGTCATAGTATAGCATGTCGTCCAAAATCATGAAAAAAGTCATAGTATAGTATGTCGTCCAAAATCATGAAAAAAAAGTCATAGTATAGCATGTCGTCCAAAATCATGAAAAAAAACTCATAGTATAGCATGTCATCCAAAATCATGAAAAAAGTCATAGTATAGCATGTCGTCCAAAATCATGAAAAAAGTCATAGTATAGCATGTCGTCCAAAATCATGAAAAAAAAGTCATAGTATAGCATGTGGTCCAAAATCATGAAAAAAAGTCATAGTATAGCATGTCGTCCGAAATCATGAAAAAAAGTCATAGTATAGCATGTCGTCCAAATCATGAAAAAAGTCATAGTATAGCTATGTCGTCCAAAATCATGAGAAAACGTCATAGTATAGCATGTGGTCCAAAATCATGATAAAATGTCATAGTATAGCATGTCGTCCAAAATCATGAAAAAAGTCATAGTATAGCATGTCGTCCAAAATCATGAAAAAAGTCATAGTATAGCATGTCGTCCAAAATCATGAAAAAAAAAGTCATAGTATAGCATGTCGTCCAAAATCATGAAAAAAGTCATAGTATAGCATGTCGTCCAAAATCATGAAAAAAAAAGTCATAGTATAGCATGTCGTCCAAAATCATGAAAAAAAGTCATAGTATAGCATGTCGTCCAAAATCATGAAAAAAAAGTCATAGTATAGCATGTCGTCCAAAATCATGAAAAAAAGTCATAGTATAGCATGTGGTCCAAAATCATGAAAAAAAGTCATAGTATAGCATGTCGTCCAAAATCATGAAAAAAAAGTCATAGTATAGCATGTCGTCCAAAATCATGAAAAAAAGTCATAGTATAGCATGTGGTCCAAAATCATGAAAAAAAGTCATATTATAGCATGTGGTCCAAAATCATGAAAAAAAAAGTCATAGTATAGCATGTCGTCGAAAATCATGAAAAAAAAGTCATAGTATAGCATGTCGTCCAAAATCATGAAAAAAGTCATAGTATAGCATGTCGTCCAAAATCATGAAAAAAAGTCATAGTATAGCATGTCGTCCAAAATCATGAAAAAAGTCATAGTATAGCATGTCGTCCAAATCATGAAAAAACGTCATAGTATAGCATGTGGTCCAAAATCATGAAAAAAAGTCATAGTATAGCATGTCGTCCAAAATCATGAAAAAAAGTCATAGTATAGCATGTCGTCCAAAATCATGAAAAAAAGTCATAGTATAGCATGTGGTCCAAAATCATGAAAAAAAAGTCATAGTATAGCATGTCGTCCAAAATCATGAAAAAAAGTCATAGTATAGCATGTCGTCCAAAATCATGAAAAAAAAGTCATAGTATAGCATGTCGTCCAAAATCATGAAAAAAAGTCATAGTATAGCATGTCGTCCAAAATCATGAAAAAAAGTCATAGTATAGCATGTCGTCCAAAATCATGAAAAAAAGTCATAGTATAGCATGTCGTCCAAAATCATGAAAAAGTCATAGTATAGCATGTCGTCCAAAATCATGAAAAAAAGTCATAGTATAGCATGTCGTCCAAAATCATGAAAAAAAGTCATAGTATAGCATGTCGTCCAAAATCATGAAAAAAAGTCATAGTATAGCATGTCGTCCAAAATCATGAAAAAAAGTCATAGTATAGCATGTCGTCCAAAATCATGAAAAAAGTCATAGTATAGCATGTGTCGTCCAAAATCATGAAAAAAAAGTCATAGTATAGCATGTCGTCCAAAATCATGAAAAAAAGTCATAGTATAGCATGTCGTCCGAAATCATGAAAAAAAGTCATAGTATAGCATGTCGTCCAAAATCATGAAAAAAAAGTCATAGTATAGCATGTCGTCCAAAATCATGAAAAAAGTCATAGTATAGCATGTGGTCCAAAATCATGAAAAAAAAGTCAGTCATAGTATAGCATGTCGGTCCAAAATCATGAAAAAAAGTCATAGTATAGCATGTCGTCCAAAATCATGAAAAAAAGTCATAGTATAGCATGTCGTCCAAAATCATGAAAAAAAGTCATAGTATAGCATGTCGTCCAAAATCATGAAAAAAACGTCATAGTATAGCATGTCGTCCAAAATCATGAAAAAAGTCATAGTATAGCATGTCGTCCAAAATCATGAAAAAAAGTCATAGTATAGCATGTCGTCCAAAATCATGAAAAAAAAGTCATAGTATAGCATGTCGTCCAAAATCATGAAAAAAAGTCATAGTATAGCATGTCGTCCAAAATCATGAAAAAAAGTCATAGTATAGCATGTCGTCCAAAATCATGAAAAAAAAGTCATAGTATAGCATGTGGTCCAAAATCATGAAAAAAAAGTCATAGTATAGCATGTCGTCCAAAAATCATGAAAAAAAAGTCATAGTATAGCATGTCGTCCAAAATCATGAAAAAAAGTCATAGTATAGCATGTCGTCCAAAATCATGAAAAAACGTCATAGTATAGCATGTGGTCCAAAATCATGAAAAAAAGTCATAGTATAGCATGTCGTCCAAAATCATGAAAAAAAGTCATAGTATAGCATGTCGTCCAAAATCATGAAAAAAAGTCATAGTATAGCATGTCGTCCA